>JAMJFZ010001871.1:3790000-4392500 GCA_026225945.1 Cricetomys ansorgei
ATGTAGCCCTGGCTGGCCTGGAACTTGCTATGTAGAGGAGGGTAGCCTAGAACTCAAGTTCCTGAGTGCTGGAAGTACAGGTGTACACCATCACCCCTGGCCTATTTATTTACTCTTAAATTTTCATTTACTGTTGGGGTGGAGGCACGTACACAGCATGAGTTTGGAGGTCAGAGGTAAACTCTGTGGAGTCAGTTCTCTCCTTCCACCTTTGCTTGGATTCCAGGGATTGAACTCAGGGTGTCAGGCATATACAACAATCTCCTTTATGCATGAGCCATCTTTTTAGGCCCTTTTAACCTCTCCTTCAAGCACTTGGGAGGCAGCGGCAAGCAGATCTCTGTGCATTCGAGGCCAGATTAGTCTGAATAGTGAGTTGAGACCTTGTCTCAGAAACAAAAACAAAAAAACCAAAAAAAAACCAGGTCCCATATTCTCAGGCTGGTCTAGAACTCACTCTGTAACCAAAGATAACCTGGAACCGATCCTACTGCGCCACACTCAGTTTAGGTGGTACTAGAATGGAATCCAAGGCTTCAAGTGAGTCCCACAAGCACTCTACCAACAGAGCTGCACCCCCAATCATGTCCAGGACAGAACTACGTCTGTCCTACCTAAAGGATGATGGCGTTTCCAGAGCCGGAGTTATAACGGGGGAATCACTCACCTGCACAGCCTGCTGCTTGGCTCTTACATCCTCCAGTGCTTTTGTTGCCCCACTGATGTGACTGTACATGACGAGGAGTTTGCTCCTCAGTTTGTTCTGTAGAAGAAACACACAGAGTGAGAGAGCCCCTCTTTAGCCTAGCCTCCCAGCCCCCCTACAACTGGGGACCATTCTCTCCATCCTTCCCACTGGTACTTCTGCATACGCTGGGCTTCTTGTATTTGATGCCTGCCCTTTATCCCTTTAGGGAGACAATACAGAAACGTTAAGACTTGGCACCAAAATGACCGCGTTCAAAATTCCGTTCCCAGCTATGTGTCTCCACCTTATTTCCTCGGCCATGAATGTATATACCACTGTGTCTGACTATAAGGGCTATTAGGAAGACTTATCAATACAAGGTCCATGCTCAGAGTACCACCTGGATCTGCCTAAGGTCATAGTAAACGTCAGCTTCTGTTTTAACATATCTATTCCCTACCACTCATTTTACAGCTGACGATATCCAAGCGAGGAGGATAACGAGTGCCAAGCTCACAGAGGCATATAACGAGCCGGCACAGCTGCTTCGGTAACGACGGGCGAGGTTGCTCACCCTATCAGAGCAAACAGCCCCGAAAGCAGATAATACATCAAAGTAAAGAAATGCTACAAGATACAAGACACTGGAGAGCTAAGCAGGTGAGTGAGGAAAAGGGACCCGGAGAAGGAGCCCAACACTCAAGGCTGTTCTCTCCACAGTTTCTCTTCAAACTGTGGAAGGGGACTGGGGTGAGGCTTTGTCAGCCCCGGTAGGACAGAGACGGATATCAAGCTGTACTTGGCCACCCCAGGCTGGAGCCACCAAGGGCTGGGAACCAGGATAAGCCACCAGGGCTTGAAATAGCTAAGCCGATTCAAAACTGTCTGGCTCTTAGCCACCTACAGAAGCAATGGTCTTCTATGTCCCTGCTTACACGGAATAGTGGTGTAGACATGAGAAGGAACACTAGGTCGCCATAATGAGGGCTATTACGAAGTGCTTCACACACACCAAGCGCTCTTCGAGCATGGGACACCGATTACCTTTTTTGTTTTGTTTTGTTTCGTTTTTCAAGACAGAGTTTCTCTATGAAGCTTTGGCTACCTGGAACTAGCAGCTCTGTAGACCTGGCTGGCCTCGAACTGAGATCTGCCTGCCTCTGCTTCCCAAGTTCTGGGATTAAAGAAGCTCGCCACCACTGCCTGGTTTTTATTAACTCTTTTAAGCAAAGAGCAATGCCTGGAAGTAGACATCGCTCAATCTGTACAGAAGGACATCGAGGCAGGAAGGGACCAGGTGACTCATCCCAAACCACATTGATAGTAATGGACACAGCTAAGGTTCTGGTACTAAACTTCTAGACGGGTGACCATACTGTGTACTGTGCACACGAGGAATTTCTAGGGAAAAAAACAAATCTTCCCTTCTCCTAACCAGCTGGCTCAACACACAGTAGCCCTCTCCTCTCCACTCCCCTGCTTCCTCTACTCCATCAGAGACGGTCGAGCTGAACCCGCCCCCAGGCTGGATTTCAGCCACCCACTGTCACGCACAAGGGCTGCACACAGAGATCAAGGCCACACAAACAAGGCAGAAGGCCCAGGTCAGTGCTGTCTGACTCAACCTCTGTGACACAGCCCTCCCCCAGGCTTCCAACAATGGCTAGATAGATTTGGGTCAAAGGGCAAATCCAGGCAATTCCTGCCTCCCCAAGTTGGAAGGCACTTGAGAACACACAGGTGGTAGCAACTTGCTCACTTGCAGAACTACAGGTGAGCCTTCCACGCTGAAAATTTGACCCACTACTAACCAAACACAGATAACAGCGCCCTCCTTGTGGGTGGGGGCGGCGTCTACTTCATTCCACTCCCAACCAAAGGGAAGCAGCCCAAGGACTCAGGTGGCAATAAGAGTCCATTGTTCAAGGGCAAAGAACCTTTCGAAATTTGGGGGAGCTTGTTGAAGGACCTGGGTTCTCTAAGTGAGAGAGAGTGGAATGTTGAGTCTGCACCCCCAAATTAGCAGCCAAGACGCCCAAGACTGAGCAGTGCTGGACAGGGACTGGCACTGAAACAGAAAGAGCAGCAGCCGGGCTCACGAGGTTGGCAGGGGGACCCTGCTATCGGGACTAAAAAGTCAATAGGAATGGCCACTCATTCCAGCTCTGGGCAAAAAGGCTGAAAGGGAACAGAGGCTTAGGCTAGGCTAGGCCCCTCCTGCCCCAACTGACTTCTGCCTTGGTGAATAATTACCTCTAAAAGTGCCCTCCTTGGAAGCCAGATTACTGCAGGGATCACTGGCAATCCCATGCGACTGAGACAGAGACCATCAGAGCACTTTGCCCTGTCTGGGGCTGCCCCCAGAGCACAGGGTGTTCCATCTACCCGGCCCAATAACAGAAATGATAATAACCTAGATGGAGGTTTAGAGACTGCCTCATCAGCTTTCTCTCTTATTTTTATTGTTTTTAAATTTCTTATTACATCTACTTATGTGTGCGTGTGTCCACACACATGATCATGTTTCTACGGATGTCAAGCCGTCCGTATAAAGAACCAGTTGGTTCTCTTTCTACCATATAGGTCCCAGGGATCAAACTCAGGTCACACAGCCTTTACCAGCTGACCCATCTCAATAGCCACTTGTTGTTTTGAGGCGGAGCCTCCCCCTGTAGCTGAAACTATTAGTCCGTGCTGGCCTCAGACACACAATGATCTCTCTGCCCAAGCCTCTCAGGTGCTGGGATTACAGGCATGAGCCACTGCACGCTTCACAGGCTCTTCACTGTAACTAGACACCGAGCACCACCGTGTCCCCCATCTTATCATTTTGCAGCTGGGAGCTACGAAAGGGATCAGGGTTTAAACCCAGCTCTTGGCACCAAATCTGGTAGGCACCTCATAGGCCTTCTGATACTGGCTCCTGCCTCCAAAGCACTTCCCAAGTGGCTCTCAACCTACCCACAGATCTGTAGTGACTTGCCCCAAGCCAAACAGCTAGCTGTGTGAGGCAAAGCAGAGCTCCAGGCTCCAAAGGCTGGGCAGACTTTCTTCTAGGACAGGCAGAGTCTGAGGCCCCATACCTGCACGGGGTGTACTGAAGAGGCAAACTCAAAGATGTACTTTTAGAGTCCTGAGGAACTTGGCTAAGAACTGGAGAGGCAGGCAAGGCCAGGGAAGGGCTGTGACTAGAGGGATCTGGTACCCTGGTCCTGGCACCTGCAAAGCTTCTCACCCTCATCCAGGCTTAAAATTCCTTTTATAACAATGGGACAGCCTCAACTTCCCAGACTTTTGACAATGAAATAAAATCAGATCATACTTTGACAAATGTGGTGAAGAGGGGCAGCTTCTGCTTTGAGTCCATAGTTAGAAGAAGACAGGAGCCTCTAACACCACCAAGAACCATCACAACCCTGGAAGGTCCTGAGGAACCCTGACCCCCTCTCCTGGCTTTATCAAGCTAAACCCAGGTCCAGAGGTCAAATCCCTGCTCAATTTCACACAGCAAAATGGACTATATCAACAGGGTAGGCGGGTGCAAGCCTCTGGTCTCAGCACTCTGCAAGCAGAGGCAGGTGGATCTCTGTGAGTCTGAGGCCAGCCTGGTCTACAGAGTGAGTTCCAAGAAACCAGGCCTATGTAGGGAGACTCTGTCTCAAAAAAAAAAAAAAAAAAAAAAGATGGACCACAACCTCGGTGCAAGTACAACGGTGCTGGTTCTCCCTGAAGGTCACATGGTCACATGCAGTGATTCCTGGGGCTCCGCCAATTCCCCTTCTCCATCAGAACTCTCCAGATCAATACAGGCTTCTGCTTACACGACCTCAAACCTCCAAGAATGCTCCATGCTTTGGATTCAACAGATGTGGGCACCAATCTGGTCTATAGGGGAACCAAAACTACAAACTGCAAGTTAAAGCAGCCTGGTTCCCAGTACTGATTGTTTGAACAATTGCTACATTAGCAGCATTGCTAAGTCAACGTCTCTGGGCCTGGTTTCCCTGAACTATGGCATGAACTAGGAACTCACGGCTTACTTACGTGATGCCGGGATCTAAGGAGGCAGCTGAGAGGCAACCCCCAGGATTCATAGTTAACATTCAAAACTACTAAACACCACTGGACAAACACAGACTTGGGGCAGACAAGTTACCCCTGCCTTCAGTTGTCTGCTATGTAAAATAGATCCGAGAGGACTGGGGAGGGCAGGCAATGGATGAGGAGACTATGTAATCTCCCTGCTCCTCTCTGCTTGGTCAATAGGGATGGCTACCTATTGCCCAACTCTTAAGACAGCAGCCTAAAACAGTAGTTTAGGGCCATGCGGCCATGTGAAGAGGTGGGTCTCTGGCCCTACAAAGCCTGTCTCCTCCGGCAACCCACTGTACTACAGAGATACCCAGGGTGGGCCCTCTCAATTCAGCCGGCCGGGGGCTGTCCTCTACACCCTCACCAGCCATTTCCTACCTCCAGGTCAGCGCTGGCCTGGCTTAGGAGTGTAGTGGAGCAGGTCTTGTGTTCTACCAGGCAGATATGGCAGATGCACTCGCCATGTTCGGGGCAAAACAATTCCCGAAGGCGGTTGTGCCTGGGACATTTGCGGCGCAGCAGGTCCCGGACCGGTGGCTGTAGCGGGTGGTCCTGGAAGGCGGGGCTGTCGAAGTGCGGCCGCAAGTGCTCCGAGCAGAAAGAAGCCATGCACACGAGGCACGTCTTCACCGCGACCTCCGTCTGGCAGAGGTCGCAGGCCACCTCGGAGGCTGAGCTAGAAGCAGCAGAGCGGATGGGCGGGGTCCAGTCGTCCACCGGCGTCCGCGCCTGCTCCGCCTGCAGGAATTGCTCCACCACTGCGCACAGCACGGTGTTCTTGTGCAGCTGCGGGCGCGCCTGGTACACACTGCGGCACTGAGGGCACCGGTACGGCGGGCCCTGGACGACCCACGTCTCATCCAGGCACGACCCGCAGAAGTTGTGGCCGCACGGGGTGGTGACGGGCTCCTTGAAGGGTTCGAGGCAGATGGAACACGACAGCTCCTCGGCCAGCGGGAACAGCTCGGCCATTGCGCTCCTGTGGGCACCCGACGGGACGCACAAGGACGGCAGCAGACGCGAGCGCGCGGTGATCGAGAAGCAGCGAAGGAATCGAAACTGGACCGGAGGGGAGGCACCCTGGGCTTTCAGGAAGTCACGTGGGGCCCGGGGGGGGGGCCGGGCTGCGGGCCGATGGCCAACAGGGTGGCGCTGGGAGCCGAGGGTGGGGCGACGCGCTGAGCCCTGATGGCCTCCCGGCGGGTGCGGGGTGCGTGCACCGGTGTTCTGAGCGACCGCAGGACCACTAGCTGCCGTTTCAGGGCCACTTGCACATGAACTGTCGTGGGGCTTGGGGTATCCAGACCTGCCGATTCGGGGCCTGTGTCCTACCAGGCTACAGCATCGCTCCGGGAAATGTTCATCCGCGCCCGAAACTTCCCACCTGCCCCTCCAGAACAAGAAGGGTCTTATCCTTATTAAAACCAAACCAAAACGAAACAAAATACTGTAGACGCAGAGTTTGATGCCTCGTGCCTGTAGTTCTGTCACTTGTGGGGGCCGAGGCAGGAGGATTGCCGCGAGTTCAATGCCAGTCTGGGTTACAGTGACTGTCTAAAAATCTAAAACAGGTTTGGGGAGATAACTCAGGCGGCAGGAGAAGAACTTAGGCCCTAAGGGAGCCTAAATTCAATTACTGAAGCCCTGGTAAAGACTACAAAATTGTCTACCTGCCCACACACAACCATACATAATAATTAAGGAAAACAAAAACAATGAAACACAATTATATGCACTGCTAAGTGACTGCTCTTTCCTTTCTTTCCTCTTTCTTTTTCTCTCCTTCTGTGCCTCCTTTCCTTTCTACTGAATTCCCATGTCTTCCTGATCCTGGGCTCTGACATATCACCCCCACAAGCCCTAAAGTTCCCATGGTCGCACACTCAGATCTAGTGATTTCTTTTCTTTGATGGTATATGATCTCTTTTTAAAAAATACTATTATTACAGAATCTGGGTGTCACAATTTGTGCCCCAAGTCAGTTCCAGCCACCAGCCCTCAAGCCAATTTAAAAAGCCAAATTAAAAGAACAAAGCAGAAAAAAAAAAAAAGATTTGTTCAGTGTGGCTATGACGTGAGATCAAAATTAAAACAGAAGGCAACATACGCTCCTCCAAGCAATCCCTGCAAGATCTGGCCCAGCCCACCACGGAGCCATCATTGCCTGGGATCCTGTCTCAGCCTGTAAACTGGTCTCTTAGAACTGTGTGAAATCTCTTTCCAGGAGACAAAGTCTCCCTCTGGCTTCTCCCAGCATGAGATTCCGGGAAAATTCCCATTTCTTTGGAGTCTATTGTTTCAATAATCTGATAGATTGTGAGACACAAGTGTCTTCACTTATGCAAGATTGGTTACACTATTTAACTGAGTGAGATGGGGCACACCTGTAATGCCAGAACTCTCTCTGGTGAGACTGAGGCAGGAGGATCTCAAGTTCAAGGCCTGCCTGAGCTACATAGCAAGCTCCTCTACCCTTTTTTAAGTAAAAAGAGGTCTGGAGATATAGCTTAGTGGCAGAGCCCTTGCCTATCGTGTGTGAGGCTCCAGGTTCAATTTTCAGCACTGAAAAAAATAGCAATTTTTACTCACCTGGGATTTGAGGACAACCCAAATTTAACAAATGTTTTCTCTCTTAACTGTGCACACACAATATTAGAGCTTCAATTTTTTTTTTCTTAAAATCATCTATTTAGGCTTACTTTGTTTTTAGTTCTGATTCCCCCATAACGGGCTGAGTGCAGGACACGGACAGGAAGCTACAATGTGTTCAGTGGGAACACTGATGGTGGCAAAGGGAAGTTTTGGGAGGAATGATTGGAGTTTATTTCGGATCACAAGGTTAGGCAGCCAGGATGCCAAGGTAAATATCTCATGGTATCTAAGAGCTACTGTTTATGAGGCACCTACTGCACGCCAGACTGTGCCAGAACCATGTAAAAATCTCTTTCCAGGAGACAAAGTCTCCCTCTGGCTTCTTCCAGCATGAGATTCCAGAGAAATTCCCATTTCTTTGGGGTCCATTGTTTCAATAATCTGATAGATTGAGAAATCCCCGTATAGTTTCCAAAACTCTTTACAAAGTCCTAGGGAAGGCGGTGTCACTAGGTTCATTTTTACCAGCAAAGGTTGCGGGAGATGTTGTCACAAACAGAGCTGGCTTGGGACTGCTGAGCTCAACATTCTAAGTGCTGATTCCCCTAAGTTTCATCACCCGGCCTTCTATTTCCCCAGGACCCATCATTCCAGCTATTTTTGTTCATATTTTGGTGGTAGCTGTCTACATGAGAGAAGAGAGATGAGAGAGGGGCGGGGAGAAGGATGTTGGGGGAGACACAGGGACTCTATGTACACCCCTCATCTAATCCTTACAATAGCTTTTGAAATAGATAAGATCATCCCATGTTACAGCGAAAAACCAGCCTTAGAGAAATTGAGCGTTCCAGCTAAGACAATACTGGCACGGCACCTATCTGGTTCCAGAAGGCAGATATTTCCAATTATAAAACGCTGCTTCCCAAGGGAGGAACAAAGTCGTTTCCAGGAAATAAACACTATAAAATCCACCTCTAACCTAATTATCATGGGTGGGGGGAGTCTGGTGATTCATGGCAGAATGTGGAATTCTCTTTCTAGGCTGGTTGAGAAAGACTGGTTGGACAATGAAGATCCCTGGGAGGGCCATACTCCACGCTTATCGATTTTAAGGGGAAGATGATCACTAAGATCTACTCCACAACAGGCGTGCCACAGAGTAAGAGCTGACGTCATGTGAGGCAAACAGTTCTGCCTTCTAATACAGGTAGCAGTGAAGGTGAGTGTGCCGAGAGGCCAGCACCTCTGCTAGAAACCTCTGGGTTTCTCATCTGTGAAGCTGGGAGCCCCAGAATATCTCCCCCACCTTTTTTGTACAGATGATGTGTAAACACATCAGTTGTAGGCAGTAATGAGCACCATGAATCATAACCTTTATAGTCAGCTGATAGGAGACCAGAGATTGCTCCTGTTCTGTCCGGTAGGGTGTGTTTGTTTGTCATCGTAACTGGTATCTTCAGTCCAGCAATGTTCTAAAGTCAGATGGGGACCCCGTTTGTCATGAGGGAACTAACTGGCCCTATCCGGGTGATGGCTACTGATCATATTAGGATTCTTGCTCCATGTTGGGAAGGACCCACCTCTGGAGGTTGGGAAAAGTAGGTATAGTTAGTAAGAAGCCTCATTTGCCTGCAAATATAACATCGATTATTCCCACCAGTGCAGTCTTCATTAAACTTCAGCTGTGGTTTGAAAAAACACCTTTGAATCCTCAAAGGATATTGGCTCTCATAAAGGACAGCCAGAGATGCTGGAGATGTAGCTTAGTGCTGGAATATGTAGCTAACATAGTCGAGAGAGAGAGAGAGAGAGAGAGAGAGAGAGAGAGAGAGCCTGGAATCTAGGTCTCTTAGCTTAGAATTTTGTGCTGTGATGTCCATGCTCCAAAACATTTAAAAACAAACTCCCAACCTCCCCAGATTTTGAAAGACTCACTATGTAGCTCAGGCTGGCCTCAAATTCCTCCTGCTTCCACCAAAGTTATTCCTAACCATGAAATAAGCATAAAGAATTCTAACAAAGTTCTTGTTTTCTTCCCAAATTATGATGTTGATTGAGGAACTGGGATTTGTTTAATCAACACCAATGAGGTGGCTTTTCTACCTCACTTGGTTAGTGTCATGAGTTACGCAGATAGAAGGTAATCACACACTCCTGGAATAACCAAAGGGCATAAAGTATCATCATTTTATATATCTCTGGCTTTGATTTCTAAGTCTATTCTTTAAATTTTTAAAATTGAATTTATCGTGTATGTGTATTATTGCATGAGCATGCCACAGCATACATGAAAAGATCAGAGGACAACTTGAGGGCGATGGTTCACTTCTTCTACCATGTGGATTCCATGGAGAGAACTCAGAGAGCCAGGCTTGGCTACAATTGCCTTTACCTGATGAGCCACCTTACAGGCCCCATTTTTCTCCACTTTCCTTCTTTCCCGTCTCTCTCCCACCTCTCCCACTCTTGATTCCTTTTGTCCTTTCTTTCTTTTGAAACAGGGTCTCTCCTAACACAAACTGACCTCACTGTGTAAGGGAGCATGACCTTCCACATCTGATCCTCCTGCCTCCTCCTCCGAAGTACTAATTACAGACATGTGCCACCACATACAGTTTATATAACGTTGGGGATCAAATCTAGAGCTTTGTGTGTCCTAGGCAAGCCCTAGCTGAGCTACAACCACAGCCAGGATTTGCTGATATCTTACGGATGATGTGCTAGTCAGCATTTCACCAAACAGATTAAATACCAGACATGACAGAATAACAAAGGAAAGGGTGAATCTTGACTCTGTTTGGGGGGTTCTACTTTATGATAAATTGGTCCCCCTGCTTTGAATCTGTGGTACAGAAGCTCATAGTGGCAGGAATGTGTTACAGAGCAAAACTCCACTTACCAGTCAGGAAGCCTGTCAGGATAAGGCACCCTCCCTCGATAACACTAGACCTTCAAAGGCTCCTGCTTCTCAATAGTACCCCTTTGTGGACACAAACCTTTAACACATGGGTGCTGGATACTAGGCATCCAAAGGACACAATATGTACATCTGTGATGGTGATCTATAAACTCATTAGAATATCTATGTCAGGTGCTATCTGGGTCATGTCACCTTCATTAAAGTGAACTGAGACTGTCCTTTATTCTGAAAGAGCTTGTGCTCCAATGTTTGATGAAGTTAACATGGTCTGGAATTTTCTCCAGGATAAAGCTTTGAATCGTGAATTCAGTATCTTTTAAATTTTTTAAAAAATTTATATTATATATATGATTGTTTTGCCTGCATGTACATGTACCACATGCATGCCTTGTGACCATGGAGGTCACAAGGAGGCATCGGATGCCCTGGAACTGGAGTTACAGATGCTCTTAACAGCTGGACCATCTCTCCAGCCCCACTAATCCAATTTCTTTAACTACTGTAACAACAGTCAGAATATGGAGTAGGAGAGTGAGCTCACTGGCTAAGGGCACTTGTCACTTCTGCAGAGAACCTGGAGTTCAATTCTCAGCAACCATACAGCTGCTTACAGCTGTTACTTTAGTTCCAAGAGAACTGGCACCCCCTTCTGGCCTCTGTGGGTGCCACGCGTGCACATAATGCACAGACAAATATACAGACACATTTTAAAAAGGATGTTCAGATTTTTAATTTGTTCTTGTGTCCTTTTGCTGTGTTTTCTTCAAGGAGTTTGTCCATTTCCTTTATATTAATGTACTTATTATTGCCATGTGGCTGCAATCTTACCAAGTTTTTTTTTTTTTACTGAAAAATTCATTTATCATAAAAGTGACTGTGTGTGTGTGTGTGTGTGAGAGAGAGAGAGAGAGAGAGAGAGAGAGAGAGAGAGAGAGAGAGTCTCTACTCTCCTCTCTCCAGCAGTCTCTACTCTCCTATTCCTCTCCACCTTATTTTGACTCTTAAAGATTTTATTTTCAGCCAGGCATGATGGCTCACATCTTTAATCTCAGCACTTAGGAGGCAAGGGAGGCAGATCTCAGAGATTGAGGCCTGTTAGGTCTATAGCAAGAGTTCCAGGCCATCCAGGGCTACATAATCGAATGTACTATGTAGCTATGTAGCTACAAGCTAGACCCTGTGGCCAAAAATGTATTTTATTTTTTGAAGACTTATTTTAAATTATGCCTGTGTGGATATGCTCATGGGTACAGGTGCTCAAGGCATCACGCAGATGCTGAGGACTGAACTCAATCCTCTGCTACAGCTGTGTCTGTTCTTAACCACTGAGCTATGTTCCAGCCCTTTATGAAGAAACACACACATATTTTATATGGAAACAGTCCACACATGGCTGTGTATATACAAATACGGCAAAAGTTTTATAAAACAAATTTTAATTCACTGGATATGATATACTTATTTTTCTAAACTTTTGTATTTTTCAGAAAGCTGGTTATGAACCCTAAACCGATTTTGTTATCTTTCTGTGCACTCTGTCAGTCTAGAGAGAAATGCAATTCATAAGCGATTACAATCGAAAACACACCCTGAGGTCAATACTTCTTCTGGGCAGAGTCAATACTTACTACTTATCCTAATCGTTTTCCAAGCCCTGGAAAGCCAGCCAGCATGCTACACAGAACCCTCTCCAAGTCCCACCACCAGGGCTGAGCTGCCCTCCTAGAGTAACTACAACCCAGAAAACACACAATCTGACATACTTTCCTGTTGTACAGATTACGGCTAGAGAGAATCTTCGTTGGTCCAGCAGCTCCCAGATCGTACGGAACGCCACTGAACCACACTTTGTGACAAGAGATTGGGGTCAAAGCAAAAAGATAAAATAAAAACTTTTTTGAGACACTGTCTCACAATGTAGCCCAGGCTGAACTTCTAGATCTCCTGTCTTGGCCTCTCAGGTGTAAAGCAAGCCAGCTTGTTATGAAAATGATTATAAACCAAGATAATGAGCAGCGGTACTCAAACATGATAACTCAGCATGGCCATCGAGTTTGATATGATTTTATTTAAAAATCTGCAAAGCTGAAGGAGGGATCTGAATTTTTGTTAGAAGAAGCATTTTCACAATTTATATTCAGCCATTTAGTTTTGTGTTGAATAATGACAGAAAAGGAAGTTTCTGTTCTTGTTCCTCACTTCAGCCTGCTGAGCTAGGCTGGGGGAAGCCGCCTGCCTGCTGGTCTGAGGTTTGTTCGTGGCCAGCCCTCAGGCAGTGGGAGGCCAGCAGCACTGCTCCAGACAATGCACAAAGTTGTCTTCCCATTGCTCTCTACACAAGGCCCTGAGAATCCTGTATTTTACAGCTAGAAAAATGGGAAAGGATTCCTTAACTCCTCACCTGTGACAAATCCAACTCCACTAACCCTGGAGGATCCCAAAGCTTGGGATCCGTGAGATGCTCCATGATTAACAGAACAGCTCACGTGTTCAAAAATTAAGTCAAAAAACATGCCTTACTTTTTTGAAATGTGACTTAAAAAAAAAACAAAAAACAACCACAAGATGTGCAGCACGCTCTTGCGTGTGGTATTGTAGACTCCTACTGACGATTGCTACTGGTGGTTAAAACGCTGGGAGAGAGAACCAGGCGCACTGCTATGTCTGCCATACTGGTCGGCCCACAGGGAACATCTCGCTCTCAACTGGGTTGCTGGATTCAGCCTGGGGGAAATAAAGGTCCACAAACTAACACCTACGTTACTCTAAATGATGAGGTAGATTTTTTTTCCCCTAATGTAGTAAAGTGAAGATAACAGAAAGTCCAAACAACATTTAATCTTCTTTTTGAAATCTTCAGGCTGTGGTCACGTTCACAAACAATATGCTTATAGGCTCTGAGGCAGCGAGGTCAGAGATTATAGGCAGACACATTATTTACTTGGAAAATTACTTGAAGATTCAATAATCAGTCTTGGTTCGATCAACTCTTTCCAGAGCACAGTGATCTGAGGAAAAATGTAAAACAGTGAATTTAATTAATTCATTTTGAGGTCACATAGATTTTAAGCTAAAAACTGGAGGTTAGTTAAGTAAATTTCTGTACAGAATGGGTGAATAATGAGGATAATTTTAATGCTTGTAATCTGAGTTCAATTACTTGGAATGCAGCTAAATTTTAAATTAAACATATTGCAACCTTGAATTAAAGTAGGAAAGAGGAGGACAACTTGGGGGAGGATCGAGGAACCATGTGGATTCCATGGGGGAGACTCAGAGAGCCATGGGGGGGCTACGGGACAGGGGGGGAAGAGAGCCAGGGGTACAGGCTTTTTTTTTCCTTCATTTTTGGTTCTCTCGATTCTCTCCCACTTTCCTTCTTTCCTTCTCTCTTCCCACCTCTCCCACTCTTGAATTCCTTTGGTAACACAAACTGGGGGGACTGGGTAAGGGAGATGACCTTCCACTGATCCTCTGGGGATAGAGGGATGACATACAGAAATGTGCCACTACTGGGGTTTATGGGGGGAGGATGGTGAAGGGGAGCCTCCTAGCTGAGCGGGGCATAGGGATGGGGAATCAGGGAGAGGATGGGGAGTTGCCAGGGGTCAAGAGCAGCGGGAGGATTTGACAGTAGAGAAGAGGGGGAGAGGGGAGGGTAGGGGGGGGGGAGAGGGGAGTATTGGGGGGGGGGGGGGGGAGAAGGGGGAGGGGGGGGAATCTGAGGGGAGGGGGGGTAAGAGATAATTTGGTGGGTGGGGTTTAAGGGAGGGAAAATAGGGGGGGAAGGTGGTAAGGCACCCTCCCTCGAAGTCACTCCACCTTCAGGGGCTCCTGGGGGGGCTAGGACCCTCCCAGGGGGGACAAACTAAACTGGGGGGGGGGAGGAACCTGGGGGGTAGGGGGGGACACAATCTGGGGATGGGATGGGATACTAGGGAGGAGGGAATGGAAATCTGGGGATGGTGATCTATAAAATTAGTGAAACAGGTTGGGGATTGGGGGAGGCTTGTGTAGGTAGGAAGAGAGGGGGAGGGATTTTTGAAGGATTTGCTGGCTCAGGGGGATTGGAGTATGTAAATTTTTTAAAAATTTATAGGTATGAATGAGGGTTTGGGGATGGACATGGTACCACATGAAATGGGTTGTGAAATGGAGGTTTTGGGGGCATTCGGATGTAGGGGAATGGAGGGTCGATGGGGAGTGGGGGAGGCATCTTCTGGAGGAACTGGGAGTTACAGGGGGGGTGGTAGGAGCTGGGACTCTCTAGGGAGAGCATTGGGAAGGATACTGTATCTTCTGCAGAGAATTGGAGGAGGAGGTGAGCAACTGGGGGGTCTTTTTTGCTGTTGTTGGGTTGCAAGGTGGGAGGTCCCGGTGTGATGGGGTTTTTAGTCGGCAGGGGGTTCCTTACAGGACATTTTGTGTTGTTGCTTTGTGCTGGCTTTGTGTCCTTCTTGACTGTGGTTGTGGTGACTCGATTCTGCTTTCTTGTGGTTTTGTTGTGTTATTGTCTTGTCGTTTGCCTGCGGTTTTTTTTTTTTACTTGAAATTCCTTTTCTCATCTTTGTTTTGTCGTTTTTGTGAAAGAGTTTTCGAGAGGTCTTTTTACTCTGAGTGAGAGAGAGAGTTTACTCTTTAGAGAGAGAGCTCATTTGCCTATTATTTCTCTCCTTTTTTTTCTTGCTTTTTCTCTTTTATTTTGTTTTTTCCAGCTTGTTTTTTCTCTCTTTTGATTTTGCATTTGTTCTCAGTCTCCTTGATTCAGGCTTGTTGGCCTTTGCAAGGTTGGCCATCTTTTTGTCTTCTTTGTAGGTATTTTATTAGCTTTTACGGAGTTTTTGGTCCATTTTTTGCTTTTCTTTGTCTTGTGTTTGTAGCTCGGGTAACCCTGTGGCCCTCTTTTACTTTTTACTTTACTTTTTTTTGTTCTTATGCCATGTGTACTTTTTGCTTGCTGTTCTTTTTTTTCCCCAGTGCTTGAGTTGTTTTCTCGTGCACCTTTTTTTGTTTTTTCTTTTTCTCCTTTTTGTTTTTTTCCTTTTTTATGGATTTGTCGCACTGTTGTGTATTACGTGTTTTGTTTGCTCTTACCTTTTTTCAGTTGAGAGTTTTTTTTTCTTTTTTTGTTTTACGTGGTTGGTCTTATTTTTCTATTCTTGGTCTTTACTTGGAACTTTTGTCCTTTGCGTTTTTTCAATTTGTTTGCTTCTTCATGCTATTTGAACTTTTTTGTCCCCCCCTACTTTGTGCTTCTTCTTTTTTTCCTCTTATTTTTTCTCCCATTTTTTTCCACGCATTTCCCAGAATTTCTTTTTTTTGAGTACAGATTTTTGTTTTGAGTTTCACGTTGGTCCGCGCTTTTCTTCTTTCCCCCATTTCCACACTTTGTTACATCTTTCTTTCTTCTTTTTTCGTCCTTTTTTTTTTAGACACTGTCTCATTTTTTAGACTTTTGATCTTCTTGACCTCTTCTGTTTTTTTTCTCATTTTTGTAAATTTTCTAGCTTTTTATTTTGATTATAAATCTGTTACTGATTTTTTTTCCTCCTGAGTTGTGCCTTTGTCGTTGTGTTATTTTTTGATTTTATAATTCCCACTTTTGGTTGTTTTTTTGTATTCCTTGCCTTTGTTTACAATTTTTTTTGTATAGTGCTGTCTTTCTTTTGCTGTACTTCCCTTTTGCTTTGTTTGTAGCTTTTTTTGGTTTTTCTCCTTTTTTCCCTGTTGTTTGAGGTTCTGTTTGTCTTTTTCTTCCTTTTGTTGTTCTTCGTTCGAGTTCTTTCTGCTCAATGCTTGTTTTTTCATTCTTTCCTACACAAGGTGGAGGTTAGTTAAGTAAATTTCTGTACAGAATGGGTGAATAATGAGGATAATTTTAATGCTTGTAATCTGAGTTCAATTACTTGGAATGCAGCTAAATTTTAAATTAAACATATTGCAACCTTGAATTAAAGTAGGAACTGGGTGTGAGAAGTAGGTTACCAGGTATCAGATTCCTGTGGTTCTCAACCTTCCTGATGCTGTGACCCTTTAATGCAGTTCCTCATGTGGTGGTGACCCCCAACTATAAAATTTTTCATTACTACTTCATAACTGTAATTTTGCTACTCTTATGAACCATAATGTAAATACCTGATGTGCAGATGGTTTCAGGAGACCCCTGTGAAAGGGTTGTTCCACCCACAAAGGGGTTGCGACCCACAGGTTGAGAACAGCGGTATCAGAAGGCTTTGCCTTATAGACAGGCAGCTCTCAACTCCCTGGGAACTAGATGGGGCCTAAATGGCCTCACTAGGCTGCCGATGTGCAGCTCTGCCGTTCTTACCCTAATCTGCCTACAACAGGAACTACCTACCACACAGCTCACCAACAGAGAGGCCCCAAGCACCGGGCAAGAGTGAATGATGGCAGCCATCTAGTGTTGGAAAAGGGAAACTACAGATTTTCTGTCTTTGAAAGTCTTCAGTTTGACTTTCCAGTGCAGTTTTTCCAAGAACATATTTCAACAACAATGTGCGGTTTAAGTATTGCACACACAGAAGCCTAGGAGGTGGGGCCAAACCTGCTGAGCTGCCACAAACCCTAAGAACAGGGCTTGAAAAAAGAAAAGCCCTAAGAGGGTCTTCCACCTTTAAAAACTCGGGCAAACACAGTCTGGTTGGGTCTCTACAAGTTGAGAGTTCAGACAAAACATGAATTTTCAGCACAGAAAAATAAACACAATATTTTAAATACAAACTCAAAGAGGAAGCATTGTCTTAACTACAATCAAGCTGCCAGGAAACTACGGCCAGCAACTGACTGCTGGCTCTGAATAGGGGGAAGCCATGTGCTTTCCAGTATGTTAGGGCTGGCAAGATGGCTCAGCAGGTAAGGGTGCTTGCCGCCAAGCCTGACAATCTGAGTTCAATCCCCAGGTTCCACATAGTGGAAGGAGAGAACAACTGACCTCCACATACATGCAGGCCCATATACACACACATACACAATAAATAAATGTAATTTAAAAATTAAAATTAAATAGAATACTAGAGGACAGAATCACCATGTTATGTCATCCTTTATGCCACCTATACCACCCTAGCTCAAGACGGGGGAGCCTGAGGGGCAGCAGCAAACAACTTGTAAGGAAGGCACACATATAACAGAAGCTCTGAGCTCATGTTTCTTCTTGATCTGAGTCTGGACATGTGGCCAAGCTCAAGCTATAGCAATGGCTCTCAGGGTATTTGGCAACATAAGGTCTGATATACGCGGCTCTCCTCCTGGAACCTCCACAGCTAGAACTTTAAAGCAGTGCTACGCTTTTAAACAAGGTACAGTGTTTGTGCGTGTTGCCATGTGGGCTCTGGGAGGTCCAGGATGGCACCTTGCTTTGAAACTTGGCACTTGTTTGTTACCCACTGAATACTGAAGAAGACTGAAGGCCCCTAGAGTCCTGAGCCTCTAGAATTTTAACTCAAGCAGTTCAGGAATCTGCAGTGTCACCTTCTATATCCCCGACTGTCAGTCAAAAGATTAGCACGCCTACCCTCTTCTCCTGCGTCACGGCGTACTCTACCACCTCGGTTCCATTTTCATTGTGATAGACCAAATCGAACTTCCCAGGTTCTTTCAAAGCTGAAACCGGAAGGTATAAAGAGAGTTTGTCATTTCTCTGTGGTTAAAATGTTCTTTACAGGGATTTCAAACCACTGGGAAAGCACTTCCAGACAACTGACGTGAAGGCTGGGGCCGCACAGGGAGATGTGGTGTATGCGACAGAAGACGCGGCCCTGTGCCAGCAACAGAGACTTCTTGGCAAGTATGAGGGATGACCTTCCCTGCAACAGAACGCAACAGGCTTCGTACTCTCACTGAGGACACACAATATAGAATGTGCAAACACAAGATAATCCCAAAAGATACTTTTTGCATCACAAGGGAAGGTACGGAATGTTGCTGTCTTCAGAGAAACCCTGTCCCAAAAAACAAACAAAAAAATAGAATAATATACCACTGCCTAGGACATTCGAGGCCCTGGATTCAGCCAGTCCCCCAACATCACAAAAATATAAATAAAATGTATAAACTTATACAGGTATACACATCCCAAACATTTTGTACTTAATACACAAAATATGTTCATTTCCCAGCCTTCTAAGTGGGTCTTGTTCACTGGAAAGATAGACCTAATATATTCTCTTGTAACTTTCAGTTTCTAGCTTGTTTTTGTTTGTTTGTTTGTCTTTTTATTTTTGAGATGGGATCTCGCATAGCCCAGATTTACCTTTAGAAAAACAGGAACTCTCTAAGTAACGGAAAATGACCTTGAACTTCTAATCTGCCTGCCTCAACCTCCTGAGAGCTGGGATTACAGGAGTGTGTCATACGCCCAGGTTTAGGCAGTGTTGGGATGGAACCCAGGGCTTCTTTGTACACACAAGCACCCCATCAACTGAGCAACACCCCCCAGTCCCCTCTAGTCTTCTCTGGATAAGATCTCACTTTATAGCTCAGGCTGGCTTAAGCCTGTGGTCCTCCTGCCTCTGCCACCTCTCAAGTCCCTGGGATTCGAGGTGTGTGAACACAGTGTTTCTTTTTAAGATGACACAAGGGGACAGGGAATATAGCACAGTGATAGAGCACCAGTCCAGTGGGCATAAGCCGAGATTTCTACCCCAAAACAGATGTCAGAAAATGACTCAGAAATGTAAAGATTTTCAAGGTGATCCAGGGTGCAGATTCTTCCTAAATTTCTACCAAATTTCTTTTGCTCTTTTATAGCTGACCTACACAAATGTAAGTTACTAGCAGTTCTTCTGTAAATTCCCTGAGCTGGCATTCAGTTCAGGTTTCCTAGAAGCAGCTCACTTTCGCCAGTACTTATAATTCCTGACACAGTGAATAATGGCAGTGATTCCTATCCCTGTCCAATAGCTCTGGAAGCCAACCCAACACCTCCATCCACGGAGAAGGTACACAGCCCACCAGGGCTACAGTATCCCCACAGGTGGTGGAGAGCAGAAGACAGCACCTAATCCTAGGGTCAGGTGAGCAGAGGCCAGGAGGAAAGACTGCTCAGAGACCACTGTGGATATGGAGTCTGATGCTCCCCTTCATTTCTAAAAGACTCACCTGGTAAGGATGAGAGGACTTCTATATCCACTTGCTGGGTCTCTGGATTGTGGCTTAATATTTTTCCTTCCTTCCAAAAGTAGAAGATGAAGTCAAAAATCTACACGTAAAACACTGTAATGTTCTAAAGGACACTACACACTGGACTTCAGAAACAGCTACTTTTATGTAATATAAATTTATCTTAAATCAGCATATAGGGGAATAAAAACAAACAGGAGTTATAAGCACTCTATCTGAATATAACAAATATTGTTAGCGGTAAAGTAGACATGAATTAGTCATGACTGGCAGATACCTACAGTACATGACAAAGTTAAAAATTATAGTCAGTTCCCAGAAGTGATTAGGGGGGTGGGAGAGGCAGACTAAAGGTGAGGGCTAGCCATAGTTTTCTTCAGGAGAGTTACACATAAAAACAGTGGCGCCTCCATTTCTAGTGCTGCTGGGGCTACCCTAAAGCAAGCGTGTAACCCCCAAGCAGGGACAGGAAGGCACTCGGTCACCAGAAAGGTCACAAGCTAATTCTTCCCAGGTCTCCTGGTTTAAAAGCTGGTTTTCAGATGCATGAAGATGCACTGAAGTGGGGGTGTGATACTGCATGTCTGTAATCCAAGCACTCCCAGAGGCAGAGGAAGAGGCAGAGGCAGAGGGATGAGAGTTATGAGTTTGAGGCCATCTTGTACTACACAGTAAGACACTGCCTCAAAATTTAAAAAGAAAGGAGGGTTGGAGAGATGGCTCAGCAGTTAAGAGCAATTGCTCTTCCAAAAAACCCAGGGTTCAATTTCCAGCACCCACATGGCAGCTAACAACTGCCTGCAACTCCAGCTCCAGGGGATTCTACACCCTCAAACAGACACACATGCAGGCAATGCAGGCAAAACACCAATGCACATAAAATAAAAAATGAGTAAACTATAAAGATCCCTGGCTGACCTAGAACTCACTCTGTAGACCAGGCTGGCCTTGAACTCACAGAGATCCACCTGTGTCTACCTCCCAAGTACAAGGATTATAAAGGCATAAGCCATCACACCTAGCTTCCAATCAGCTCTTCTCCCTCCGCACCCCCCCACCCCGAGACAGGGTTTCTCTGTTGTAGCTCTGGCTGTCCTGGAACTCACTGTGTAGACCAGGCTGGCCTCGAACTCACAGAGATCCGCCTGCCTCTGCCTCCTGAAAAGGCGTGCGCTACCACCGCCTGGCTTCCAACCAGCTCATTTAAAAAAAGATGTTATTTATATTTATGTACATGTGTGTTAGTATGTGCACATGCATGCTGGTACCCGTGGAGGCCAGAAGAGGGTGCTGGGTCCCTGGAGCTCTCCCCTGGAGAGGCAGTTTTTTGAGCCATCTGGTGTGGATGACGGGGCTCAAGCTCCAGCCCTCTGTGGAGCAACAAGCAAGCGCTCCTGAACGCTGAGCCGTCTCCCAGCCACCAGTCAGCACCTACCTGAACTCTGGGCACAGACAAGAGGTGTGTTCTGCTTACGTACTTAACTGTTTTGTCTTTGTGTAGCTATTCATCTGTGTGTGTGACAGGCCCTGAGTTTGGCCCTCGGAAGCACAATGGTGCCCACGCCCCACAAGCTCACCATTTTCATTCTGTTTTCCTCTCAGGCGTCAGCAACCTAAGACTGGAGGCCTCACAGTGACACCTGTAAAATGTCCGCAGGACTCTCGTCCTCACTTTATGACATTATTTACTGAAAATGTCTATATTAACCACGCAAGTATAACTTAAATACGTCACTACTTCATTTATTTAAAAACTTTTTGGAACAGGATCTTCCTGAAGCCCAGCTGGCTTCCGATTTGAAATTCTCCTGCCTTAGCCTCCTGAGGGCCAAGATTACAGGTGGCTGGTGCTACACTGGACAAGTTTCTGATACACTGACAATTTAATTTTTTTTTAAGAGATGGAGGCTCACTACATTGCCCAGGCTAGCTTTTGAATTGCTAGGCTCAAACAACTGCCTGCCTCAGCGTCCTGAGTAACTTGGACAACAGGTGCATCTCACCACAACCAGCTAACTCCATTCTTTTCAGAGAAACAGCCTCACCTTGTAGTCAGAGACATCAGGAGTGTAGTCTGAGGTGAGTTCCAAAAGCTAAAAATGAAAAACAAAAATCCTGTAAGTACACACACCCCCTAAGACCCTCACTCTCCTGAGACCCCTTCCTCCAAGAGCACGTGCCACATAGAGGTGCCCACTCCCACCCAAGGCCCCACTATGACTCCTGACAATTACAGACAGTTTTTGTAGACATTACTTAATAAGATTCACTAAGTAAGATCTGTGTGTGTCTATGTGTGTGTTGGGGGGGGGTTAATCTTGTCTTAGTTATAGTTGTTGATGTTTTAACATATACCTTAAATGCAATCTTTTCTCCAACTTGAGGGGCAGCTGCCAAAAGTGGTAATAGGCTGTAGTCCTTCTTGTGTGTCTCTACTGGATTCTGGAAAACAGTCATGAGACAGCGTTACTGATGAGAAAATAGGAAACCATGCCATGCCACAGAGTTGAGATACACTCCACGGGGAAAGTGAGTAAGTAGGCCAGCTCACAAGCAATAAACACTTACCTGGATCACAGTGGATGAGTTTGTCAGGATCTCACTTAATTGTTTCTGCTTCTGACTCTCAGAGCTTCTATTTAAGATACAGGAGATGGCATGTCCTCGGCCTCTACCTCTGCCCCGTATGCCTCGGCCCCTCAGTCCCTTCCCAAACAAGAAGTCCTCTCCTCGCCCCCATCCTCTTCCCAAACTGGTGGGGATGGGCACGCTGGAAGGAAGACCACTAGCTTGTCTGCCTCTGCTCGAGTCAGAAGGCTTCCATCCCATAACACCTGGAGTCTGCAGTGGCAGCCCTGGACCCGGACACCCTAGGCCTGCAGAGAGGCCTGCTGTCTTTAGGAAGTTGGGCGCACCCTCAGAGATGTTCTTGGACACCACAACCTGATCTTCTGAGTCTGAACTGGAGTCTGAACTGGATGACGAGGTTCTGGTGACCTTGCCCTTGCCCTTGCCGGAGCCTAAGGTAAAGCCGGGCTTTGTGGCCAGTTTGTTGGCAGCTGTGGCCTTTGCAGTAGGTCCATCTTTCAACAGCTCAGCTGACAGTTTCTCTGAAGAGGTGACCATCTGCACTTTGCTGTGATCATCACTGACTGACTCTGGACAAGACTCAGACTCGGAGAGATAGCTGGGACTACCTTTGGGCCCCGTGGGGCTTTTCCTCCGGGATTTAGCAAAGCTGCTTCTGAGGGAGCCCCTGGGAGAGCTGCAGTTCTGGGGGCTCCACTCCTTTGGTGCCTGTGTTTTGGGAGACTTGGTGGCCTTGGTCTGCTTCTTATGTTCACATTTCTCCTTTCTTTTCGATGACTTCTTTTTGGTCTCTTCCTCCTCCTCGGCTGGGCTGCCCGTTGCCTTGCTCTTCCTCTTGCTCTTTGTCTTTCCCACCCAATCTAGGAAGGGCTTGGTTTCCACATCCAGGGCCTTCTCACCATGGCTGCTGTGCTCTTGCTTCCTCCAATGCTTCTTCAAGCACTTGGGATCCAGTTCCATTTCTTCATCCTCTACCAACTTAAAAGCCCGCTTCTTTGCTTTCCTAGGTGGGAAATATGACTCGCTTCCATTGCTCAGTAGCCCGTTCTCAGGGTTTCCTCTGTCCTCCAGCTTAACCCTGTCAAAAGAAGGGAGAAGGCTCAAATGAGCAACTAGCAAGTCCAGCTCCCGGATGCAAGAACACACGGAGAAGACTGCAACATCGCAGCGCTGAGGAGGAAAGACTCCATGGAACAACCAGACAGCACGACCCTTTCACGTGGCCAGTTTTGGGTTTTATTGTTGATTTCAGACAGGGTCTCACTATGTTACCTCAGATGGCCTGGAACTTGCTGTGGAGACCAGGCTAAGTCTCCAACTCACAGAGCTCCGCCTGCCTTTTCTTTTCTTCCTAAGTGCTGGGATTAAAGCATGTGTCACCATGCCTGGCTCCTTGCGGCTAGTTTTATTACTTAATATCTACTGTGTCCCACACATTTTTTCCTAACTTAAACATTACCAACACACTAGGTAAGCTTTTATTTCGCAGCTCCCAAAATTACAACAGATAACTTGCATAGGCTCCACAGCTGATAAGTAGCAGGAAGGATTGTCTAACCTTGACTCGCCTAAGTTCAAAACTCACAATTTTTTTTTTTTAAACAATATAACATTTTTTACTTATTGAGGATTTCATACACATATATGATTTATTTCAATCACATTCACACATGAACACCAGCTTCCAACTTCTCTCACACATCCTCCAGCTTCATGCCCTTTTTTTAACTGACAGTCTTTCTACTATGTGTGTGTTAGCCATCCTGAAAGGTGAACATATTAACCATCCAGGTTTGTTTTAGAATGAGTAAAAACAAAAAATGAGTCTGAGTGTCCATGAACAGTTAAGTAAATTTAAAAGATGTGGTTCATATATGCATAATGGAACATTACTCAGCTGTAAAGAAGGTACACCATTTGCATCAATGTGGATGGAACTGGAAGACAGTATGTTAAATTAAATCAGCTACGGGAAGACAAATGCCACACGTGTTCGTTTACATGAAGACTTAAAAAAAAAAGATCTCTAAGAAGTAGAAATAGAGTAGTGGTTATTAGAACCTAAGAAAGTTGTAGGAGAGGATAAGACACACATACACACTCAGATGGAAAGACTAAATTCTAATGTTCCTCTGTAGTATAGAACAACAACTATCACCAAAGAGCTACAAGAGAAGATTTTCCTTTTTCTCTCCCTCCCTTCTTCCTTTCTTTTATGGAGACCCTGGTAGCTTTGGCTGGCTTGAACTTGCTATGTAGACCAGGCTGGCCTCAGACTCAGAGATCTACCTGTCCCTGCTACCCAAGTACTGGGATTAAAGGCGTGGCTGAGAGAGGACTTTTCATGTCCCAACATAAAACAAAACAATACGAAGAGACAGATATGCCACTCAATTCTGATCTGATAATTACATAGTATATATGCACATATACATACCCTGAAAAGACACACTGTATCCTACAAACAATGCACATTAACTATACATTTATAAAGCATTTAAAAATAATAAAAAAGTATTTGCCCTGTTCCTGCTTGGGCTCTGAATAGTAACAGCTACCCATAAGATCCATGACAGTTTGTGATGGTTAATTTTATGTGAACCTGGCTAGGTTATAGGGTGCTCAGCTCAGACACTGAACCTATGGCTTGTCTAAAAGAGGTTCTAGATGAGATCTACACTGAAACCCAAGACTGAATAAAGGGAAATGTGTTTTCAAGACCCTTCTCTGTTACAGGTAGCTATGACTCAACTTCTCTCTCAACTCTAAAGAGGTAGTGTATGTGTGTGTGTGTGTGTGTGTGTGTGTGTGTGTGTGTGTGTGTGTCCCCTCAGAACCAGAAGAGACTATTGGCTACCCTAGAGCAGCAGGAGATACAGGCAAAGCCTAGCTCCAGGTTCAGTGAGAGATCCTGTGTGAGAAAAATAAGATGAAGCATGGCTGAGAAAGGCACTAGGCACCAACCTCTGGCCTCCACACATAAATGCACACCCAATGTATATGTGCACATACACATACAACACACACACCACGCACATATGCACAACAATGAATTTGTCAGGGGAAGACAATTACATGCAGCAAGAAACAAACAAGCAAACCAAAAACCTAAACTTTCACATTTAGTTGCTTTTTTTAAATAAAATTTTTTATTTATTTTTCTTTGTATGAGTGTTCTGCCTGCATGTCTGTCTATGTACCTCCTGTGTGCAGTATTCACGAAGGGGGGAGGGCGTCAGATTCCCCTGGGACTGTAGGTATAGATGGTTGTAAACCATCATGTGGATGCTGGGACCCGCGAACCCTGAACCAGGGTCCTCTAGAAGAGCAGTCAGTGTTCTTAACCACCAGGCCATCTTGCCAGCCCTCACATGTAGTTTTTCTTATGGTCTACGCCACTTAACACCTGGCCTAGCTACAAAGCACCTCCCTATTTCCCTGGACTGAATCCAGGGCCTCAGGCATGCTACCTAGGCAAATACTCACTCAACTCTTGAGGGACATTCTCAGGCTCACAGAAGTAACTTCTTTCCAGATGCAAGTGTACATTTGAGACCTTTAGGAGAGATTTCCCTGTCATCTGCTACAGTTATTACTGTAACAGCTTTCAAAGCTGTTTTTGACATCATTAACACCATTGTAAGAAGTATAATTCCTAGGTGATTCATTAATATAAGTATTAACTGTATCCTGCAGCAGCAAGTTATTAATTCATTGGGGGGGAGGCAAAGGCAAAGAGGCCAGCTTGTCTCTGCCTCCCAGAGTGGCTGGGACTAAAGGCATTCACCACATCTGGCTTTTACTTAAAACAAAGGCATTCACCACATCTGGCTTTTACTTAAAACAACAATATAATAGGGTCTCATATATGCCAGGCTGACCTAGAATTATGTAGCCAAGGATGACTTTGAACTTCTGATCCTCCTGTTTCCATCTCTCCAATGCTGGGATTCCCCACTTAGGTGGCTGGGATTAGAATCTAGGGCTTTGTTTTAGACAAAAAGTCTATCTAGCAGCTGAAACACACTCTCAGTCTCTGTGTCCCTACTCATAACTGAAAGGAATTTCAATACCAATTCGAAGGAACCCAGTAGCACCTGAATGAGACACAGAATGACATCCATCAGAAGTCCCGGTGGACATTACCAGTGAACTAAGGTGGAAGATTGTAGTTGTACACTTACTGTGGTGTCTCATCCAAGAAGGATAAGGCATAATCATAGGTGCAAACCCTGGCAGACCTGAGCAGAGGAGATCACTATCCTGGCCAGCACCATATTGGATAGTGGAACCCTGAGCATCTTCAGCTCAGGTGTTTTTATTGATAGAGACCTCTTTAGGTGTTCTACTGATAGCATGTACACATCAAGAGCAATCAAACATCCCCCACATAAATCCAACACCTGCAGACAAAAAACGCCAGGCCCAGGCAGCCCTTTCCCCAACGGTGCACAAAACAATTATTTTACACGTAACTAAAAATAAACTTCCACAACAGGACATTCCACACATTAT
This sequence comes from Cricetomys ansorgei, assembly GCA_026225945.1. NCBI lineage: Eukaryota > Metazoa > Chordata > Mammalia > Rodentia > Nesomyidae > Cricetomys > Cricetomys ansorgei. The sequence continues at coordinate 3,816,538 of JAMJFZ010001871.1, forward strand.
TAAGAAAACATTACTGTCCTCTCTGCCTGCTTTTGCCTCCTTCCCCCTGACATTAAGTACAGCCCAGAGAAAGCGGGTCTGGGGCACACTGGCGCCATGTGCGCAGCACACAGAGCTGGCTGAGTGAGCACTGGCCCTGCTCTTGAGCATCAGAGCTGCTCCAAGTCTAGTCCCAGGAAAGGATGCTCCATCCCTGGCTGGACCACGCAGAATCTCTCGGGCATGCGCCTTTCCGCAGCTGGCGCGCCGACCGGATCCACGGCGCGGTCCCGCAAGCGCGCGCCCCCGCCCCGCGCGCCCCCGCCCCGCGCACCTGAGGCAGTCGTTGTCTCTCACCAGGCGCGCGCTCTCGGCAGGGGGCAACAGGCCCCCTTCTAGGTAGAGGCCCAGGAGCGCCCCGGAACTGAAGCCGAAGCGCTGGCGGATGAGGCTGATGAGATCCGTGACAACTCGGCATCTGTTCAAGTCCACCAGAAGCCAGAAGACCGTGCAATGCGGAGTGGCCGGAGGCGGATAGTCAAAATGAAGCCGTAGCCTAACCGTTTCGGAGGCTGCCATCTTGCTCGTGCTCAACGGAAGCCCAGAGGTTCCACGGGTCTGCAGAGAGGCGTGCTCGGGCGGCCCGCCCCCGCCGGCCACCAGCGTGCGCCACCTAGCAGCGCAAGTGCGTACTGCAGGCTCCCACCGCGGGCTCTGGCTTCTTTCCTAGACCTGTACGCAAGGTCTGAAATTATGCAAGCAGCTGCCACTCCGTCTTCTAAGATATCGGTTCGTGTATGTCAGGAAAAGCAAAAAACAAAAACAAAACCTGCAAAACCTGTAAGCAGCCTGACCCGAAAACCTTTCAATAGGAATTTTTACCTTTATGTCTAAAAAGTCAAGAAAACACCAAAATCCACATGTGGTGTGTGTCCAGGCCAAACCCCAGGGGTTCGTGCTGTGAGGCCTCAAGTCTTCATCAGAGTGTGTCTAAAAACAAAAACATATGTCTTCGGGTGTGGTTGTTCTGTGTCACGCGTGGGTAAGACTACCTGGAGCCATTCTGGTGCTCAGGTGATCTGAGGTCTCCAGGTGCTCCAGGAGTTGTCGCTGAGTGCTTGTTGTTGATTGGCTGCAGGAATGATAAAGCTGCTTCATTAACAACATCGTAAACTAACGCCTGTTAGCGTGAGAATTATTAGGGCCAAGGTACTTTTAACAAGGATTGTCTCAGCCAGGAGTTTACATCAGGTACAGGTTAAGGCTCAGGAAGTAGTCACTGACAGTTACCTATCATTTACAGAATTTTCCCAAATGTCTTTCTCCCTATGCTCCTGACTTCTGAGTTTCCGAGTGTGCCTTGTCTGTGACCAGATCAAGCGTGATTTCCTTATCTTGAAAAATCATGAAAAGTATTAAAGGCACAAGCAGAGAATCAGAAAACTAAATAAATATGAAGCCTTTAAAAAATAATTAAAATTAACACATGTTCTCTGAAAACAATAAAACCCAGAAAACTTGAGCTGAGAATGTAACACACAGTGTGTAGAGCGATTTCCTAGTGTGCACAAGGCCCCGGCTCCAGCCCCACCACAAAGCATATAAATTGTGACTTGGTATCCTTATTTGGAAGATTTTTAAAAAATTTCACGTTCAGAGAAGTTAAGTAACTTCCCTCAAGGTCATTAGACCAGTGGATAGTTGGTATTTGGCTGTCAGTGGGCACATTGAAAAAAAGTTTTCTTAGGATTCTAATCCTGTAGGTCCCTCCAGATTAAATCACCATTACTTTCTTTTGATGTCGGGATCAAAGCCAGTGCACTGTGTTATACATGCTGGGGAACTGCCATACAGATACACTCCCTCAGCTTTGCTCCAGCCCTACATTACCATTACAGTTATTAGTGGCGCACAGCTAATCAAAACGGCATAAAAGAGCACACGTTAGTGACACTGTAATGAAACAGAGAAAGTGAAACAGATGCAAAGATTTATCTGTTAAGGAAATGGTGTGTGTGTGTGTGTGTCTTTTTTAATCCAGGTCAGTGGTTCTCAACCTGTGAGTCTTGAACCCTTTGGGGGTCAAATAACCCTTTCCCAGGGATCACCTAAGACCATCTGCATATCAGATATTTACATTACGATTCATAACAGTGGCAAAATTACAGTTATGAAGTAGCAATAAAGCTAATGTTATGGTTGGGGAGGTCACACAACATGAGGAACTGCATGGAAGGGTCACAGCTTTAGGAAGGGTGAGAACAAATGACATAGGTGAATACCACTGAATGAGACAAGGCTCCATATTTTGGAGTGGTTTTTGTTGTTTGTTTTTATGGGTGTAAAGTTCTGAGAAAACTTGTTCATATGAGTAGACAAAAATGGAAGGATTTATGTTTTTGACTATCAGGTTCCACTCCAAGCTGAGTGCTAAAATTACTTAAGAGGTTTATCTTTAAGAAGTGTTTTTAGGGGCTGAGATGGTTCAGCAGTTAGGAGCACTGGTTGCTCTTCCAGAGGTCCTAGGTTCAATCCCCAGCATCTACATGGCAGCTCACAACTGCCTGTAACCCCAGTTCTAAAGGGGATCCCACACGCTCACAACAGACATACATACATGCAGCCCAAACACCAATGCACATAAGATAAAAGTAAGTTATTCTAAAGAAGTTTTTAAAAAGAAGTATTTTCATCATTCTAGAAGTCAAAAGCTCCGATTCTTGTTCCCTCGTGCTGAAAACAAAGAGCCCGGGGGCTGGGGAGATGCCTCCATAGTAAAGGATGTTTACTGCCAACCGTGAGCAGCTGGGGTAGATCCCTGACACTCCCGTGGTAGAAGAGGATCAGCTTCTGACTTCCACTGTGTCATGGTGTGCACATCCCCCTACCAAAAAATGCAATTAAAAATATTTTCTATTCCTAACTGTCATAATGATTTATTTATTTTTATTTCGTGTGTACGGATGTTTAGTATGCATGAATGTCTGTGTGCCTCGTGCGTGCACTTCCTGAGGAGGCCAAAAGGGGACGTCAGATGCCCTGGAACTAGAGGAACAGGTGGTTGTGAGCTGCGATACGGATGCTCGAATCGAACCCAGATCCTCTGGGAAAGCAGTCAGTACTCTTAACTGCTGAGCTATCTCTCCAGCCCCCTTCTCTCTCTTTTTGAGACAACCTCTCACTATGTTTTCCTACCTGGCCGATCCACTTGCCTCTGCCTTCCTAGTGTTGGGATCAAATCATACACCTCATTCCTGTCCCCTCAAAAGTGTTTCTCCCCCTCTCTCTCTCTTTCTCTGTCTCTCTCTCTCTCTCATTTGCTATGCATGCCTGGTTTCTGTGGAGGTCAGAAAAGGACACCAGGTCCCTTGGAACTGAAGTTACAAAATGATTGTAGGATGAGCCTGAACTCCTGATGCTGTTTTTATTTGCCTCTACCTCTCTTTTCAAATGACCTTGTACATACCTGTCATGAGTTACTTGACAACATCTATCTAAATTATCAGTGTTATTTGATCCAAAATTCCTCTAGGTATCTATCTTTCCTAGAGTCGTGGATGTTAATCTACACGTGCATAGACACCTGTGCAATGCTTTTTGGTAACACCATTTGTGTTGTTTTCTTTCTCTCACTTCCCTCCCCGGTGCATGGCTGAGCTATCAACCGCCAGCTCAGCCCCCGGGAAGGAAAGCTCAGGGTATGGGTTAATGCATACTGGCAAGTCCCAGATAAGAGGACTAAGTGCTGATGAGAGTGAACCAGACTCTCAGGAGAGGCTGTCAGAGGAACATATCTCTCATTTATTAAAGTGAGGGTGGTTACATTTATAGGGCACAGGCAGGGGAGGGTCTTTGGTACCCAGGGATGGGATCCATTGGATAAGACAAGGATACTGGAGTAACCTCATTTGCAAGTGGAGCTCAAGTCTAAGCATCAAGGTCCTGCAAGGACACCTTCTGCATGAGATGTGGTCTCACAGGGAAAAGAGGAAGTCACCTTACCAATAAATGGACTCATCCCTAGGCTACAGCTACAGCGCAGATAAGCACTAACCAAGCCACATTCCTTTGCTAATTACCTTCTGTGTAGCAGGCAGCATTTAATATTTAGCTGGGTTCTGACCAGGGCTAAAAGTGAGGAACATCCAAATTCCTATTGCTCTCAGATGAGAAAATCCAGGGTTCAAGGCCAACTTCAACTCTCTCTCAGCTCTAGGACAGCCCCACACATTTGCTTATTTTGCATTGCTAGAGATTGATCACAGGGCCTTGTGCACACTGGGCAAACACTCTATCACTGAGAAACATCCCCAGCCTGGCAAATTTATAGTAAATAGCAAGTAGCTAAAGGCAAAGTAAGTGCCCACTAACCAGGACTGAACAGACAAGGACTGTACATCCACGCAAGGTATAAGGGAGGGCAGACCCCTTCATCACGGCGGACTGTCCCAGGTTTTGTTCTGGTGCTGGGTACAAATGGGCCACAGAGAACTCATTTGTCTCTGGTTCCTGGTTTACTCTCATCTGAATTCGGAAACTCAACAACCAAACTGTGTTTGGATGTACCCGCATACAGAGGTAAATTATTATTCCTGTTATCACACCTACAGCAATTTAAATTTAGATGCTGAAGTTGAAAATCGAGCTCCAAACAACCTCTGCCCCTAGCAGACCATCATCCCACATCTTCTGGGTTACCCACGACATATGCATGACAGCGTGAAGAGCCACTTGGAATGAAGCAACCAATAAAAAGCATGCACTTTTGAAAGGCTCATTAAGCTAGTCATCTGGAAAACTGCAGAGGAAGAGAGGAGCCAGAGGAGCCCCAGATGCCCCTCTAGTCTCTGTGGGTTTCCTTGCAAACGGTGATCTCTAGAATACTTCATCTCCAATATTTTCCTGTCCTGACCTCGTTAAGCACATTTACAGTCTGCCTCTACCTTCACTGGGGGTTAATTTTTTTTTTTAAATGTGTGTTGTCCCTGCATCTACATCTGTGCACCACGTGTATACCTGGTGTCTAAGAAACCCAGAAGAGGGCATTGGATCCCCTGGAACTGGAGTTATGGACAGTTATGGGCCACCATGTGGGTGTTGGGAATCAAACCCAGGTCCTCTGCAAGAGCAAAGAGTGCTCTTAACCACTGAGTCACCTCTTCAGCTCCCTAGTCTCCCTTTTTTAAAAAAATTAATTTCTCCTATATTTTATTATAAAAATTTTCAAACATGTAGAAAAGCTACTTTTTTTTTTTTTGCTGCAAACACTCATTTACTCAGTCTACCCCTAATACCACACTATAATACTTTTATATCTATGTATTCATTCTCCCCCTTGATGGAGGTCTTGCTATGTAGCTCAGGTTAGACAAAAGCTCACTGAGATGCTCTTGCCACAGTATTCTGAGTATAGAGCGTATACTCCTGCATCTGGTGGTTAAAAGTGTTTGAGGTCATAGAGAACCTGGAAGGAAAAGATTACCATTTGCTATATCATTAGTTGTTTTTAATTTCTTTTCTCTTTTTTTTTTTTTTTGACACAGGCTCTGATGTACCCAAGGCTGGCTTTGGATTCCTGCTCCTCCTTCCTCTACCTCTGATCACATGCCCTGTTTTATGTAGTCCCAGGGGTTAAATCCAGGGGCAAGTATCTACTCAATGAGCTGCATCTTCTGCTCTGAGTGTAAAACTTATGTATCTTACAAAGGTTTCCCAAAGGGCCATGCTCAAATGCTAGACTTTCAGGAGTTTGAACCCACCCGTGTTGGAACAGGAGAAACACGTCCGACAGATCTCTACTTTGCAGCAGCACAGCCCTCACTGGGAACACAGGACAGTCACTACACTTCCTGGAGGCTACAGAGAAAATCCTTTCTGCCCATTTATCGGGGGAACGACAAAAAGGGACATGTGCTTTGCTTTTGCTTGTTTTGTGGGTTTGCTATCTACACTCTTAAAACAACTCTCATGTTGCTCTTGCTGCTTCTTAGTTCTGTGAGGTGACTCAGTACCCCCAAAATATCCCCTAAAAGTAAAAGATTATCTTCAGACACCTCTACTATCCACATCTTCTTCATTCCTCTTTCCCAAGCCCGATACTTTCTTTTAAATGACTGCTTTGAAGATACCAACATACAATAATGTTGAGCACACATTATCAAGAGAACAACTACATATACATATACATATACATATACATATACATATACATATACATATACATATACATGTATATGTATATATATATGTGTGTTTAAGAAGATATAACCAAAAATTATGGGCAAATAGTTGTGTATGGTCTATTTTTTGTGTGAATTTCTAATATGTTCATGATACATTTAACTGAAGAATAATTTTTTAGCTGGGTAGTGGAAGTGGGTGTGCATGCCTTCAATCCCAGCATTTGGGAGGCAGAGGCAGAAGGATTTCCAAGTTCGAGGCCAGCTTGATCTATAGAGTGAGTTTCAGGACAACAACCAGAGACACCTTGTCTGTTGGGAAGCAGTAATTTTTTTTGGATTCATTATCTATGAGTTTTCTTTTTTTTTTTTTTCCTGCACGTTTGTATGTGCATCACATGTGTGCCTGCGGACTCAGAAGAAGGTCCAGATCCTGGAACACATAGGAGATGTGGAGTTACAGATGGTTGTGAGCCACCATGTAGGTGCTGGGAACCAAACTCAGGTCTTCTGGAAGAACAACAAATGCTCTTAACCGCTGAGCCATCTCTCCAGAATAATGCTTTTAAAAACTTACTTCTGTAAATGGAATCTAGTCTTAAACGACCTCTGGTTCATGCTTACTCTGACTTAATCTGACTGGGGCAGATGTAGTTTTTAAAATGCTAGGTAGGCCTCGACTGGGAAGAATGCTCAATCATTAAGAGCATTTGTTGCTTTTCCATAGGATCCAAGTTCAGTCCCCAGTACACAGCCTCCCCTAACTCCACCTTCAGGAGTTCTCCATTCCTCACCAATGTAGGACGCACACATTAAAAACAAAAAAAAAATCTTATAAAATGAAACACTAGGCTTTTGGTTGGAGACGACAAACATAGGCTGGGCAGGGCAGGGAAGACGGTGGTTGGCCCGCTGTAGTTTCTCAATCCTCACCTACTTTGTAAACAAAGTCAAATGATAACATTAACTGCCTCCTTCCGGCAACACCTAACCGGCAGAAAATGACCTAACCTGGCAGAACAGTCCCAGCGCCACGGCCAGGAGGGCCTGAGCGAGTCCGGCCAGCAGAGGGCGCGCCGGACACTGGGAGCCTCAGGGCTCACGTAGGCCCCGCCCCGACTCCGCCCAGTCCCCACCCAGTGCCCACCCACCGCCGTCACGCACTGGCCCTCAGGGTCCAGCCTGTTGCTGAAGCTGCGGCGCCGTATTCACCATGGAGCCGGCGTGGCGCATCTGTCCTGTCCGGCTGTGGCTGTTGCTGCTGTCGCTCCTACTGGGCCTCAGCGCGGGTAGGTTCTCGAGAAAGGCGCACCAGCGGTGGGTGCCTCCTTCTCGAATTTGTTACTGGGTTCTTCGTTTTTTTGGTTTTTTAAAAATACATGTCCTTTCCCCGGCTTTTCCCTTGCGTAATTTATATTGCTTTTGAACCTCTTAAGTTTTTATTTATGTTCTAATTCAAAGTTCCTTTTCTGATCTTTTCTGGTTCTGGGTGATTGCTCTACGCGGAGGTAGAGGTGGTTGTACAGAAACGTGTGATTTCAGGAAACTGCTGATGAGTGAGACTTGACGGTCTAAAGGCCACCTCCCTTTTCTGCTGCAGTTGGCAGCCTAGTGACGTTATAGGGTCATTTGACGGAGCTGAGATGGAAGCCAAAGAGACCCTGCAAATCTCACCTCGAGTGAGGTGTTGCTTTGAAACAACAGCTGCCCCTTCTGCTGGGTTAGAACAGACAAAATATCAGCCGGCTCCAATGGCCTGTTTTTTGGGCAAAAGCAAATTTGTGTTTTGTGGAATGACTTGCAAATTGATTCTCATATTATTTTAAAAAGTAATTTTTTAATTTTGTTTTGCTTGCATGTACGTTGTGTAGTACTTGTATACCTGGTGTTCCCCGAGGTCAGAAGAGGGCATTGGATCCCCTGGAACTGGAGTTACAGAAGGTTGTGAGCTGCCATGTGGATGCTGGGAATCAAACCCAGGTCCTCTGGAAGAACAGAGTGTTCTTACTAGCTGAGCCATCTTTCCAGCCTTTTAAATTGAATTTTATTTTGCATTTTTTATTTGTTTCGTTAGTGAGTGTGGGAGGGGTGTGCATGTGCCACTGTTTGTGTGCGTGTGTTTGGTGTATGTTCACATGTATATATGGATGTCAGAGACAGCTGCGGGTATTGTTCCTCCGGAACTGTCCACCTTTTTTCCGCTAGAATTACAAGCACAAACCACATCCAGCTAGAGGTTGAACTCTGGTCTTTGTGCTTGCAAGGTGAAGACTTTACTGACTGACCTATCTCCTCAGCTCCAGTCTTTGGATTTCTTAATTTTCTTCCTCTTTTTTTTTTTTTTTTTGGAATTGTTTTTGTAAATATTTCTTTTTAAGACAGGGTTTCCTGTTGCCCTAGCTGCCCTTAAACTCACTGTGTCCTGAAGCTGGACTTGGACTCCTGATCCTCCAGTCTTCCGCCTCCTCACTGATAAGATTATAGACCTGGCCACAAGACAACATCTTTTCACCCCCTCCCGCGTCTTCCCTGCTGGGACCAGTTTTTTTTCAAGAGGCTTGAAAAGAGGAAGAAGGCAGCAAAAGCGGAAGTCACCCACAAGTCTTCCCTTCATAGCCCTCCATAGTTTCTCACCCCTCACTTCACCCCCTCACCCATCCGTTCAGTTTGGCTGGGAATTAAACCCAGGGCCTGAGAGTCGGCCAGTTTTCCACAACTGAGCTTTACTCTTGCTTTTTTTTTTTTTTTAAACTACTGATCTCTCTGTGTTGCCCAAGGTAGAAGTGTTTGGTTTCTCTTTTCCGTAGCCGAGGTGTGTGGGCCTTTGTCTGTTTATTTATATGTTTTTGAGATAGGGTCTCACTGTGTATCCCTGACTGGCCTGAAACTCACTTCAGAGATCAGGCTGGCCTTTAACTCACAGAAATCTGCCTCTGCCTCTCCAGTGCTGGGATTAAAGGGCTACACTACCCTGCCCGACCTGACTTCTGTTTTGTTTGTTTGTCTTTGTTTTTCCTTAGCCGCTGAGGTAGGTGACTACCTAAAGCGTAAAGTATCTCTAGCCCGCATGAGCATCTCTACCAGGCTTGGAACTCACCTGGGTGTTAGATATTCCTCAGGAAATGACACTGAGCTTTAGTTTCAGGAGCCGCCATCGACTGGCCCACACAAGAAGGCAAGGAAGCATGGGATTACGTGACTGTCCGAAAGGATGCGCACATGTTCTGGTGGCTCTATTATGCCACCAACCCCTGCAAGAACTTTTCAGAGCTGCCCCTGGTCATGTGGCTTCAGGTAAAGTGACTTCTTTGCCTGGCCTCCAGGTCCAGTCTCCTCTTAGCCCTTTGCTTGGTTCTTCAGAACTCCCAGCTCAGCAGGGAAGGACTCGTTTTGGTCCAGCCAGTCCTGGGGGTTTCACATGCTTCTGAGATTGCCTGAAGCAAGGGTGTGGCCAAGGAAGCCCTATTTACTGGTCTTCATTCATTCATTCATTCATTCATTTTGGAGACAGGATCTTGCTACATAGCCCAGTATGGCCTTGAACTCACAGCAATTCTCCTGCCTCGGCCCAAGTTACGAGTGTGTACTCCCACCCCTTACTTTCCAGAGTCTTTGTATATCGAGTTCAGACAGTTTCAAGGGCCATCACTGAAAGCTGCTTTCTACCGAGAGAAAGTATTTGAAAAGTTCTGAACGAGCGAGCGAGGTACCTCAGTCCTCCTCACTTCTCCCTCTCCACACAATCCTGGGCCCCAACTTCTGGACCCCAGAGAAGCCATTTTCTTCTTTACTTCTAACTTTTGAGATTATATATAATTACAACATTTTCCCCTTCCCTTTCCTCCCTTCAGACCCTCCACCTGCCCCTCCTTGCTGTCTTTGAGACTCATGGCTTCTCTTTTCATTTGTTGTTAGCGCATGCATATGTATATGTATATACATATATTCCTAAATATATACAGATCCTCGGTCTGTATAAAGAGCTTCTGCCAGTCTTTTGTACCTTAGCGTGAATGTGAGATCCTAACTTGTTCCCTAGTGTGTTAGTATTTTAACTCTGAGTTCTAGGATTGGAGGCAAAGAACCCTGTTTAGGCAGAGACCCTGCTGCATTCTTCAAATGGCACCTATGGTGGCCTCGCCCACCTGGAAGAATGATCTCTAGGGTGGGGCTGAGGAAGCTTGAGGTTCTGGATGTCTCACCAGTAAGTAGGGCACCCTGGGACTCACCTCTGTGGGACATAGGTGAGGCTTCCTTCTCAAACGCCTGCCAGAGCTGAGGCTCTGCCCCAAGGCCTGTTACTGATGGAGTGGGGATAAGCAGTTTTGAGGATGAGCCTGCTGCCAGATCTTCACAGAGGGCTGGAGGTGTGGCTCAGCCCAATAATGCTAGCCGGAAGATGCCCAGGAGCAGAGACCAGCCTGGCAACTGGTGATGAATGTGTGGCAAGGTTGCCTAGGAGAGCCTGGGTGTGGAAAGGCCTGGCATGCTGGTGGGGGAAACCTGTAATTTATCACCTTCCTGCCACTCTTAGCCATAGCAAGATACTTCCCTTCTCTGGGCCTGAGTTTTCTAAGTGGGAGGATTTTGGTGGTTTTGAGACTCCTTGTTAATCAGAAGAACTTTCTGGCCTAGATGGGAGCCAGTGGAAGCGGGGAAGTGGGGCAGAAGTGCTAAAACTGGGGTGGGAAGCTGCTGAGTTCTAGGTCTGTGGCTGCCTCTCTGTCCCCAGCTATCCACAGGGTACCAGTTTAAAAAACATTGAATTCATAGGCTCAGATTTAGCTCAGTGGTAAAGAGTTTGCCTATCTGCACAAGGCCCTGGTAGGTTCTATTCCCCAGAACTACAGAACACAAAATGAAACAAAACCGAAGTTGCAAAAGCTGGCCTTTTGCTCCACCAGAGCTGTTCTCCTTAATCTGTCTGCCCTTAGCGTCTGCTCGGCCCCAGAGGGTGTCTGTGGCTGTTGAGTTAACCTTCTGAGCTGAGGTATTGTAGGAAGATTAGCAGCTGAAGACACCGATGTGCTCTTCTCTATTTCCCCAGAGGCCCAAGAAGAATAAAATATGATTAAAGAGGAAACAGTTCATTTAGATGAAAAAGATCTAGTTAGCAGCCTTCCAAGGACTCATGCAGTAAGTTCTTTTTGGGGGGAAGAGGGGGGTGGCTTTCTTCAAGAATTGAGGTCACGTCATGAGTGGCACAGTAAGCTATTTCAGGGACATTTTCAAGGCAGTTGGGCAGCATCTCAGTTCATTCACTGACGCATTTAGCATATTTCAGAGGAACCATGTAACCATGTAGCCTTGAGCCCCAGTCCTATATACTATTTGTTCCCAGAGTTTTTGGATGAAGATTTTGTGATTTTTCTTTTCTTTTCTTTTTTTCTTTTTCTTTTTTTTGTATTCAATTCAAATAGCGGAAGCTCAAGTCAGTGGTACTAACTTGTAACCCCAGAGTTGTGGAGGCGGAGACAGGAGGATTCCTGGAGCTCACTGGCCAGCCAGAGTAGCAGAACCCACGAGCTCCAAGGTTCAATGAGAGACTCTGCCTCAGAAAAGATGGAGAGCGATTGAGGCACATACCCACTTGTGACCTCTGGCTTCCACATGTGCACACACACAAAGAGGAAACTTTCAGGAATGAAAATTCGCCCACTGTGGCCCAAGCCCCTAGATTCTTAGTTGTGTTTCCCAAAAAACTACTTTGTTTTTCTGCCCGTGCTGATAAGTCTTCTTGAAAGAAAGGACCCACCTTTCATTCGAGGGTACACACTCCATCGTAGTGTATTGCGTGTTTGTTTAGGAGCCACACCGTTCCCTGAGGTTTGTGATTCTAAATGGCCATGTGATTCATCCTGCAGACGTGGCTCCTCACCCTCTTCCCTATGGTAGGTAGGACCTTCAAGTTACAAGGTGCTATTAGTGGCACTGGGATGAGTATCTCCAGTTGGTTTGTAAACTTAACCACTGTATTAAGAAATCTTAACATGTAAAGTGCATGTAATCACGGGGGAGTTGGAGCCCTGATTTTTATCAAGGAGGTTAGTTCAGTTCAGAACATTAGCATGGGAAACGCTTTGCAGGTAGGGCCTGTTGCCCGGTCCTGCCAGCCCTTAGCTCAGCTTCCCTCTTGTCTGTCTCTTCTTTTTTGGGAGGGGCAGGGTCTTGCCATGCTAGCCTTGAACTCAATAATCTTCCTGCCTTTGCATGCAGCGTAGGGATTACAGGTGTCTGTCACCACACCCCAGTTTCTTTAGATTTATCTAGGCAAAATTCCCTGGCTTCCACTGTGCCATCTGATTCTTCCCTTTGACCTCTCCCTTCCGCACCCATCCTTCCATGCACAGAGAGGCCGTATACCCTGGGGCCTGTCCCTGACTCAGCTGATGTTTTCCTCAACCCTGCCTCCAGCTCATCTGGGTCCCCTAGATCCATCTAGAACAGCATTTCTCAACTTGTGGGTCTCAACCTCTTTAGCGGTCGAATGGCTCTTTCACAGGGGTCACCTAAGACCATCTGCACATCAGATATTTACATTATAGTGTGTAACAGTAGCAAAATTACAGTTAAGAAGTAGCAACCAAAATAATTTTATGGTTGCAGGTCACCACAGCATCAGGAACTGGGTCTCAGCATTAGGAAGATTGAGACCCTTGCTCTCGAAAAACTCCCTCCTTTCCTTTGACCATCTCCCAGACGACATCTTCCCATCACCATCAAGCCCACCTTCCCCGCCCCATGTTGCCTGTTTGCTTCTGCCCTCCTCTCATCCTCTGAGCCCTTCAGAGCCCACAGAACTCACCTTTTGCAGTTTGAGAGCCCTGGTACCAATATTCAGTTAAGAATCCCGTGTGCCCCTGTAAATCCGTGATGCCGCTCGCTCATACCCTGAGACTTCATACTGACTGAGAGAACAGGCTTGTCCAAATTGCCCCTCAGTCCTGGCACCTGGTGGTCCTCTGAGCCACACAGGAGAGAACCTCTCACCTTTGTGTTGAGAGGAAGAAAAGAGACAAAGCCCAAGTTCTTGTTCCGATGGAGCTTGCAGTAGCTAAGAGGCCCAGGACCAGCCCGTTCTATTCCTCTTTGTGCCTTTCTGCTCTTTGAAATGAGAGAGATTTTGAGAGGTGTCTTCCGGTGCTAGAGGCCAGTGAGCCCCAGGACAGGCTTAGGTTTTAAGTCCAGAGACCCAGGAGGCAGGAAAGTTCATCTAGGACCCCTTAAGCCACCTCCATCCTTTCAGAGAGAGACTTGCACAGTTCCTCCAGGAGTTTGATAGATGCAGAAGCCCCTGGTAGCCTGGAGAAAGCATGTCCTTTGCTTTTAAATTTTTGTATATAGTCTAGGGTGACCTCGCGTTCCCGATCTTCCTGTCTCATCCCCTCAAGTGCTGGGACGATAGACGTGCACCTCTGTGTCCAGCTGAAAATGTGTCCTGTGTAGAGGGCGATGTAGCCATCCTTAGCTCTTAAGTTGTTTTCCTGGGTGTGCAGATCCATTTTAATCACCAGGGCTTGGCTGCATTTTCTCTAGGTTAATGTTTGTTTCTTTCTCTTCCACAGGGTGGTCCTGGAGGTTCCAGCACCGGATTTGGGAATTTTGAGGAAATTGGACCTCTTGACACCAATCTCAAGCCACGAAATACCACCTGGGTACAATGAGAAGAGCCCCCAACCACATTTGCCCTTCATCCTCTCAGAGGCTGGGTCCCATATCTCCACCTAGGGCAGGGTGGGGTCACAGAGTTAGCAGTCCAGCCTGCTAGGCTTTCCTGAGGCTTTGGGCTCCTGTCTGCAGCCTTCTTCCCGCCCAGCTTCTCCCATGTCTCAGAACGAGTACCCTACAATCATCTCGACTTTTCCAACTTGGTGACCCTTCTCTGCTTACCTTCAGAAACTTCTAGCCAAGGCTGGCAGGCAGCCCAGTGGGTATTATACTTGCCCAGCAAACCCAGAGCCCTGGGATCAAACTTCAGCACTGTAAATGCCAGGTTTAATGATGAACACCTGTAATCTCAGCTCATAGGATGTAGAGACTGGAGGATAAGAAGTTCAAGGTCATCCCTTGATGACCAGGGCCAGCCTGAAATCCTCTTTCAAAACAAACAAAACTGAAATTCCCTGCAGCTGACACTGGCGACCCAGACTTAACTGCACGGTGGCCATCTGCAACCTCAGATCTCAAGTCCCACCATCTGCTTCAACTTTCAATCTGTTTTCTCTCTTCCCCTTGCATCTGGACTTTATCAAGCTTGCAAGTCTCTGTCCTCTTCCCCGTTCTGATATCTCCATAGTTCTCTGGGTCCTTCCTTTCTACCACCTCCTTTTCCACACCGACTTCATTCTCCTCAATCCACAGCCTGGGCGAGTCCATCCCACTGACTAGCTCAGCCCCTGCTCTCCTGCCCCCAAGCACGGCACCCTCTGCTCCCTTCCCTGTGGCACTAAGCACTGAGAATGTTCCCCAGTGTCTGCAGGCTCCTCTCTTCTAGTCTCCCTCTCTTCTGGAGCTAACCTGTCTTGTCCTTCCCACATTGTAATAGTCAAAAGAGAGTGCCATCACTCCTCTCCTGCCTTCTTCCCACACCTGGAACCAGAGGCCGTAAGACGGGCACAGAGCCGGAATGAGGAGTGAGGCGCCTGGTCTCGCTGCTGCTGTTCATCATCTGTCCAATTTTGTGACCTTGCACAAGTCCTGGGCCCTTTCTGGCTTTCTATTTCCTGATCAGTGGTGCCTAGATACTCCTCCCTGAGGATCCTTCCAGATGCACAATTTAGAATTCTCAGCCTCTTTGGAAAAGACAGTAGAATGGAGCCTGTCCTTGAAGTATAAAAGGGAAGATGGGCCAATGTGGAAGTTAGCTTCATCTGTAAGGAAACTGATGGGTGGTACCTACATTTATTTATGCATGCTCTGTCTGCATCTAAGCACACACACCAGAAGTTGGCGTCTGATCCCATTGTAGATGGTTGTGAGCCATCATATGGTTGCTGGAATTGAACTCAGGACCTCTGGAAGAGCAGTCAGTGCTCCCAACCACTGAGCCATCTCTCTAGCTCCCGCCTACATTTCTTTAAAATTTTTTTTTTTCTTTTTTGACAGGGTTTCTCTGTGTAACTCTGGCTGTCCTGGAACTCCTTCTGTAGACCAGGTTGGCCTTGAACTCAGAGATCCGCCTGCCTCTGCTTCGAGAGTGCTGGGGTTAAAGGCCTGCACCACCACCGTCTGCTTGGCTAAAAAAATTTTTGCAATAGCATCTCATGGAGCGCAAGCCAGGCTCCAGTTTACGTAGCCATGGTTAGCCCTGAACTTCTGATGTTCTAGTCTCTACCTTCTGCATGCTAGGATCACCACCCCTAATTTATGCAGTGCTGGGGACCGAACCCAGAGCCTTAGGCATACTAGGCAAACATTCTACCAACTGAGCTACATCCCCAGCCCATGTCTGTATCCTGTATGTATTCTCACTCTTTCAGATGGATGCAGCTGGTGCTCCCTGTCCTGTCACTATAGTTTGCTTGTATGTGTGAGACGTAATGGCTTAAAGTCTTTGTTCCTATGTGTGTGTTCATCTTGTCTCTCCTTTATTCACTGCAGTCTATATTCCTGTCCCCTTAAAAAAATAATCTTTTATGTTTATTTTGTGTAGTGTGTGTGTGTCCGTCCGTGTCCACCTTGGTTTGTTGTTGTTCTGAGACAGGGTCTCTTACTGTCCTGAAACTCACCATTTAGGCTACACTGCTGAGCGAGACCCAGGATATATCTGTCTCTACCTCCCTCCCGAGCAGTGGGGTTACAAGTGTGCACTACCTTGCCCATATTTTTTTTTTTACATGCATTCTGGGGAATCGAACTCAGAGCCTCATGCTCAGAAGGCAAGCACTTTACTAACTGGGCTACCAGCACCCCTCCACACACACACTTTAAGCAATATGATAAAAATCACTGCATTGATAGGATCGTAGATGTAGGTTTTGCTGAGCTTCTCAGAAGATAATTGGTGACTAACCACTGATTGCAACATTTGCTTCTCCTGGGTGGCCGCAGCTGCAGTCGGCCAGTCTCCTGTTTGTGGATAATCCTGTGGGCACCGGCTTCAGCTACGTGAACACGACGGATGCCTACGCGAAGGATCTGGACACGGTGGCTTCGGACATGATGGTCCTCCTGAAATCCTTCTTTGATTGCCATAAAGAATTCCAGGTAATCCTGCAGTTTAAACACGAAGACAAGCAGGAGGGGCAAGGAATTCTTTAGAATACTGAGCTCTCCCAAGAGTTCAGTGCCACAGGACAGCCATAGCGAGACCCTGTCTCAAAACACAGAGTTCAGCGGCAGCTGGTTTTCAGAGACTTCCTTCTTCTTCCTAGATTGTGGGCTTTGACTTTCTGCCATCTAACTGGACATCAGTAATGAGATAGGAAGGCAAAGACTTGGTTTTATCTAGCCTTGTACACTATACAGATCTGAAGATCATTCGTGTGAATTAAAAGGCAATCAGGAGGGTTTAATTCTTCACGAATTCCTTTTCTTGCTAGACGATTCCATTCTACATTTTCTCAGAATCCTATGGAGGGAAAATGGCTGCTGGCATCAGTCTCAAACTTCACGAGGTAAAAGGGAGGGTTACTTCGTTGGGATGGCTTTAGACCAAAAATGGATTGTTAATTTCAAATACATACCTGACATTGAACAGACCTTAGTTTTAAATGTAAGCCAGGCAGTGGTGGTGCAGGCCTTTAATCCCAGCACTCGGGAGGCAGAGGCAGGAAGATCTCTGTGAGTTCAAGGCCAGCCTGGTCTACAGGCTGAGTTCCAGGAGAGCCAGGGTTACAACAGAGAAACCCAGTCTTGAAAAAAAAAAAACAAACAAAAAACCAAAAACAAAAAAAAATATTGTGTGTGCACATACACATGCCACGTGCATGTATGGGTGGAGGTCTGAAGGCAGCTTTCAGGCGTTCTCTCCTCCCACTGTGGGTTCTGGGGATCAACCTAGGTTGCCAGTCGTGGATCTTGTGCACTTACATACCTGCTGGCAACATACAAAGAAAAGAAAAATAAATGCATTTTAATTTTTTAAAATATTTCTTTCGTTATTTTTAAAAATTTGTGTGTATGATTATTTTACCTGAATGAACGTATGTCTGTGTGCCACAGGCATATGTGTTTGTGTATGTATTTATTTGCATGCCTGGAACCCGCAGAGGCCAGGAGAGGAAACTGGATGCCCTGGAACTGGAGATGTAGTTGTTGGTGAACTTCCATGTGGGTGCTGGGAATTGAACCCAAGTCCTCTGAAAGAGCAGTTACATCTTTCCTATTTTATCTACTTATTTATTTTTAATGTCCAGATATGACTAGCTAGGTGTGGTGGCACACACCTGCAGTCCAAACACTAGGAGGCTGAGGAAGGAGGTTGTGAGTTTGAAGCCAGCCTGGGCTGCATGCACCCTGTCTCAAAGACAGAAAAAAACTCATCTACCGGGTAGCGCTCACCAGTGTTTGTGCTCACGTGCACGGAATCCTAACCAAAACACAGTCACACTACGGCCTGTCTCAGTCAGGGATCCTCTTCTTTGTCCTCAAGCTCATTTTAACCCCCTGTATCCAGACTTCTTTACATGGTCCCAATATGTCTTTTAAGCTAATACACAGTCCAGATGAATGACAGCCAGCCATGATGTCCCCAAGGACTCTTCATCTAGCACAGTCCCCTTTTCTATGACGTTTACTTACTCATTCGGAAAGTGTGTCCTACTGTGTAGCCTTTGCTGGCCTGGCACTCACTTGCTACTCACGGTGTAGTCCAGCCTAGCCTTGAACTTGCTGCAATCTGCCTGCTTCAGACTTCTGATTCCTTTCCCTTCCCTTCCTCCTTCCCTTTCTCCTTCCCTTTCTCCCTTCTCCCAGAGACTGAATTCATGGTCTCATATATGTTCTCCCTGCCCTCTTTTTTTTTTTAAGATTAATTTATTTTATTTATACAAGTGCTCTATCTGCATGTATACATGCATGTCAGAGAGGGCATCTGATCCCATTACAGATGGTTGTGAACCACCATGTGGTTGCTGGGAATTGAACTCAGGACCTCTGGAAGAGCAGTCAGTGCTCCTAATCGCTGAGCCATCTTCCAGCCCCGGTGGCCCTGCCCTCTTCTGTTTTGAGATGGTATATCACTGAGTTGTCCAGGCTATCCCTGAGTTCACTGTAGCCCAAGCAAGCTTTGAAAATTCAGTCCTCCTGCCTCAGCCTCCTGACCAACCCGGGTTACAAGCCTGTGTCATCAAGCCCAGGCCCAGGCTTGTTTTCTTGTTTTGGGTCTCTGAACAGCTCATGTAGTCATGTTCTTTAGCCTTTTCCCTATTCCCCTTGGCATTCTCCTAGTCTCTTCATTTTTGCAGATACACATCATTGTGTAACCTAATTCATATGTATGCTTTTCCCCATATTTATACACCTGATAGCATATATGGTAACCCAGCTTCTATTTTCTTTAAGAGTTCAGTAATATGCTGTAGGATATGTACTTCAGTTCGTAAAGAGTCTTCTCCTGCTTTATCGTTCGTGTCACCTATCTTCCTGGTGAATGTTTAGGTTACGTCCAGCTTTCCATTGCAGGGCAAGAGCAGAGAAAGATGAGCTTTCTGTCCTGTGTATGTGTCCCGCCCTCAAGAATGTCCTGCAGAGCCCTAGCCTCAGTGACTGCTGCTTGGCAGTGGTACATGTACCCAAGGAGCCCCTGAGCATATTGGGAAGCTCCCAGGCTGCAGGACACGAATGCCACAGCCTCTCAAAGATAGCTAGGCACAGCTCCCGTGCCTATCCTGAGGATACCCGTAAACAGAGCAGAGAGAAACTCAGCAGCTCCTTCTCACATTCCCAGTGGTGGTGGGCAGGAACTGCTGTCACTTGTGTGGTCTTCTGATGCCTGGGGAAACTTGGGCAGTGTGAGTGAGGAGAAACCACGTGCCTCTGTGGAGGGATGGATGCCTTGGTGCCCTTGGTCAGAACGTTTCTCGGATCTTCTTTCAGGCTGTTCAGCAAGGGACCATCAGGTGCAACTTTTCTGGGGTTGCTTTGGGTGACTCCTGGATCTCTCCTGTGGGTAAGTATGGAATTTTTAGGCATCTCTCTTTTCTCCTATCCCTGTCCCTTTCTGTGACTTTGAACTTACTGGGCGAATTTTCCTGGAAAACATAATGAAAAGTCTGTTTGCCCCCGGTACCAACAGATTGAAGGATTCTATCCATGTCCTGCTTGGCGGGCCAGGGATTTTATGGGTGTCATTACAGAAGCCTGGGTGACTCTTGTACAACTATGCACTGAAAAGTCCCATTCTTAGGCAACTAAAAAATTTTTTTTGAGACAGGGTCTCTCTACATAGCCCTGGCTGTCCTGCCCCTCACATAACCCTGGATATCCCACAACCAGGCTAGCCTTGCACTCACAGAGATCCAGCTGCCTCTGCCTCTGAAGTGCTGGGATTAAAGGAATATGCCACCGTGCCCAGCCCAGGCAATATTTAAAAATAGTGCTGCTGCTGCTGACGATGGTAATGAGTGTGTGTGTGTGTGTGTGTGTGTGTGTGTGTGTGTCTGAGAGTAAGGGGGTGCCATGGTGCATACGTAGAGGTCAAAGGTCAACTTTGTGGAGTTGATTCCTCTGCATTTATGTGGGCTGTGGGAATTGAACTCAGGTCATTAAACTTGTGCAGTAAGTGCCTTTACCCTCTGAGCCATACTGCTGACACCCCAGGCAATTTTTCCCTCATATATTTTAGTATTTCTAAGATTATGTATAGTGGGCTTGGAACCTAGAAGAAGGGTCTCATGAGGGTCTCGTGGTCTCCCTTCCTCCCTTGGGAGGGAATGTTAATAGCTCTGTTATCATGGACCTAGCTATCTGCTGTATAGTTCTGTTTATTTCGTTGCCTTGACTACAGTTCAAGGTCTCCGATAGGTCACTACAGCCACTCTGCGCTATGGCGGTGGTGACCATGTCAAGCCTGGGGCAAACAGGCTTCCTGCAGGGCTGTGCTGTCCAGGTGATAGAACAGCAAGAGTTTTCTGGGTTCTTAGAGAAGCCATCACAGAAAGCATTTACTCGAGGAACGTGAGTTGGGGGTGAAGTATCGTGGGCTAGCCTCTGCCCCCAAGCCGAGTTCTTTGGTACGGTTTTCCTAGCAAAGGAACCAAAGTTTACAACAGGAGGGAGATACTCTGAACACTCAAAGGGATGATGAAATACGCCCTCAGACAGCGTGAGTGGCCTCATAAGAGAGCACAGACAGGAGTGGCCCATCTCGGACACAATCAGGGTGGGGCTTCAGGCATCTGACGAGATCAATCATCTTGGCCAGGTTAACTTTCTTGGGTTCCCTCAACCTCGGCACCACTGCCATTTGGAGTAGTGTAGTTTTGTTGATGTTGTTATTGGGAACTGTTCTGTGTATTAAGGACTTAAAAAAATTTTTTGGTCGTGTGTTGGGGGATATGTGTGTGATGTATGCATGTGGTGTGTTTAATGTATGTGTGTGTGCAAATGCACGCATAGGCCAGAAGACATTAAATGTCTTTCCCTATCACTCTTCACCTTATACCATGAAAAAACGTTTTTCGAGATTTTATTTTTATTTCGTGTGTGTGGGTGTTTGCCTGCATGCACATCTATGCACCATGTGCATGCAATGCCCTCAGGAGCCAGAAGAGGGCGTGCCCAGGGACTGGAGTTACAGTCTATGAACCACCTGATCTGGGTGCTGGGAATCAAACCTGGTTTTCTGGAAGAGCAGGAAGTCCTCTTAACGGCTGAGCCATCTCTCCACCCCCCCCACCTTGTTTCTTGAGATAGGGTGTCTTTCCAAACCTGGAGCTAGGCTAGTAGCCAGTGAATCCCAGTATTCTTCCTGTCTCAGCCCCACACAGTGCTGGGATTATAGGCACATGCAATCAAGCCTGGATTTGAACTCATGCTTGTGCAACAAGCCCTCTTACCCAGTGAGCCATTGCCCCCCCAAGCTGCATTTTTGGATGTTTGAGTAGGGTTAGGGTTAAGTTGAGTAGAATTACTTAGTGTGACAACCAGAAATGTCTTCAGATACTCATTTGGGAATTAAATGGCTCCTACTTGGGAACTACTGTGTTAACAAAAGATAACTTTTTTGTGGTTTTTTGTTTTGTTTTTTGTTTAATTGGATGTCAGGACAGACTCTCGTGCAGTCTAGGCTGGCTCGATATAAGCCCCCCACCCCCACCCCCACCCCCGACACCGAGCTGTTTACTGCCCTCTGCCCTCGGTGCTCATAGTAACTCTCAGTGAGTCTACAGAGTACAAGCCAGCTGATTGGCAGGGTAGCCACAGACACAGGAGTTATACAGCCTTGTTAGTTTTCTTCCTAAAGTAGTTCCCTGGCAGAAGCAAGTATTTTCACAGTGGAGAAGCAGATAGGTCGCAGAATGGCAGTGCGAAGGTGGGGAAATCTTTGACGCTGTTAGGAACCTAGAAAGCCACAGAGGCAAGCTCCAGCGCACACCCATTGCCTGCCTGTGTGCTGTGCCAGGTGTCTCTCTGACCACGACACCCTACTGGGCAGAGTCAAATCAGGTCAACATGCCCTTGCACCTTAGAGTTGGCAGGAAGGACCTACCCTCATCCCACCTTCCAGCCACTGAGATGTCCTCCGTTCCTGCTCAGATACTAGGGTCCTCTGGAGCTTTTACCCTCAAAGCCACTAGGTTTTTTGCTCCTGTCTCTCTCTGCTTTGGAGGGAAGCCAGTGGGGTGGGCCTTTGGAAAGACGTAGCTAATTTGTACATACTTGGTTTTCTTTAGATTCAGTGCTATCCTGGGGACCTTACCTGTACAGCATGGTAAGTGGGTGGGTCCTCCCCTCTGCAGACTCCCTGGGAAACAGGGAGACTGACTTCTCTAGACTCTGACCTCTTGTAGTCTCCAGAGAGAGTGTGTTAGTTATCATTATTGCTGTGATCTGACAGGTAGCAACTGGAGGGCAGAAGCGTTTGCTTTGGCTTACAGTTTGAGAGGACGCGGTCCCCCAAGACAGGGAAGACATAAGAGCAGGGATGGGAGGCCGCTCGCCTGTATCTGGGTGGGTCAGAGAGCAGAGAGATGAATGCTAGTGTCCATCGGGGATCGTTTATTCCCATATATTCAGACCAGGACCCCAGTCAGTGATTGTCCACATTCACACCTCACGTAATCTTCTCTGGAAAAACCCTCACAGACATACCCAGAGTCAGTCATGCCTCACCAATGCCCTAGGGATTTCTTTTGAAATTTGTGTGGGTATGTTGTTCCTGGGAATTGAATCTCCTCATACGTGCGAAGCAAGCAATGGAGGTTGGCCCCAGGTGTTGTCCTATCCATCATGTGCCCCCACACACACTTTCTTGAGGCCGGGTCAAATGTGTTCTATAGCTTCTTGCCTACTCTTCCAATTGAGCCACATCCCTAGTTCCTAAATCTGGAATTTACTACATAGACCGGGATGACCTAAAACTCACAGACATCCACCTGCCTCTCTCTCCATTCCAGCCCAATACACAATCCCGACTTTTCTTGTTCCTATAAAACTTTTCAGATACCCCCCTCCCAAAGTTGAAAGGTCGCACTAAACCTAAGCCTTCACAGACCTGCCATCTTGATTCATTTAACAATCTACTATGTTTCTTCTATCAATATATGTGACTTGGGGCTGGGGATATAACTCAGTGGTAGGACACTGCCTAGAATGTACAAGGTCCTGAGGTCGATCCCCAGCACCTCTCTGTGGCTTCTGACAATGTCCTCTTTAGGTAATGGCCTCTTTAACTCCTCCCCCTTTTCCTTCTTTCTCCTGCTTCTCTCCAGCTGTACCAGTACCAGCTTCTCACTCCCTAACCAAGTGGCTTTTTGTTCTCCGTTTCTCTTCCAGTCCCTTCTTGATGACAAAGGCTTGGCCGAGGTGTCCAACGTTGCAGAGCAAGTTCTCGATGCTGTAAACAGGGGCTTCTACAATGAAGCCACTGAGCTGTGGGGGAAAGCGGAGACGGTCATTGAGAAGGTAAAGAACTGAGTTCATGGCTAGCGTGGCATGGCTTTTTCCCAAGGGGATGGGACCCATGGCTGATACTGTCAGGACTGGGCCTATCCTGGGCCTCCCACAAATTAGAACTGCTTGCATGCTCAACCTCCGGGTCTCGACCCCTTTGGGGGTAGCCTAAAACCATCTGCATATCAGATATTTTACATTATGACTTCATAACAGTAGCAAAACTACAGTTATGAAGTAACAATGAAAATTTTATGGCTGGGGGTCACCACAGCATGAGGATTGCAGCATTGGGGAGGTTGAGAACGACTGTTCTAGAGGGGGTCTGAGCAATGACTTGGTAGCCGTTTATAGGGTCAGAAAGCCTCCGAGGCTTGAAAGACCTGCTTGTCTCCAACTGAAAGTTTGGATTCTATAAGAAACACTGTTCAGTGACCCAGCATGGTGGTGTGTGAGTGTCATCCCAGCACTTGGAAGACAGGAGGACCAGAAGTTCAGGATCACTTCAGCTACCTAGTATGTTTGAGGTCAGTTTAGGCTCCATAAGACCCTGACTCAAAAACAAAACAACAAAATCCCAACAAACAAAAAAATATGGTCTTAGCTTGCTAGTGTTCATCTGTCATCTAGCACTTAGAAGAAACAGGAGGATTAGGGGATCCAGGTCGTCCTCGGCTACATAGCAAGCTTGAGGTCAACCGGTACAACATGAGGTAACATCTCAGAAACACCAGAGAAAAGGGACTGCCTTGCTCACGGAGTGCGTATTTCAAAGACAGTATATTTTCTTGTTTGTTTGTTTTTGTTTTGTTTTGTTTTATTTTGAGAGAGGGTTTATCTGTGTAGCGCTGGCTGTCCTGGAACTCACTGTGTAGATCAGGCTGACCTCAAACTCAGAAATCTACCTGCCTCTGCCTTCCGGAGTGCTGGGACCAAAAGCATGTGCCGCCACCACCCGGATGACAATATATTTTCTTATTTGGATCCTTGTCAGGTAGCATTCCTCCTTCAGTGGGATGGAAGGGGAGAACATGACAGCTGAAAGGTCACTCCGCCACTCTGGGCTCCCTGTAAATTGACACACAGGCCCTTGCTTTCCAGAGGTACCTGGCCCCCATGAGCTGAGTGCCATGCCCAGGCAGGTGGGGGACATGGATGCTGTCTGAGGCTTCAGAGAGGCTTTCTTGCCAATCCAGTACATTTATAAGCTTAAAGTCATCTTTGGAAGGCCAAGCACTTTGTTTTGCGACTTTGATGGTGGACAGAGAAAGAAACCAGCCAAATGCACTCTCTATTTCAGAACACAGACAGGGTAAACTTCTATAACATCTTAAAAAAAGACACTCCCATGACCGCTATGGAATCAAGCCTTGAATTCCTCCGGAGTCCCTTAGGTGAGTGTACCTTGCTGCTGTTAGCTCCTACCACAGCCTCTGTACAGGACACCGTGTCCTGTGTCTAACATGTGATTTATATAACAGGAAACCCGCTTTAAGTATAGCATTCAGTGGCTTTAAGTGTATTCACAGAGTTGCTCAGTCATCACAACAATCCAGTTTTAGAATATCCCCATCACACAAAAAAGATCCCACACATCTGTTTGCAGTCACATCTTCCCACTCCCAGCCCCAGGCAGCCACTAAGCTGCTTCTGTCTCTCTGGGTTTGGGCTTTTTTCAACATTCTATCTAAATGGAATCATACAGTAGCTTTTACGTCTGGTTTCTGTTGCCTAGCATAATGTACTTGGGAAGCAGCTGACACACTTGATTGTAGCCCAAGGGCCAGGAAGTGACGGCAACCAAGGCCTTTTGGTGACCGAGGGTTAGGAATGATACCCAGGACCTAGTGCACACTGAGCATGTGCGCCACAGGGGCTGCAGTTTCTGCTTTCTCAGCTGCAGTGTCAGGTCCCGGAAGGGCTGACTTCAGTGGTCTTCTCAGCTGGTCCAGCTTGGCTTTGATTGCAAAAACCCTGAAACCCTCCCCCCCCAGTAAGTAAGAAGCATACAAAGACTGCTGAGCGTCCCTGATTCCTCTTCTCAGCTGACTTTCTTTGTTGACTGTAATCCCAGTGGCCCTAAAGTACACGGAACGTAGTTATCAATACTAACAGTTCTGCTTTCAACATCCTTCTGGCCTCCTTTCCTCTCCGCATGGATCAAAGTGACACTTGTTCCTTTTCCAGGAAAAAGCCTCCCTCTGCTGTGCTGTCTACCCCAGCAGCCTGGGAAAGATGTCCCTGGGATCCTGACCCCAGCCCTATGACTCACTGTATACCAGTTTACTTTCAGTTCGTCTTTGTCAGCGTCACGTGAGACACCTACAAGAAGACACCTTAAGTGAACTCATGAACGGCCCCATCAGAAAGAAGCTCAAGATCATCCCCAAGGATTGCTCCTGGGGAGGTACTTAAGTGGCCTAATCAAGGGCTGTTTGTAAGGAGGAATGTTTGCAGGTTCAGAGCCCTTCATTCATAGAATAGGTTTCCTTGGTAATGGCGGTTTATTGTAAGTAATTTTACTGTCTGCAGCAGATGTAGAATCAGTCATTCCATGGCAGAACTGATTCAGAATAAGGGGCTGGCAGAGAAATGGGTGGGAAGAGAAGTGACATGTGATTGGCTTTGAGTCAATCATTGTTGAAGCCTGGTATGGGTGCATGGGGACTATTACTCTGTTTACCTCTGTAACACATTGAAGAGTGGGGCATGGTAGCACACACCTGAAAATCCCAGTACTCCGGAGGCTGGCATAGGAGCACCACAAGTTTGAGGGCAGCCTGGGCAATTTAGCCAGAAGTTATCATCTGGCCTCTACATGTGCACCGTGGCATGTAGCTGTCTCCACCCACCCATCAGTAAATAGATATAATTTTTTAAATTACATTCCAACACTCGGGAGGCAGGTGGACCTCTGTGAGTTTGAGGCCACCTTGGTCTACAGGGTGAATTCCAGGACAGCCAAGGCTACATAGAGAAACCTTGTCTCAAAAACAAAAATTAAGACAAAGATGCTACCTGTAAACATGAAATTTCTAGGTTGAGGTCCTTTGAAGGGTATCAGACAGTCCATGTGCTTGGGCAGGTTTTTGACCAGTTCCTGTGCTGGCCTTTTAAACATGCTGGTGCTAGACACGGTCTGCCATGTCTATGTTTTGGTCTGAAGGTCACAATGTAGGAATGCATGAGTCTTCAGAGACCAAGGCCAGACAGAAACCTTGGGTAAGTTCCTCCTTAGTCCCATAGGGGTCTTAGAACAGCAGAGTAACATTTGAATTGCATCCAAGATACCCCAAGACTACAAGGTCAGGGGAATCACCCCCTTGTAACTGCTGACAGCTATGTTTTGACCCTGGTCTGACTTCTTAAGGGGTCATGGTTCACTATCACAATCCACAGCCCTGGAGGCTCATTCCTGACTTAGTATCTTCATGTCTCTGAATCAAATAAAAAGTTAAGACTATGGCGTTAGACACTGCAGTGGGTGCGAGGAATAGTGGCAGACACCTGCAGTCCCAGTACTCAGCAAGCTGAGGCAGGAGGATTGAAAGTTCAAGGCCTGACTGGGCTACATAGCAAGATCCTGCCTTTAAATAAATAGCCGGGTGTAGTGACACATATGTGTGAACCCAGCACCTGGGATGTTGAGGTAAGAGGATCACGATGAGTTCTAGGTCAGCTTGGACTAGAGTGACACTTTGTCTCAAAAAAAGGACTGGAGAGATGGTCAGTGGTTAATGTCCTTGCTGTTCTTGCAGAGGGCCTGTGTTTGGTTCCCAGCACCCACACTGCGTGATTACAACTACCTGTAACTCCAGCTCCAGGGATCTAATGCCCCCTTCTGGCCTCTGTGGGCACTGCATGCATGTGGTGCACCTAAATATACTCAGACACACACACTTACAGAAATAGGAAATAAATCTTTTTTAAAAGCCAAATAAATAAAAAGGACAAGCTGTCCCTGGCTCTGGGTTGCAGTTGCTCAGGCCCAGATTCAAGTTTTAGATCACCATTGGCTAGTCGTCTTGTCCTGGCTGTGTTCCTCAGCCTCTGTGAGCCTCATCTCCTTGAACTTTGTCCAGGCTTCTTGTCTTCCATGGTCGTGATGAAGAAGTGGAAACTGCACCCACAATATTTACCTAGCCTGTCATATAAATGACGGTGGCTGTTATGTTGTCATTTGATATGATGATGAAGCAGGCGGTCCGGGCATCAGCGGAAGTCTGCTGACTGTCGGCTGTCTTTGCCTGACCCTTGTTACCCATTTGCCTTTCCTGAAGGCCTGTCTTAAGTAGCTTTGGTTTGGCTTGTGGTAAGATAGCCCCCGGTCCAGGTTCAGAACTTGGAACGTGACCCTGGTACTACTTAGCACCAAACAAACATTGGCCAAAGCACAATATATTCCCAAGTGGACCAGCTGACAGGGTTTCTGGGCCTCTCTGTTTCCTTCTACACATTTCAGCTCATTGTACCTGGCATGAACCCTCATCACAAACTCCTGAGTGCTTCTGTGTGTGTGTGTGTGTGTGTGTGTGTGTGTGTGTGTGTGTGTGCGCACACGCGTTTTTATTTCCTGTCCACACAGGTATTGCTGGCCAATTGGTCCCTCTTTGGAGCACCAGTCATTCAGCCTTTGCTACCTAGGGACTTTTAGGTCCCATAGTTTAGGATGCCTGGGCTGAAAGATCTTTCTCTCTCTCTCTCTTTTTTTCCCTCTGTTGTAACTCTGACTTTTCTGGAACTAACTCTGTAGACAAGGCTGGCCTTGAACTCACAGAGATCCACCTGCCTCTGCCGACCTAGTGCTGGGATTAAAGGTGTGTGCTACCTCCACCCAGCTTGATAGATACCTCTTAATCTGGCCCGTTCCAACCCGCTACCTCTTTCTCCTTCTCCTTTTGTAGCCCAGTCATCTTACGTCTTCCTAAGCATGGAGGGGGACTTCATGAAGCCTGTCATCAACATTGTGGATGAGTTGCTGGAAGCTGGAGTCAACGTGACTGTGTATAATGGACAGCTGGATCTCATTGTGGACACCATGGGTAGGAACCAGCTCTGAGGGACACGTGAATTGGATCATGGGTCAAGCTAGAAGGAAATGGCCTTGGGGTTGGTGTAGCAGGACGACCGTTTCCTGCTACAGCTGTCCAGCTATGACACATGAGAAAATTCTAGTTCTTTCCAATTCTAGGGTGCCTGGACATGATGAAGGAAAAGAACAATATCTGTGCCACCTCCCCTCCCCAGGTCGTTTCCTGGCTCTTGGCCAAACACACTACTTAATCGAGGGAAACTTTTATTTTGTGGTGTGTTACAGAAGATGTTAAACACTAACCCCTAACAACTCTTATTTCCAAGATCCCGGGAGAATAGCAGGTCTCTGTAGGACTTCAGGCAGTATCCCATTGCTTTTTGTGAAAGCCACACATTCTCTCTGGTGGTGGTAGAGTCCTGTGGATGCTTAGAGACCAGGTCTTAGAACCCACTAGTAAAGCTGTGTCTAGTGGCCCAGACCTGTGATTATAGCTACTGAAGCTGAGACAGGATGATTAAAATCTCAGGCCCAAGAGGAGCAACAGAGTGAGTTCGAGGGCACTCTGGAACACCTGCAATAAAAATAAATAAATTCTTAAAAAGAGGGCTGCTGAAGATGTATCTCAGTGGTAGACATTTACCTAGCGTGCAAACAGGCCCTAGGTTCAATACCTAGGTTACAAAAAAGAAAGGAGACAACAGCACACAATGGGGATAGTGACCTGCCGATGGGACGCCCCCTTTCCTTCCACAATCCATTGTGCCCTTGTGACTTACAGGCAAAGGTCAACTTGAAAAGCACCTTGTTTATTTCCCATGCTGCCCAGGAAGCAATCATTCTGCCTCCTGGTTCTTAGTCCTCCTGGTAGGATGGTTGGCTCCCAAAGGTCCCTGGTTCCCTTCCTAAAAGACAGACAGCAACAAGAGAGTCAGCCTCAAGCTGAACAAGACCAGCAGTAGACATGTCAAAGGGGAGGTGGGCCATAAGACTTCAACCATGAGACCACACGGAGAACTACAGGTACCTAAGGAGTGCTGAGATAATGAGAACTAGTCTTCCCCAGGGAAGAGCACACCAGCTAGTTGTCCAATCACCAGTGTTCAGCCCTGAAACCATATACATACAAGTAACATTATACAGACTGAGCGAGTTATATTTAAGAATATATATGTATATGCATATACACATATGTGTGTGTCTTAGATAGAGTTTCTATTGCTGCAATGAAATACCATGACCAAAAAGCAAGTTGAAAGAAGTCAGGACAGGAACTCAAACAGGGCAGGAACCTAGAGGCAGGGACTGATGCAGAGGCCATGGAGGTTTCTGCTTACTGGCTTGATCCCATAGCTTGCTCAGCCTGCTTTCTTATAGAATCCAGGACCACCAGCCCAGGGGTGGAACCACCCAGAATGGACTGGGCTCTCCCCAATCAATCACTAATTAAGAAAATGGCATACATGGTTACCTACAGCCAGATCTTATGGAGGCATTTTCTCAGTTGAGGTTCCTTCCTCTCAGATGACTTTAGCTTGTGTCAAGTTGACATAAAACTATCCAGCACAGCATGTAACAACAATTAATGAAAAAAGAGGCCATGAATTTGACACAGTAAGAGGGGTATATTGAAGGGTTTGGAGGGAGGAAAGAGAAGAGGGAAAGATGTAATTATATTATAATCTCAAAAAAAAACAAAAAGACTAAGACATTTAAAAGCTTAAAAAAAAAAAAAAAAGCCAGCCTCACAGCTGTTGTATTTCTCAGCCCAAGTATAGATGAGAACCTTCTAGAAAGGGGGTGCACAAGCCCCACCAAAAATTGCTTGTATATAACAAAATCCTGAGTTTAATCCATATCACAGTTGGGAAGCACTAAGTTATAGAACCCAGATTTTTTTTCTCTGACCCGACTCCACCAGGCTCTTAGTGCTGATCCTGTTCCTTGACCCCTCCCCTCACTAGGTCAGGAGGCCTGGCTGAGGAAGCTGAAGTGGCCACTGCTGTCAAAATTCAATCAGCTAAGATGGAAGGCCCTGTACACCGATCCAATGTCTGTGGAAACATCTGCGTTCGTCAAGTCCTATGAGAACCTAGCCTTCTACTGGATCCTCAAGGCCGGTCACATGGTGAGCAGTCTCCCTTGTTTAGTTGTAAGGATCATGCTGTGCGCGAAGCCACAGTGTATAAGCGGGTGTCCATTGCCTGGGTTGGCCTAAAAAGAAGAGCTTTAGGCTTGCGAGCTTTTGGAGTTCATGTTCTCTCCCTCTCCCTCTCCCTCTCTTGCATGTGCGTGTGTGTGTGTGTGTGTGTGTGTGTGTGTGTGTCTTGTGTGTGTGCATGCATTTGAAAGCGGGGTCCTTAATCACTTCTCTATCTAATTTATTCATTTATCCTTCTATATCTATATTTATTTATCTACCTACCTATCACCTATCTTCTTCCTATGTGTCTATGTCTCTGTCATCTCTATCAATCTATCTACTGTCTAACATTCATCATCTTCTATCTATTATCTATCCCTGTCTGTCTGTCTGTCTGTCTGTCTATCTATCTATCCACCCACCCATGGGCTGAGTTTCACCATGTAGCCCAGGCTAGCCCAGAACTCACAGAGATTCACCTGCCTGCCTCTGCTGGAATTAAAGGCACGTGCCACTACATCTGACTCGACCTTATTTTTTGAGGCAGGGTCTCAGGGAATTTGGAGCTCGCCAACTGAGCTAGGCCATCTGGACAGTGAGCTTGGGGTTCTCTGCCTCCCCAGTGCTGAGATTACAGGTGTGTACTGCCGCGCCTGTCTTTCTATGGTGCTAGGGGTCTGAGTGCAGATCCTCAAGCTTTTGAGGCAAGCACTTTATCAACTGACTTATCGCCCCAGTCTATGTGTTGAGTTTGTTTTTTAATGAAATTCTACTACAGGGTGAGCACTGCTGATCCAAAAACCTAAAATTCCAAAACTTTTTTCTAACCTCAACATGACTTTGCAAGGAGAAAGATCATTGCCAGATCTCATGTCATTTGACATAGTCATGCTATCATATATGATGCAACATACTATCAAAACATTGCGTGAAATTACCCTCATCCCGTGAGTGTGGGTGACAGGCAGCGTGGGTCCCAGACTCAAGATTTCTTGTTGTGTATATATACAAGTTTTATGTCTGGGGAAGAAAAATCTTAAACACACTGGTGTTCATGCACTCATTTAAGGGTTACTCAACACGTGTCAGTGTTTCTTTGAGAGGCTGGATAGAAACTCATTTTAAAGTTTAAATCTTCCTGGGGGTATGCTGGCCTCTCCACTCTTCATTCTTTGGTTTAAATGAATTCCTAATGCACTGCTCTGAACAATCTGCCCTGGAGGAAGGAGGGAGAATTACCTTCCTGTGACTATGTAAAAATTAAAGCTGAGCACAGTGACACCCTCTGAGAATCCCAGCACCCAGGAGACAGGCCGGGAAGATCAGGAATTCAAGTCTTGCTTTGGCTACGAAGTAGCATAGCACTCCTCTCTCTCTCCCTCTCCCTCTCTCTCTGGTTTTTCTTTTAAATCTTTTAAAAATTAAATTTAATTTAATTTTATGTTCATTAGTGTGAGGGTGTCAAATCCCCTGGAACTGGAGTTACAGTTGTGAGCTGCCGTATGGGTTCTGAGAATCGAACCCAGGTCCTCTGGGAGAGCAGCCAGTGCTCTTAACCATTGAGCCATCTCTCGAGCCCCTTATTTTATTTTAAAAGTATGTGTCTATGTGAGTATATGTCACATGTGTGTGGGTGCCCGTGGAGACCAAAGGAGGGTGTGAAGCTGGAGTTACAGGTTGTTGTGAACCACCTAACACAGATTCTGGGATCTGAACCCGGGTCCTCTAGGAGAGCAGCCAGTGCGCTTAACCACTGAACCATCTCTCTAGTCCTGCCATTTTGACTTTAAAATGTTTTTTAATTACACTTGTTTTTGCAGAGGGTTGGAGGCGCGACACAAATGCAGAAGTGAGAGCTCACAGGAGTCACTTCTCCCCTTCAGCCTTGTGGGTCAGGGTGGTCAGGCGTGGTAGCAACTGCCTTTACCTGCAAAGCCATCTTGCCAGTCCAATATTTTGATTTTATAATGGTCACCGCTGAGAATGCTGCTTCATAGACAGAAGTGGTAGAAAGTGGTAGAAGGAATTGGGGTTGTTTCAAAAATTATTGGAAATTATGTCCTACATTCTTCGGTTTTTTTTTGAGACAGTGTCTCACTATGTAGACCAGGCTGGCCTCAGACTCAGAGATCTGTCTGCCTCTGCTCCCTGAATCTGGGATTAATAACGTGAGCTACTATATCCAAGGCAGAAAAAAATTTTTTAGCGTGTGTATGTGTGTGCACATGGTGTGTCTGTGTGGTGCACGTGTGGGAGGGTACATCTGTGTATTTGCATGTACCTGTGTGTGGAGGTCAGAGGACACCTGTAATGTCATCCTCAGGAATGCAAGGTGTGATCTCTCGTTGGCCTAGAGCTTACCAGTTAGACAAGGCCGCAGGCCAGCTAGCCTCAGGGAGCCTCCTGTCTTCCCAGGGCTAGGATTTAAAGCATATGCCACCACACAAAGCATTTCTCTTCTCTCCTCTCCTCTCCTCTCCTCTCCTCTCCTCTCCTCTCCTCTCCTCTCCTCTCCTCTCCTCTCCTCTCCTCTCCTCTCCTCTCCTCTCTTCTCTCTCTTCTCTCTCTTCCCTCCTCTCCTTCCCTTCTTCCTTTCTTCCTTTCCCTTCCCTTCCCTTCTCCTTCCTTTCTCCCTCCCTCCTTCCCTCTTTCTCGCTCCCTCTCTCTCTCTCCCTCTCTCTCTTTCTTTTTCCCGGAAGTTTCACAAAGTTTCACTGTGTATCCCTGCCTACCCTGGAACTCACTCTGTAGACCAGGCTGGCCTCCAACTCACAGAGATCTGCCTGCCTCTGCCTCCCAAGTGCTGGGATTAAAGGTGTGCACCACCATGCCTGCCTGGCACACCCAGCCTTTTTATGATGGTTCTGGGGCTCAAACTCCGATCTTCATACTTACAGGGCAAGCTTTTTAATGATGAGACATCTTCCCAACAGCATATGGCAATTTTTCATTAAACTCAAGGCAACTCAAATAGATTCTTTATTCAATTAATTTATTTTTTTCTAGTTCTTATGCCTCCACCCCCTAAATGCTGCAATTACAGGCATCACTGGCACACCTGCTAAAGCAGCAGTTCTCAACCTATGGGTCAAAACCCCTTTGGGGGTCAAATGACCCTGTAACAGGGGTCACCTAATATCATCTGCATATCAGATGTTTATATTACAGTTCATAACAGTAGCAAAATTACAGTTATGAATTAATTTTATGGTCGGGGGTCACCACAACATGAGGAACTGTATTAAATAAAGGGTCACTGCATTAGGAAGGTTGAGAACCACTGGGCTAGAGAGTCTGCTGCTCCAGAGTGAATTTGAGGCCAGCTTGGGATACAGGAGACTCTCAGCAAAGGGGGAGGAGTGGCCCACCCTTTGAAGGACAGACACGCGAAGCTGGTGGGGGCCGGGGCTAAGGCGGCTTTGTGAATGTGGGTACTTGCACCGTTGACCCCGGGAAAGCTGTTAGAAAGCCTTAAAGTGACACAAAATGCTATGAGTGAGCCTCACGCTCCACCGTGGGATTCAGACTCGTCCTCTTGGTTTATCACATACAGAACAGACCAGGCACGGAGCTGAAAGTCCTTGGACACAGTTATTGAGTCATCCATCCCCTTCAGTTGGCTAAATGTCATTTTAGGAAGTCCTACCGTGCCCGGGTTAGGAGAGTCCAGGACAGTGGGTCAGACAGGATCAGGGCTGGGGATATCAGACCTAGATACCACTAGATGCCTCTTCCATTGAGGAAGAGTAACTGAGAAACAGCCTTCCGTCTTTTAATGGTGTATGGAAGATTTTTTATTTATGTATTTTCTCAGTTCATTCTCTCAGCTCATATTATGCATGCCAGGCAATCACTTTCCCCACTGAGCCACATCCCCGGCCCTTCTTTCTGCATCTTCCTTCTTTATAGGTAGGCTGGGTCTCAGTATCATAAACACAGCCCCCATAAGGAAATCCGCAAGGGCTGGGGGCATGTGACTCGGTAGTAAAGCACTCGACTGACATGCGTGAGGTCTTAGGTTTGATTCCCAGCACTGTTAAAAAGAGAAGGGAACCAGCCGGTGGTGTTGCACGCCTTTAATCCCAGCGCTCGGGAGGCAGAGGTAGGCAGATCTCTGTGAGTTCAAGGCCAGCCTGGTCTACAGAGTGAGTTCCAAGACATCCAGAGTTACAACAGAGAAACGCTGTCTCAAAAATCCAAAACGGGAGAGAGAGAGAAGTAAGAAGGGAAGGGGAGGGGACATGGAAAGAGAGGGGAAAGAGAGTCAACAGATCATCCCCAAGTGGAAGACTCTTCTCTATATGCCAACTTCTCCAGGCCCAACACACTAAGAGCCCAGAAGAACCTTTGGCTCAACAAGGAGGCCCCTCCATTACAGGCAGCTGTCACAGATCTTTCTAGATCTCTCTTGAAAGGAAGGTTCCGTCACCCTCGACCTTGACCCCATAGTTACACCAGGAACACTAATTTAGATGCTTCTTGGTTCCTAGGTTCCTTCTGACCAAGGGGAGATGGCTCTGAAGATGATGCGGCAGGTGACTGGGCAGGAGTAGGGTGCCCGAGCTAAGCTGGCTGGTCCTGGAGACACTGGAGCAGAGCCCAGGATGCAGGTGCTAATGCCGCAGGCGCTGTTCTTCCCTGACTCTAATGTGGGATGTGACTGTGGATGTTCCCACCATCTCCTGCGCGCCAGAAGACCGTGGCTCCCGTGTCAACTCAGAAATCAGCTCTACTTCTTAGAGAGTGTTCAAAGCCAGACTCGTCCAACCAATGAAGAATTGTAATGGATTGACCTCTTACCACAAAAGCAAATGACGACAGCACATGTAAATTTCAGCACTTGAGAGGTAGAAGCAAGAAGATCAGATCTTCGAGATCATCCTCAGCCACAGTGCAAGCTTAAAGGTATCCCGTGCTAGATGAGGAGACCCTGTCTCAAAAAAAAAAAAAAACCGCAAAAGCAAATGACATAGTTTAAAAAAAAAAACAGTGGGAGAGACTCAAAGAAATAATCACCCACTGAGCTGCCGATTGTCTGTGCCTACGGGTCTTTTATTTGCTACATATACATATATATTTTTACAAAAATGGAATCCGTACTGTATGCTATTTTGCTCTCCACTTCGTTCACATATCAACATGACCTGCACTTCGTTTCCTGTCAATAAATGTGCTGTGATGTTTTTAATGACGGCTGAGAATTCTATTTTGTGATCGGGCCCCTGTTTCCCAAATTCCCAGTTGTTTCCTCCGGGTGTGTCTAGCTTGTAGATGGCCCTCTGGCGAGTCACAACCCTAATAGCTAATAGTTTTAGGCACGCTTCCTTCCCTCCTGGTAGACTTGTGGAAGGATAAATGTTTAGTTAAAAGATTTCCACATTTCTTTAAATTAAAGATGACAAGCTCAGAGTTTAATGTTTCAACCATAACTCAAGCTCTGCGCAAGTGGTCTGGTAGCTCCAGGACTCCTGAAATCCTGCCATGCCCTAGTCCTAGGATTGCCTTGGACAGCAAACCCCAGCTCTGCCTATGGAACTTAAGGGCTTCCTCACAGATTAGAACAACACCATCAGAGTTCCCTGGCCAGAAAGATCGTCCTTGGGCTCACTGGTCTCCTGTCTCTTGTGTCCCTTGGAGAGACCCTTAGAAGCCTGTATTGATCGGACTTGTGCATTCCTGTGCTCTGGCTGCGTTTACTTTGTATGTGTTGCTAAAGGCAACTCCTGAGAATCCCTCACTTAGCCCTTGGCTGTGTCTAATCCTTTTCTCGAGGGCTTCTCCAGTGCTTAAATCTATGTTTAAAATCTCTCTAGGCTGGGGAGATGGTTCAGCAGGTAAGAGTGTGTATTCCTCTTCCAGAAGGACCAGAGTTTAATTCCCAGCATCTATGTCACTATAACTCCAGCTCCAGGGCATCCATCACCTTTGGCTTCTGTGGGTTCCCACACACATGTGGCACACACACAGACAGATATATGTATGATTAAAAATAAAATAAGTCTTAAAAAAAACTTTTTAAACTTCTACTCTGCTGGAAGGAAGAAGGGAGAGGAAGAAGAAAAACAATCGTCTGGTGAGTCATAGAAAACACTGATCACACCCTGAATTACCACCTTCACGGGGTCTTTTCTATTGCAAGCTGGTGCTGGTGTCTTTCCTGGAGATGTACTTGAGCTCACGAATATTCGACATGGATGAGACCCTGGATTCAATCTCTGCATTCAAAAAATAAAATGCTAAAAGTACATTGATTGATAAGACACATACTAAACATTGGGAAAGGCCATGCAGGTAAGGTCTAATGAAGTTGGTGATTTCAAACGTTTTGGGCCCTTCTATGCCTAAAGAACTGACTCACTTTCCCTGAGGTATCCTGAATTCCGAGAATTGCTCGTGACTCCTCTTTCTGCTTGCTGTGGTTTAAATGTCCCCTTTAAAGTTCATGTTGCAAAGCAATCCTTCTGTGAAGGTCTTGGGAGGGGGCGGGGCCTCTAGAAAAGTAGTGGTGGGGCCATTGACTGAAGAAGGCACCTCAGGCTGGGTTTACACATCCCGGCCCTGTGCACCTGAGGATGCACACCCATATCGTCACTCTGTGGCAACCCTGAAAGATGGCCATTCTCCCAGGAGGTAGAACCTGCAACCTTGTGCTAACTTCACCTCACTTGAAAGGAGATGGGTAGGAGAACGGCCTGGTATCAAACCCTCCTTTGACTGGATAGCCCAGGCCCTGGAAGAAACAACGGAAACACTAATGACAAAATCTGAGGAAGACGTAGAAAGCACAGGTGTGAATGTGCTCCGTGTGAACTCCCACCGAAAGGTAAAGGAAGATTAATAACAGACGTGACCCATGCTCTGTACACACTCATGTCGTGTACAACAGCCAGCCTCTGGCAGATGGATGGCTCATGAACCCAGTGGCTGTGGAGATAGTGGAGGTTATTCCCGGGCTCACCTGCACAGACTTGTCATTCAGCAAGGCTGACCTGACTACAGCCACGGCTGGGGACCTTATTGCACAGCAGAAGTCTCTAATTTGTCACCATCGCTGGGGTTCAGCCAGCTACCTGGTGTGTGGCTGATTGCCTTGGACCACTCTCATTACGGAAGAGGTGATGCTTTGTTCTTTCTGGAGTTAACACTTGCTCTGGACGTGTATTTGCCTTCCCTGCTCACACCACTTCTGCCAAAACTACCATCTGTGAACTTGGTGAACGCTCAACCGCAGCCCTGCCATGCACGGCCGAAGGAATGCAGGAGTGGATTCTATCCGTATTAGGCATTTCCCATTGCTTGACGAAAGGCCTTGCAAAAGCAACCTAAGGAAGGGATTGTCTGCTTTGCTTACAGCTCGAGGGCGCAGTCTCTCCAGGCAGGGAAGGCGTGGTGGAGGAACAGGAGACACCTACCTGCTCACGTTGCATCTGCATTGGGAAGCAGAGAGAGGATGCGGCTACTCAGCCGGCTTGCTTCTTTTTATTTAGTCCCAGAACCTCAACCTACAGAAGGTGACATTCACATTCACATTAACCTTCTCCGTTAAGCCTCATACCGGAAATACCCAGAAGTGTGTTTCCATGGTGATTCCTAATCCTGTCAAGTTGGCAGTCAAGATCAACCACCGGCTTATTCACATAGAACTCATTCTCACCGTGTTCTTTATCATCCAGAAGCGACTGCCTTGGCAGATGGCTGAATGGGTCTTGGAACATTTGGTCCCAGCACCAGCGAGGTGGGGATACTTGGCAGAGCCGGGATGTTTTCCTCCAGTATTTTGTATGTGCTCTTGTGAGTGAGCATCCATGGCTCTCCCACAGCCAGGGCACATGAGGCCAGCCACTAAAGAAACACAACGAAAGTGTTTCCCCTCATTATGAACCCTATTTAGTAGTGAGCTTTTCGTCTCTTATTTCTGCAGCTGAAGCTGTACCGGCCTGGAGGTCTTGTTTACAGTGGGAGAAATGTTTTCATCGTTGAACTGGTACTTGAAGCTGCCATCTGGCCTTTTTGGACTCTGCACCAGCAGGCGAAGTCCTCGCTGAGGTGACTGATCTGACTGTCCTGGCCATCCAGGGGTAAATTGGCTACTATTAAACAGTTGAAGGAAGAAGGAAGAATGAAAGCCTTTAGGCTATATTGTCTGATTAAGGTCAACGAGGTATATGTGTGTATATGTGGTATATGAACAGCTGTGTGTGTGTGTGTGTGTGTGTAGAGTACATGTGTGTGTTCACATGTGATCTGTGACTTTTTTCTATGTACAGAACTCATAGATTCTACTTCATGCTTAGATTCACATTTTCCTTTTTCCAGTGTTTTCTCCTGACTGCTTCCTCTGCATACTTCTGTCTCCAGGACTGGTCTGAGGTAGTGGCCTTATCAAGATTGACTGGCCAGTTTCTACTCTGAAGAGGTCAAGTCCTGCAGTGGTCACACACAATTGGAGTATGAATATTTGATATTTTTCTGTTTTAAGCTACAACTTGATTAGATATAGAAACTTCTTTCTCTTCTTTTGGGGTGTGTGTGTGGGGGGTGCTGGGTAGAACCTGGGGCATCATGCATGGGTGGCAAACACTCTTATTTCTAAACTGTACCCCTCAGTCCTTATTTCCCTTCTTATTGGTGTCTGATGTTGAGGACAAATTCGAAAGCAATAAATTTAATAATAGGTACTACAGACCTCCTTAAGCTTGTAAACTGGTAACTTCAGTGTTTCTAGTTTTTAACAGTGAGTATTGGTTTGTATTTTGTTTTATGTATGTATATTTGTATTTATTAATTATGTGCACTGGTGTTTTGCTTGCATGTCTGTGTGAGGGTGTCGGATGCCCTGGAACTGGAGTTACAGACAGTTGTGAGCTGCAATATGGGTGCTGGGAATTGAACCCGAATCCTCCGGAAGAGCAGCCAGTGCTTTCCACTGCTGAGCCATCTCTCCAGTCCCTTTTCTTTTATTTTTAAAACCATGTCTCATGTATCCCAAGCTGTCCCTGAAAGCATCAGAATCTGTTGCCCTCCATAAAGCACTGGGCAACATGGGCCAGCAAGAGGGCTCAGTGGGCAAAGGCCCTTGTCCCATGAGTCCATAACCGTGTGAGTTTAATTACTGGAAGCCACATAAAGGTGGGAGGTGAAAACTGAGTCCAGTGTGAGGATCTGAGGAAGCCCTGGGTGAATGTGTATTGTTGACATGGCCATGGCCATGCCAAAGACCTCGATGCCTTGTGGGGTGGCAAAGCTTTCTTGAGGCGAGGTTCAGAGGGATGACAAAGCTCTCTTCTTGTCTGAGTGTAAATGTTAGCAATGTGTACAAAGACTAGCAACTGCAGTTTCCTCTTCCCAGATGACTGCAGCCTGAGACTGCTCCCTTACAGAGACTGCCTAGAAAACTAGCTAATACATAATATTATTATGTAGATAATAAATACACTGAAGTTCCAGGCTGCTCTGAAACTGACGCTGCTCCAGCAGAGCACACAAGTGCCCACCTGATTCCAGCCTTTCTGCATATGCGTCTGTGTGTCTGTCTTTTCTTCACTCTCTCATCACTGTAGTTAGGACCAGGGCCAAGATGTGCAGGACACGGTGCCACAGAATAGCCCTGTAACCTCCACACGTGCACTGTGGTACATGCGCGCGTGCACGCACACACACACAATGGTGATCATGGTGGTGATGTTGGTGGTGGTGATGGAATAAAGTAGAGTAGCGTGTGTCTGTAATTCCATTACTAGGGTGTTGAAGGTGAAAGATCCCTGGGGCTTGATGAATAGCTGGTCTAGCTGAATCTGTGAGGTCTAGGCTCAGTGAGAGACCTTGCTTACAAAACTGAGGTAGGTAAAGAGTCAGTGGCGTGGCGCAGAGGGTAAATGCGTCTGCCACCAAGACCGATGCCCCGAGTTCCTTCCAGGGAGCCTGCATAGAGACAGAACCGACTCCTGCAGCTGTCCACTGACCTTCATGTGCACACTGTGGCACACACACTTCCCTTTCAAAAGTTCTTTTTTTTTTTTGAGACAGGGTTTCTCTGTTGTAACTCTGGCTGTCCTGGAACTCATTCTGTAGACCAGGCTGGCCTCCAACTCACAGAGATCCGGCTGCCTCTGCCTTCCCAGTGCTGGGATTAAAGGTGTGCACCACCACCATCCAGCTCAGAAAACACTCTTTAAGGAGGTGGAACACAATCAAGAAAGATACCCATTGTCAACCTTTAGTCTACACATGCACACAAGTGCAGGCGCACCTTCGCCCACACATACAGGCACCCGCAATGAGGGAGCGGGTGTTACACAATTCTCCCCCAAAGCCAGCATGCCTGGAAAGAAGCATGCCAGCATCGCCAGCCATTCTGCTATGGTCGTAAGTAGGAGCCTCTGGTCACCACGCTCACTTGTGTGTAGGCTAAGGAAATTTCTGATGATCTAATTCCTTTTCAGGTTAGAAAGTTCCCTTCTGGGACAATGGGTAAAGAGTACAGCAGTGGAATCCACACTCTTTTGGGGGAGGAGAAGTCCTGAAAGTCACTTTCATCAGATGGCTCCCTCTAAAGCCCATGCTGCATGATATCTCATTGTGTTCTACCAGGCTAATGGTTCTTTGTCACCCTGTGTTCTTTCTTTAAAAGCCACCTGTCTCTCCTCACAGTCCCCGGGAACTGCCTTTACGCCTGGCTCGCTTTCCCTTTAAGGGTTAGAGTGTTTCAGCTGGCTAAGGCTCAATTGCCCTCTGGACTAATTGGCACAAGGTGAGAATTTTCCAACTTGGGAGAGAAAGAATGTTTGCCAGTGAAGGCTCTTCAAGGTAATTGCTCTCTCAGAGCTCCTACTGCTGCCTTCTGCAGTCTTCAGGGACGAATCCCTCTTGCTGCTAGAGGGGAGAGACCCACAGATGGGTTGAGACCTTTGGAGCTCCTGACCTCTGGAGAGGAGGAAAGGGGGGAAAGGCCAGTCCAGACAAAGGCAGCTGAACCACCTGAGCACCACTGGGCTGTGTTCTTCCCATCGCCACGACAGACCGGAGGAAGGATATTGTAGCAAGAGACCCACACTTCTGTGAAGGAACATGGACTAAAAACCCCACCCTGGGGCATCATGGGAAAACCAGGGGAGTACTGGATGAGGAAAGATGGCCGCTAACAGGCTAAGGCTCCCAGAGGAGGTGGCGTGTGTGTTGGGGGAGGGGTGGCTAAGAACAAGTAAGGAGCCACTCCCTCCCACCCAGATGTGGGGGTGGAGTGGGGTGAAGTTAAGAGGGAGCTGGGAAGGTAGCATAGTCAGTAAAATGCTTGCCATTCAAGCATGAGGACCTGAGTCCAGAACCCCAGAACCACTAAAAAGAAAAGAAAAAACAAAAACAAAAAAAAAAACCCCAGACCTGGTGGCACACAGTTATAATCCCAAGGCTGGAGAGGTAGTGACAGGCAGCTTCCCAGGGGTGCCTGGCCAGCCAGCCTGAACAACTTGGTGCACTCTAGACCATCAAGAAGAACCCCAAGTCAAAAGGCAACGTTTGTGGTTGAGAGATAGTTCCAGAGTTAAGAGCACCTACTGCTCTTTCAGAAAACCAGAGTTCAGTTCCCAGTGTCTCATAATTGCCTGGAACTCTGCTCAAGGGGATCTAATGTCCTCTTCTGGCATCCAGAGGTACCCATGTGTACACATGCACACATACACACACACACACACACACACACACACACACACACACACACCCCAGAGAGAGAGAGCGAGAGAGAGAGAGATTCTGCAAAAATAAATAATTATAAACCAGAAAGAACAAGGTGACCAGTCCTGAGGAAATAACATTTGATGTTGTTTTCTTGGCTCCATCGGTACATGCACATGCACATACACCCATATGAACACCCCCTATATATATATATACATGCATATACAATAGGGGAAAAAAAGGCCAAGAGGGAGGGTTCCAAACAAACAGGGATAGGGACTGGAGCGATTGCTCAACAGTTAAGAGCATGAACTGTTCTTCTGGGGTACCTGAGTTATAATCCTAGCTCCCACATTGGGTAGCTTACAACTGCCTGTAACTCCAGTTCTAGGGAATCTAGTGCCCTCTTCTGGCCTCTGTGGGCACCTGCACTCACATGCATACACCCACACAAAAACATATACACATAGATACTTTTTAATGGGGGAGTGGGTTGAAAAGAAGTGTACAAATATGATATTGAAGTGTTTTCTTGTTTGTTTGTTTGTTTATTATGTTGAGGATCAAACCTAGGGTCTTGTGTACATTGAGCAAGTGCTCTACCACTGAGCTTTCTCCCTTTCCTTTCCTTTCCTTTGCTTTCCTTTCCTTTCCTTTCCTTTCCTTTGCTTTCCTTTCCTTTCCTTTCCTTTCCTTTCCTTTCCTTTCCTTTCCTTTCCTTTCCTTTCTTCTCTTCTCTCCCTTTCCCTCTTCCTCCTCTTCCCTTCCTTCTTTCCTGCTTTCCTTCCTTCCTTCCTTTTAAATTTTGAGACATGTAACCCAGGCTGGTCTTAAACCTGCTATGAATCCATAGACGACCTTGAACTCCTGATCATCTTGCTTCTACCTCCCAAATGCTGGGAACACATGCATGCAGTGTCACTCCAGGCTTGAAGTGGCTCTTCCCAGCCCTTCCCCAGCTCTGCTTTGGACAAGAACAATTTTCCTTGTTTCCCATTGCTGTGTCATGGATGAGTGCATTCTTCCTAGGAAGCAGAGCCCCTGTGCTGTCACCTGCCAATTGGGGGGGGGGGGTGCTGAGAAAAGGGAGGAAGCCCAGCAGAGCACAGCACAGAGGAGCACTCCAGTGGGGTGACAGTCTTGAGGAGAAGACAGCCACAAGTGTTTGGGGGTGAAGTGGAAGCTTGAAGATGAGCTGAGGAGCAGCCTTTGAGAAGAGGTCCCAGATGCCATGTATCTATAGGACTGTTTGGGTCCAAAGTCAAGTTTTTAAAAAAAAAAAGTTAATTGAATTTACTATTAGTGTAGGGTGATATGGGTGTGTGTGCATGTGTGTGCATGTGTGTGCATCTCCACAGTGTACACGTGGAGGTCAGAGGATAACTTGCAGGAGTTGGTTCTCTCCTTCCACCTCATGGATTCCCAGGATCAAATTCAGATCCTTGGGCTTACACAGCAATTGTCTTTCCCACTGAACCATCTTGCCAGCCCCTCGGTTCTTAATTATCTGTCCTTCCTTCTCTGGGTTCTAGAACAGCTGGGTTCATACCCAAGGGCAGCTAGCTTCTGGTTCTGAAAGGAAGAAATGAGAATAGGGGATAAAGGCACGGGGTTTGGGCTGATCCTGGGAGGTTAAGATACTGAAGTGACCTCTCTGGGAGGATACGGTACCCTTTGGAGAAGTGGCCTTTAGGGCTAGGGTTAGGGTGAGACCAGAGGGGTGGGGCTTACACTAAAGGTTACAGGCCAGCTCTGTGTCTAGCTGGAGTCTCTGCTTTCCTCACCTGTGAGGTGTAAGTTGAGCTGGAAGCTCCAGCCACCATTCTTTCCAAGTCTCGGAAAGTAGCAAAGGGGCAAATCTGTCTGCAGTGCCTTGTCTAAGGGCAGTCGGAAGGAGAAACAAGTCACGAAGGATGTGTTCAGTGGGTGTGATCGTACAGGCTACTGTTGTCTAAGCTACTTGGAGGCTGAGGCCAGAGGATCATAACTTTAAGGGCTCTCTGGACTATAGAATGAGGTCAAGAACAGCCTGGCAGCTGAGGCCCTGTCTCAAAGACTAAAAGGCAAGCTAGAGAGGCTGGCTTGGTGGTTAAAAGCACTGGTTGCTCTTCCCAAGGACCTGAGTTTGATTCCTAGTGTCTACATAATGGCTCACAAGTCTGTTAACTCCCATTCTAGGGAATCTGATGCCTTCTTCTGGCTTCCAAGGGCAACAGGCACCCTGATATACATAGAGATCTGCCTGCCTCTGCCTCTCAAGTGCTGGGATTAAAGGTGTGCACCACCACCACCTCTCCCATTGTTTCTTGAAACAAGATCTCTCATTGAACCTGAAACTCCTGGATTCAATGAGGCTGGTTGGCCCTCTCTGACAATGGGGATTACAGATGCCAGGGATTAAACTCAGGTCCTGTTCTTCCTGCTTGTGCAGCAGCAAGCACTTTATTGCTTGAGCCCCAGCCCCCCTGCCTCAGAGATGGGGTCTTATATACCCCAGAATGTCCTGGAGTTCACCGTGTAACCAAGGATGACCTTGATCTCATCTTCCTGATTCCACCTCCCAAGTACTAGGCTTACAGGCATGCACCACACATCTGGTTTATGTGATGCTAGGGATCCAACACAGGCTTCATGCCTGTTAGTCAAGCACTCTGGGTTACCTCCCCACCCTAAGGGCTCTTTTTTCAGAGACAGAGGACT
The DNA here is from genome assembly GCA_026225945.1 of Cricetomys ansorgei. Classification (NCBI taxonomy): domain Eukaryota; kingdom Metazoa; phylum Chordata; class Mammalia; order Rodentia; family Nesomyidae; genus Cricetomys; species Cricetomys ansorgei. The sequence continues at coordinate 3,861,299 of JAMJFZ010001871.1, forward strand.
ATCAAGTATTCATGGTTCAGCAAATCCCCCACACAGGTGGATCCCCAGCCTGACTTACCATAACGTCCTTGATGTGAGTCACACCTAAAATAAACTCTGAGTTGGATAGAGTTTGATCATCTTGCTGTTTGACACAGCAAGCCTAAGCAGGTGGAATTTGGCTCTTCCTGAAAGAGCTGCTGAAGAATGAAATCTGATTCTCATTGTAGCAACACCTGCCCTTGGGATCTCTGCAGAGCAAGGAGCAGCATGTACTGAAGGCTGAGGGAAACTACTTCGCTGGGTACGGTGATGAATTACACTGTCACAGATTCCCTTGCAAGGCTTATAAAAAGAAACAAAATAAAACAAAACAGAACAAAAAGCAGAGAGTAGGCTGAAGAGATTATTGGGTAGATGAGAACATTCTGCTCTTCCGGGGTCCAGCATCCACGTCAGGAGGCTCACAGCCACCTGTAACTCCAGTTCCTGAGGACCTGGTGCCCTCTTCTGGCCTCTATGAGTACCTGCACTCATGTGCACATACCCACACTCACACACACATTCACATAATTAAAAGAAATAATTTTAAAAAATTAGTTTAGGCAGGGTTCTGTTGGGACTTTAAATCAACCTTAGAGATAATGGGAGGGATTTGAAGCCAGACTTTGTCCTTGGGGAGGTATGGAGGTAGGTCAGAGTAGCTGGACCAGGAGGTAGTTACTTACATTGTTCTAGCTCTTTTAGAGTGCCAACCTGGTTCTATTCAGTTGCACTCTGATTAAGATGGAGATTTTTATTTCTTTTTCTGAGACAGGACTCATTATATACAATCTCAGCTGTCCTGGAACTCATTATGTAGCTAAGACTGGCTTTGAAGTTGCTGCAATCCTCCTGCTTCTGTCTCCAGATGTTATACATGGCTAAACATTCTTCTATTGCAGAATTTTATTTTTAGTTGTGTTTAAAATGGTTGTTTTGTGCACTGTTGGGAAAAGGACTGCCTAGGTCTTAATATTTGTATTATTTGCTAGTGTTGGCTTTATGTAAAAGATGTTTGATTGCTCATGATCTGCATGTGCTATCAATAGAACGCCTGAGGACCTTAGGTATCAATAAAAACCACTGAGATGAGATGCTCAGGGTTCCACTGTTCAGGATGGTGTTTGCCAGGACAGGGGGTTCCCTCTGCTGAGGTCTGGCAGGGTTTGCACCTATGAAAGCACCTTCTTGTCTTCCTCGGTGAGCTACACACCAGCGAACTGCTAAAAGTGGAGCCTGAAACATGGAGCATGATGCCAGCTAATCCAATGTGGAGACAAGGAAGAAGAGAAAGAAACTCCAGACCTCACAGAGTCCAGTAAAGTATGCTCAGAGCAGTTCCCAGAAGACAGAGATTGAGGTATTAATGAAGCTTCTAAAGGAAGAGGAGAGTGAGAAGAAGTAAAGCAGATTCCAAAATAAAAGCCCTCCATAAAGGGGAGAGCCAGAATAAAAGGAAAGCTCTATAAGAGAGTTGTAAATGAGAAGGAAAGGTCTGAGGTGAGAGATAGATGTTTTGGATGAATTTTCATGGTGAAAACAGAGAGTTCGGCTGGAAGCAGGTAAAAAGCAAAGTTTCAACCACTTTTTCTGGTTATGGAGCCAGCCCAGGTGCAGGGAAATAGCACAGCTTGTGTGCAGCATGCTCTAGCAGCTAGTCTCATGCCCTCCTGCTGCTGGCAACAGCCGAGTCCCAGGAAACTGAAACAAGAGTGTACTGTTCTACAAACTGAGTTTGCTGATAGCTTTTTTTGTATGTTGTGTTGAGCTCTATGAAGAAGTTGTATGCTTTCCCGTAGCGGTGGTGGAAAAGAATACCAAACCACCAGGATGTTTCAGCTGGACCCCTTGCTGTGGAAGCTGGGGCTTGGAATCACGAAACTTCTTAGTTAAATGGAAAAGTTTGTTTGTTTTTGTTTGTTTATTCTGCAAACCTGACTAAGAGAAAGATAAGCGGTCCAGATACTGTTGAGGTGGGTCTGACAAGACACATCTGCTATGATGATGAAAACTCCGTCCTACAATGAACTCTTCCTGTAGACAAGGAACACTGAGCTGATGCTGAGAAAAACACTTGCTAAAAGAATCAGAGCTAACCATTGCTTCACTATGAAGAAGTCTTTGGAATGTTCTATCAAACTCTGAACTCAAACATGAACTGACCAGTTTTTTGTTTGTTTGTTTGTTTTGTTTTTTTCCTGCAAACCAGACTCTATCTTAAAATCTGCAAAGTGTTTCCTCGGGGTCAGCCCACAAAAGCTGTCTTCCAGAACTGGCTGAGGTTGTATATTATACTGGCTGCCAAATTTGGTAAGAGTCACCCAAATGGCATCAGTTTTAAAGAATTGAAGGGATCATGGAAAGCAGCTTAGCCTTGGCACTGTGAGAGGCAGGAGAGGCCATTGGTGAAAGTGCAGGCCAGTTGCAGCAAGGGATCCCAGCAGTTTTTGAGATGCCAGTACCATGGGATGATCACCAAGAACAGCAGTAGCAGTGGAGTGAAGCCAGCCAGATCCTGGAGGACAAACTGTGTGTGTTACAGAGGTCAGAGCCAGAGAAGTGATCCAAGCTCTTTGGAGCGGCCCAGAAGATCATGAGTGAATTCCAGATAATTGGACATTGATAATGTTATTCTGATATCCAAAGACATTGTGAAAAGGTTGATAGATAGTAAGCCTCATAGTTGTTCCTTTTATAGTTTTACTAGTGTAGTATTAAATTGTGTTGTAGAAATAAAGCAAACTTTTTTATTGTATTATACAGAAAAAGAATGTTACAGAAGTTTATATTTAGTTATGTTTAAAATGACTGTTTTGTGCACTGTTGGGAAAAGGGTTGCCTAAGCCTTGGCATTTGTATTATCTGTAGGTGTTGGCTTTGTGTAAAAGATGTTTGATTGCTCATGATCTTCATGTCATATCAATTAAAAAAAGCTGAGGAGCTTAAGTATCAATTAAAAAAACTCTGAGATGAGATGCTAAGGGTTCCACTGTCCAGGATGGTGCAGGCCATGTCAGGAGGATTCCTCTTCTTAGGTCTGGCTGAGCTTACATCTATGAAAATGGCTCCATGTCTTTCTTGCTAAGTGACACAGTAGGTGTACAACTAGGCTCTTCCTCAAGTTCCTTCCAATCCCAACTGCAGCAGGAGTCTTAGCTCTTGAACTTCAGAGGGAAAATAATTCATCACACTAGGACATGGGCAGAGCAAGCAGCCAAAGTTTATTTTTAGCAGGAGAGAAAGCGAAAGCAGAGCATTCGCCCTCCAGAAGAAGAGGGGACAGATCTGAGCAGCAGCAAGAACAGTCTCCTCTAGTACCTGGACTTAGTCTTGGTCCACCATTTCTCCTCCCCTTGCCTACCCCTGGAACAGACTGGGGTCACCTTCCTGGAATGTGTGTTAGCTTTCTTAGACGCTATCCTTACTCAGAATTCAGTCTGTTACATTTAAATGGAAGAGTGTTATAAAGATGTAATTATCCATGAAGTTTAGACTTTCACTAGGGGAAAGGGCAACAGTCCCTTGGGGTGCTCCTCGGGAGCCAGAAGGAGCTTGCTAGCCTGCCAAGTCGGGTTTTGCTGTGTGTGTGTGTGTGTGGCCCACCCCCAGGGCCCTGTCTTTCCTCTTATCTATCTAGTTTAGCTGTTTTATATTATACTCCAGCTTCAAGCCCTCTTGCTTATCTTTCCCAGTGTTCCTGACCATGCCATGTTCTTGCCTGTCTCTCTCTCTCTCCTCCTCTCTGTGCATGGTATGTGCCCACTGTGTGTTGGGTGTACGCACGGAGGCCATTGGGTGCTCTCCATCACTCTTTGCCTTAATCCTTTGATGCAGGGTTTCTCAAGGGACTTGCAGCTCACACTTTTTGGCTAGGCTGGCAACCAACAGTCCCCAGTGGTCCTCTTGTCTCTGCCTACCTCAGTGCTGGGGCTCAGTGGTGGCTTGTTCACGACCGTGACTGACTTCTTACCCGGGCTTTGGGGTCCTGATGTCAGTTCTCAGGCTTTTATGGCAAATGCTCCTAACTACTGAGCCCTTTCTCCAGATCAGAGCATACGCCACCGTGTTCCACTGCCTTTGGTTTGCCAAATGACCAGCTCTCTAGACGTCCCAGGCCCGTGACAATGTTTTGCGTCTCCATTTAGCAAGTGGTTACCTGGGTGCCAGTCAAGGTTGCACGCAGTGGATGGGTGTTTTAGGATCCAGGAGAGCATCCTTCTGCAGTGGGTAGAGGTGGAATTGGGGCAGGAAGGCTAACCAAGTACGGGACTCCTGTGTGATTTTTCCCTTTTTGATGGTGATATTAATCAAACTCAGGGTCTTGGTTATGCTAAGCATCATCCTGCTGTTGAGATATACCTCCCGGCTGTCCTATTATATTTAAATTTAATGCAATGAATAATTACTTAGTAAGTATGTCCCAGACATATTTTAATTTTTTTAATTTTTAATTTTTTTCAGGTGTGGTGGTGCACACCTTTCATCCCAGCATTCAGGAGGAGAGGCCAGAGGATCTCTGTGATTTGAGGCCAACCTGTTCTATATAGCTAGCTCTGGAAAAAAACAGGGCTACATAGACTGTATCTCAAAAATGAAACAAATAATAAAAAAATAAATTTAATTTTATATGTATGCGTGTTTTGCCTGTGTGTATGTACATGTACCAGGTGCATGCCTGGTGACCATGAAGGCCAGAAGGGGGCACTGGATCCACCAGAAACAGAGTTACAGATGGTCGTGATCGATCATGTGAGTGCTGGGAACCGAGCCCAGGTCCTCTGCAAGAGCAGCAAGTGCTCTTAACCACTGCGCTGTCTCTACAGCTCCTGGTTATGTTTTTAAAAGAATTTCTTAGTCAGGCCTAGTGGCCCAAGTCTATAATACCAACATTTAGGAGACTCCAACAAGGAGGATCACTCAAGATCCTGCCTGGGTTATATAGTGAGTTTTAGGCCAGCCAGGGCTATATAGTTGGATCCTTCTAAATTTTCCTCCTACATTTACTTACTTTCTCTGTGTATCTGTGTATGTGAGAGGGTGTGTGCATGTGGTGTGGAGGTCAGAGGTCAACTTTGAGGAATTAGTTCTTTCCTTCCACATGTGGATTCCATCTGTTGGTCCAGTGTTCTGGACCAGACACTCCCTTGTCAGGCCCGCCTGGCACTCCCTAGCCGGCCGGACCTCAGGAGCTGCTCTGAGAGAGCGAACTGCTCCAAGTGAGCGAGCGAGCAGAGGCAGGCAGAAACAAGGGAGGGAGAAGGACTCAGGTTCGAACGGCCAGGGATCCTGGTCGAGGCACCGAGAGCTGGACAGGATAAGTGAATACCCTGGGACTTTCATTCAGGCATGGTGAACAAAGTCAAAGTCACTTTATTTCGAGGGCAGGAGAATATATTCTGGTGTTGGACAGGAAGACAGGTAGCCAATCTGCCAATCACTTGTTCAGGGCTGGCTAGGGCACAGATTGCCATGATGCAATGGGGAAGGGGCCTGCCGTGACACATTGGGGGGGGTGGCGGTACAGCTACTTCCCGCCTGTCAGCAGGAGCTGTTTAGCGCCCTCTACCTAGGCCATGCGAGAGGCTTTGACCCGTTTCCATGGTGCTACACCATCCTTCAACTGAGGTCTTCAGGCTTGGCAGCAAGTGCCTTTAGTCACTGAGCCATCTCACAGACCCCTATATAGTTCGATTTTGTTGCCAAAACAAAACACCTAAAAACACTAAAATAAATGAGTAAATAAATAGGTAAAACAGGGGAGGACGAAGAGGTGGAGGAGGGAAGAGGAAGAGCAGGAGGAAGAGGGGGATGTAACGTGAAAGCATCAGGGTGCTGGGATAGCAGTGATTCAGGCGACAGAAGAGAAACCAGACGAACTGGACACCGCGAACATTTAAAATCTGTGCATTAAGAGCCCTGTCATATCCCACGACTCCTTCCTTTCCAGCTTGGCCCAGCAGGATGGGGCATGAGAAGACAGCTATTCTACCATCACCGAGGTGGCGACCTGAGAACACACCAACACTCACAAGCACATCCATGCTGTGCGCTCCAGGAAGCGTGTCCTGTGGGCACTCGAGGGAACCCGGATATTTGCTATGGGGTAGATAAAGACTCCAGATGTGTGCACCGACACCACGCTTAACAAAGTTATTTGGGCAAAGAGGGATAAGGAACATGCCATATCGTATCCATGTGCATTTGTCTAGAAAATGTATGAGAATGAGATCTCCTGGAACAAGGGCTACCTGTGGTGACCAATGCCCCTGCTACCGATTTAAAAAATCTTCACCGTTAATGTGCATGAGAAGTAACTGCTGAGAGGCAAAGTTATAACACTGTTACACACACACACACACACACACACACACACTATGTTATCAAAGATTAAAAAAAAAATAACTCACCGAATGAGTAGAAATATTTACAAATCATCTAGTGAAGGGTTAGTACTCAGAACCTGTATAGCACACCTAAAACACAAATGGCAATGAGAATGAAAGGACCCAGGCCCCTTGCCCAAGGCGCGAGCCCCTGTCAGGGTCTACCCGCGAAGGATGAGAGACGACTGACCTCCAAGGAACCACGAGACTCAGGATCGATGCAAAATCAAGAGGTTTATACCAACGCGTTGGGGTCAACTCTCACGTATCCTATAAGTCAGAATAGGAGAGCCGGTCCTGAGAAGCTTCCAGAAAACCTTTTTAAAGGGAGCAGGAGATCTGATTGGTCAGAACCCAAGCACTGGATTGGCTTCTTAAATGTTATGTGGCAACAAGGATTTCTGGGAAAACAAAGAGGTTTATGGGATAGTGAGTATTTACATTAAATGGAGGCGAGGTTAGTGCCTTTACCACTAGGGGCGCTGGGCTTTTCAAGAACAACAAATAACCTAAGAAAAAATAGACAAAGAATTTGAACAGACATTTCTCCAAACAAGACATCTAAATAAAGCTGGTAAACTTACTCAGTGTGTTAAGATGCTTGCAACCAAGCCTAACGGATCTGAGTTCCAGTCCCAGAACCCATATGGTGGAAAGAGAAAGCCAACTCCCACAAAGTGTCCTCTGACCTCCATAAACTTGGTATGTACAAGCATGTGCTCAAGGACGGACACACACACACACACACACACACACACACACACAAAACATAATTCAAAAATCCTAAAACAAAACAAAACACACCTAAGTGACCAAGAAGCACAGGAAGACGCTCAGCACAGACCCTGGGAAGTGTGTGTGACAGCACCACACAGCCCGTAAGATGAATACTATTAACAACAGAGACAAATGCAAGCCGGAAACAGCAGCTGTCCTGAGGCTGAGGAGAAATGGGGTCGGCAAGCTGCTGTGAGACAGAATGACAGTTTCTCAAGCATTGGAAACAGAATCCCCACACGATCCAGCAAGTTTGTGTCTGGATTTGCACTCCTGTCTTAGAGCAGGGTCACCCCAGTGTCTGCTGCAGCACTCTTCTGGATGGCCCAAGCACCCATCCGGGCCTGGGTAAACAAAGCGTGCTTCTACTTACCCGGCGTATTTAGAGGAAGCAAAATTATAAAGGCACGAATATAGAATGAAGGGGGCTGGAAAGATGGCTCAGTGGTTAAGAGCACTTGTTACTCAGTCCTGAGAATTGGAGTTTGGATCCCAGCACCTGTGTAAGATGTCAGATGTTCAGAACATGACTGCAATCCCAGATGTTCAGCACCTGCCTGTAATCCCAGCTCCAAGGTGGGTGAAGAAAGGACACTTGGGATTTCTGACCATCTTCTAGCCTAGCTGGGAAAACTCAAGGTCCTGGGAGAGACCTTGCCTCAAAATAAATGGAGAGTTGGGGCTGGAGAGGTGGCTCAGTGGTTAAGTGCACCGACTGCTCTTCCAGAGGATCTGGATTCGATTCCCAGAACCCACATGGCAGCTCACAACTGTCTGTAATTCCAGCTCCAGGGAGATCTGACACCCTCATATACATGCAAGCAAGACAATAATGTACATAAATCTCATGTACATGCAAGCTAGACACTAATTAGTACATAAAAATAAATATTTATTTTATTTAAAAAAATAAGTGGAGGGTGACAGAGGAAGACCCCCAATACCCTCTTCTGGTTTTTACATAAGCACACACTCTCAAAGAGACACATATTCATAAACAATAAGAAAATGAATAAATCATCAAAAATAAAATTGGTGGTGGTGGTGCTACTAAAACTTCACAAGTGTATTTAACATCACTAAACTATACATTTATAAATGCTTAAGATGGTATGGTGGCACAAGCCTTTAACGCCAGTTCTCCAAAGATGGGGATAGGAGGGTCTGACGTTCAAGGCCATTCTCAGGCACAGAAGGAGTTTGGGACAGCCTAGGCAGAATGCTTGCTTGTCTTCGAACAAAACGAAACCAAAGAATCTCGCATTTCCTTCCCTCCTCCGAAGTAAGTGCCTTTCTACCTAGCTAAAGCAGCGTTTGCAAATTACAGTTTGTATTCCGGTGTCTGCTGCCTGTGTTTTACGGTCTGCAAGAGGCTGACAGTCGAAAAGGGTGCGCAGAAGAGGCCCTCGGGATACAAGGATGAGAGCCAGAGAGGGCTGAAAACTGACTTAAGGTCTGGGAATTGCCTGCTCAGGCTGGAATTTGAGCAGCTGGAAGCCTCGAGATCCGTCCTCCCCACTGTCATCCCCAGCCCCACCCCCCAGCCCCACCCCTACCTCCACCTCCACCCCCACCCCCACCCCCAAGACGGCTTGGGTTTTCTGTTTAATCCCCAGGAACCTGCTTCCTGTCAAGTGTCTAGGAAGACACACACCCAGTTCCTGGCCCTGGGGAGATTCGAAAGTGAAAGGTTTTGTTTGGATCAAAGAATAAACAACTCGTGCTCCCAAAAGGCCAGGGACCAGCAAAGGTCTCTGTGTGAGTTAAGTGATAGGAACCTGGGGAACCGTGAGGAGTTCATTACCTACCCCCCCCCCGCCCCACCCCCCACAAACACACCTTTAGTTCTTAAGCTTGCAACTGTCATTTTTTGGTAAGAGAGAAAGGCAAAGATATAAATAAATAATTTTTAAATGGGGGTGTGTGGCAGGGTGGGAACTGGCTCTAAGGCTCAGCATATAAAGCCAAGCACACTGCCAAGCCTGATGCCCCACGCAGTGGAAAGAGAGAGCCAACTCCCACAAATTCTCCCCTGACTTCCACACAAGTATACAGACAACACAATGAATAATAATACAATGTAAGAAAAGACTCAATTGACGAAGGAAACCAGCATATATTGAAGCTCACACAATTTTGGGGGCGTGGGGAGAGGGACAGGTAGTCCAGGCTGGCTTCATTACATTACATTACATAGCTGAAGATTACCTTGAATTCCTGATCTTCCCATCCCTGCCTCCCAAGTGCTGGATTACGGGGTGAATCACCATGCCTGACTGCCAGCGTGCTTGCTTGTTTTTTCACATATACATTGCATCATGAGTGACACCATCAGATTAATAAGCATGTCCATCGATCATATCAATGATCCTCATCACCCACGGGTACCTTTCTGTGAGTACATGCATGTGGAGGGTGGGGACCCTTAAGCCCTTTGTCTCTGGGTATGGTGGCACACATCTATAATCCTAGCTCTTGGAAACCTGAGGCAGGAGGGTCTTGAGTTCCAGACCAACCGAGGCTACATAGGGAAACTCTGTCTCAGGAAAACAACACCGAATTCAAGAAAGAATACAGTATTCTTTACTGCGGTCACCATGCTGCATCCCACCCCGGAACTGGCTCATTTTATAATTGAAACTCTATACCCTGTGACCAGAGCCTCCTCATCTCCTCCATCCCAGCCCCTGGAAGCCAGCTTCCCACTTCCTGCTTCTGTGTTGACGACTCTTTTAGCCTCCACATAAGAGTGGAATCTATGTTGTCAGTATCAAGACCTTTTTATTTACTTAAGCTATGCTAGGAGTTAAGCCCAGGGCTTATATCTTCAGCCAGCACTTTAAAAACAACAACAACCAAAAAAAAAACCCATTTATTTTATTTTATCATTTTATTTTATGTGTGTATGTTTTGCCTTCACGTAGGTATGTGTTCTATGTGTTTGCCGGTGCATGAGGAGGTAAGAAGAGGGGTCAGATCCCCTTGGAACCGGATCGTTGTGAACTACCATACGAGTGCTACAAACCAAAACCAGGGTCCTTTGCAAACAGCCATAACTGCTCTTAGTCACTGAGCCAGCTGTCTCTACAGCTGAACCCCACTCCCCTTTCCTGTAGTCCAGGCTGGCCTCGAACTATGTGTAACCCAGGACAAAGATGACCTTGAACGATTCCGCTGCTTCTCCCTCCCGAGTGCTGGAACTTACAGGTGAGCACCACCACACTGACTTTTATACAGCGCTAGAGCCGGAAGCTGGGACCCTGCTGTGCTAGACAAGCACTCTACGTCTCCAGCCTAGCGCCTAGTTTTTGAGCAACCACATGATTGTTCACAACCATCCATGGGTGTTCAGTCGCTCTGTGAGTTCAAGTCCAACACACTCTACAAAGCAAGTTCCAGGCCAGCTAGCATCACCTAGTGAAACTCTCGTCTCAAAAACAATGAAACTAGCAAAACAAAAACGTGTATTATGAGTTGAACATCTTCACATCATATAATTTCTATGAAGACTAGACTTTTTTCTTTGTTTTCTATAAATATTTGTGTTTTCATATAAATATTTGGGTGTTGTCGTTGACACCCAAAGGACCATTGTGTTTAAATAAATATTGGTCACTAATGATTATTTTATGAGAGTATCATAAGAATTTCATCGTCCTTGGTACTATTCTGTTTTGCTGCTTATTCAGTTTTTATGAATCTGAGCTGCTTTCTGCTGCACTAAGAAGGCATCAACACTCAGTCTTTAAAAAAAATTAACTGGCCAGGCGGTGTTGCTTTAATCCCAGTGCTTGGGAGGCAGAGGCAGGCTGTGTTCGAGGCCAACCTGGTCTACAGAGTGAGTTCCGAGACAGCCAGAGCTACATAGAGAAACCTTGTCTCCGAAAACAAAAACAAGACTTCAGGAGCTAGGGACATGGTTCAGTGGCTTGCTTCCAAGCCTAAGACCCTGAGGTCAAATCAATACTCAGGTATATTCAGCTGGGTATGGAGGCTGGGGAGATGGCTCAATGGTTAAGGGCATGGGCTACTCTTCCAGAGGACCTGGTTTCAAGTCCTAACACCCACATGGCAGCTCACAACTGTGTGTAACTCCAGTTCCTCCAGGGGATCCGACACCCTGACACCAATGCACATTAAAACAATAATAGTAATGAACTTTTTTAAAAGAAAAAAAAAAAAAAGCTGGGTGTGGCCACCCAGGTGCCTATAACTCCAGCACTGGGGGGAGGGTGGGGACAGGAGGATCAGTGGGGCAAGCCGGCTGCCAGCCTAGGTCTAGGTTCAATAAGAGAGTCTGTCTTGAGGGGATAAGGCTGAAGATGACAGAACAGGACGTCTGTCCTCAACCTTCCATAGGAGAGCACAGGTGCATATGCCCGTGCCCCAGCTCAATATACCACACAAATAAAACAATTAAAATATTAATTACAAAAGTTACACAAATGTTGTTTGTATGCAAATGATGTCTTACTTAAAATGCATATGTAGGTCAGGCCAGCAAGAAAGAATGCTCGTCTTGCCAATCCGGCAACCTAGATCACTGGACATCCCCGTAGAAGCTGAGAACCAACTTCCCAGGTTATCCTCAGACTTCCACAAGTGTGGCGTAGCACATACCACCCCCTAATAATAATTAGTTGTTAAATTTTTTTAAAAATAAAAAACATATTTCTTTCCTGTAGTGGAACACTTGAAGTTTCTGTTATTTTGGTTTCTTTAAAAACACAAAACGGCGTTTTGATTAGGTTTGCCTTCCCACCCCAGCTGTGGTGTAGTTGTTTATGAGCTGGATTTGGAATGCTTGATGCAGGTGGCTATAATTTGTTAGGTGCAGTTGTTCTGGCACGTGTAGCTTGTTTTGGGGATTGTGTGCCGCATAGATTTATGGGAACTTTTGGCTTAGGGTATAAAAGGTCTAAAGCCCAGAGAGTTGGGGGTGGGGTGGGTGGGTGATGGGTGGGGGGGTGGGGTGGGTTGATGGTTGGTGGTTGGTGGTTATGTTGGTGGTTGTTGTTAGGTTGTTGTTATTAGTTGTTGTTATTAACAAAGGTTAGAGGGATTGAGTTTATAGACCCTGAGCTAAAATGCTAATCTGACTCACATCAGCTAGTCCTCTTCAAGCTTAGCATAGCCTAAAAGAGGCTGTGAAGATTTCTGCCTTTTTCTCATTCTAGATCAAGCCTGCTTGCAGATTTCTTTGTATCTTTCCTTTCTCTTTCCCTAAAGTGAGTGTAAAAGATTGTAGCGTACTGCAGCACTCTCCAGATATACACATTTCATTTGTTCAAGGTCAATGCTGAAACCTGGTTGTAAAATTCTCATTACAGTAACAGAATATATACTTTCCTCTCAGGATATTGCAAGCGTAAAAGCTATTTTTAAAAAATTATTTTTTCTTCTTCCAAAATAATTTCAGTGTAAAATTAAATGCTAAATTTTCTGCCATGTTGATGCAATGGAAAATTGCAATCATTAGTCTGAGAGTTGGATGGCATTTTTCAAGAAATGCATTTATTCTGTCAGAAGACAAAGATAATCATTGTTCAGGCTCAGTATCTAACATCGTAAACTCAGTTTTCACGTTCAGCTGCAGCTTCTATTAATGCGATTTGTTCGTATGCTAATGGATGGGTCAGGGCTGCATTTGGCTTTCTGAGTTATGAATTTCTTATGAGTATTTCTTTTTATCGTTCTCATTGTTTTGCTCAATATTTAAGTTCCCACCACTTAGTGAAGAGTGTAGGATTCTGCCTGGATTTCATCTGATCTTTTTTGAAGATTTTGTTGTTGCTTTGTTAGTTTTTATCGGACTGATAATTAAAACTTTATTAAAGAATTTAGAAGACTCTGTGGGTCAGACTCAGCAAAGGTCAGCTCACTCTCACCTTTTCCAGGTTCTAGATGTGTAAGCAATTTGCTTTTTTGGCTTCTGGTCTTCCGGCTTTTTCTTCTCTTAGCTCTCCTTTTCTGTTTTCGCACTCCAGGACAGGGGTTCTCAACCTGTAGGTTGTGACCCCTTTGGAGATCAAACGACCCTTTCACCTAAGACCATCCGCACATCAGATATTTACATTACGATTCATAACCGTAGCAAAATGACGGTTAGGAAGCAGCAACGAAAATAATCTTATGGTCGGGGGTCTCCACAACATGAAGAACTGTATTAAAGGGTCGCAGCATTAGGAAGGTCGAGAGAAACTTCCTCAGGGTGATCTTGACTGATGATCGTTTTCAAAAGTATTTAAACAAAGCTAAAAATTATATTTAAATTTTGGAAAAATTTCAATCCACCATATTCATGTTTTTATTAGCATTTATAATTTCAATGTGGTTCCCAGAGCCTGGGAGAGGTGTGGGGGGAAGGGAGACTGGGAAGGGGTGGTTCTGCAGGGCTACAGTCGGTGAGAGGAATGACTTCTAATGTTCTATGGCACAGTAGGGTAGCTGGGGTTGGCAACAGTTAAGCATTTCAAAAATAGCTGACACAGAGATTCAAATGTTTTCAGCACAAAGAAACAATAAATGTCTGGGTGGTAGTATGTTAGTGACTCTGATTTGATCACTACACATAAGACACATACAGCAAAACGCCACACTGAACCCATAAACATTCACAATCACAATACGTCAATTAAAAATAAAAATAGGGGCCAGGTATGGTGACATATGCCAGAAAGCTCAGCACTTGGGAGGCAGAGGCAGGTGGATCTCTGTGAGTTCGAGGCCAGCCTGGTCTACATATCAAGTTCCAAGACAGCCAAGCCATATAGAGAGGCCTTGTCTCAAAAAGGAGGTGGAAGGTGGGGCTGGAGAGATGGTTCCAGGGGCAAAGTATTTGCTGTACAAGCATGAGGCCCCAAGTTCAGATTCTTAGCACCAACATAAAAAAGTCAAACACAGCCAGGCAATGGTGGTGCACGCCTTTAATCCCAGCACTCAGGAGACAGAGGCAGGTGGATCTCTGTGTTTGAGGCCAGCCTAGTCTATAGAGTGAGTTCCAGGACAACCAGGACTACACAGAGAAACCCTGTCTCAAAAAAAAAAACAAAAACAAAAACAAATCAAACCAAACAAACAAAAAGCCAAATACAGCAGCACACATCTGTTACCCTATCACCAGAAAACAGACTGGTGGATCCCAGGGGTTGGCCAGTCAGTCTGGCTGAAATGGTGAGTCCCAGGTACACTGTGCAACCCAGCCCCTCAACATAAGATCAGTGAGAAAGACACCCAACATTGACTTCTGAACTCCATATGTACATATATGTGTGCGTGTGTCAATACACACACAAAACACACACACACACACTTAAGTAATATTTTTACAGCATCATGATTTGGGCTGGGGATGTTTCTCAGTAGTAAAGAACTTGCCTGAGATGCTCCAGGTCCAGGGTTCAATTCTCAACATCACATAAAAAAAAACCTATGACTCCAGAATTCAATGTGCACTGCACTGCCCTTGTGTCTGTCTAGTTGCCAATTACGATCGCGCTGTGGAATGGTGCCTCTAGACCTGTGTGTGTATAGACTTAACAGCAATATGAGTTATTTATTTAATCTTACAAGTATTCCTCAGCTGTCTGTTGCAACAGTTGCAAATTCCAGAAGCATGCACCAAAGAGGGATGACACCTTGTCACACAAGAGTCTATCACTGTTGCTGCTAGCTGGAAGGATTTGACAAGCTAATTACTATCCCCAACCCCCTTAAGTACGTCCTCCTCCTCAGAGGAGCTCCGAAGCAGTGTTTAGCTGTGTGTTAGCAACAGCACGATGTGGAACTCGCTTCCATGGCGGCTTGACTCATTCCTTCTCTGTCTCCAGGACGCAGGGCTAGAAAATGCAAGGAAGCAATTTCTTCGGATGCGAACAGTCGAAGACTTGAGAGATGTGCGGTTTCCGCGTGGAGTGCAGCACTGTTGTGGGCACCCTGACGTTGCTTGGTGTCCCAATCCTAATACTGGGGGGCCGAGGCAAGAAGATTGCCAGGAGTTTAAGGCCAGCCTGTGTTGCATAACAAATGTCAGGCCAGCCAGATCTACATAGAAACCCTGTCTGAAATATGCAGCTAGCAGGCTGGTGAGACAGCTCAGCAGGGAAGGTCCTTGTCTCACCAGCCTGGAAACTTGGGTTTGATCTCCAGGACCAACGTGATGGAAGGAGAGAATGGACCTCTGCGACGTGTTCTCCCACCTTCTCCACATGAGGCTGTGGCGTGCTCCCCTACCTGCAATAATAAAGAAGATAATAAATTTTAAATAGATGATTATCAGTTGTGTTTGTTACGCATCGGTCCTCTGAAGCTTGAGGGTCCTGTTTGCCAAGGTGGAGTCGGGCATGTCCAACTTAAAAAATGTTATTGTCTCTCTCTCTCTCTCTCTCTCTCTCTGTGTGTGTGTGTGTGTGTGTGTGTGTGTCTGTGTGTGTCTGTGTGTGCCACGTGTGTGTGTGAATGTGGGTGCCTGTGAGACACATTGTTCCTTAGAGGACAACTTTTGGGATTCTGTCCTCTCTTTGCAGTCTGTGCTCTGGGGATGAAGTCAGGTCATCAGGATTTTGCAGCAAGCCCTTTTCCCCTCTAAGCCATATTGATAACCCATGCCCAGCCTTTTGACACTGCAACACAATGCTGTCGTCTACAAAGTTCATGTTCCAACTGCTCAGTCAAGTTACAAAGAAAAAAAAAAATCCCATCACATTTAAGGTGAGCTTATAGTTCTGGTTTGGGTTGTATTCGTAGCTGCTCTAAGCCACAGGTTGGACATGCGGCATGCTGTCTTAGGAGCTGGTGACGGATCTCCGGAGAGCAACAACCCAGACAGAACAGAGTAGGGGGAAAGAGTCACCAGGTGAAATCTCAGGAGAGAGCAGAGCCTGATGAAAACCCAGTGTCAAGATCCTTCATTTTCAGAGATTGCTCTGTGGCTCGTGTGTAATTTTGTGCCCCCCCCCTTTTTTTAAGATGGTCCTATACTTACAAAATGTGTTTGAAAAACATAAGGCACAACCTCTCATGGCAGAGCAGAGAAGTGCACGTCACAGCCAGCAGGAAATGGAGAAAGCCACTCCACCAACTTTCTTCCCCCTGTCCCCCCGCCTGGTAGATTTAAATCTACTAGGGTCCCCAGTTCCATGGCACAATGCCACCCACATTCAGGGCAGATCTTCCCTTCCTGGGTAAACCTCTCTGGAAACACCCCCACATACACACCCACAGGTGCACCTCGCTAATCTCCCAGATGATTCTAAATCTAGCCAAATTGACAATGAAGATTAACCATCATGGGTAGCGAGTGGAAAAGCCTGGCCCCAGTCATCTGAGCCATCGGGCTGTCCTTCCCGCCCCAGCCTCCCTTGTGTTGGGAAACCTGTCACAGTTCTGAATCTTTCTGAACCGAGCTTGTTCAGCAAAGATCACCTCCATCCCGTGGTTTCAGACCCCTCCCACTGTCCGCTTCACAGGAATGAGACCACAGAAGCAGGAGCTTGAGGCTAAACTCTCACAGTGTGCTTAGTGTTAGAGTAGATCATTTAACCATTAAAATGGTCGCGTGCATAGTGGCTCGCACCTGTAATCCCAGCCCTTGGGAGTATTATGGATTATGACAAATTCCAGGCTGACTTACATTGAGGATACCAGGCCAGCCAAGACTAACAGCAAAACTGTTTCAACTTCCCCTTCTCCAAAAAACAAGAGGGCTAAAAGGATGGCAAGATGGCTCATTGGATAAAGGTGTTTGCCTTGCAATCTTGGCAACCTGGGGGTAGGAGTCACTGGAACCCATATAAGGTGGATGGAGAGAAACAACACTACAGAATTACCCACTGACTTCTACCTCCCAACATCATGCATGCACGATAATAGCAACCATAATTTTTAATATTTATTATTTTTTATGTGCATTGGTGTTTTGCTTGCATGTATATCTGTGTGAGGATATCCAGTTCCCTGGAACTGGAGTTACAGATAGTTGTAAGCTGCCATATAGGTGCTAGGAATCAAGCCCAGGTCCTCTGGAAGAACAGCCAGTGCTCTTAACCACTGAGCCATTTCTCCAGCCCACAATTTTTTTTTTTTTTTAAGGGAAAAGTGGGGCTAGGGATGCAGCTCAGTAGAACAGCGTGCATAAAGTCCTGACTTCTGACCCCAGGACTGACATGGTAGTTTAAGCCTGTAATCACAGAACTGGGGAGATGGAGGCAGGAGGATCAGAAGTTCAAGTACACTCCTGGCTACATAGCAATTTTGAGATCAGCCTGAGCTACATAAGATCCTGTCTCAAAAATACAAATGCATATGTATATATGTATACACACTCTCTCTCTCTCTCTCTCTCTCTCTATATATATATATATATATATATATATATATATATATATAGCATTAATAACAACACCACTATTAATAGCAACAACAATAGTAAATAAATAAATCAAAACAAGAAGATACTGCATTCTCTTTAGTAATCCTTGTAAAATCAGAGAGCATGCCTCTGACCAAAGAAAAGACTGAACACTGAACAAGCAAAAACCACATTCTAACCAAAAAGATTATAAAACCGGCAATCACCTACAACAATAAAAGTGTACTGGTGCAACTTCCATAAAACAGGCTTAAATGTACTGCAAACCATGATCTCTCAGAGTCCATTGAACCCCAGAGCACAGAAATGCTCACTGGATTGTACATTGGAGGAAAGCCCAATTCGCTGGCCATACTGTGACCAACAATAATCTTGCCTGACTTGTTAGAGTTTTAGCGTGGCTCAGAGAAGATGGCCTCACGACCCAAGGCTTACCTCACTGGTACCTTTATTATCTCTTAATCTATGTCCTTGGAGCAAGCTATCATGTTTAAAAATGGTTCAGTACATCTGGGTTTCCGTGTTACTGGGAATGAAAGCCATGGTCATCTTAGCCTAAAGAGAGTAAAGAGTACTGAAAACACAAGGCAGTTGACATGTCCACTACTGTGGGATGTGCTCTGGGAAGACAGCCCGCAGTGTGTGCTGCTGGGCTCTCTGGTTTGGCAGGCAGAACTCAGAATCTGAGTCTTGACTGATGATGATTAAGTCACTGTTTAGTAAACAGGAGGCATGAGATACGCCTGGTATAATGAGTCAACAGAGGGCAGAACAGATCAGCTCTTAACAGATCAGCTACGTTCTGTCACCCAGGACATAGGTGAGTGGCACAGTTACCATTTGGAATTCCTTTGGATGGGCATGGTGGTGTACATTTGGTTCCAGCACTCAGGAGACAAAGGCAGGGGGATCTCTGTGAGTTCTAGGACAGCCACGGTTACATGGTTGCATAGTGACACCTAACACCTTGCTTAAAAAAAAAAGTAAAATAAAATAAATAATAAAATAAACCCTTTTGAAGAGTGGAGAGATGGCTCAGTGGTTAGAGGCACATGCTGCTCTTGTAGAGGACCCAGATTCAATCACCTGGCTGTTTTAGAACCCACTTGGAACTCCAGTCCTAGAGGTTCTAATGCCCTCTTTTGGCCTCTGAGGGTACCTGTACTCACGTGTTACACACACATACATGCAAGTAAAACACTCATACACATTAAAAAAAAAAAATCTTAGTGACTAAAGTGATAGCTAAGGGGTTAACAGCACTGGTTGCACCAGGCAGTGGTGGTGCACAGATTTAATCCCAGCACTTGGAAGGCAGAGGCAGGTGACTCTGAGTTTGAGGCCAACCTGGTCTACTGAGTGAATTCCAGGACAGCCAGGGCTACACAGGGAAACCCTGTCTCAAACAAAGAAACAAACAAAGCACTGGTTGCTCTTTCAGAGTATCTGGGTTTGGTTTCCAGCACTCACATGGCAGCTCATAACCATCTGTAACTCCAGTCTTAAGGGATCTTATGCCCTCTTCTGGCCAATGTAGGCACTGCATGCACATGATGCACATACATACACATAGGCAGAATACCCATACAAACAAAATAATAAACCACTTCTTTTTAAAATGTTTAAAAGAAAAGAAGATAGGTGGTAAGACAAGCAAGATATATATATATATATATATATATATATATATATATATATATATATATATATATATATATAGATAGATAGATATTGGAAGATGTCTGAACATTGAGAAAGCTTCGGTGAAAAGGGAACAGAGGTGACTATCTGAGGAGAGGTCACTCGCGGGAAGCAGGTGATCTGTTGATTATGGAGAACAAGAGCCAGCTGTGCAAACAAGGTAGGGGTGGGCACAGCTTGGAAAAGTGCTGTGCAAGCATGTCATGTGTTTGTTTTCATGGAAAAGGAGCTTATAGAAGCTGACATTGGGCAAGCTTCTGAACAGGTAACAGAGCCGTGGGTGGATGCTGGATGCAGTTAAGAGGGCACATCTGGGCAGCTGAGGGGGAGAAGGCTGAAAGAGAGGGACAAAACAAAGCAATCCCTTGGTCCTGGAGGAGCTGGAGGGATACCCCACAGATCACAGGATCTTCACTTCACAGGAAGTGAAGAGGGAGCCAGCTGACAGAATGTCAAAGGTGACCCATAGCAAACTGGCTTTGTGTGGAGTTGCCAGATTAGACTAAACAGACTTCCAGGTTTGTTTTGTTTTGTTGTGTATGGGTGTTTTGCCTGCATGTATTGCATCACGTATGTTCCTGGTACCTGAGAAGGCCTGAAGGGGGCATCAGATCTTTTGGAACTGGAGTTACAGTCAGTTGTGAGTTGCCATATGGGTGTTGGGAACCAAACTTAGTACTTGGGAAGAACATCCTGTGCTCTTAGGCACTGAGCCATCTCTCCAGCTCCTGTTTTGTTTTTTTGAGACAAGGTCTCATATCCTTTAGGCTCAAACTTTTTATATAGCCAAGGAGGACTTTGAACTTCTGAACCTCCTGCCTCTACCTCCCAAGTGCTAGGATTATAGGCATGCACTGGCATGTTGGGTTTTATGCAGTGCTGCTTGGGATCAAATTTAGGCTTCAGGCATGCTAGGCCAGCACTCCAACAACGGAGCTGCAGCCCCAGCCCTGATACTACAGACAGAGTGTATCCCAGGCTAGCCTAGAAATCACCATCTTCCCCACTTTAGCCACCTAAGTGCTGGGATAAAAGGCATGCATTGCCAACAGGTCTGGCTTGGGTTAAACATCCTTAATGGCCCTCCCTCTCTGAAAACAGAGTGTGTCCTAAACAATGTGGCAGGGCTAAGGCTACAGACCTGGGAGAAGATGAAGAGGTTTCACAGTTAGGGAAAAAAGGGGTGCTGCAGAGGCCAGTGTTCAGGAAGCTGGGTAGCAATTGTCTAAGGAGAAGGCAGCTGGAGTTGTGGGTCCAAATGCTGCAGGACCCCTGAGCAAGGCCAACCATCATCTGGTGTTCTTTGACTGGAAAATCTTCACATGACATCCTCAGGGGTGGCTGCTTGGCGAAAGGTGAGAGCAGTTTCTTTCTTCTCTCTCTCTCTCTCTTTTGGTTTTTCAAGACAGGGTTTCTCTGTTGTAACTGTGGCTGTCCTGGAACTCACTCTGTAGACCAGGCTGGCCTCCAACTCACAGAGATCCGACTGCCTCTGCCTCCCGAGTGCTGGGACTAAAGGACAGTGCCACCACACCTGGCTAGAGAGACTCTCAAATTGACTACACTTGATCTGTTTGAATTTTTGATATTGTATATTGTCTCCTAATTTTC
Source organism: Cricetomys ansorgei (assembly GCA_026225945.1). Lineage (NCBI taxonomy): Eukaryota > Metazoa > Chordata > Mammalia > Rodentia > Nesomyidae > Cricetomys > Cricetomys ansorgei. The sequence continues at coordinate 3,882,161 of JAMJFZ010001871.1, forward strand.
ATATGAAAGTTAATTGTCCTTAGGCAACAAATCCAAAATAAAGAATATAAATCTAGAACTGTAATATCCAATATTAATTCTTTGTACTTTCATAGTAATATCTACTTATCTCTTACTGGAAACAATAATGAATGATCTTTGGAAGTTTTTTACAAAATGTTGCCTTGGTCAAGAAAGAGTTTTCATATTACATGTCACATTCTTTCCTTGGAGATTCAAAAAGACTCTGAGAAATCACGCAAAGAAATTCCTCAAACTTCGGTAAGCTTTGCATTCTAATTTCTTTACGCCAAGCACAGATGTCACCCTTCTGAGGCATCATGAAAGCTGATTAGTTGCTGTATTGTGAATTTGAGGTCAGTTTTACCTATATGAGACCCTATCTCAAATCCCAAAACTGATTAGTTAACCCCAGAATTTTCTCAAAGTATCTGCTATCAACTTCAGAACAGTCTGTGAAGCTCAGCTGGATGGGACAAGATCTACTTAGCTCTTACTGCTTCCTGTTTGTTTTGTTTTTTTGAGATGGGTCCAGGCAAAGTGAATTGAGGCTAGCCTTGGACTTCTGGTCTTTTGACCTCTACCTCCCAAGTGCTAGGATCCCAGGTCTGTACCACCAGGTCTGAGTAGCTTTCCCTTCCTATGTTTCTGCTCTTACCTTTTTCTTTCTTTTCTCCCCCATCTCTTTTCTTTCCTTCCTACCTTTCTCTTCTCTCCCTTTCTTTTCCCTTTCCTTCCTTTTATTTTATTTTTGAACCTAGGGCCATGTGCATGCTGGGTAAACACTCTACCACTGAACTTGAGCCCCAGCCAAAATCCCTTCTTTAGTCTTTAATGGTTTCCAATATCACAAGACATCCATAAAAATATAATTTTTTTTCTCTTTCCTTTCAGTGCTGATGCTCTAACTCAGAGACTTGCACATACCTGGCAAGTACTTTACTGAGCTACATCCCTATCCAACAATAGACAAGTTTTATGTATAAGTTAAAAACAAAAACAAAAACAAAACTCCCCATGGGCTACTTCAATTCCTACATTTCAAAAGAAAGTGAAAAATATGCATCTTAACTCTCCTGTGGCTGCCCCATGCTCCCATCAATCAGGAAAGGGCGCAGCTGGTCACAGTGGAAGACGCTTCATAATCCCATCAGTATCTTCTGACTAAAATGGAAATGAGATTTTCTTCTGCTTCTGCTTCTCCCGCTGAGCCAGGCCTTCAGCTCTTACGTTTCTTTGCATGGTACAGAACCACACATGTGTCTGGAAAGTTGTCCTTTCTGTGCCTGCATTATGTGTTATACAAGACTGCAAAGTAGTCACAATAGAACTAGAAGCCCGGTGATTTGGCATCGGTCATAACAGAGGGCGGAGTTCTGATTTACGTACATTCCCCTTGCCTTGCAATTTCTGACCAGAGCATATTTGCACTGGAGATTGTCTGAAGGGATTAACGATGAGGGTCTCCCTCGGTAGATCTCACCCTGTGGTGCAACTGACTTAGGTGTGGAACTTGGAGTAAAAACAGGTTCGTCTCACAGGGGACCCTCTGAGCCTGCAGCGAGAAGCTCAGACATTGTTTTAAAACAGCTTTGCCAGCCACTCTGCCAGCATCGATCCTTTACCTCTCCCCGCCCCCTCTTTCCCCAGGGTCTCGTGTAACCTCGGGTAAACTAACGTTTTCGATGTAGCTGAGAATGGCCTTGAAATCCTTAGCCTCCTGCTTCTATTTCCCAGGTGCTGGGATCACAGCTGAGCACCCACATGCCCAGAGTATGGGGTGCTAGGGATTGAACTCAGGGCTTCCTGCATTCTAGGTAAACACTGTACTGAGATATATCCCACTTTTTTTTTGTTTTGATAAGCCATTGTTTTGCTTTTTTTTCTTCTCCCCACAGCCCTGTGCAGGGGATTACATCAGAGCCTAGGCAACCATTCTGTCAATGAGCTACATCCCCAGCCTCAACCATTTTTCAATAAGCCCTTGCCTAATTTTCTTTTCTGACATTGATTATTTATTTGTTTGTTTGTTTATTTATTTATTGTTATTTGAGACAGGGTTTTTCTGTGTAGCCCTGACTGTCTTGGAACTGACTCTGTAGACCAGGCTGGCCTCAAAACTCAGAGATCTGTCTGCCTCTGCCTCCAGAGTGCCATGGTGATTAAAGATGTGTGCCACCATGACCCAGCTCTGAGGTTGGTTTAAAAATAGCAATAAGGAACATTTTCAATGGAAAACAAATAATTGTAAATCAATTGTCCAAATACAAACACAATATTTCTGTGACTCTTGTCCTTGATCATTTGTAGAGACTTCTAAAATTTGACACTTAGCATTTTTATCTTTTAAAAAAGTTTTCATGCAACCATATAGTGACAGCAACCGCATAATGCTCCAGCGGGTAATTTATGTGAACCACAGCTTAGCTAACCATCCCCTACTTGTGGGCATTTAAGCTGTGTCTTTATTTTTAGTTGCTGCAGAGAAACAGCAATAAGAAGTTTACCGTGCGTGGATTTTGCTTTTCTTTCCAGTCAGTTCCCTTGGACAATTTTGTGGGAATCTGGTTTATTGGGTCAAAGGATGTGAACGGTTTTTGTTTTGTTTTTTTTATGACTCTTGTTAATGATTACTAAATTGCTTCCCCAAAGATTGGCCAGATCTGTAGAGCACCAGCTCTCTGCTTTAACCTCTGAGGTTCCAAGCACGGTGGCCAGTGCTCCAGACCTAGTCTGTTTTCCAATGACAGATGGAAGATGTGGTTCCGTTTCATCACTCCCATTACCTTACTGAGAAGGCAAGAAACCTAGTCATGATGGGGCAAATCGTGGCACTGCCTGGCTGACTCAGGGACCGACTCCAGTATTGTCCTTGCATCCTCTCTATTTCTCAAAGAACCACAGGAAGTTGGAGCTTTGAGAAAATTATGAATGGGGTTGGTGAGGGAGAGTGTGTGTGCACAAGTGCCATGGCCCACATGTGGAACACTCTGGATTCTAGGGCTACTAAACTTGGGCTGTCAGGCTTGCATGACAAATGCTTTTACTCACTGAGCCATCTTGCCTGCCCAGAAGATCTTACTGACTCTCATCTTACAAGTAAGAAAAGAATGGAGAGGTGGAGAGAAAGACCTAGTAACTCCCAAGGGTCACACATCAAGGTAGCACTGAAGTGTGGTTTGAACTCTGTCACCCGCTGCTGAATCATATTGAATCTCCCACCATTGATTTCTGAAGTAGTCAGATACTCCAAAAGCCCCTGCTATCTCGGCAGGATAGGAAATGTAACAGATCTGGTAGGCTGAAGAGGACCACAGTGCTCTGTGGCCACTCCCATTAGGAGGGAGATGTTACTTTGCATGGGGAGATGGCTCAGGGAGTAAGAAGGCTTGTGCACAAGCATGAGGACCTGGATGCAGCTTCTAGCATCCATGTAAAAAGCCACACATGTACACGGGACAGAAACGGGAAGACTGCTGGGGCTTGCTGGCTGTTAGCCTAGCTCTAGGTTCAGTGAGAGACTCTGCCTCAATAGAGTAAAGTGGAGAGTGACATGGTAGGACACCCAATGGCTTCTGCATGCACACTCATTGAACACAGATCACACATTACACAGTGACATATAGTTGCGGGGGGAGAGAAAGGGGGAAGGGAGAGAGAGGAAGGGAGGAGGGAGAGTGCCATATGTCATCAAATGATTGATTCCAGGAGCCCATGGAGGCTCAAGGTGTTTTTCTTCATATGCACACATTCATAAGCAATGCATCGTGGGTTTTAAAAAAACATCACACAGATGTGGCTGGAGAGATGGTTCAGTGGATAAACTGATTGCTCCAAATCCACGAGTTTGGATTTCCCAGCACCAATACGAAAGCCAGGCATGGAGGCACACATGGATGGAGAAGGTCAGTCCTGGGTGCTTGGGACCGGCCAGCCTAGCTGAAAAAGCAAGCTCCAAGTTAATTGAAAGGACACATTTAAAACAAATAAATAGATAAACAAACAAACAAATAAATAGAGGGCCATGGAGATGGCTCAGCTGGTAAAGGCCTCACTGAGAAAGCTTGGTGACCTGATTTTGATTCCTAGAACCCACGTAAAGGTGGAAGTAGAAAATAAACTCCAAAAAAAAAAACTGTCCTCTGACCTCCATGTAGGTGCCATGTCATATATAGACTCTGGACACACAGTACTCATCTTTTTTTAAAGAAGCGATAGAGGAAGACATCTCAGTGCCAGCCTCTGGCCTCCACATGTCCATAAGTAAATGTGTATGCATGCATGTAAGTACACACATCACACACACACACACACACACGTCCTTGAAACATTGTGACCATCCAGGCATCTAGTAGTGTGTATGTATGTAGTAGTGTGTGTGTGTATGTGTGTGTGTGTGTGTGTGTGTTTCTCTAGGCAGAACTGCAACAGTTTCCATAAAAGAGGCATCTTTTGGGATGATAGTTTATGTATATTTTACTCGGATACATTTTGCTTGCCTGCTTTCCTTCTTCCCTTCCTTTCTTTCTCCCTCCCTCTCCTCCTTCCTTCCTTTCTTCCCCCTCCCCCCTCTCCTCTTTTCCCTCCCTCCTTCTTTGACAGAGTTTTACTATGTTGCCCAAGTTGACTTGCAACTCACTATGTAGCCAAATTCAAGGATTCCCTTGAACTTCTTATCCTCCACCTCCACCAGTGCTAGGATTACAGGCATGTGCTACCATGTCCAGTTTCTGCAATACTGGGGAATCATGTCTAGGACTTTGTGCATAGTAGGCAGGCATTCCAAAAACTGAGCTGCATCCCAGCCCCACAGGTCTACCATGCTTTAGAACGAGGAGAGCCAGAAAACAGTTCTAGAGAGATGATGGCAGAGCAAGGTGTGGAGGCGAGGACAGTGAAAATTGGACTGCAAGCTGGCATCTCCTATGCCCACCTCTCCTGGGAACGGGTACCTCGGCCATCTCATGCACAAGGAAGCTGTTTCCCTGAATTACTTGTGATTTCTGTGCTGCAGTGATGTACTGAATGGCTATGCAAACTACCCAGATAAACATAGCATACGGGATTACCTGGATCCAAGCAGCTGTACACTGGCATCCAGCAAGCTTAGCCTCTGGGAGGGTCCTAACTGTTGAGAAGAGTTCTAGGAAATGGCCCACCACACCCAGGCCAGCTATGCACTGAACAGGAGATGAGGAACAGAGGCTGGAAGAGATTCCCAAGTAGTTAATGGTGGTGACTGGCCCGGCTACAGTTATCTGAGGCCCCTTCATCCAAGCCTCTTGCACAAGGGCCCTGCCCTGTGAGGCCAACGGGGAGGCAGGTCAAGCTCCCTTTTACCACCCATTGGCATCATGTTTCCTTCCATGGATTGGTCTCTGGGGGCTCAGGAGAGGAGGGCACTGCATTAGTTTATGAAGGCTATAGCAGCTGAGTTCAGTATGACAACTGGGGTTGCTCAAAATAACAGAAACTTAACTCTCACACTTCTGGGGGAAAGTCTAAGATCAATGTAAGTCTAAGATCAAGCTCCTGGTCTTTCCCCAGATTTTGGTGGTTTGCTGGCAATCTTTGGCATTCCCCATCCTAATGCTGGAGATCCAACTCAGGGCTTTGTATGTACTAGGAGAGTGCTCTACCATCGAGCCAACTCCTAGTCCTCTTCTCACACGGTGTTCTCTGTCTCATTCATATACATGTAAGGCCGCCAGTTGCACCCAGTGGACCGAGTTAGGGTTTCCTCTTATAAGAACCCCCCAGTCCTACTGGAACAGAATGTGACCTCTGCTCAGCACCCATCCTGTTGGAACAGAGGTGTGATCTCCACTCAGCACTATAACAGTCTGAAAATCAGGATGCAAAGAAGTTTAGGGCTTCAGTGTATCTCTTTTAGAGGACACAATTTCCCCCATAACAGATACACTTCTGTGTTTTAAAATGCTCCCTGGAAACTGGGCAATGGTGGCACGTCTTAAATCCCAACACTCTGGGAGGCAGAGGCAGGCAGATCTCTGTGAGTTTGAGGCCAGCCTGGTCTACAGAGTGAGTTTCAGGACAGCCAGAGTTACAAAAGAAAACCCTGTCTTGAAAAAAACCAACACCCCCACCCCCTAAAAAATGTTCCCTGAGACCCTGGGTCTCTATTTGCAGTAGAACAAGCAGGTTAATGAATGAGTTCTGAGTCAGAAAGCTTGGGTTGAAATCTTGGCTTTGTTGCTATGTGTGACTAAGGATATGAAATAGGAACACATAATAAGAGTTTTTAAGGTTGGAGGAAGATTAGGACAAAGACCTTTGGTCCGGTGCTGGAGATTAAGTATTGGGGAGTACTAGTTACTTGTGTGCAGTTAGAGTTGTTCCCCAACTCTTCTCGTTGACTTCCCGAGGAGTATCCCCTGCAGACACACAGGTCTGGGGCATAAACGAGTACATTTTCTTTGTATGGGAACTGGGAGTAGGGTGGGGAGTGGGGTGCGGGAGGGGGGCTCTTTTAATGTATATACATAAAAGAGACAGCTCATAATTACCATCCCTTGAAATGTCTTTGTGGATTTTCCCAACAGAAATGGTAGGACATTTCTCAAAAATGTGCCCTTGAGATTGAGATTGGAGGAATGGCTAAGAAAAGACAGCTGACTGACTTTTTAAAAGAGGTATAGGATGTAGCTCAGCTGGAAGAGTGCTGGCCTACCATGCAAGAGGCCCTGGGTTTGATCCTCAGCACAGGCCACATAAACCAGGGTTGTTGTGCACATCTGTAGCCCCAGCACTTGAGAGGTAGAAATGGGAAGGGCTTCAGGAGTCTCAGTTAGGTCTCATTTCCTGGCCTAACACAGTTCCTGCTCAATTTGGGTTATAAGAGGCTCTTGTTGCAAAACCATAACAGGAAATATCCATCTTTAAAGTCCCTCCCCCCATTTTTTGGAGACAGAGTCTCCTGTAGTCCAAGCTGGCCACTCTCAAACTCACTGCATAACCTGGACTGGTCTTAAACCTATACCAAAGACATTTTTGTCACTGTAAACTATGTAAGTTGCCCCTGCCTCCATCTCCCACATGCTGGGATTATAAGTGTGAGCCACCAGGTAGGGATGCCCGCCTTGATAACTTCTATTGGCCCCACCTCAAACCTCAACTTTCTAGCAGGCTCAGGAGCATGACTTTGTTCCACGCCTACCAAGGCCATTACTGCAAGGTGACTCCCGCTAACAACATTCCTAAACTGGGAGGGGCAGCTCATGCCAGTAATCCTAGTATTCAGGAGGCTGAGGCAGCGAGATTGTAAAGTTAAGGCCAGACCAAGCAATTTAGTGAGACCCTATCTCAAAAGCATAAAAACAGGGAGAGGGAAGGAAAAGACAAAAATGTTAGGATTTGGGTATTTTCTTCTATCACATGTGTCCTGGGAATCAAGCTCCGGTCTTTCAACTTGCAGCAGCTGCCTTTACCCTCTGAGCCTTCTCTCCAGGTCTACACACCCATGGGTGATGGGGACCAAACTCGTCTTCATGCTCTTAACTGCATTTACCTTTAAGGCATCTCTCCAGACCCTCGTTTTAAACATTTCCCCCCTCTCTTCTTGCGTATCTCCTTTCTTCTTTAAAATGCCACCACCGTCAGGGAAGGTGGTACGCAGCTGTAATCACAGCAGTAGGGAGACTAACATGAAAGAATCACAAGTTTGAGGCTAATCTGAGTTACCTACTAAGAAGCTATCTAAAGCAAAGCAAAAACCAAAGATCCTCAAATGTAAGTATGTTTGTGTATTCCCTTTTTATTTACATGGTTTTTATATGTTTGCATTTCCTACCCATTCTCCTTTGATCTCCAGACTTGCACATCCAACTCAGTTGCTATTTGTAAAAACAGTACAACGTTAATGGGTCCCAAATAAGCCAAAGGTGTGTCTACCAGCACTCTTCCCGTTCTTGGTTCCCACAGCGGCGCAGGCCAGAGGGATTATCACTCGCTGTTGTCCCTTCCTTAACAACAACCTGAGTGAGTCTTGTCCCTCTACTTCCATCGCTCCCAGAGTCACTGATGCTGGGTTGTTAGCTCAGGCTAGCATCTGGTCCTAAATGAATCAATTGCTGCAGCTTCTTGCCTGCTCCCTTCTGCCATGGTGGGCCACCAATCCCCTGTTTACAGAACAGGTATCGTTGGATTTAAATTTGGGGTGGTGGGTGGTGGAGAGACGGCTCCAAGGTTAAGAGCACAATCAAATCTTCCAGAGGATCAGAATTCAGTGAGGCTCTAAACTGGTCTGTAACTCCAGTTCCAGAGGATCCAACATCTACTCTGGCTTCCACAAACATCAGGTACCCAAGTGACACATGTACACATATGCGGGCACTCACACACATAAAATAAAAATCTTTAAACACAATTTTAGGGGGTTTGCTTTGAGATAGAATCTCAACTCTATAACCCAGGGTACCTTGAAATTAGGGCAATCCTCCTGCCTCAGCTTCTCGATGGCTTTTGAAATAAATGAGTTAGACAGTAGATACATGAAATTATATTTACCATTCAGTCTTTTTAAAATTTAAATTCCCATTTGATCACAAGTTTTAGATTTTCCCAAGTTAGGGTTAGTTCTTTGTTGTTGTTTGTTTTTCGATACAGTGTTTCTTTGTTTTAACTCTGGCCGTCCTGGAACTCATTCTGTAGACCAGGCTGGCCTTGAACTCACAGAGGTCTGCCTGCCTCTACCTCCCAGAATGCTGGGATTAAATGCGTGCTTCCTCACCACTACCACCACTACCACCCAGGGTGGTTAGTTTTTCTAACGGTATCTTTTCTATATTTTGTCCAATGTAAAATGCCAGGTTGCCTTTGTAATGTCAACACTTGGGGAGGCCGACGCAGGAGGATCAGGAGTTTAAGGTCAGCCTCAGCTATACCTTGCCATTTTGAAGCCAGTGCAGGTTACAGGAGACAGTCTCATATCAAAACAAATAAGCAAAAGAAACAAAAAGTGCCTAGGTTTTAATCAGAGCAGGGCTGGCCAGCGCAACCCCTGTCCTATCCGATCGTCTAAAGGTAGCTTATTTTCCCAAGTTGCTGGAGGAGGCAGTGACCCGCGGTGACCATTCCTTCGAAGGCAAACTTTCCAAAACCCAAAGCATTTAGAGGAAAGTCACTTCAACATCACTAAAGTTGCGAAAACGGGAAAGAGACTTGCTTTCGAGTGCTACACAGTATCCGTTATCACTGAACAATTATTAATGGCCACCTATTATACTCGCAGGGCTTCGTCACACCCACAAGGCTACAGGGAAGCTAAACTCCGAGGCAAGGAGAGCCTTGTCCTCAGCAGCCTCCCCGGCCTTTCCCAGAGGACGCACCGTCCCAAGGCAGCGACACCTGGGAAGAAGCTGAGCCCCGGCTCGTGCCAAGTCCACCGTGCGGAGCTCGCAGCCACTGGAACCCAGCCCACCCGGAGCTGCAGGGTTATCTTCCGACGCCCGCCGAGACCAAGGCTCCTCTCGCGAGAGCACCGGCAGGGCGGGCCCCAGCCGCGCCGGGATGTCAGCGGAGCGCTCCAGATCGCGCCTCCTCACGGCGCAGCTGGGAGAGGGGCGCGCGCAAATCCGGGAAGGGAGCGGCCGGAGGCGCGCACGCGCAGCAGAGCGGGCGGGGAGGGGCGGGGGAACGCGGGGGCTGGAGGGCGAGGGGCGGGGCTTTGCGTCGCGCCGCGGGCACGTCGTTGCGCGTCCTCAGTATTTAATGTCTCTGTGTTCTCCCGGCCTGGGCTAACACGTGTGGGAGCGGCCGGAGCGCGGTACAGTGCCGCGGGGCAGGGCCGCGGGGCTCGGTGGGGGCCGGGGGGCGGTGGCGGGAGGATTGTGCACCTTGACGGTCGCCCCGGAGCAGGTAAGTGGCGGCTGGCGCGAGCACCCGCCTGCCGGGCCCGGAGGGGAGAGCGAGTTGGGGTGATGGGGATCCTGGGGTGCAGGTGCAGGGTGCGACGCGCGCGCCTGATGCTCCGGGGACGGAGCGGCGTGTGCACGGCGCCCGCTGTCATGCGGGCCGGTCTGCGCATCGGTGACCCGTGTGCCCCTGGGTCCTCCTCCCCCGTCGGGCGGTCTGCCTGCGGGCTGCTGCTGACAGATCGCGTGCGCCGAGCTCGGGGCGCCGCTCTGAGCCTCTCCCATCCCCCCGTACGTCACTGGCCTCTAGGATGGAGACGAAGGCGCGATTCCCCGGCGCCCCGATGCGCCTCAACTTTCCCAGCGCCGGCTCACCCTCCTGGGTAGCGAACCCGAGCGCGTCCCACCCAAGGTCGCCCAGCCTTGCTCGCGTTTACTTTTCAAAGGTCGTGTGTACCCAGTTTGAGCGTGGAGAGGAGGCAGCGGGGCGGTCTCTGTCCAGGACCCGGTGCCCAAGGCGGGAGAGGAGGTCCTTAGGGACCCCCTTCCCTGGCTGAGGGATCGGAGTTGGAATTGGTCACTTTCGGAGCCTCGTTCAACTTCTGGGCCTGGTTGACTTGCTCTGGGTTGGCGCGGCGGCGGTGGCACACCCGAGCAGGTAGGCAGTGTTCCTGGAGTTCGGTGCGGTCAACTATTGGAGCGGGCTCTGCCGTCGCAGCGTGGAGTATTGGGATGCGAGACAGGTCCTAAGCCTTTCGGCGGAGTAGGGACCATAAGAATCAAGTTAAGATCGGGAGGTCTAGGGATTGGGAGTGGTCCAGGGAGTTAGGGTCTGTGGCCCCCCAAGCGGGCCCCAAGAGATGGAAGACCTCTAGCTCGAGGTGCCCGCTGACTTCTAGCTTAGGAGGCGGGGAGGTCCAGGATCACGTGTCTCGATCCACTTTCCTTCTCGCCCCAGGTCAGTGATTTGGAGGGACTTTGCCGGAGGCATAGGTAAAAATGTACTTGGAGAGGCCTCCTGACGCGTCAAGGGGCGGGCATTTCAGTGTCAACTACTCCTATGCCCTAGGTTGTGGCTTTTCCTGTTTTCCTCTCCGAGGGAGGAAAGGTGCTGATGGTATTGGACTATGCAGAAAAGACCTCTGGGAAGGCCCTGTGCTTAACGGGACCTTTTTCCTCCGGGAAATGCCTCGGGCAACTGGCACCTTTCTACCCTTGGGCTGTGGTTAACACAAACCCGGTGGACTTCGCTCCAGGTGCCAGTGAAGGCTTCTCAAACTCGGCAGGGTAGGGTGTATGTGTAAGGCAATTAGTGAGGTTAAACTGCCGTGGTCTTTCCCCTACTGAAGTGGAGGCTGCTTGGGGTTTAAATTTAACTCCTGCAGTGAAATCAGGGCTGCTGGTCCTGATGTAACCATCTCTTTTGGTTTGCTACCTTCCTTTCTACTTGTGTATTGCAATCACCATCTAGGAGCACCGTTCACAAAAAGCTATTGCATCTGGAAATTAATAACCTTACATGCTCGTTTAACTGCAAAATCCTTCCCAAATTAGTAACTGTGGGTTTTTTGTTTTGTTTTGATTTGTTTTAGATGCTTAACTTTAGAAAGTGAGGCTGAGAGTCTTAGGGCTACCTACCCATTCCTCTCTTAAAGGCACAGAACATCTATGAACTCTGAGAGGGAGTTGGCTCTCATCGCTCATTCTTCTGTTATTGGCATTTGAGTGGTTCACCTGCAGATTATTTAGGACTCTTTCAGAGCCCAAGGAACCAGTGAGGTTATGTTTGGTGAGCTTTTTGGACTTGGTGTTGAGCCTTCTTCACCTCTAACCTGCTTTGTAGGTTCTGGGTAATTTCTGGGTGTACTCTTGTGAAATATGAAAGATGGCCTTGGGTTAGAGGAGGTCCTTATGCCCTACAGGTATGCAAACCACTAAAGCTTCAGTTAGTTTGCTCATTCAGTAGGCTCTGTTGTTCTGTAGGGTGTTGTATGCTGGTGACTATGCAGCCCAGTGGGTAAGACCTGATCTAGATCTAGAGGGTTTGTGTTTCTGAGGAGTCTTGTGAGAGTCTCAGCCATCTCCCAGCTGTTTGTAGAAATTGCATTCATACTTGGCCACTTCAGGGTGACAGCAGAGATACAGGTATCTGTTGTACGTTGCCTGCTCAGATGCGGAAAGAGATGTGTTGGGTTGCTGAGCATCAATACTTTAAAGCAATCTGTCTTGCTACCCGGTAACCCAGATTATACTTGGACCTGGGTCCCAGGCTGGTCATAGCCATAGTTTGTGGAGGAAGGTAGTTTTAACTTCCCCTTTTCCCTTTCACATCCTAAATATCATATTTGATCACATCCTAAATATCATATTTGATCATATTTGAGACTTGGAACTATGGCTAGTATATGACAGGCACTTAAGTTTCATATCTCTCACTCCCAAGGAATCCCTATGTTTGACTCAGTCATTTGATTATTTAAATAGAAAAGCACTCCCTCCCCTAGCCTCTGACCTAGTAACTTGGTTAGAAGGCAGAGGAAGACAAATTGGTTTCTCCATGCTTTGCCACCCAGCCTTCTGGGTCAACATGCCTTGATCAGACTGGCATTTTAAGGCATCAGAGCTCATGTGCCTGGAGAGCTGCCTGTTTTCCTTGGCCACTCCTTCCTAATCTTGTGAGTTCACCATGCCTGGGCCTCTCTGCAGCTCAGTCTTTTCCTGTTTGGGGGAAATTTGTGTCTGGCATTTGTTTCTTTGAATAACCATCCTAGGAACTTTATTACGGGGAGGTATTTGGGTTCTGTGGGATCCATGCCCCACTGAAATCACCTCACAATGTTTGAGAGCTGTTAATCTCTACAGTGGGGTGTGTTTAGGTCCTAAATCTTGTGTCATGGGTCAAGTTCTGATTCTCTTTCCTGGTGCAGTCAGTCTTCTCAAGTACTTGGGGTTGAACACAGGGGCTTTATGCATGGTAAGTACTGTACCACTGAGCTTTCAGCACCAGATGCCTTTTTTTTTTTTTTTTTGGGTCAGGAACTGAGGCCAACATAAACCCACAATCCTCCTGCCTCACTCTCCCAAGTGCTGGGATTACAAGCACACACCAATACCGCTCACCTCCTTTTGCTTAACTTTGTTTTCCTCCTCCTGATGGTGCATGTCATTCTGTCCAGGTCTTTGCCATTTGGATGCTCTTGCAGTTCATGTTAGCAAACACTCTGTTCCCTGTCCTGTAGTATGGCCACTTGTGTTCACTCAGCCTTGTCTTTGAGGCTCATTTGCATCAGGAGCAAAGCAAGGCAACCAGGTGAGTTCTGAGGAAAAGCATGCAGTGCTTGGGACAGAGGGGGCCTGTCACTGCTGGCCTTAGCTGGCAAGGGTTCAGGACTTACATGCTGTAGCTCTCCAAGCTCCGACCAGCCTATTGGCCCTCTGGAGTCTACTTTTTTCAACTGGTAAAGGAGACTTGGTGAACATAAGGAATAAAGGCATTCTGATTATGAGCTGGAGAAAGAGCTGGTAAAGTCTCAGGCTGATACCTAAAAAGTATTCTGAGTATGGGAGTTAGGGCAAGGAACCTGGGGGCTGCCAGAGCAATGCAGTTGGGCTGCCCTCCTGGCCAATGCAAGTCAAGAACATTTCATCACCATAAAAAGTTTTAGGTGGTATTGGTTTAGAATATTCTTTGTCCTACTCTAAAATCTTAGTTGCCTCAACCTGTAAATCTCTATAAAGCATTGCACGTTTGGGTTTTAGTGTTTGTAGTTCACAAACCTAGCCGCTTTGGGGACAAAGTATTTCCTCCCATGGCATGTTAAGAGGCAAGTTCTGGTCTACAGTGGGGAGGAGAATGGTCCCTTGGGACATAGGAGAAATGACCTTAGCAAGAGGCCCAGGGACAAGAGCATAAAGTAGAATAGCCAGACTTGAAGCCCTAAGATGGCCACTTCGGTTTGAGAGCTTGCTCACTACTGTAAAGGGGCCTCACTATTTCTCTTTAAGACAGCTGTTAATTGTCCTTGGTCTCCAAATGTCAGCTCTCACCAGACCTAATGGTGTCCAAAAGGACCCCAGTGTGAAACTTCTCTCTGCTAAACCAGTTTGAATTTTCATTCTGTGCCTGTAATACCTTACCTTTTTTTCTTTTCTTTTCTTTCTCCTTTTCTTTCTTTACTGGTTTTTTTTTTTTTTTTTTGGAGACAATGTCTACCTATGTATCTCCAGGCATGTACTGTGTAGCCCCAGCTGGTCGCATCTTGTCAGAACCTTCTAAGTGCAGGGATTGCAGATATGGGCTACTGTGTGTGACTTCCCAGTTGCCCATTGACACCTTAGGAGGTGTCCTTTTACAGAAGGCAATGGGAGTGGCTGCAGTGTAGTTCCTGAAATGTTGGTGTGGGATGAGCCTGCAGGGACTGAACTTTATTTCTAGGTGACCCTTTTCATCTGTGTTGTGTGACAAAACTTTTCCAGGGGAGACCCAGCACACACATCTACTACTCATCCCCAGATAGGGATCACAAGACAGACTGTAGTGTGACCACCACCCAAGTCCAACTTGGTGAACCAATGAGTTTTATTAGGGTTACTTATAGGAATATGGGTGAGGGGTTATTTATAGAATACTTACAGGAATAGAGATGACTCAGAGGCAGCTGCATTACCAAAGCCCACTCCAGCACAGGTGAGCACTCACAAAAGCTGGGAACTTGGAGCTCACCGCACAGCCTGCAGGCGGCTCAACAGGTTGGAAGGAGTCCTTTCCAAGTGACTCTGGTCTAAACCCCCTCCAGGTAGTTCAGTTAGTTTCTGCTTCTCTTTGGAGTTCAGCTTCTCTCCCCCCCCACCCCCCAAGAGGGACTCTCAGCTTTTATAGTTTACTCTGGCAGGGAGGAGCCTAGTGAGTCTGTTCAGTTTCAGGGAGTTCTTGAAGCTAATTTTTAGTAATTTACCCCCCTGTTTAAGTAGCTCCCCTGCAGGGTGGAGCATTTTGATCTTGGAAGAAACTGTTAATAAAACAATCTGGTCTTGGGTCTGCTTTCTTGGACCTTGCTGAAGTGGCTTTGAACTTGATGTTACAAATGTTCAGCCTACATTTGGTGAGCACCTCCTAGAATGGTCTACATTAATCGATTTGTTTATTTATTTAAATGGGGTCTTACTGTGTGGTCGTGGCTGCTTCCAGGCTCCTTGGCTCAAAGGATCCTTCTCCAGCCTCCGGAGTAGCTAAGACTACAGGTGCACGCCACTGTACCTACCTAGGTTTTTGTTTTTAAACCACACTGTTTTTATCCTTTCGTCTCTGAGGTTAGGTATCTCTAGTTTAAAACTAAGACCCCCAAACAAGGTAGATAAGGTGACCCTCCAGGACACTGGACAGGTTGCGCTGGCTTTGGATCTGGGCTGAGGAATCCTTTATTTCCCCGTACCAGCCTGACCCCGAGATTCTTATTTACT
This sequence comes from Cricetomys ansorgei, assembly GCA_026225945.1. Classification (NCBI taxonomy): domain Eukaryota; kingdom Metazoa; phylum Chordata; class Mammalia; order Rodentia; family Nesomyidae; genus Cricetomys; species Cricetomys ansorgei. The sequence goes on from JAMJFZ010001871.1 coordinate 3,897,493, forward strand.
GCTCCGTTATCATCCCCTCTTCATCCACAACCTGAAACTGGGGTTTTCAAGAATCGAAAGTCTATCCCACAGACTGAGCCTGTTAAGTGTTTTGAGTCACTTAAGCCTCAGTACAGCCCTGTGGAGCTATTCCTGTTCTATTTCATAGGAAACTGAAGTTCAGCTCTTACTCTTTTAACTCTTTACAAAGCCCTCATTAGGGAAACACACCTTTGAAATGCACCAGTAATTTCTGAATAAGAAAGCCTCAGGGTCTGGGAAACTGAGCAGGTTGCAAGACAACCTTGAAGTCACTCATTCCTTGGCTAATAATAACATTGCCTGTCAGACCTCACATGGACGTCATGAGACCATCCTCTGGCCCTCAGCAGGCTGTTACCCAAGAGAGGAGGAGACAGCAGGATTGGTACAAGGCAGCCCCCAGACCCTTCTCTCTGGCCTTGGTCTGGCAGTGCCTTTGTGAAGATGAGAGATGGCACCCCCTTTGGGGGCAGCTCTTGTCTGCTGTCCCATGTCTTTCCTGTCACTCTAGCAGAGACGAAGCAGGAATGGCTCCCAACTTGTCTAGCTGCCCTGGAGAGAGACCAGCTCTTGAGAATAACCTCCCGGCTTTGTCCTCCGGCTTTGGTATGACCCATTCCACCAAGCTCATGGTTATTTTTAGCAGATGGCATCCTTCAGGAGAGTCAAGTGTGTGTGTCTGCAAGTGTCCAGGACAGGTCCTGTGGGGGCCACTGCTAAATCAGGGTGAGGAGGAGACTAGAGCCACCCTTAGAAGCTGCTGTAGCCTCCAAGCACTGGCTTCTTAAGAGGTCTCTGAGGTTGCCTTTTCTATTCTGGGTTTGGGGCAGGGCTAGGCAAGCATGTGACTGAGGCAGTCAGTGAGCAAGGGAGATGGCCAGGTACTATCCCAGGAAATGAGAACACCTCGTTACCCCAGTAACTAATTTCCTGGAAAAACATATTAACCCCATACCCCATTCCACCCCTGTCTTTTTTTGGTGAAGTTACCCAAACCTAAGGGCTGGCCACTAAACAGCACAAAAAGTCTGAAACTATGTGTTGATCAGCAGTCTAATTACTGGTATCTTCTGGCTATCATCAAAACATAAACATAGGCAAAGTGGCCCCAGTAGGGTGTGTGTGTGTGTGTGTGTGTGTGTGTGTGTGTGTGTAAGTGTAACCCAGGAACTTGGGCATTCTAGGCTCACCTCTGAGCCACATCTGCATCTTACACCCCTTACCCCCACTAGGAATTTTTTGCTAGGAGGAAACCACTGAGGTGGAAGACGGATGAAAAAGGAGTTTGACAAGTTTGCCTGTTCCTCATACTTTTCTCTCCGCTCTCCCCCTTCCTTCTTCCCTCTAACTTTGGCTGCCAACTCCAGCCCATCTATCTGTTTCTGATTAAGAAAGCTTCAAGCCATATAAGGCCCTCTGTGGCCTATGGTTTATGTTGGCTGGAAAGCAAGGTTGTTGTTGCAAGGTCTGGTTCAAAGGCCTAGTGAGGGCTTGAGTGTGTGTGTGTGTGTGTGTGTGTGTGTGTGTGTGTGTGTGTGTGTACGTACATACGTACATGGGTGCACCTACCTTTAGGGGCTGGACCCCTCACTGGGCTAGACTGACTTGAGGGGTAGGGTTAAGGGCACTGGTGGTAGAGGTTCTTGAAGCTAATGTGTGGTGTGACTGCAGGGCTTCCTGGAAGGCATGTTTGTTGAGATTTAGGGTAAAAAATGAGCCTGTCTGCTCACAGAACATACCTGTTGTGCTTCTAGCCAGGGGTGTTGTGATTCTGGAATAGATCCTGGAAGCAGTTTATGACTTAAGAACAAAGGCCCTGGACCCCTATGGACAATCAGTTGCCCCTCTGGGAGTATGTTCCAGCACATTCCTGTGAGTCCTGTGACTCTTTAAGTTTAGCTTCTGTGGGGCTTGCAGAACCAGCCATTCTTCTGGCCCTATCTTAGCCTCTCCTTGCTGTTCCTTGAGCTAGCCAAGCTTGTTCCTGCCTCAGGATCTTGGCACATTTTTCTTTGCCTGGGACTTTCGCTCGCATGCTTACCTCTCCTCACCACCTTTATTCTGGCCTGGCTCCCCACTGTTTCAGCTCCAAGGGCTGATGGCCCCTCTTCCAGAAGACACTCTCTCACCCTTCTGCAGAGCGCTTCCCATCCCATATTCTTCTCCTAGCCTTTCTCATTTCAACTACAGGACCCAGAAAAGATGAGCAAGCATTTCTTAAGTCTCCCATTACTTTAACATGCATGCGGGATGTGCCAGGGGTGCCTTAGGGCTCTGTGCTCTCAACCAGTTCAGAAACTACAGGCATATTACATTAAGTTCTTCATTGCATTGTCTTATTACCTGAAACCTGAGTCCTCATCCCTCCCTCCCTCTTCCTTTGCTTCCTGAAACAACATTCCCTGGCCCCCATGGAACTAGCTCACATTGGGTATTGGTACCTTTATTAAATGATGGATCCTGACAGGTCCTGCTACATTAGGAGTAGAGAGACTGTTGCCATGGTTCTCAAAAGCTCTAACAGTGAGCATGTTTGCTTCTTGATTATTACTGCTATGTTAGTGTAGGGGTATCTAAAGCAAAATTCTCATCAGTTATGAGAAAAGAGAGCATTACAAGTTTGTATGTGAGTTAACATTATTGTATATTGATCTAGGATAGCAAGAGAGACATATTGTGTTATAATAGAACACCCATGTTACTTGTATATACTTTAAGCATAAAGTTTTAGCTGGGCATGGTGACATATGCATGTAATTCCAACACTTGGGTGGCTGAGGCAGGAAGATTATGATTTAAAGATTTAACATCAGCTTGAGCTACATAGTGTGAACCTGTCTCAAAAACCAAACCAAAACCCTAAATCAACAGCAGAGTCTGACACAGCATTGTTTATGGAAAGAGATTTATTTATTTGTTTATTGTTTTGCAGATTGAACCCAATGCCCTGGCAGGCTACACTGACTTTTTGATTATGTACAAGCCCTTCGCTGGGACTGTAACTCAGTGATACAGAATACCCAGAATGCATCAGACAGACTCTAGGTTTGATTCCCAGACAGTCCTTTGCCCTGTGAGCACCTTGGAAGCTACCTTGAGCTTTTCTTCCTTCCTTCCTCTCTTCCTTTCTTATTTTTAATCTCTGTGTGCATGTGCGCATGCCTGCCTGCCATGTATGTGAGAACCCAAGAAGGCCACAGGAATTGTGTTCCCTGTAGCTGGACTCACAGGTTGTGAGCCACCTAGTGTGGGTGCTGGGACAGGTCCTCCGCAAGAGCAGTGCACGAGCCATCGCTCCAGCTTTTCTAGCTGTCTGTTGACTTTTACCTGTTTCTAGTCTGCTTGCTTGCTCACTCTCTTCTTTAGGAAATGCTGTCTGGTTTTGTACTGTGAAAGAGAGTCAGCACTCTGCTCTGCTCATACCTACACCCTCTTCCTCATTTTCTCAGTATGGAAGTGGCATCATTAGATAGTTGCTATCCATAAACATTATTTGTGGCTACAGAGTTCTGTTTTTTATATCATTTTCTTTCATTTTTTCTTTTTCACTGTGTAGCCCGGGCTTGTCTGGTGTTCACCGTCTTCCTGCTTCAATCTCTTCCACCCACTCCTCCAGTACTGGGATTATACACATACGCCACCATGTCCAGCCTTATATGCTTTCTATACTTTGGTGTCTTCACTAGCTCCCTGCTTCCCCTGAGCCTCTGCCATTGTTGTAGGCTTCATGCCATTGGTGGAAAGGCTTTTGTGGTTAAACGTACAGGTCCTCTTAAGAGTTCTGTATTGCTCTAGGAATATATCCGTTTCTGTTGGCTATGCCTCCTTTTCCTCCTAGGAATTTTCTCCGTTGGTTGTGTTTCTTCTTGAATGTGATAACCCCTCCTTTCTAGATTTACTCCTTTGGTTTGGCAGAACACATCCTCTAGTACAGTGGTTCTCAACCTGTGGATTATGACCCCTTTGGGTGTTGAATGAGCCTTTCACAGGAGTCACCTAAGACCATCTGCACACCCAGATATTATGATTTATAACAGTAGCAAAAGTAGTTAGGAAGAAGCAATGAAAATAACTTTATGGTTGGGGGGTCACCACAACATGAGGAACTATTAAAGGGTCGCAGCATCAGGAAGGTTGAGAACCACTGCTCTAATCCCTTGTTGAGAAAGTGTGTGTACATGGGTGGCTAGCAAGAAGCATACTGATGTGTGCAGGAGAGCAGGTACCTTTGAAGGTGTGCATTGTGGCTATGTGACTGAATTCAGGACTATTCCAGAACTGAACCAGGAGGCCCTTTCCCGAGTGCTAACAGAAGGCTTTATCTTTTGGAAGTTGTGAAGGAGAAAAGATCTTTGAACACCCAGGCGGTGGTGAAAGTAAATATTGAGTACAACCCGATTCTCCTTGGCTCTTCAGCATTCAGTTTAGAGTCCTCTTCTCCCCACATAAGGACACTAGAACATCTCCGCCTGAAGATGTTCTAGTGTCTTCTGCTTGTTCCCCAACCGCCACATGCTTTCCTGTCTCAGTGGCAGTGCAGACAGCATAGCAGCTCACTAGCCATGGGTTTTTGCTTTCTTTTTTCAGAGTCTTCTTATTTGTATGAATGTTTTGCTTGCATGCATGTATGTGCACCACATTCATGCCCAGTGCCTGCAAAGGTTCCAGACTATTGTGAGCCACCATGTGGGAGCTGGGAATCAAACCCAGGTCCTCTGCAAGAGCAACAACTGCTCTTAACCATTGAGCCAACTCTCCAGACCCAGCTTTGAAAGCTGTGGAAGGCTCAGAGTTTCTCATTAATTTCTGTCCTACACTGTCCGGTACTTGGAATTGCCAATAAATATTTGTTGAATAGAAAATTTCCTCCTCTGCCTTTGATTTCTTGGTTGTTGGCATTGCATTGGGGACACATCATCTTATTTCTTACGAAGCCACACACCGTCTTTATTAATCTTTAATTTCTTGGCCTTGAGATGGGGCCTCTAACTCAAGATCTTCCTGTCTCAGCCTCCAGAGTGCTGGGATATGGCCTTTGAGTGTGCTTGTTGTCAGATCACTGCCCATACCTTTGGGGCAGGCCTGTGCGGTGCCTTCTGTGGTGTGGTAGGAACTCCATGTACCCAGTACATTCCTGCATCTGCTCTGCCATCACCCCTCAGAGCCTGACAGAATTCACTTATAAAGCCAAGTAATAATAGAGCCTAAGATGAGAGTCCGGGTGAACTGGACACAGTCTTCAAAGTTTTCAAAAACACATTCCTACCTCACGGTGAAGCAGCTGGGGAAGCCACTGTAGGCGGGTTGACTGTCTCCCACATCACTGGGGAGGACCGAGGCTGGGCCTGTCAGCAGAGGAGAGAGGCGACACTCTGTCCCTATGTGGTTAGTTCCCCTTGTTACCAAGTTTCTTTCTTTAACCTTTATTTTTATTTTCTTTGTGGGGGTGTTTTGCGCATGTGTGTATGTGTACCATGTGCATGCAGTACCTTCAGGAGACAGAAGAGGGCATCAGATCCCCTGAGACTGGTGTCACAGAGGGTTTTGAGCCATTGTGTGGATAGTGGGAACTGAACCCAGGTCTTCTGCACGAGCAGCCAGTGCTCTCAACAGCTGAGCCATCTCTCCAGCCCTTGTTACCAAGTATTCTAAACTGTAAATCAGTTAACTACTGACTGGGCTGGCAAGGAAGACACCATGTCTAGAATGGGAGTTTTGGCTTCCAGTTCTTCTTACCTGGACCGCTTGATTCTAGACCTTAGTTTTTCCTTTTGGCCAGAGAAGTTTCACCAAGCAGGTCTTCCACTTAGATGTTATGGTGAGCTTCTGCCCTTCTACTGTGAAGCTGGCTGAGCAGTGTTATATGCTGTCCTGATAGCTTGCCCACCTATGCAAAGGAGTTAGAGCTAGGGTGCATCTGCCTGTCTGCCTGTCGGCCTGCCTGTCTACACTGGCCTCCTGCCCTGTGGGGCCCTCACAATGGAGGGAGTAGGGCTAACCCTGGGCAGACCAGCTAGCCCATTATGAGCTAACATGGAATCTTGAGAGTGCTCTCATGAGTCACAGCTTGCAAGACCCCCCAAAGGGATGAAGGAAACATCGGGTCTGGGCTAAGACCAGCACACCTGAGGCATGGCTCCATCGCTGTGACCCTGAGCCTCAGCCATGCTGCTGTGGAAGAGTGGTCCAGGTTCACCATCACCCCCAGCCTCAGTGGCAAAACTGCACTCTGCCAGCAAGGTAGGTGCTGGCCTCACAGCTCTGGGCAGAGGCCTCTCTCCTGTCCTAGGATTTCTGGACAAACCTTTCTTGTACTATGCTGTTACTCAGGCTGTTGCCAGCAGCATGTGGATATTCAAATGAACTTTACATATAGTTAGAAATTGAGTTCTTCAGTCACATTTTGTCACATTTCAAGTGCTCAGTAACCTCCTGTGGCTAAGTGGCTGGCTGCCAGGGTTGGACAGTAACCACCACGTGGGGATTGCCCCAGCCATTCCCACTGGAAATCTGCCCCACTTGACCAGGCTGCCACTGCCTTGACTATAAAGGTCACAGCTTATTTTGCCAGGCCTCCTCACCTCTCTTTAGGTCAGCCTCTAGGACACCTTCAGGCTCTGCCCAGGGAATTTGCTCCCCCCTCCTACCCTTAAAGGTATCAGAACCATAATAATGTCATTCCTCCCCCATGTCTATTGCAACCTATAGAAATCCTGGCCTTAAAAAGCTTTATCTTATGTGTTTGAGTGTTCTGCCTGCATATGTATGTGTGCATTGCATGTGTGCCTGGTGTCTAGGGAGGCTAGAAGAGAGTGTCAGATCCCCTGGAACTGAAGTTACAGATCGTTATAAGCTCCCTTTTGTGTCCTGGGAACTGAACCTATGTCCTCTGGAAGAGCAGTAAGTACCCTTAACCACTGAGCCATCTCTCCAGCCCTCATCCTGGTCTTCAAAAAAGCTTTTCCTGGACTCTCCCAACTACATGTGTGGCAGGGTGTGAGTGAGTCCTCGTCTCCTACCTGGACCTTGAGCTTCTGGCAGGAGAACTGCTCCTTATAAGCAACATGCACAGATGGAGTGTGTGAGGGAGCGAGAGGGCAACCGACCTGGGAGTTCAGAGAGAGCTGCTGGTGGAAACTAGGGCTCTTCCTCTTGCAGCCAGTCGGGGACCTCAAGTGCACGCTCTGCTCTACCTCCCCTCGACTCCTACCCCAGGGAATTTCCTTGTGGAGGCCAGCAGCCCGCTGTTGCTCTCAATACAGGAAATACAGGAGAGCCTGTGTGGGCCAGCTGGACTTTCGGTTCTCATTGTCTGCCACGGAGAAGATCCCTTCAAGGGAAGGCACATTAGCGAGAGCCTGCTGTGCTGTGCTCTAGAGGAGTGGCCAGGGCACACACCTTCCCGGTGGTCATCGCTGGGGTAATGGGAAGGATGTTCCAGTTCCAATCAAGAAGGTGTGTGAACAGCTGTCCAGAACACAAAGTGGTGTGGACCCACCCACCAGGGCCAAGCCCAGACTGGACTCTTGGCTCCTAAGCTGTTGTTTTTATGATTGACTTTCCTGTCAATTACACGCAGCCATTTTCCCTAGTAACTGCAGCCAAAACTGACTTAGTCACTAGGGCCAACACTGTTTTGTGCCATTCCCGGGGATTGTTTCCTTGTTTAGAATGTTCCAGACTGCAGTTACAGGTTTGTCAGCTGGTTTGGGAGTGAGGCCCTTTACATCTCCAAAGGCCATTCTGAGAAGCCACAGATACTTCTGGAAAGAGAAGGGATCCTTTTAGAACCTGGAGTGAGCAGATGAACACAGAGGCCCGCTGGCTGGAGCACGTGCCTGCCTTCAGCTCTGTGTGACCGCTTGGCCTCAAGCCAATGTGCATCTATTCCTGGGCAAATGGACCTGCTAAAAATAAGCAGGCAGCAGTTGAATTCCAGCAGATTCAAAATAGCTGAGTGTCCTCCTCACCAGCCTAGGGCAGGGCTGTGAAGCATCCTGTGGGAGGCTTTCCCTGATTGCAGGCAGCCTGCCTCCTGAGGGAGAAACTGGCCTTGGGGCCGTCTCCAGTTAGTTTGTGAGTGTAGAATGTGGGGGCTTAGAGGCCCGTAGTGTTCAGTCCACTATGTCTTGGGACATTTGGGTTTAAAAACCAAATGTCCAGGACAAAGAGCAACTAACAAGCTTCCTTAGGGAAGGAAGGTAGTGGGAAGCCTTGTGAGGCAGAAGGTGTGTGTGTATGCATACATGCATGTATGTTCATGTGGTTTCATGCACAGCAGTCCCACCTGAACTGTCAGGAGGGTACATCCTATGTCACCTTTTACAGACCTGTCAGACCATGTAAATTGGGGGGAATGACCTCTTATCAATTCCCAATAAGGCTGTTTGACATGAGACTGGCTTGGGGTGAGGAAGAGGGGGATAGTTTCCTTGATTGGTAGGTAGTGGGGTTGGTGGAGGGGCATCGGTTGCCTCAGAGAGCCACCCGTGGGTGCCTCCTGGCACCAGACACCCTTAGAAAGACACTGCTAGGCTTGATGAGTTGCATTCAAGGCCTTTGGATGTGTAGCTGCTGCTCCTGGGGGTCCATTCTTGGTTGAGAATAGCTGTGTCTCTAATGCCACCGCTGTCTTGGAAGCAGGGGGCAAACAAAACCTGCCCTCTGGGGTTCTTGGGGGAAGTCCCTCACACAATTCTTTGGTCTTTGCCTGGTAACAGACCTGGAGAGGGAGGCTTTGTCCTGAGCCACTCAGCAGTGGGTCTCTGGCCCCAGCCCAGATTGGACTGTGGAGTAATGGGCACTGTGAATCTCTTCTAGGTCCTTGTGTTGGTCTCTGGTTAGCAGTGTTCAGCACCACTTAGGAGTCCGGCTGGGGAGAGAGTCTAGATGGGATATGTCACCACAACTGTGTTTTCTTGGGCTGTACTCTCAGCTGAAGTCACTACAGCAGACTTAACCTGCACTGGACAGGGTTGAGGCTTGGAGCCTCAGTCTCCGGGGAACAAGTCCAACGGGGAGGGAGGCGTAGATAGGCAGTGGTGGTGATAAGCCGGTGTGCTCAGAGCAGCAGGAAGGTGCTGGTTCTGGGCATCTGTTTGAGCTAGGACTGGGGACAGCTGGTGGACTGGTGGAAGGAGGCCATTGGCACGGGTGGCCTGGGCCTCGGGCACAGTGGATCAGCCAGGAGCCGGACTGAAGCCACGCTGGAGGGCATGCTGTTGTGCCTCTGTTCATCGCTTCTGGGATTTGAGGAGGGAGAGAGTGGGACTCTGGGCATCAATTTAATTTCAAAGGGCAAAGCTCCTCCCAGCTGGACTGGAAGCCATTTCCATCTTAGATTCCAAGCTATCCACACACATTATGACCATGGTCTTGGCCCTTTGTGTGTTAGAACAGATAGCTGCTCTCTGTTGGAGAGATTGTGGGTTGTCTACCAGGTTCCACCTAGTCCTTTTCCTGAGATCAGAGAACCTCTAGAATTTTGTAGCAATCACAAATGTGAGTCCTGGTAGGAAGTGATTTCCTAGTTAGTAAGGAGTTAGGCTTAGTGATTTATGGCCATGTTCAGACCCCAGCGCCACTTCCTGTTGGCATGTGCCTGCTTGCAGGGCAAAGTTTTCCCGACTCTAGGCTGTGTGCTCCCGCCCTCTTCTAGCATGCCATTGTACTCCTTCACAGTCTCAAATTGCTTTAATTCTTTTATATGAAAGACACCGAACAGGGGTCCAGTGAATCTCATTGATTTTGTTGCTATGTTTTGAATTTGTGTAGGGTGCTGCAGATTAAAGATTCCCAAGTCTGACTGCATCCTGGGATCACCTGGGTTTAAGACAACAAACCTGATTCTTGCCTGCCAGACTCTGATTTAATTGATTTGGTGCCACCTTGGCCTTGGGCTTTGGGAAGTTACCTCGGCATCTGGGAGTGGTGGCTCACACCTGTAACCGTGGCAGTCACAGAACTTAAGAGACTGAAACAAGAGAATTGAAAGATCCCAGGCCAGCCTGGGGTACCAATAAAACGTAATGAAAGCTTCCTCAGCGAAGGGGCCAGAGAGATGGCTCAGTGGTTAGGAACACTTGCTGCTCTTGTAGGGGGCCTGAGCTTGGTTCCCAGCCCCACAGGTGGCTCACGACCATCCATAAGACCAAGGACTCTGATGCCCTCTTTTGACATACATACATACATGCAGACAAAACACTCAAACACATAAAATGAAATAATTTCTTTTTAAGAAGCTTCCTCAGTGATATTAATATGGATCCAAGTTGGAAAACCACAACTAGAAAGCCTTTTCTGTTTGTATATAGAAGTTGTAACAAGTCTACTAAAAAGACCGCACTCTTGTAATGAGTTCACATTGCACAATGCAAAATCATTTTGCAGAAAACTGCCCTTCTCCCTCAGCTGATAGATTAGTCCAAGTCAGTTTTCCATGCTACCCCATCCCCACCCGGTCTATAACTTTTGTTTTCTTCTTTATAGTGTTTCCTATCAGCACACGCTTTCTGTAATACCAGTCCATCTACAGACCGATTTTACAGTATATTTTGCAATCAGCCGCTCTGAAAAGGGCTTCCAACTTTTTTCAAATGATAAGATTGGTGGGGGTTCTTTAGGGCCTCTGCCTGTGCACAGGATTTGTGTTTTATGTTGTTTGCAGGTATGAGATTGCTGGGTCATGGGGTATGCTCTTAAGGTTTGCTGGGCTATTATTACTAAATTATTATAGTAATTATTATTACTATTATTACTCTAAAAAGGTAGTATGAATTCTCCATTTTCTTGGGCCACTCAGTCAGTGTATTTTTCCTCATCGATCAACTAACTGGCAAGTAAGCATTACATTGAGTTATGTAGCCACCCAGGTAGTGAGTGATAGGTTCCAAACCAGGATGGATGGGTAGGTTAAGGACAGCCCTGCTTGAATCCGAAGCCACAGGTAGCATCATGGAAGGTTTCCACCTAAAGGGGTGTTTACAAGCTACCTAAGCCCTGGCCACAGCTCAGGCCTGCTCTGCACTTTGCAGTCTCCTTGCTTCGCCTTTGTATATCAGTAAAGTACAGATGTGATCCAACAGGGCTGCATTTCTAGCAGGTCTTTGTTCCGTAGACCACACTTGGAGAAACAGTAGTCCCAGAACAGTGTCCCCAGCCTCTGCTGAACCTAGGGACCAGCCAGGGAGTGCTGAGGCATTTACATCTTCTCTCTCTACAACCAAATGATATAATGTACCATGTCAATATACAGCTCCTGTACCTCCCAGTTGGTTTTGTTTGTAGCCGCCACTGGTAGATGAGGCTGGCTTTGAATTCACAGAGATCCAGCCTGCCTCTGCTTCCCAATTCCAGAACTGAAATCCCAACCCAGTTCTGGGATTAAAGGTGAGCGCCACCCTGCCCAGCTTCCTGTTCTCCCCAGTTGACTTCCATAACACCTCTTTTCCTCTCCCCACTTTCCCTAGGCATAGCTACTTTATCTCATCTCCAAGATGGCAATCCAGTTCCGTTCACTCTTCCCCTTGGCGTTACCTGGAATGCTGGCGCTCCTTGGCTGGTGGTGGTTTTTCTCCCGTAAAAAAGATCGACTGAGCAGCAGTGACAAACAGGTGGAGGCACTGAAGGTTGGCCCTGCCGTCAAGGACCAACTCCCCAGTGAAGAGATCTGTCCTGGAGTTCTAGCCATGTCCCCCAGTGTCACACAGCCTCCAGAAAAGGAACAGCTGTCTGTGAGCAAGTCTTCTATAGATCCCCCAGCCTTGCCAAGGACACGTCAGGTTCGTCGAAGATCGGAGTCATCTGGCAACCTCCCCAGCAACCTAGACACAAGGTCACAGCCAGGACCATGCAGAGACAACAGCTCAAAGGTGGAACTCTCCCTGGTGGGGGATGAAGCTAAATCTATTCCTCTTGGATGTCCTCTTCCCCCAAAGGATGTGCCCTTTCCCTGTGAAGCGTTCCCCTGCGAAGCGCTGGGAGGGTATAAGCAGGAGTCTGCACTGGGCAAAACACCTGGAAGGGGCTGGCTTGGCCAGTGTGCAGCCTCTGGAGAGAAAGCAAGAGAGACAGGCGGGGCAGAGGGGACTGGAGATGCTGTGTTGGGGGAAAATGTACTCGAGGAAGGCCTGCTGTCCCAGGAGTGTATCTCAGAAAAGGAGAAAAGTGAGGTTTCAACCCTGGCTCCCTGGGGAGGCGGAGGAGAGGTGAACAGCGCCCCCCCCACAGGTGGCTGAGCTTGCAAAGAAGGAAGAATATGTGGTTGGGAAGTTGTCAAGTAGTTTTGTGGAGCCGGTTCACTCAGAGCTGGTTAAGGATGAGGACACGCTGGTACCCCAGGTCAGAGGTAGCAATACTCAGGACAGAGACCTGGCAGGAGAACTGGACAAAGAGGAGACCTTGTCTAAAAATGAGCAGATTGAGCAGGCTGCTTTCCAGATCATCTCCCAAGTGATCTTGGAAGCCACTGAAGATATCAGGGCTACCATGATAGGCAAGACTGTGGTCCAAGTGCATCCAACCTCGGCCACTCAGCCTCAGGGGCAGGAGGAGAGCTGTGTTCCAGCCAGCCAGGAAACTGGCCTGGGACAAGACACCCCTGCTCCTACCACGACAGGTGCCACCGCCAGCCCATCAACAGATGCCCCGCCACCAAAGACCTATGTGAGCTGTCTTAGCAGCCCTTTGTCAAGCCCCACCAAGGACCAGAAGCCAAAGAACTCTGCACACCACATCTCCCTGGCCCCCTGCCCGCAGCCGGTTACTGCCCCGAGACAGTCTCTGGATGGAGCAAGTGCCCTGGGAGGAGATGACACTTTTGTCACCTGTGTGTCCAAAAACAGCCAGAGTGTCCTTTCAGTGACCTCAGAGCAGTGCTCGGATTCAGTCAGTACTTCGGGGCCTGAAGACTCTTGCACAGAGACCATCTCAAACCCCAGAGACAAAGCCATCACCCCACCACTGCCAGACAGTACTGAACCCTTCAGCAACGGGGTGCTGAAGGAGGAGTTGTCAGACTTGGGGACTGAGGATGGATGGACCATGGACACAGAAGCAGACCACTCAGGAGGTAGGTGGTCTTAGGTGCTCTCTTGGTGAATCTGGGAGGGCTCCCATTATTTGTTAGGCAAAAGCTACCGGCCACCCTTCCCCTCTGCCACTCGTGCAACAAAATGACACTGCCCATCTCTTATCCAGCCACTGGCACGATCGGGCACCTCAGGGGAGCTGGTGGGTACCCAAGAAGTCTATGAGAGTTGTCCATGGGTTCCCTAGCCAGGGAACCTCCCCAGCCCTTTAGAAGGGACTAGGGCTGTTGGGTCCACCAATCAGCCTTAGTTAGTCTCTTCTCCTTTGGACACCCACCCTCTGATGGGCCTTTGGGGACGAGGCCTCCTTAGTGGTGCCTCCCAAGAGCCAGGGATGGGTGAGCATCTCTTAATGCTTGACTTCCTTTACTCATGTGCTTGTTCCGTGTCTCCACCCGCTCTCCTCCAGAAGCCCTCACAGGGTAAGTTCCCCCAGGACAGCCGCAGCTTTGAGCACTGGTGGGAGGCTCGAGCTGTCTTGGGTTGTTGCTGTGACCTCCTCCTTCGCAGAGCCTCAGCCATGCTTTTTCTGTGCAGTTGCAGTTCCACCCCAGGAAAAAGAGGGCACTTTGGTAACGAAGGGTGCACTGGGTTTTTCGAATGCTGACCCCAGCGTAGACAGTTCAGACCGCTAACTTACAGGTCAGCAGCTCCTGACCCTGCTTTGCAGCTCCCCGGGGGTACTTTGATTTATCTCCCAGTGATTTCTAAGCAGCTCATGGCTTGTTTGACTTGGAGTGTTCCCAACCATTCAGTTTCATCCAGGAAGCTTGGGCATTTTTCTCGGGTGTTTAACTACTTTCATTAGAATCTGGGGGGTTACCACATGTTGGATTTTGTCACCCTAAGATGCTGTTGATGGGAGACCATGATTATTTTACATACCTCTTAAAAGAAGGCAAATTCTGCCCATTGTAATTGGGAGATCAGATACTATAATCAGCTACATCCTAATGCTGGAGTTAAGATAAAAAGTTTGCTTCTTAAAATGGACAAAAAGGAAGCCTTTAAAAACAATGTAAGAATGAAGTTTCCATTTGCCTGATGCCTGTCACTGTAATGAACGAGTCCCTCAGCCTTGTGCCAGCTCTGGACAAATTGTAGTAGCTCTGCAGATGCCTAGAGGCTTCTGAGCATAGCTCTACAGAAGAGGCCATAATCAGTGGGTGGGGAGGTTAGGGTGCCTGGGGATAGTAACTGTGAGTGCTCAGCGGGAACCGAGCAACACTGGTATTCTTAACCGTGATTTGTGCACTTCCCCTGAGGTTGAAGCTAAGGGGCTGGGGTGGAGGGCAGGGGCAGGGCAGGACAGCCTGGCCAAGGGAGGCCTACTATAGGCCTGGTGTGGTTCTCAGTAACTTCTGGGAGTCACTGAGATGCAGGCATTGGCTAGTCCTGCTCCCTTAGGCAGAGGCCAGGGGCTTTGTGGCAGTAAAACCCCCCCTAGCCTGGGTTGCTTCCAGAAGGCTGGCCAGGCAGCTTTCTTGGGTGGATGGGGTCCTCTGCCTCAAGCGTACTGCTGAAGGAGGTCACTTTGGAGGTGACTCTTCCTTGCTGAGAGGTGGAGGGTACCATTAGGCCTTAGTCCATATGTCTAACATGTAGACAGTGCATGGATTACTTGAGAAAAGATTATGTGCTGAGTTTGTGGAAGCCAGGTGGAGAATAGCCTAATTAGTTGGCTCTTAGGAGTGATCTGTTTCAGGCCATTGAGTCGGTATTCCAGCCAGGCCAGTTCTTTCCACCTGCCCTGGATGGTCCCTGGTGCTTATTTGGTCTTTTCCTTTTCCTCTTTTTCTTTTTTGCAATGGTCCTTTTGTCGTGTCCTGGATAAGAAGAGTTGAACAGCCTTAGTTGGTGCCATTGTCACATTCCCCATGATCCTAATGATCTTTGGTTTGTCCCTCTTCCTAAGGGCTGCTGGAGCCACCCATATTCGAGCCTTTACAAGCCTGAGGGGGAAGGGAGGAGGTTTGTCTGTACCTGGCAAAGTCCAGCGGGCCCTGATCAGTACTGAGAATGGGACCTTCAGTGGGCTATCTTACTGCGATTGCCCGCCTATCCATAGCCTGAGGCCTTAGAGACTAGAGATCCTTGGTCTAAGGAGATGGGTCATTTGGAGAGGAAGTAAAGTGCTTGTGACAAGAGGGTCAAGCCCTGCTCCTGGGACCCTTGTAGATCTGTGGGTCATCTTGTCAGCCCCCCCCCCCGAACTGTGCCCCGTATACGCCCCTCTCTGGGTATAGAGTGTGTCTTTTCCTAGCTTACCACATGTGTGTCTATCCCAGCAGCTGTGGCTAGGCACGGCTGCCAAATAAGCAAGTGGGACTGTTAAGTGACAGGCTAAAATTAGGTGTATGGGTACCCTAGGCTTCCTTTCACTGGGTTTTACTGAGTCTTCTACTCTGTGAGCTGACTGGTATCTGCCAAGCTTGCAGAGGCTGTGTGTGCAGGGTCTCCCGGTAATGTGAATTTGGGAAGCTGCAGTAGTTAGGGCTGAGCTGGAGTCTGTGTGTGTGTATATATGCCGCTTCCTCCCCTGCAGGTTCTGACGGGAACAGCATGGATTCTGTGGATAGCTGTTGTGGGCTTACAAAGCCTGACAGCCTCCAGAATGTCCAGGCAGGCTCCAACCCTAAGAAGGTCGACCTCATCATCTGGGAGATCGAGGTGCCAAAGGTAAGGACGGTGATGTTCCTTTAGGCTGGATTCTGTGGGAGCTCAGAGGTCCCTTAATGCCGGGATAAGGGAGGCCAGTGGATTAGATGGACCAGGCTAGGAAGCTGCAGATGGACCATCTGATACTCGCATGCTTTGCTGGTCTCCCTCAGGCTCCTGTGTGTGCGCTGGGGCTCAGCTCTCCTTAGAAACGCTAGCAGACAGCCTGAGGACTGGGCATCAGACCCCTTTCCTGCTCTGCGTTGTAAAGTATACTAGATAACTGAGCAGAGCTTAAACTGCTGTAGAGAACTGGAAGCCTAGAAATAGAGAAGCAAACCTAGGCCAGCCCCGGGCCTGCCTGAGAGCAACTGTGAGCATGCTCATTCCCTCTCACCCCACACTCTGTGATTTTTTAAACAAAACTGAGATTGTGGCATGTAATTAATACTCCTAAATATTTAACAATTAAATTTTCCTGTGCTAGTCTTTGAAAACATTGTTCTAACTGCTTTATTCATTGTATGAATGTCTGTTGCTTCACCAGTCACCGGTGTCTGAGTGGTTTCTAGCCCCTTAATGTTAGAACTTAACAACTTCATAGTGTTTCTCGCTGGGGCTCAGAAGTAATTGGCAGACTGCTTACTCCCAGGGCACTTGGCTCCATGCTGAGCTAGAGACCTGGCTCTGTGCGAACTTTGGGTCAAGACTCCTTTGCTGACCCTGGGCTGCTGGCTCCCGTGGTGATTTTCTTCCCCAGTGACCTTGTTAGCAGCCCTGCCTTCAGTGCCCACAAAGGGCACAGTGAGGCAGGCTCTGGGCGAGTAGGGACCACATCCCTTGCTGCCCTCCGAGGCTGGGGTCCTTTAGAATTGTTGCAGAGCTTGTCTTACATCTTGCTTAAGTCTGGCGTCTTCTGTTTGCCTAAACTCTGGTGCCCTGGGCACTTGTCCACGCTGTCCCTTGGAGGTGGAGTGGGAGCCTGAGTGTCCTCAGGCTTTCATTGTCCAACCAGTTCCTTTGGCCTCTAGTGGACTCGGGAGGGCAGATATAAAAGGAATTAGACCGACACTTTAGCAGTGAAACATTCACTCTGCGTTCGTGTGTGCGTGCGTGTGTCGTGTGTGTGCGTGTGTCGGGCTGCTGCCTCTAATGTTCTGGGTCTGGGCCACATGGTTGGAATGAGATGCTGAGCCCTACGCCAGACCGGCCCCTTCAGCTGCTTAGCAGCTGTGTGATCTTGGGTGGGTTTCGGAGCATGTCCCAGCTTGTTTCTCTTTCTGTGTAAAATGATAAACGTGTTTGTTTCGTACTGTGCGTGAACATAAGTGTTTAGAACAGTCATGAAAAATCAATGCCGACACCAACGGTGTTAGTTTGAGTTAACACAAAACAAGCCTAGGTTTCTGGGAAGCGAGGAGTTGGTTTCTTGTTGCCTTCATTTCTCTCTTTCCCTGGAAGCACCTAGTCGGGCGACTGATTGGCAAGCAAGGCCGGTATGTGAGTTTTCTGAAGCAGACATCTGGTGCCAAGATCTACATCTCCACTCTGCCTTATACCCAGAACATCCAGATCTGCCACATAGAAGGTCAGTGGCAGTGTAGCCCTGTGCTGAGCTCCCTTGCCTGAAATCTAAGGCAGGAACATCCAGGTTGCAATCGGCCATTTGGAATTGTAGCCTCTGAACAGAAACTGTAGGTTTCTAGGTAGAGGGTACCTGGCGGTCTTCCTTCCCTTCAGATTACTCCAGTCCAGGTGTTTGCAGGAGACTGTCCCTCTGCACCACCTCTCTGTCTGGCCAGGAAAAGGATGGTTACCCATCCTGGGTCCTGGGTGACAGTGCCTGTCACCCACATTCCCCTCACAGAGCGTAGGTACCTTCTGGTTGAGGCTATTTGTGCCTTTCCCACCTGCCAGCTTCTTGTGTTCAAAGCACGAGTCAGAATGGCAAAGATGTCACAGGGGAGTGGATTTAAACAATTTTGTTCCTAAAGCAAAGCCAAATGTCCAGCACTTGAGAAACCCTTGCACGTTAGAATCCTGCAGAGTGACGTGTGGGTGGGCTTGTGTTTGCTTACTACAGTGGCTGTGTGTCCTGTCCCTTGCCCTTAGGCTCTCAGCACCATGTAGACAAAGCTCTGAACTTGATTGGGAAGAAGTTTAAGGAACTGAACCTCACCAATATCTACGCGCCACCACTGCCTTCGCTGGCGCTGCCTTCCCTGCCGATGACGTCTTGGGTGAGCATGATCTCCAGGGTCCCACTTCTTGTCCCTCCCCCTAAACTTATCCCAATTGAGAAGCTCTTAGCATATGGGCCAACCAGGCCCATGAGCATGTGTGCTCTCTGTTCTGCCCTCCATCCACTCAATCTGTTGCAGCCTGTTCTCTGAAGACAGGATAAATGCTGACAAGAAGCCAGGGCCTTTTGACCCCCACACTGGGAGAACTGTACTTTTCTGTCACCTGGTCATGCTTTTCTTTTTCTAGACATTTTGCTAAGGAAGACTGAGCCAGGAGACTGGGTGTGGGGCTCCTTAAAGCTGGGACTGTACCTAGAGTCACTCACTGCCCAGCACCAGAGGCCTGGGTAGGATCTGCCAAGAAGGACTTGGGAGTCAGCTGGGCTGAATAGCAGCCCTGGGGAAGGATTCCCTCCTCTTCCTCTCCCCAGGAGCTGCCTTGATTGTAGCTGGTAAATGCAGAGTCCCTAGCCTGGAAATCCTAGAGTTTAGCAGAAGAGAAACTAATGTCTCCAGAGCAGTGAGCAGGCATGCCTCTGACCTTCGTTGGGCCTCTTGTCGCTGGGAGTAGACACACGGAGTTCTGTGGGCCACAGACTATTTACTGCATTTCACAGATGGGCTGAGCAAGCTGCTTCAGGAAAATTGGTCCTTCGGGTTTTGTTTAGGATGGTAGGTGTTTCAGCTCTGTCTTCCCCCACCAGAGACCCTTGTGCTATTGGGGGGGAGGGCTTCCTTTCACTGTGGGAATTAGGGAGTAGGCTGGGCCTGCTCCATGCTTTACTCAGTTTCCTCCAGGAGGTTTGGCTGTATCCTCTCTCTTAAATAAAGGAGTAGCTGGTGTGGATGGTTTCCTTTCCTTGTGTTCTGCTTGCTCAGTGGAACTAGGGAGGAGACTCCAAGTGCTTTGAAGTCAGGTCGGCGGGGGTGGGGGGCGCTGGCTATATAAGTCAAAGGAAGTTCTTAGGGCCACCAGGCCTGAAGGTGCAATCCAGACCCTCCTGTTGCAGAACCCTGCTTTGCTGCCTATAGTTTAGCAGTGAAAGCCAGTGACGGAGCACAGCCTTTTAGAGACCATCGTGGTCTCTGCTAGGACCTTTCACATGGGGCCTTAGCCACTGACTACACTACAGACCCTCCATCCAGGGCGAAGAGATCAGGAGATATCAGTGGGGGTGGGGGGAGAGTCTGATCTAGGGGCAAGTGCAAGGCACCGACCTTCACAGTTGGCCTGGCTTGAGGCTGCTGCTTGTTCTGAGACTGAAATTCTTACAAGCAGTAAGCTCTGGGGTCACTGCAGGCCCCAAGAGGCCTGAGGGCTGCTCACCCATGATTCTCAGGCATGCCGTTCTGAGCAAGCTGCTCACTCCCATATTTGCCTTCCTTGGGTCTTACAGGCTCATCGAAAGAAGTGGGAGGGAGGGCATGCTCCTTCAGGGTGGACCCTTGCCTAGCCTGTGTGAGGGTCTGTCACTGCATATACAGTTGGCCTCTGGCATCCTAGTTTGGGCTAAGAGTCACCTTCTGATCCTAAGGTGAGGCTGCCTCTAATGGCAGGTCTCGGTATTACAGCACACAGCTGCCAGACCTCTATCTACTACATGGGTGCCATGTTGTTATGGTTGGCTCTGCCAGTTCATGGACTTGGCCTGGGGCCTCAGGGCATATCCCAAGCATGAGAAGAACTGAAGCAGTGTTGGATAACTCTTCCTCCTCTAGCTCATGCTGCCTGACGGTGTCACAGTGGAAGTCATTGTGGTCAACCAGGTCAATGCTGGGCACCTGTTTGTACAGCAGCACACGCACCCCACCTTCCACGCACTGCGCAGCCTGGACCAGCAGATGTACCTCTGTTACTCTCAGCCTGGAATCCCCACCTTGCCCACCCCAGTGGAAAGTAAGTGGTGTCTAGAGAGTTAGGGAGAGTTCTGGGTTCTGGTCAGGCTAAGACATGTAGGCCAGGTGAGTTGCCCATTCTCCCTGGTCTGGACCAAGAAAAGAGTGTTTGGGACTCCCTCGTGGGACAGCATCCCTGGGTTCTTGCATTGTCATGGAATCGTGCTAGGTTGAGTTTTTTGGCTAGCCGATGCTAGCAGGTATTTCTGCTTATGGACAGAATTAGATTTACTTATTTTATGTGTATTTTGCTTGCATGTGTGTATGTATACTACATATGTGCTTAGTGTACATGGAGATCAGAAGAGGGCTTCAGGTCCCCTGGAGCTGTAGTTATGGGTGGTTGTGAACTACCATGTAGGTACTAGGATTCAAATATGGGATTCAAACTTGGGTCTTCTGCAAGAACAACAAGTGCTCCTAACCACTGAGCCATCTCTCCAGCCTGGGCTTTGTGTCTTCTAAGTGTCTTCTAAGCAGTATCCAGGCTTGCCTACCAGGAAGTAGATTAGATATGCTGTCTGTGTCATGAAGGGCACTTCTGGTGTATACTTGTCACCTCTGCAGTGGGCTGGGTTGTTGCCATGTGACAGGTGAGGAAACCACCTCTTTAACGAAGGGACTTCCTCAAGGCACACTTGAGCAGGAGCTAGGATGCCACTGGTACCTTTGTTGCTTTTATCAGTGGGGAGGGGACTAATGTCAAACATGCTTCCCAGTCTCCTAGTCATTGACTTTGAGAGATATAAGGAAAATTATAAGGAAAATGGAATTACCTGTAGCAGTCTCCCCCTGGAAGAATGAGGTTTTAATTTTCATCAGATTCTCTTATCTGTAGCCCAGAAGTAAAGATCAGACTGGAGTTTCATGGCAGCCACACCAGGGCTTTGCTCTCTGGATCAGGACCAAGTGTAACTGGCTCCTTGGGGCTCTGGAGATGGTGCTGTGACCCTTACCCCGTGGCTGCCCAACTTAGTGGCTGTCTAGGACATGCTGCACTGCCTGAGACAGAGGCTAGATGGTGTGAGCTACAGACCTGGATGCCTCCTATTAGGGCTCTCCATCTGAGCTGTGGACTGAAATAGACCAGACCCTAGGTCCTGGGGCGCTGAGCTCTGCTGCGTGCGCTTGGCAGTTCTTGATTCTCTCAGGGACTTTTCCTTAGATCGTAAGACATGGGGACCAGGGAGATAACTCAGTAAGAATCTTGCTTGAGGATGTGAGTTTGATTTCCCCTTATTTAAAAAACAAAAACAAACAAACAAAAAAACTGTGTATAGTGGTATATGCTTGTGATCCCGGCACTGGGGAGGCAGAGATAGGCAAAATCCTAGGGTTCACTGGCTGGCTAGTAGTTAATTAAAAAAAAAGGCACAGTGTCTGAGGAATGACAGCTAAGGTTACCCATGATGTCCACATGTACACAGAAGGCAGGCCCCGCCCTGTTCCCTGAGCTTTGTGTTCTATTTAGCTTGTTCTGGTTCATGCTCTAGTTTTAGGCCTCAGTAAATTGCAGAGTCGTGAATCTAGACCGATAGCCCTTCAGGGTTGGGTGCTTTGGGGAGATGCTAAGCTGGATTTCCCGCGTCCTGGGTTTTCCTTTGCTTGTCTTGTGCTCTGGGAGAGGTTTTTGTGGAGGATTTGTGTTGTCACTGCCCCTTCCTTGTCTGTGGAAACGCCTGCCTCTGACAGCATGGGAAGGTGGGAAGCATGACCAGGGTAGCCCTCGCAACCCTGCCCTAGGCCAGCTGTGCTCCACACACTTGTCCTCCCGCCCTGCAGTCACGGTTATCTGCGCTGCCCCTGGTGTGGACGGGGCCTGGTGGCGAGCCCAAGTAGTGGCCTCCTATGAGGAGACCAATGAGGTGGAGATTCGCTACGTGGACTATGGTGGATATAAGAGGGTGAAAGTCGACGTGCTCCGACAAATTAGGTGAGTGGGACTCCTTGGCCGGTCACAAGTCACCCCAGCATGGCATGGGGTGCATGACTCATTTCTTCTACCCAGCTTCAGGTGGGGCTGGAGTCTTCCCTCCTGCTGCCAACTTGGTGTTAACAGAGTCGGGTGTAAACACAATGACCTGCCTCAGCTACACAGAACTAGAGCTGGTCTGTGGGAGAAGCCCCAAGTGTCAGGAATCAGAAGTGAGAGACTCTGAGTCAGGCTTGTAGCAGTTGCCCATCTGTGTTCCGGTGTGCACGCCATCCTGGATTGTAGGTGTCGCTGTGCTAAGTAGAAGGTAAATTCAGATTCTGGCTGTCTGCGTCAAACTCATCCCTTTCTTGCGTTTCTAGGTCTGACTTTGTGACCCTGCCATTCCAAGGAGCAGAAGTCCTTCTGGACAGTGTGGTTCCGCTATCAGGTAACAGGCAGGGCCACCAGCTGCGGGCTGGGCACTGTTGGGCACGGGGCTTTCTTAGAGCCCCACCCCCCTCACCCGGAGTCTGTGTGAACATGGTTGGTGCTGTTACTAGCTTTTGGTTGAGTAGGTATAGACTGAGGCCCAGGAACTTGGATTTCTAGCAAATCCCCTGGGATGCGAGTGCTGCTATGGCCCTTCATCAGGGTCTGCTGCTTTGCACTCTACCCAGCTGGAGAGAATGTGGTCCAGAGAGGGCAGGCTCGAGGCCAGCATGCTGCTCGGCAGGATCGCCGCTCCTTAGGGTGTTGTGGGAACTGCTACTCTCGTGTCCGAGACAGAAATCATTGCTGGAGGAAGAGTGCTGGTATTCCTTAGCCTTGATTGTCCTCTGGTATGATGGGATGGCGCTTTGTCTTTCGGGGTAGCTGTGAGAATCGCATGTGTACTGGTGTAGAAAGCGATCAGGTTGCACTTCTGTGGCTGTTGGTAAAAGTCTGTTTAACTCGTCGCCCTCTCTCCCAGGCAGGTGCCTTCAGATCCTGTTTTGTCCAGAGCAGTTTAGTGCTCTAGACATACTACTGTATAAGCAGGCGTGGTTGAGGCCATCCTGAGCTACAAACACAGCAAAACCCTGCCTTTAATAAAAAGACAGACAGACAGGCGGACAGAAGGAAAGAAAATGAGAAAGAAAGAAAAAGCAGAAACATTATAGTCTAGCTGAAGTCCTGCCAGAGCACTGGCAGGCTCTATTTCATTTCTCTTCCTTTTTGCCAACCTTTCCATTTCTGCCATCTAAGAGTCTGGCCAGACCCACCGAAACAGGCCCTCCTCTGTCACCAGACTTGCCCACCACACCTTCCAAGCGCTTGCCTTCCACCTTCGTGCTTCCTGCCATGGGCGTGCCCTTGAACATCACCTCTATAAGCCAGCCCGGTAGAAGGCACCTCGGTGTCCCGCCTCTCGGGGCAAGACCTGCTTGGATTAGAAAGCCACCCGCATCATAGTGGAAGCCGGTTGGCCTTCGGGATCAGCCTTGGCCTGTGAAGTAGACATGCCCTCCTGTCTTCTGGGGTGTTGCTGGTCTGGTGGAGGTGCGCCCACTTGATCAGCACAGCCGGCCTCCAGATAAGTGCATCAAAGGCAGCCTCTCTTGTCTGCCCTGCGCCTTGGGGGGCCTTGTAGCTGGGGCTTCTGTGTTTACTCACTGAGTCCCAGGGACATAGGTTCTGCTGGCAAGGTGGCTCTCCTGGACACGGACCTGAAGCAGCCTGCCGGTGACTAGACTGTCTTGCCTCAGCATGCATCTGAACACCGCTTTTTCTTCTCTTCAAGATGATGACCACTTTTCCCCAGAGGCCGATGCAGCCATGAGTGAGATGACAGGCAACGCGGCGCTGCTGGCCCAGGTGTGTGCGGGGGCAGGAGGCTGGAGACCAGCTCGGGGCTGTCAGTGGAGGCTCCTGCCTAGAGCAGCTGAGTGTCCAGGCTTCTCAAGTCTGACCTTTAAGTTCCTTCTGTCCTGTGGTCGTGAGATGGGAGACCAGCAAGCTTGAAGAATGAGTAAGCCAGGCCTGGTACACTCCTTTAACCCCAGCACTCTGGAGGCTGAGGCAGGAGGATTTTGAATTTGAGGCCCGCCTGGGATACACAGTAGAACTTGTCTCCAGTATTAAAAGCATGCGCAGTGCAGTCTTAAGATGTTTTCTCTGCCCCATGCCTCTCCAGGTGACAAGCTACAGTGCAACTGGCCTTCCTCTGATCCAGCTATGGAGTGTGGCTGGAGATGAAGTGAGTCTTCCCCTTCCCACCCAGGTTGTGGGCGGATTGGAAACTGGTTCTGGCATTGTTAGATCACATGATTGTGGACCAGTGGCATCCAGGGGACACTGGCTGCCAAGGTTGGGAGTGGTGACGGTTGTGATGGCAGGTGGAAGAGCTAGAAGTGCTGGAACATGGAACAGCCAGAACAGCCTCTCCCAACACAAATCCCCATAGTGCCAAGCGGGGCACCCCCACGCTGGACTCTATAGACCTCTGCCCATTGGTTGCTCCTGTCGGGTTTTTCAAGATACTAGAAACCTGTGCCAAAGTGGCAACGAGATTCTTAAGAACCCTGTTGTGGTTATGTCCCGCATCAGCACCTGTCCCCTGTTGACTGGGGACTTGGCAGGAGGACGCATGCTTGCTTGAGACCCTGGCTGCCGTGCAGAACTCTCAGGAAAGCTTTTGTTTTCCAGGTGGTGCTGATAAACCGGTTGCTGGTAGAACGAGGCCTCGCACAGTGGGTGGACAGCTATTATGCCAGCCTTTGACCTCTGCCCCCTGGGCTGCTTCAGTCTTTTTTGCACTGTTGAGATTGGGCTTGGCATTCAGGACAGAGATTTAACATCAGAGTAACAAACATTGTTCTCTCGAGTCTTCTTTGGCTGCGTTCTGTAGTCCAGTGGAGAAGATGCTTCCTCCCCGAGGAGCTGCGTGCGTGTTCTCTTTGAAGCCTTAGGGTGGTGTTTGACAAGCCAGCTGGCTTAACCTGGCTGTCAGCTGTTGGAAGGAAGGTCTCTTAACTAGGTTGTCCTGTTCCTATTCCATCGCTCTCCTCTTTCTACCCTCTCCCCACCAAAACCCCACACACTGCAGCAGGCAGGCTGAGGTGGGGGTGGGGCTGGCTTGAGAGGGTCTGTTTCAGAGTCTATTCAGGGAGCGAGACATGAGCTGACTAATTGGTATTGATTCCTTGTATAGCTCACATGAATGAATTGACGGCGTTTAGCCAGTTTTTATATACTTCCGGAAGGTCTCTAGAAGCTCAGACTTTTTTAAACATAGATTGTAAATATGGAGCAATCATCAGACTTGACCCCAGCGAGTGGGGGAGGGGAAGCTATTACCTTGCCAAGCCTGGTTGTAATTTGTAACCATTTTCTATTTGTGCAAACTCTGTAAATATATGTTTAAAAATGTAATATTTTGTACAAGACACACTGGAGAACAAAGGGAAACCAAGACTCTTCCACATTCTTCACCCGGAAATCGAAGTCCATCCCACTGAGAGGGACTGCCACCCCTGCTGCTCCTGCGACTTCCTGTGCTCAGACGGGAAGCCGTATGGGGAGATTGTCATTTGGGGATTTTTTTTTTCTGTACACATTTATTTAAAAAACAAAAAAAGAACTCATTAAATTACCTGCAGTGGTGTGTATGATTCTTTTATAGACTTGTCTTTAGCATTGTGCAATTAACTTAAGTATCTTGGACTTACATAAATCTTGAATTGTATGAACTATAACCTTGAGTCCATTTTTCTTTAGTGGTGGTAAAGATTTGGGCTGCGAACTGAGGAGGGTGGTTGTGAGTGGTGTGGTCTATAAAGGGTCCAGCTGTGGCTCTCTCCATGGACCGTGAAAAAGAAGACCCCGTGATCTTGGGAGACATTTTGGCCAGCTCTTCTCCTTCTCCCCAGCAGGTGGCAGCCAAGCTTCCTCTGGCTTCTGCTTTCAGAGAGCACAGGTTTCCCTGTAGGGAGAGGATACCGAGGTGGTGGATAGAGACACAGCCTCCTGCAGTCCCGATGACACCAGAGTGCTTCCTTGGGGATGCACAAGGTGCTGAGACAGGATCCTTGGGCCAAAGCCACAGGGTCTGGGGAGGAGCTGGCTTCTTGGTCTCTGGATTCTAAGGTCTTATCCTGTTGGAGGGCCAATTGCGAAGGACATGTACACTTCAAATAGTCATTCCGCAGAGGAGCGGGTTTCTGAATTTTTCCAGACAAGCTCATCGAGACTCCTGTTACTTGTGGCCAACAGGGAGCATCTTAGCGTGAACCAGAAACTTGTAGGGGAAGAGATTCAACCAATGGATCAGGGTGAAGGGCAGAGTCACAGAAGGCTAGACAGTACAGTTTCTTGCAGGTTGTTGCAGGCATTAGTGTCTTGAGCCGTGAGAGGTATAGGAGGGGTGGCCAATCACAGCAGAGCCTGGGTTCTGGGGTTATCACTACAGTGAGTATAGCTTTGCTTATACCAGGCTCAGCATCTAGCTCCTGAGAACGGAAGTCACTGGTAGCCATCCCAGGCTTAAGGCAGAGCAAGATACGGCACCACAGGTCTAGAATACTATCCACAGGAAGCTGTGCCGTGCTATGGTGATAAAGGAGGCCAGGAGCCAGTGGGGCAGGAACCCTTCATAGCTGAGCTACTTAGAAAGTAGAGCAGAGCCAAATTGCAAAGCCAACCGTCCCTAGCCTAAGGGCTGTTAACCTCTTCTCTAAGCGGCACGGTACCATTTCAGCTGGGTTCATGTCCCCTGGTAAATGCCAGGACTTAAATGGTCGGCCAAGAGGAGAGTTAGATCATGGGGGAGCAAGGAGGAATACAGGAGCAGTTCATGGTTTTGCTCTGTCAGAGAGTTAAGTCAAATATTAAGCCAGGAGAAGCTTGTAACATCTGAGCCGAAGGGTGAATGCTTTTAATGTGGGATGACCTAGAAGGAACAATCGGCCGCCATTGACAATGTAGATAGACAAAGAGAATCTATTTGAGTCTCTTTCTAGTCTGGTGCTGTCCAGTAGAACTACAGCTTGACTCATCAATGTGTCAAAAATTTCCGAGAGCCACAATTTAAAAAGTCAAGGGATCTTAGTATCGTTCCCTTAAATAAAAGCACGTCCTATAATAGCCAAACAATGAGCAAGTCCACAGAGTTTTATGTAAGTTTCAGATCTGGTGTAGACTTGGCTCTAGCAGTCTTTCTGCTTGGACCGTCCAGCACAAGACTGGACCATCCACCAATACCAGCAGCCTCAGACTTAACACACGCTAGATTGGCTGGGCGTTGCCACACCCCGCAACACTGGTGAGGCAGAGGCAAGAGGATTGAGGCCAGCCTGGGCTGTCTGGTGATAATATGTCAAACACAAAAGATTGTGGCGGGGAGGGGGTGGCGGCATTGGGGGAGGGGAGATGGCTCATCAGCGCCGGATAAAGACACTCACTGTGCATGCAAGCGCGTGATGACCTGAGTTCAGTCCCCAGTTCAAAACCCCAGGTGGAAGTAGAGAGCCAGCTCCCGAGAGGTCCCCGACCTCATGTCATGGCACATCATACACACGTAATAGGAAAAGCATGAGTGAGAGAAGTGTTTGTAAAAGTGTGTGTGTGTGTGTTGTGTGTGTGTGTGTATGTGTGTGTGTGTTGTGTGTGTGTTGTGTATGTGGTGTATGTGTGTGTGTATGTTGTGTATGTGGTGTATGTGTGTGTGTGTTGTGTATGTGTGTGTGTGTGTTATGATGTGTGTTGTGTATGTGTGTGTATGTTGTGTATATGTGTGTATGTTGTGTATGTGTGGTGTATGTATGTATGTGTGTGTGTATGTGTCTGTGTGTTGTGTATGTGTGTGTGTTGTGTATGTGGTGTATGTGTGTGTGTGTATGTTGTGTTTGTGTGTGTGTGGTGTGTATGTGTGTGTGGTGTGTATGTGTGTGTGTGGTGTATGTGTGTGTGTGTGTTTGTGTTTGTGTTTGTGTGTTGTATGTGTGTGTATGTTGTGTGTGTGTGGTGTATGTGTGTATGTGCCCATGAGGGGAGGAGACAGGAAAATCCCAGCAGCTCTCAAGGGCAGCTGGCCTGGTGTAGGAGTGTGCAAGGTTACCTGTCTCAGGGTGGAAGAGGAAGACCAGCTCTTGAAGTTGTCCTTTGACCTCCATACAGGTGCGACGTTAGCGTGCCTACACTCGTGCGCACACACCCTAAACAGCTTTCTATCTCAAGCGAAGGTGAACCTCAGTGGGCTTGCCAGGTTTGGTTTGGAGCTAATGTGCTCCGCAAGCAAGGGCCAGCTGAAGATTCCTCTTAATGAGGTTGACTTGTTTCTTTACCAAGAGAATGATGTAGGCGCGTTCTCAGCTGTTTCTTGCTAGAAGCAGGCCCAGGAGACATCTGTCAGGCGGCAGAGAAGCCCTGGCGCTCTGGGAAAGGAAGACCGACACTCCCTGCCTGAGCTGGGATGGGGTTCTTGTCTTCCTCTAGTCTCCCTGGCAGGATGACAGAAAAGGCACTCCGATTGCTCCTACGGGTTTCTCCACCACGTGCTTGTGTTTGCATGCCAAGCCCGGTAGGGGCTACAAAGCTGAGACAAACCCAGAGCCTGCAGGAAGCGTCTCTGAGGAAGTGAGCCAATGATGCTGACACAGACAGTGCTAGCCTAAGTGTGGGCCTTTCTTTGCTTTCCTGTGGGGTCCTGATGATCTCTGGTGAGGTAGGGGAGAGGCTGGGAATCAACTGAGCCTGGCCTTTAAGACAGAGGTCTTCTGGGATCCAGGCTCTGCTCTCTGTGGGTGCTTGGGTGCCAAATTTCTGACAAACTAGGTCATACATAAGCACAAGCTGCGCCCGGTCTATTTATTTATTTATTTATTTATTTATTTGTACTTTTTTTTTTTTTTTTGAGAGGGTTTCTCTGTTGTAACCCTGGCTGTCCTGGAACTCACTCTGTAGACCAGGCTGGCCTCGAACTCACAGAGACCCGCCTGCCTCTGCCTCCTGAGTGCTGGGATTAAAGGCTTACGCCACCACTGCCTGACTCTTTATCTTGATTCTAATGACCCAGAGATTGTTCCTTTGCTCATCAAAGTTTGAGTTCTTTCCCAGGGCCATAGTGGTCCATGCTGGCTGCATATTAGGCTCCCTATGAAACTTACCAAGGCTTGAGGCCCACTCGGATATGCAGATTTAACTGGTCCAAGACGAAGCTACACACTGAGATGATTAAGCGTTATTACCTTTTGTTCAGCAATTAAGAATGCTTGCTGCTCTTTCAGAGAACTAGGGTCAGGTTCCTAGCACTTGCACTGGGCAGGTAACAACTGCCTGTAACTCCAACTACAGGAGGTGTGATGCCCTCTTCTGGCCTCTGTGGGCACTCACACGGACCTGCGCGCGCACACACACACACACACACACACACACACACACACACGCACTAAAATTACATATCTTTAAAAGATTGTTATTTCAGGGGCTAGGTAGACAGCTCAGTAAAGCAATTGCTTGTGCAAGCATAAGGAGTCTTTCCTCAGAATCCACATAAAAAATTTTTAAAAACCAGGGTGAGTGGAGGTTAGAAAAGATGGCTCAGTGGTTAAGATCATGTGCACATGCAGAGGGTTCTGCGTGGGTTCAGTTCCCAGTGTCCACATCAGGTGGCTCATAACCCCCCGTAACTCCAGTTCTAGGGCAACTAATGTCTCTGGCCTCTGAGCACACAGGACTCACATGCAACCCTGCCGCTATGTCCTCCTTATTACCTTTAGAATATACAAACGCACAGGCGTATGGGACGCCATGCCTTCTCACGTATGCGCACATTCCGGTGAGCATCACAAGGCAAGGGCAGGATGTTTCTGGGTCCCAGAGTTCCCTCACACCCTGTTCAGTCAATCTAACGTAGTTCCCTTCAGTCTGTGTCCACTCTCAACACCAAGTATGATTGCAAAAGTAACATCTTGGACATAGAGAGCGAAATCCACACGTTATTTATTTATTTAGTTTTCGATACAAGATTGCACGTAGACTAAGCTGGCCTTGAATTCCCTATGTTAGTCAAGGGTGAGCTTGAACTTCTTCCCACCTTCACTTCGGGAGTGCTGAGCGCTCAGGTATGCGCCACCATGCCCTGTTATGCAGTGCGGGACATCAAATTTCGGGCTTCATTCACGGTAGGCAAGCACTCTACCAAGCATACCACAACCCCCGCTCCTCCTTTGACTTCAAAAAATATTATTTTATGTGCATGAGTGTTTTACCTGCAGGTATGTCTGTGTATCACAAGCCTCCCTGGTGCCTGAGGAAGTCAAAAGAGGGTGTCAGAGCCCCTGGAAATGGAGTCACAGACGGCTGTGAGCTGCCATATAGGTGCTGAGAACTCAAACCTGGATCCCTGGGAAGAACAGCCAGTGCTCTTAACCACTGGGTCACCTCTCCAGCCCCACCTCTGCCCCTTTGATGTTCAAAGGATGGCTAATAGACATGTGTGGTCACCTGTGCAGCTTAGACGGTTTCTGCTGGACGGTGCTAGGTAAGAGAGCTACATTAAAGGAAGTCACAGTCCTTCAGACAGTGTCTTATAGTAGAGGCTCGAGCCACTTGCTTCAGTTTACCTGTAATGCTTGCAAGTGGCTGGGCCCTAGCACAGGCCCACTGAACCAGAAAGTCTTAGGAATGGGATTTTGCAACCTACATTTTTGTTTTTCAATACTGGGAAATGAACTCAGGCCCTCATGTCACTCTATCACCAGGCTACATTACCAGTCTTGGTTTGTTTTTTTATTTTTTATTTTGAGACTGTTGTCCAAGCTAACCTTGAACTTATGCTACAGACCAGGTAGTTGAGGCAGGCCTTGAACTTGTGACCCTGTCCTTTCCTGTTTTTTTTTTTTTTTGAACTTCTGACCCTCCCACTTTTACCTCCCAACGGTCAGGGCCAGGATTACAGGTGTGACCACTAAACCCAGTTTGTGTGATGCTGGAGGTGGAACCTAGGGCTTCACGCACACTAGGCAAGTCTCTACCAACAGGGCCACATCCCCAGGCCTGGGGTTCTTTGGAAGCAGGTAGGCTTCCCGCACTGGGTTAAGGCAGCGGAATCGTTGGTTCCTGTGGTGACTTGGTTTTCAGTTAGAGTTAATTACTGTGTCATCTGGGTGATGTTCTGCTGTCTGCACCAGCTTTCTGTTTCATTTCTACCACATGGGGCAGGACACAGTTTGCAATGGTCCTAGTCGTCTGTTGTTCAGAGGATAGGAAGAGGTCATTTAACCTCAGTAAAAAGCCTGCCTTAAAAAGTGTCTGAAGTTTTTTGAAGGACCGTGGAGGCAGATTGCGGCTGTTGCGATCTCTAGCCACTAGATGGCGCCACAGCACAAGCTACTGTAGGCATTCCCCTCCCTTGGCCTCACTATCTGAGAACAGAGGTTCTTCGAGTACAGTCTCATTATTAAACTTATTAGGAATGCAAATTCCCAGCTCATACCCCAGACCTACTGAACGAGAACTGCAACACCCTGTCCAGGTGATTAGATGCAGACATAAGTTTGAGAGTCACTGTCCTAGAATCAACCTTGGGGTAGCTTGGGAAAATGCCCTTAGGAAGCCAAGGACAGAGTGCTTGCTGGGGTGGGGGGTGAGGAGCCTGGAAAAGGAGGGTAGAGGGTGGAAGAAGGTCATTGGTGCAGGTATGGTTAATGCCAAGGAGCTGGTCTAAAACAGGAAGCTGATATGGACTGGTGGTAAAGCTGTTTTTCTACTAAGTAGGGGTCAGGGAGAGAAAAGGGGCTCTCCAAAGGGACCCCTTCCTTAGGAGCTGAAACACAGGCTGTCTGAGTTCTGCCAGGAGCCCCGGGGGCAGCTTGTGTCCTCGTTGTGGTGGTTCATCTCAGCCTGTTCTGAAATTTCACCAGCCTACTACTGTGTTAATGGATTGAAATCTTGCAGCCCTCCCAAGACGACCCAGGAAAATGGATGCTCAGAAATCAAAATGAAGCTTGAGACGGGGGTGGGAAAATCACTAGTGAATTAAAACCTTATTTTTGTCTTTTCGATCCCATCTGTATCCTCAGGGAAGGCCAGTGCAGAATGAATTCATATCTTTTTTTTTTTTTTTTTTGACACTGACAAAAATTTCCTTTTGCGGGTCGCTGCTGAGGATTCAAAGGGGCGACATATCATGCAAATAATTTTTTTTTTCAGCTATGATGTATATAGTTTTTAGTTTGATTTATTTTTGATGTCAGAAACAAAATGGAAGTTAGCTCTTTAAAAATGAGCGTTGCTGGCTGAATAAATAAATAATATGCTCTTGGCCAGAAGCTGCCAGTGCCTCCTTAATTGCCCATTGATTCTCTAATTCTCTGCACTTTACCATCTACGAAATTAAGAGGCCACAGAGCGTGGAGATGTCTCTTGCCAAACAGATGAAAGAAGTGGGGGTTTTCAGAGATATGGCCCCTTCCTGGGGGCTTTACCCTAGCATGAAAAGGCAGAAGTGGCTCAAGATGAAAGCCTGGAGTCCTATATGTTCTTCCCAAGCTCATGTGCCCTCACCTTGATTTTCTAGCCATGAATATGTGGGTTGTGTCCAGCAGCTGAGAATGTGGACTCCGGTATGACACTGAGAGCAGCCGGGACTCAGCTGTCCCTCCTATTGGTCCCTGGAGGTTGGGTGGTCCAGCATGGCCTCGGTCCAGCCTATGCTGGTGTTTAGATCTCGCAGACGAGCCTGATAGACCCAACCACAGGTCCTTGGAGCTGCCTCCTCTCTGCCAGGAGACACTCTCCAGGAAACCCCTTTTTATTTCATGTCTGGAATGGATGCTGTGGCTAACCAGTCTCCCCTCGCTCAAAAGTCCCCTGGCACCATCGACCCAGCCTCCTTAGCTTAGGGACTCCCCTCCTCCTTTTCTGTAATGTGAGTTCCTTCACATCACAGAAACTGTTCTCTCCTCCCAGGCTGTCCGGTTTGACTCTTCTCAGTGTGCTCTTCTTCAAGATTCTACCTGAGGCGCCCTCCTCCGGACTCTGAGCGCTCACACCCCATTGTAAGATGCCGCCCGGGGTTGAGTCAGGGCAGGATCTGCGGATTGCTTCTCTGTATTCTCTTATTCATTTTGTTTTTCAAGACAGGGTTTCTCTGTACAGTCCTGGCTGTCCTGGAACTCACTCTGTAGACCAGGCTGGCTAGAACTCACAGAGATCCACCTGACTCTGCCTCCCGAGCGCTGAGATTGCGCGTGTGCCACCACCGCGGGATGTAGAAGTCTCTTAAATGGGTCCTCGGCATTTTCATGGACCCTAGGGTTGGGGCTCCCCCTTTCTCTGGGTCCACACGGCTCATCCACCCTGAAGGCACAATGCCTGTTGCCTCTGCCTGTCTGCCTGCCTACCCTGGAGTCTCCACGCATGCCTGCTTGGCTGTTGTGAGTGTCCCCATCGGGACTACTCAGGGCTGAGAGCCCAGGCAAGGACGCCCAGCCAGGAGCAGGGACCTCACCATTGGCCTTTGGGCCCCTCAGCTGCCCCTCCTCTCTGTCCCTATCCCCATCTCTATCAGTGTCTTCCATGAATTAGAATTCTCGCCCTTCCCCTTATCAAGTCAGCATCGCGCCTGCCTGTCTCCAACACTGTCAACATTCCTGCTCCCAAGTCTCCAGCAGCCTAGCTCCTGGGCCTCCCCTCTCTCTCTGGCAATTACGATTCCTTCCCTGGCTCACGTCGGAAGTCTTTGTTCTTCTCCCTGAACGTTCGAGTTAATTTCTACTGACTGTTTATTCAGCCTTTGTACTGGCTGGCTTGCTACTTACTCAGGAAACAGGGCCCTCGGAGGCAAGGCACTGGGATGTGAGGACTCAGGGCAACAGTTTAGGACAGGAAGTAAGACTTCAGAGGAGGAGGGGGCTAGACAGGAATCCTCAGGGCCCTGGGGACCAGGACTGGGATCATGAGTAGGGGAGAGCAGGGAAGGGGAAAGGAGAGCAGGGGAGAGGAGGGGATTCAGGGAGGAGAGCAGGGGAGGGAACAGAAGAGCTGGCCTCAACTCTCAGGTTCTGCTTCTTGTGTCTGGGGGCAAGGGTTCATGTAAATACACATGGAGACAGGTGCACCCGGATTTACTTAGAGACCAGCTATGTGGGAGGCAGAAAACAAAACCAAACCAGCATTAGCAGCCTTGGCTTGCCAGCCATGTTAGCCTTTCATTCTGCCAAGCATCTGAGAGTTTAAGAGGGGTCATGTGCCAGCAAAACACCCTGCTCCAGAGGTCCAGGAGAAGGGATCCCATAGGGAGGGGCCCTGAGGAGGGAGGGGCAGGAAGAGGAGAGGGAGGGAAAGACTGAGATGCATGGTGGATTAGGGGAGGCTTCTGGACCAAGGACCACCCAAAGGTCTGTGCAGCTGCTGGCTGGCCAGGAGGTGCTGTTGTATCCCACTAACTGGAGCTTGTGCTCTCCAGAGCAGCCCCAGCCCTGGTCCTTTTGAGAGACATTGTTAAATTCCCTAGACTGTTCTCAGAGAATCTTCTGCCTCAGCCTCCTGAGTAGATGGCGTTATAGGCTCTTTCAACTGGCCCGGCTGCAGTCTCTGTGTCTCTGTCCTTCTATGTATATAATGGTATAGACATAGAGGATATATAGATAGATACAGAGATAGAGATACATTAGGATGGTTGCACTGGCTAGGCTAGAAGTTGCTATGTAAACCATGATGATGGGGAACTTGTGCTACCATGCCTGGCTGCAATCTCTTGAAAACACAGCAGGATGTGTTTGTAGCTTTGGCTGACCCTGAAGATTGAAAAATCTTCCTGCTTCAGCTCTGGGCTACTGGGACTACAGGTGTGTGCCCCCAAAGGCCCGGCGTTCTGTTTCCAGGTGCTGCAAAAGTGAATGAATGGAGGGGTGATATCTTAGTTAGGGTTACTACCGCTGTGATGAAACACTATGGCCTAAACCAACTCGGGGAGGAAAGGGTTCATTTGGCTTACATTTCCACATCACCGTTCCTCATTGGAAGAAGTCAGGACAGGAACTCAAACAGCAGGAACCTGGAGGCAGGAGCTGATGCAGAGGCCATGGAGGGTACCGCTGCTGGTTTGTTCCTTCTGGCTTGCTCTAACGACTTTCTTATAGAACACTGAACCCCCAGCCCGGGGGTAGAACCACTCACAGAGGGCTGGGCCCTCCCACATCGATCACTAACTAAGAAAATGTCCTGCAGGCTTGCCAACAGCCTGATCTTTTAGAGGCATTTTCTTAATTGAGTTTCCTCTTCTCAGATGACTTTAGTTGATGTCAAGTTGACATAAAACTATCTAGCACAGTGAATAACTTTTTTTTTTTTTTTTTTACATAGTGTTTCCCTATGCAGCCTTGGCTAGTCTAGAACTCACTATGTTGACCAGGTTAGCCTTGAATTACTAGAGATTCACCTGTCTCTGCCTCTGGAATGCTGGGATTAAAGACTTTTGCCACCATACCCAGTGAAAAAAAATTTTTTTTTTAAGTATAATGAACTTTTTTTTTTTTCCTTCAAAAAAATCTTTCCACAAGTCCATTATGAAAAATAGACAAAATAAATATTTTGTTTGTATAAGTTTTTGGGCTTGGGCTAGGGGTGTGGGTAGGTGGTAGAGCATTTGCCTCACATACGTGAGGTTTGACCTCAGCCCACAACAAACTAGAGTAAAAATAAAACGTGTATGGGAATTTACCTGTGAAATGAAGGTTATTGAAGCAGATGGAAACACAAATTGGACTGAGCGCAATGCGATGTCCTGGGTTGAATCTGAGGACAATGAGGCCCTTGGTAGAAAGTCTGTGAAAACCGAAGAGATGGTGGAGTCAGTTCCCTTCTTAGCAGCGACCCCATGGGCTCTTCGTTCTGAGAGCTGCACCGTGCTTACGTTACCAAATGATAGGAGAGAACGGTACTGGGGAGGCCCACTTAGAAGCTGCCACTTCCCTGCAAATAGAAATTATTACCAAGAAAATGTTTCTCTCCAAGCCTGTCATGGCATCCATGAACGGATTTCACAAACAGAAAGATCCAAGGCCCTGGCTACGGGTGGCCGCGAGCTCCTTCCACCAGCGATCTCTGCTCTGCTCTGCTCTGCTCTGCTTTGCTCTCACAATATCAAGAGGAGTCTTGCCTCTCCTAACCATGGCAGTGGATGTGAACACCTCCTTGCACTGAAGTCTCAGGCTCCTTGAGTTTCTAGAAGAAAGAAGGGGAGCAGACTCGACATAGTGCAACGCAGGTCTGCAGGTCACCATTTGCAAGAGGTGTGTGTGTGTGTGTGTGTGTGTGTGTGTGTGTGTGTGTGTAACAGTTTTAAAGTCATGTAAATGTTTTTTTTAAAAGATGACTGTTCTTGTTTTGAGACAGTCTCACCCAGCCTGGCTGTAAACTCACTGTGTAGCTGAGGATGACCTTGAACTCCTGATGTGCCTGCTTCCTTTCCTGAGTGCTGAGATTACAAGTGTCTGTCATCCTACCTCTGAGCTATACCCTTAGTCCCTCTTTAATTTTTTTAATTAAAAAGTATTATTGATGGGGGCCAATACTATGGCTCAGAGGCTAAAAAGCTTGCTGCTAAGCCTGAAAACCTGAGTTCAATCTCTGAAGCCCACATGGTAGGAGAGAACCAATTCCTGAAAGTTGGCTTCTGACCTTCACGTCTGCTGTGAGACATCCATGTGAGACACACACACACACACACACACACACACAAATGAGTTGTAACTTTATTTTTTTTTTATTTTTTTATTTTATTTTATTTTTTTTCAAGACAGGGTTTCACTGTTGTCACTCTGGCTGTCCTGGAACTCACTCCATAGACCAGGCTGGCCTTGAACTCACAGAGATCCACCTGCCTCTGCCTTCCGAGTGCTGGGATTAAGGGTGTGCACCACCACTGCCTGACTTGTAACTTTAAAATATAACTTTAAATTTTTATTTTTAAATTATAATGGTAACTATATGTGTTGAGGGGGAGCATGCCATGAGTAGAGGTCAGAGGTCAACTTTCAAGAACCAGTTCTTTCCTTCCATCATGGACTCTGGGGCTCACACTCAGGATATCAGGTCTGCACAGCAAGCAACTAATACCTACTAAGCCATGTCACCTGTCCCTTCTTTAAAATTGTCTTAAAAGAGTTCATTTAAGTTGCTTAGGCTGGCCTTGATCTCGTGGCTCTCCAGCTTTAGCTTCATAAGTAGCTGGCATCACAGGTCTCTGCTACCAGGCCTGTGTTTCTTCTCCTCAGCTTACATCCAATACACGAGGTCGAGCACTCCACCTACATGCGATGTTTACCCTTCGCCTTAGCACCCAACCTTACAATCCATATTTGCCAATGACGGAACCCAGGCTATCACATTGCCCATACATAGGTCTCTGTGTTTGGACACAGGGCCCCCAGCTGGTGCTGTTGTTTGGGAAGGTTGTAGAAGTGGAGTCTTGTTAGAGGAAGTGAGTCACTGGGGGTGGTCTTCAGGTTACATAGCCCAGCCTCATTTCCTGTTCTCCTGCTTTCTGACTGTGGGTGCAACGTGACCAGTTGCCTTTCGGCTCCTGCCCCGGTGACTTCCCTGCCGAGATTGCCTGGATGTTCCTTCCTTCCATAAGTTGTTCCTGGTCAGATATTTGGTCACAGCAATGAAAAAAGTACTAATGTGCTACTACCTGACCTTGGGCGAGCCACTTGTACACGCACAGGTACTGTTCTCAACGCCTACGGACGTCAACACTGAGTGTTCAGAGCTGTTCTTAGCGTGCAAATGCTTCCCGGGTATTGACTCTTCTTACCATCTGAATCAATCTTCCCTCAGATTTGGGGGAGCTCTCCATCTCCTTGTTCAACAGATGGTTATTGAACATGACCGTGTTGCGGGCATTGATCCGGCAGTAGGAATCTGTCGGTGAATAACAGCGACAGCGGCTGCCTTTACGGAGCCCTTCACCTTGGTTTTACAGTTGAAGATGCTGAAGCACCGAGGGACCGGGGCTTCCAGGTCTGCAGTGTGAAGGAACACCAGAGCCATTCTTGTCACTTGCTGGCACCGTCGCCGTGACTGGCACTGGAGAAAGGCTCCTCTTACAACAGCTCTGGTTCCTTGTCACCCAGCTCCTGATCCTTGCACCGAGCAGAAAGCATGGGTTTTATCTCACATGGTTTTGTCTGTAGGACCGGAGACAGTCGGGTCGGTTCGCAGAAGCTGTGAGAAGTTAGGAACTTGGTAGTTGCTGGCTGCTACATTGCCTTCCAGTTGGAGGCGCCCACGTGGGGCGGTAGGGAGGTAGGGTAGATACCTCCTCAAGGAGGTAGACCGGAGGTTGGAGAGAAGCAGAGGTGAGCAGAGGCGGGGCCATCCTGTCACTCAGGAACATGTCGAGTTCCTGTCATCGGTCCACAGTCACCTAAGATCCTTCTGTAAACTTTTGGATTTCAACTTACAACCAAAAGAAGACTAGATTGGGAGAGCTAGGGAAATAGATGGCCGGTAAAGTACTTGCTGGGTAAGCACGAGAACTTGAGTCTGGATCCCCAGGGAGCGTGTAAACTCTGGGTGTGCTGCATTCCTGCAATCCCAGTGGAGTCCGAGGGTCCCTGCTGGCCAGCCAGTCCAGCTCCTCATTCAGTGTGAGACCCTGTCTCCAAACACAGGAGCCAAGTGGTGATGCATCCCTTTAGTCCCAGCACTTAAGAGGCAGAGTCAGGCAGATCTCTGTGAGTTCGGGGCTAGTCTGGTTTACATGGTGCATTCCAGGCCAGCCAAGGCTGCATACTGAGACCCATCTCAATACAACAACAGCAACAACCTGGAGAGCAACTGACAACAGACGTTCACCGCTGGACTCTGCATACATGCACATGCATATGCGTGCATGCATACACGCAAACATATACACGCGTGTACACACACAACACGAGTCCCAGTTTGTATACTGGGAGTAGCAGGTGCTTAAGGAGTGACTGAACTCAGGCTCTGAGTTCCTTCCATCCTAGACTTGCGTTTTTTGGCGTCTGGAGCTCAGAGCGTTCTGTTCTTGGATCACTTTGCAATAGATTCTCTACTCCAGAGCATGTGACTGCGACCTAGCTCTTAATAAATCAGCCGGGAGCCCGCGCCCGGGAAAGAGCCTCTGCCGTTCATCATTCTTGTTTTCCTCTTGGGGAGAACAACCATGCTACAGCAATAACCTGCCACGTATATGTCTCAAAACCCTATTTATATAGCCATATGGATAAACATATATAAATAGGACTCTGGGATAATAGATTAAGGGGTCTGCTCATCCATTGAAGACTTATGAGGCTTTCAGGACCAAATGGCGGCCTGATTCAGTAAGAAAAATGGGTCTCCAGTAGAACGTGGCCAAGAATCCAATGAGTCTGTAACCTGGGAGAAAGCCCATCGATGGAGACGTGGGAAGGGGCTGTAGCCAAAATGGGCAGGGCGGGGCTGCATGGAGCTGGGAACCTGAGCCATCTACTCGGCTCAGCTCTTGTTTTGCTGTCTGACCTCAGACAGGTCACTCACCTTATGTGAGTTCCTTGTGTATAAATGAAAACGTGGGCTGTCATTATAAAAATTACCCTGAGGTGTGTGGTCATCATCCTCAGGTGGGAAATATTAGGAGAGCTCAGTTAATTGATGTTTTCTGTATGCCCCTAGGGCTGTTTGTGGATCTCTTACCTTCTGGAAGCTTCCATAGAAGGAGTCTGCATCCACTATGAGCCAAGGTCCCTGGAGTGGACTAAAAACAACAACAACATCCAGTACTGTTACTTTTTTTGGGTCTATGTGACTGGGGCAGGGTGCTTGTCACTTGGATGTACAGGGAGTATTTCCTGTGCTTGCTAAGAACCAGGTGCCCTCTTGTGAACTCCACAGATGTCACCTTAGTCCATCTCTGAGGTGGCAATCATTGTCTGACTGCTGTCTCAGGCCACACAACAGTGTGGTGTGACCAGCACCTGTGAGCAAAGTTTGGCCCCCCTGTCTGTACCCACATCATAGACTTCTGGAACATAAGGGCACACACTGGGGCTCCCAAGGTAAACTCCATGGAGAGCTCAAGCTCGAGCAACCGGGCTGCTCCTGGGCGTTTCCCAGCTCATCCATGTTTTTGGGACAAGCTACAGAGAAGATGCACTCTGACTGCCATGGGATTTCATCCAGATTTCTCAAGACAGCCTTTTTGTGTGTGTGTGTGTGTGTGTGTGTGTGTGTGTGCAAAAGTCTATTTACTGGAAAGGCTTACAGGACCCAAGATAACCAGGCATCGGCCATGCTTCAGTGAACCCCAAATCAAAGATGGACTAGATAACTCGTAGCTGATGTATTACCTTCCAGCATTTCAGGCCTTCCCTGGTGGCCAAGCCAGGCTGCTGTGAGATGATGAGAAC
The DNA here is from genome assembly GCA_026225945.1 of Cricetomys ansorgei. Lineage (NCBI taxonomy): Eukaryota > Metazoa > Chordata > Mammalia > Rodentia > Nesomyidae > Cricetomys > Cricetomys ansorgei. The sequence goes on from JAMJFZ010001871.1 coordinate 3,937,718, forward strand.
ACATTTCTCCTGTTGGGGTGCAGCTGGAGTCAGACCAGGCATTGAAGGGGGGGCAAGTGGGATATAGGATGCTAATCCCAGGGCCTCTTTCTCAAACTCTTGCCTGTAGAAAGGCACTGTGGAGGCCAGGACAGCTAGGCTGCTACCTCCATAACACGCCCTCGCTGTGTGGTCAGGCAGTGAACCACACCAAGCACCTGGCATGGGCCAAGTCCAGAGCTTCGGGTTGATTGGATTCTCCGAACACCTTCTGGGTGGTCCTGCTGTTACCTCCACAGGACTGGTTGGAAACTGAGGCACGGAGATTCAACAGTTGGTTTCCATGGCTCACGTCGTAGGGAGCTGAGCTGCAACTGTCTCAGGCTGACTCTGGATGTGTGGCTGTTAACATCACTCTCTGACACCTCCAGGATTAGCCATCACATTTGTGGGGAAGTCAAAATGCAAGAACTGTTGCTTAAAATTTTTTCTTTTAAAAATTGGAGTGTATGTTCATGTGTGTGTGTAGCCGATAGCTACGGTGTGAGCTCAGCAAGAAAGATAAGGGGGTGTTTTCACAGATACAAAACCTTCCCGAACTCAGCAGAGGGACAGCATGTCATGGCAAGCACCATCCTGGACAGTGGAACCCCAATCGTCTGGTCTCAGTAGTTTTTATTGACACAGAAGCTCCTCAGGTGTTTTACTGATACAAAAACTCTGCCCCCTCAACCAAAGACCTATTTGCATAATGAAGAGAAACTTGTAGCTTAGTCTCATCCCACAATCCTTTAGCATCCAAGCTATGTCACATTTATGGGTGGGGGGAGCTTAAAGCCTAAGGGGAGTGTTCTTTCCCTGTTGCCTGAGACTGTGGGAAAGGGACTACAGCAACTTTGCTCTTGAACCACAGCGGCTCTGCCAGAGAGTGATGAGCAGGTGCAGGTCATGAGGAAGCAAACCTCTGAATCAGAGATTTACATCAAGCCAGCACCTGCAGATAAAGCAGACTGCCAAGGCTGAGGCAGCCCTCCCCCCAACAAAGTACAAAACAACTGTTACAAAGTTACATAGCACAACTGGAATTAAACTCCCCCAACATCTGTGGGTCAGCTTGCACATTTGTAAGTGTGCATGAGAGAGCAGTCAACACTCTTTGTCTTCTTTATTTGCTCTCCAGCTTATTTAAAAACTATTTATTTGTTATTGTGTGTGTCTGCGTGCACATGGGTACTCCTACCGCAGCATTCATGTGGAGGTCAAAGGGCAACTTTGAGGAGTTGGCTCTTTCCTTCCACCTTTAAGGGGCTACAGGTGCTAAACTTACGTCTTGTTAAGCAAATGCCTTTACCTGCTGAATTATCTTGGCTACCTCCACCTATCTCTGAATCTGGTGTTCTGTCTCTTACTGAACCTGGTATTCACTGATTCAGCCAGACTACCGGCCAGTGAGCTCTAGGCATCCTCTTGTCTCTGCCTCTCCAGTGCTGGGATTATAGTATCTAAATGCTGGAGGTCTAAACTCAGGTCTACCAACTGTCTACCATCTGCCTACCATCTGCCTACCATCTGCCTACCATCTGCCTACCATCTGCCTACCATCTGCCTACCATCTGCCTACCATCTGTCTACCTATCTAATGTACGTGAGTGCTTTCTGCACACCAGAAGGCATCAGATCCCATTATAGATGGTTGTGAGTGGCCACGTGGGTGCTGGGAATTGAACTCAGGTCCTCTGGGAGAGTAGCTAGTGTCTTAACCTCTGAGCCATCTCTCCAGCCTAAACTCAGGTTTTTATCCTTGCATGGCAAGCACTTTACTGACTCAGCCAACTCTCCACGCTCTTTAACGATTTAACAACGTGTGTGTGTGTGTGTATGTGTGTGTGTGTGTGTATGCACATACACATGTCAGTGTTCATGGAGGCCAGAAGAGAGGGTCAGATCCCCTGGAACTGGAATTATAGACAGTTTGAGCTGCCTGATGTGAATGCTGGGATCTAAACTCTAGTCCTCTGAAAGAGCAATGTGCTGTCTTTACTGTTGGGCCATTCCTCAGCCCTTGGGTGATGCATTAAAAAAATGCTCTCATGTAATCATTATCTAGGTCAGACCATTTCTGGCCCTCACACTGTCTTCCCGTGTCCCCTCTGAGCACCCATACCCCTCAACACACAACATGGCTGCTATTGCTGCTGTTTGGTTTTGCCTGATCAAGTTCCCCATCAATGGGATAACACAGTATGTATTCTCCTGTGTCTGGAGTATCTTCTGGTACGTGGCATCTGTGGAACTTTTTATGGTTTTGGATGGAGCAATGGTCTTTCTAAGCTTTGACAACACGGAATATGCATTTAAACTTGTAGGATGAATGTTACCTTCTCTTCAAGATTTGTTTTATCTTTAATTACATGTTTGTGTGTGGTGTGTGCTCGTGAGTGAGGATTCCTTCAGAGGCTTGGATTTCTGGGAGCTAGCGTCGCAGACAGTTGTGAGCCATCCAACATGTGTGCTGCAAACCTTCGGTCCTCTGGAAAAGCAATATGTGCACCTGAGTCTCCAGCCCTGTCACCTCTGTTCGGCCCATGAAGGCAGCATTTTAGAAACATGTCATGTTTTTATTTATTTATTTTTTGAGGTGTTAGGGTTTGAAGAAGATGTCTGTGGGGACTGGGTCGAGTCCTGGTACTCACCAGGATCACCTCTAGAAAGAAAGCGCCATGTTAGTCCCCCGTGTCTGCAGACTCTCTTGTTTCCCTCAGCAGCCTCTCGTGCCCAGGCCATTTAACCGGTTTGTAATGAATTCTTGAGGACAGAAGCTGCCATGGGAGAGAATGAGACATAGGGAGACAGAGGGGAGGAGTGACCATCTGCGACAGGGACACCCTGTGCACCTTGGGAGAGACATATGTCGCCCAGCCTTCAGGCTTTTCAGGCTTCTCTGTCCTGTTCGGTGAACACTTAGGGCTGTGCCCATGTGCCCAGGTGCGGTCCTGACCTGTTTTGCTCTCCTAACAGCCTCCGTGGATTTGCTGGTGTTGGCTATCCCTCTGTGCCAGGTTCTGGTTAATACTCATTCTCTCTCATCTCCTCAATCTTGTATTTGCAAGAGCAGGAGATGTCACCCACACAAGGCCGCACAGTTCCTAAGTGCGTCTCCTACAACATGACTCTGGAACTGGACCCCAGTGGGCACAGCCAGGAGCTGTGTGGCCTTCTGATAAGGGAAGCCTCTGTTGTTAGCTGTTTGCATGTACAACGTGTACAAGTACATGTGAATATACAAGTGTGTGCATAGGAGCACTGCTTGTGGACACAGGTCTCTCTTGCATTAAAGATTAAGCATAAGTGGGTATTTAGTAAATGGAATCACGACATCATTTATCAGTGACCTGACTTTGTTTTTGAGTCAGGTCTTGATATACATCTCACGCTAGCCTGGAGCTCACAGCAATCCTCCTATCTTAAGCCTACCTAATTCGGTCTCTCTCTCTCTCTCTCTCTCTCTATCTGGTATCCAGTTCTCAACCTTCCTAATGCTCCACCCTCTAATGCAGTTCCTCATGCTGTAGTGACCCCCAACCATAAAATTATTTTCCTAACTGTAATTTTGCTGCTGTTATGAACCGTAATGTAAATATCTGATATGCAGATGGGCCGCCACCGCATCCCAGCACTTAAGAGATAGAGGTGGGAGATCTGGGGTTCAAGGACAGTCTCAGCTACCTAGTGAGTTCAGAGCTAGCCTGGGATGCATGAGACCTGTCACAAGCAAAGAAGCAAATGAAACGCCTAACATGCAACCTGGGGTAAAGCCATCGGAACATGTGACCATATCTTTTCTCCACATTTTGTCTTTTTGAGACAGGGTCTCACTATGTAGACCAAGCTGGCCTTGAACTAACTGCTATCTGCCTGCCTCTGCCTCCTGAGTGTACCACCATGCCTGGCTGTGGATGTTGATATTTTAATTGATTTTATTTCCATTATGTGTGTGCCATGGCAACTTGTGGGACTTGGTTCTCTCCTTCCACCATGTGTATCTTGGAGATTTAACTCAGGTGCCTTTACCCGCTGGGTGATCTCACTGGGTCCAAGGAAAATTTTAAGGTTCTCACACAGTGTACTGGGTCTCATCATGACGTTTTCATACACACGTGTCAGTTTTTGTTCTCCTTTGTTCCCCGCCTCCACTACTGTCTTGTTTGTTTTTTGAGACAGGATGTCATGTAGCTCAAGATGGACTTGGACACGCCCTGTTGCTGAGGCTGGCCCTGAACTCCTAATCCTTGTGCCCCCACCTCTGAACCCATGTTCTTATGATTGGTACTTGTACTTGTAGGAGCTGCAACGACTCAATCTCCCAGCCCCTACTTAGTCTGCCGCTATCCAGGATATATGACAAGAAGCTCGATATCTTTCGTTGGTTAGCAGGTACCCTGGAGGGGGTGAGGTCCCCAACTCGGGTTCTTTGCTTCCATTAGGTTGACATAGGAGATGTCCACAAGCCCGCAGGACTCAGTGTGTGTGAGGGGCCCTTGCACTCTTCTTATCCCTGCCATCCTCTCTCCTGCATTCCCTCATCCCAGAACCTATGGTGCTCAGCACTTCCTGTCTGTTGGTTTCAGAGTTTGTGAGGTGAGCTAACACAGTCACGTGATGGGCAGTGATGTTTTCCATCCAGAGGAATCTATCTGTCTGTCTGTCTGTCTATCTATCTATCTATCTATCTATCTATCTATCTATCTATTTTTCCAGACAGGGTTTCTCTGCTGTAACTCTGGTTGTCCTGGAACTCACTCTGTAGACCAGCCTGGCCTTGATCTCAGAGATCCACCTGCCCCTGCTTCTGAGTGCTGGGATTAAAGGCGTGTGCCACCACCGCCCAGCCCATCCAGAAGTATCATTCCTCATCACCCTGGGCCTGTATCAGACCACAGACATCCGTACATCATTCAGAGGGGCAATGATGAGGACTAGGACACTATGGCAGTGGTGGAAGAGAGAAGATAGGAAGGAACGTGAAGGGTACAGGATAGATGGACAGGGTCAAGGATCGTGTCTTAGGGGCGATGGGGAGCCAGAGTGGACAATAGCTTCCTGGAGCACTGTTTCATTGAAATACTCAGTATTTCACAGAGGTGCAAACCGAAGCTCAGCTTGCCTCCACTCACAGAGCTCCTGAGTGGTGGCTTAGAGATGGGAGCCAAAGCCTGACCACAGCTGTGACCCCAGTGATTTTCACATTTAAACACAAATTAGGATCACCTGCAATATTGTTGAATACCAATTACTGGCATCCATGAGCTCCGACTCTGTCTGTGAGGATGAGGTCAAGGTTTTGCATTCTTCTCTCACTCTTCCCATGATGCTGATGCTGTTGCTAGGAGGACTCTGCTTTGGGAACCAAGCTGAGTCAACGATTCTCAGCCCCGGGTGCACACTGGCACCACCCGAGCACTTAAAAATCCCTTCCAAGAAGCTGCAAGAAAGCTCGTTGGGTAAAATGCATGCTTGGCACAAGCACGAGGACCCGAGCTCAGTCTCAGCACCACATAAAAAGCCAGGCGTGCTGGCACACCTATGATCTCACCAGTGAGGAGACACAAGGGAGAATCCCCGGGCTTGCTGGCCAGCTGGAAGAGCCAAATTGGCAAGCTCCCAGGCTCAGTGAGAGACCTTGTCTAAAAAAACAATGATGTGGAGAGGTCATTGAAGGAGACATTTGACATCAACCTCTGGCTTCCATGTGCAACACACACACACACAGTGTCAGCTGGCCCTCTCCGAATCGGTCTGCAATAGACCAGGTATAGGCATTTTTCTTAAGAGCCCCTGACTGTGCTAATGCGCAGCCTTGGTAAGAACCACTGCCTCACCCCGTCAACAGGGAGGTGAGGCCAGTGGCAGGTCCCTGGAGGAAAAAGGACTCCCTTCCCTAATGTTCAGCCACACAATGACTTCTGCTTTCAAGTTTAAAATACCCTGAACATTTGGAGCCATTCTGCTCAGTCCCAGCTAGATGCTAATTGAGTTCCCTTTTGGGGCTGGATGCTTGCTCTGTACTGCTTTTCCACTGACCCGATGGTGAACTGATGGGAGCCAACTGGGGAGGTGGGAACTGGCACGCTGGGAACCCATTGAGAAGCTGATGGCAGCTTGCGAGGAGGCATTTTTCTTACAAATCCTGATCTGTGGTGATTTCACTGAAGTTCGTAGAGGCATGTTTTACGACCGAGGTCCTCACATAATTACGCAACGGAAATGTGTTTGAAATTGCCTAAACGGTCGTAGGTGGGTAAGATTTGCTCAGGCATTCATGGTGCTTTCCAGAAGTCCACGTACAGTTGGATTACCTTGCAAATGTGCTTTTGATGTTAGGTTTGGCTGTTCCTGGTTCATTGCTGAGGAAGAGGCACTCGGGAGAAAATACTGCTTTTTAGAAAACTGGCATTAATTGTTTCTAAGGATGACTAAATCTTTTTCCAGTCCCACCCCCAACTCCTATGGCTGGGGATGGAAACCAGGGTCTTGTCCAGGCTAGACAGCACTCTACCAGTAAGCCACACCTCTGCCCTAGAATGACGAAACCTTTAACACCTCTCTCTCTCTTTTCTGTCTCTGTCTCTGTCTCTGTCTCTGTCTCTGTCTCTGGAACCCAAGGCCTTGTCCAGGATAAATAAGTTGTTTTGTTTTTTTTTTTTTTTTAAGACAGGGTCTCACCATGTAGCCCTGGCTGGCCTCGAACTCACAGAGATCTGCCTGCCTTTGGTTTCTGAGTGCTAGGATTAAAGGTATGTGCCACCCAGTATGTAAGCCTGGCATAAATAAGAATTTTAACAGTGAGCCATACCCCTGCCTTCGGATGATAAATCTTATTTTGTTTTACACACACAAGTATGTTCAGATGCCCACGATAGGTCAGAGGCAACAGATTCCTCCTGGAGCTAGAGTTACAGTGAGCTGCCCAACATGGGCTCTGGGAACTGAACTCAGGACTCTAGAAGAGCAGCAAGTGCTTCTAACCGCTGAGCCATTTCTCCAGCCTGGGTGATGAAATCTTGTCTGGTGATTCATTGTTGAAGAAATAAACAGGGAGGCTTGTGACTGCTGCTTTACCATACAAGGAAAGTAAAACAAAAACAGAACAATAAAAGCTCTAAAATACCCCAAAGAAAGCTACCTTTCTCTATGCATTGGTCCCACCAAGCTTTCCTGGTTTCCCAGAGAAGACGGAGCTCGAGATTTAATGTAGATGTTCCCAATTTAAAATGCTCACCTAAATAAAATAAATACTATAAGCTCTAAATAGGTCTGTGGGCTGTTGCAGACCACATCCATGACCTTGCCTAGCCCATTAATTGACAGAGGAGGGAACACTCCCTGGAGGATGGTCAGTGTAAATAAAGGCGGTCTTGTTAAGGGCTGGTGGGAGAAAGGCAAGAAAGGGATGGACTCCGGTAGAAAGGCGCCTGAATGCTGAGGGAAGAGAGAAGGGCTAATTTCATCTTGAAGCTGGATCTTGACAGGACTAGGAAGCTACAGAAGCTACAGAACAGTGATATTGCAGACCAGAGACGTAAGTAGCTGGAGAAATGTTCTAGGCAGGAAGACTGAATCCAGGCCTAGAGCTGACGACATCACTCGTAGGACCCAAGATTAAGAACTGGGAGATCTTACATTTTAATTAATTGATTATTGTGTGTATATATGTATTATTTTTGTGTGTACATAATAAGTGCATGTGCATGTGTGCACATGTATGTAGAGAGAGCAGAGGTTGACATCAGCTGTCTTCTTCAATCACTTTCCACCTTATCTTGAGTCAGTGTCTCTTATTGAACCCAGGATTCTCAGATTGACTAAACTGCCTGGCCAGAGCTGAGCTCGGGGGGTCCACCTGTCTCTCCCCCCCACCCAGTACTTACTAGGACTATAGATGCACACAACCACACCCAACTTTTATGTACATATTTTAAATTATGTATGTGTGCATTTGTCCATGTGCAGGTGCATGCACATGTGCACAGTTGCCTGTGGAGACCAGAAGATGGTGTCAGAGACTCTGGATCTGGGGTTATAGGTGGCTGTGAGCCAAGCAATTATGCGTGCTGAGAACTGAACCTGGGTCCTCTGCAAGAGCAGTTCGCGCTCATAACCACTGTGCCACCTCTCCAACCCCATCAGATTTTTTTTTTTTTAAACTGGGTGCTGATGATCAGAATTTCGAACGCAACCCCTCATGTTTCTGTGTCAGACACTTTACCTACTGTGTTACCTCTCTAGCCCCTGGAGATTTTGATCCGGCCAAAGCTGTAACTCACACCCAAGATGCACTTTCACTGTGGCAAAGGAAAGAGGATGAGTTAAGTGTCTGAGAATCTGAGAGTGGGGTTAGCCAAGCCTGAGAAAGGGGTGACAGGTCAGATGATGAAGTGCAGTCTGGGCTCCCCCTCCCCCTCTATCTGCAATGAGCATTCCAAGCTCTGTTGCCAGAGCTGAAAAGCCCTACTTGCTAGATGGCTATAGTTCCTTTGTCCCTCCATAGCTCCCAGCATTCTGAGTACCTGGAGCCCCCCATTTCGGTAACCGTCTTAGTGTCCCCGGATCACGTGGGGTCCCTTGCGTCTGACTGGGGTTGCTTTCTTTGTCAGTCCTGTTTTTCTTTTAAACTTTAATTAATTTATTGTGTGTGTGCATGTGCATATGTATGTGATGCCACCCAGAGGTCAGAGGACAGCTTCGTGGAGTTGGGTTCTCTCCAGGTGTGTGGCAAGTTCCATTACCCACATCCCCATCTCCTCGGTGCAGGGATCCGCTTTTCTTATGAAAGTCAATTTGGCTTTCTTCTACTCCTAGGTTGTTTAGTGGTTTTATCCTGCAAGAGTTTTGTGTGTTTTTTTCCAATTATTTTTCCATACCTACGGGGTTGGTGGTGCATCCTCCCTGTCACAATGGATGCACAGGCTTTCTTTTCTAATATCCAGTGCTTTTATGATACCTTTACCTAATTCTTTTTGTTGTTTTTTGAGAAAGAATTTCTCTGTTGTAACTCTGGCCGTTCTGGAACTCACTCTGTAGACCAGGCTGGCCTCGAACTCATAGGGACCCGCCTGCCTCTGCCTCCTGAGTGCTGGGATTCAAGGCGTGTGACACCCCCACCTGGCTTGCCTAATTCTTATTTATTTATTAGATCAAGGTGAGTGTATCTATTCTTATCATTGTGATGTAATGTAACATTGTACCAGAGAGTCTCACAGTATTTTAAGGAAAACATAAATTAAAAAAAAAATTAAAGCCCATAGTTATTGGGCAAGAAGTGAAGTGGTTCTTATCCATTGATGGTTTGAAATATACATGGAATCCCAAAAACTGTATAAAACACTGCAAGGGCTAGAGAGATGACTCAGTGGTTAATACCACTGGCAGCTCTCATGAAAGACCCAGGTTTGGTTCTTAGCTTCCATATCAGGCAGCTCACAACTGCCTACTATTTCAGTTCCAGGGGATCTGATGCTCTCTTCTGGTCTCTACAGGCAGCTATGTATAAGTGTGCATACAAACACATACACACACACCACACACACGCACACACACGCACAAAGTAAAATAAATTTAAAAACCTACCATCAAAATAAATATCTGAAAATCAGCTACAAATAGTAAGTCAATTTATCAAGGCTTCCAAGCAGAGCATAATACAATGACTATCTTCCCATGCACCAACAATAAACAATTACAAATGTGAATTTTAAAGCATCCTACTGGGTCAATGAGACTGTTCAGTGGGTAGAGACACTTGTGCACAGGTCTGATGACCTGGGTTCCACAAGATGGCAAGAAAACACTGACTCCTGAAAGTTGTCCTCTGACCACATGTGCATGGCGGCAAGCACGCACACACACACAAACACACACACACACACACACACACACACACTAATTTTTTTTCAAAAGATGTATTAGTTATAGTGGTGTCACAAAAGTGCAAAGATACTACGAGGAAAATTTAACAGTGTACTTATAGCCTCTCTCTGTTGGAGTACTGAGAGGATTTACAAGTCCCTTCTCCAATTCTGTAACACCAAGGGAGTGTCCAACCATCACATTCAATTCTGATACCAACTATGCAAAACAATTACTGAGGTCCCACAAATCAAAGGCTCAGTTCCGTAACACCCCAGATTTAGACGCAAGCGGGGTGTATGTACCTGGCCATAAATTCAGGAGTTTCCACGACCACTTCCTCATGAACGTTAGTGAATGTTTATCACAAATGGCATCAGTGCCCTGCCCTAGTCACCACCAAGAGGTATTATTGTTAGATGGTTTAGTTATGATTGTGGTTCCCAAAGTGAATCACCTCCTGTCATCACTGTGGTCCTGACTTCTGACAACTCTCAGAGGGGCTGTGCAGGGGTTCACACAGTTAAAGTGTCCCTGGAGTCAAACCAGAGCTGACACCTGTTCAGAGTTCCCCTGACCTTGACTGTCCTAACACTTGCAGTAGCTAAGCCAGACAATAGGCCTTTGCTTCCCGATTGCTCAGGTCTGAAATGTTAATGTCAACTCCGGAGGACGTCATGCTTACAACAAAAGCTCCGAAGAATTCATTTGAAGAAGCCACTTCGATTAATCTTGGCATCTGGATAAAAACGAAATTTGGGACCTCAATTACCTGATTGAGTCCCACGCAGCCTTCGCCGGCAGCCATATTAATGAGAGCAGCAATCACTTCTCCCACTCCGAGACCCGATTACGGTCCCAGCCCCAGCAATCTGTCCTTCAAGTGCACCGGAAGCGGCACTATTTTCTCCTCTGTTGGAGAGAGAGGTTCAGTTCTGAATCCTTAACCCTCTGTGCTCCGCTGGCTGTAGAATGTTCAGGATGCCGGATGAGTCTCTTACAGTCAGAGGCAGTTAAGGTCATCTGAACCAGCGCTCACTGGGACCCATTCAGCAGCCGAGGAGACAGAGGTTTGCAAGAGTCTAAATCAAGCCGGGTGTGGTGATGTATGCCTGTAATCCCAGCACTCAGGAGGCCAAGGGGAGAATGAGAAGGTTGAGGCTAGCCTGTGGCCAGGGAGGGACAGAGACGAGACAAGGATACATGACTTTGCCACCCACCTGTTTGTCTTCAAAGGTTTGCACGCTCCAAGGATGGAAACTTCTCCTTGGCTCGTGGTAAAGGAGGATAATGAAGGCAAAGTCTGACTGCAGAACTGCACGGGGGAGAGAGTGGTCTGCACAGGAGACAAGAAGGTGGGCTCTGGGCAGGTGGCGCCATCCCACAGGCCTCTAGGGCAGCAGTCTGTATCCCAGGTCTCCATTTATCTGTAGTCCCCCCCGCCCCCCGTGGTGACCCTTGTCAATTACACCCCTGGTGAAATATGGGTGGCCGACTTTTGATCCCGAACCACCTGGTGTGCATCTGGTCAGCTGCCTCGCCAGTGGCCATGTGGTCAGAGTGTGAATTCCTCTGAGGAGGTGAGGCAGCTGGACAGTCCCAGGAGCGAATTCTCATCAACGGCGGTGGCGGTCAGGCGGTGGAGGGCAAGGCTGTGCTCAGGACAAGATGGAGAGCCTCCTCCCAGCTCCATTCTGTCAGAGGCACCAGCTGGCAACTGTGCTGTGAAGAGAAATGAAGAGGGCAGCCTGTGCCTCCTTTCCTCCCTGCTTTCTGCCATTGAAAAACAAAGAGCTGGAAGGGCTGGTGACGGTCACCATTCCAGTGCACACAATTAGCGGCAGGAGGATCGAGAGCTCAAGGCTAGCACCGGCTATGGGCTACACGAGACATCTGTTGTCTGACGGTGGCCTTTGGCTTGGGACTTTGTTGACCTTTGTTTTAGTTTGCTTTTCTGTTACTGTGGTAAACACCACATTACGGAAAGCAATTTGTGGAGAAAGGGTTTATTTCAATTTACATTCCCAGGTCACAGCCCATCTTTGAGAAAAGTCAGGCAGGAACCTGGAGACAGGAATCATGGAGGAACATTGCTTGCTAGCTTGCTCTCTGGTTCGATCAGCTAGCTTGCTTATGCAGCCTAGGCTCTCCTAGCTCAGCCCTTTTGTATCAATCATCAGCCAAGACAGCACCTCCCAGACAAGGCCACAGGCCTATCAGATTGAGGCGATTTTTTTGGACAGAGCTTTCTTCTTCCTAGGTTGTATCGAGTTGACAGTAAAAACTAAGTAGGTCAATCTCGAAACTAGCTTTGGCCAATGGTACACGAAGGTAATAAGAACTAGAAATGGGCTTGTGTGTTTGGGACTGTCTCCTTGTGCACTTGCCTTTTGTCATTAAAAGAACAAGCTTTAAGCTGGGCAGGGCAAGCCAGGCATGGTGCCATATGCACTTAACTTCAGCCTTTGGGAGGTGGAGGCAGGGAGGACCAGGAGTTCAAAGTCATCCTCAGCTACATAGCAAGTTTGAGACTAGCCTGGACTACATAAGAGCCTGTCTCCAATCAAAATAAATAAATAAATAAATAAATAAATAAATAAATAAATGCACTTAGGCTGTCACCTCTTTCATCCCAGCACTCAGAAAGAAGAGACACACAGATCCCTTTTGAGTTCGAGGCTGACCTGATTTACGCAGTGACTTCCAGGCCGGCCAAGACTGCATAATGAGACCCTGTCTTAACAACAGCAACAACAACACTAAAACAAACAACAAACAAACAAACAAAAAACAAAAAGCTAAACAAATTGGGTTTGGTGGAACATGCAGAGTCCCAGCGCTTGGGATGGTCACATGGCAAGAGAATAAGATTTGCTCCAAGAGGCCCTGAAATGCACATCTGACACCAGTGAGTGCATTTAGACAGATCTGGGAAAGAATTTTTATCAACTAAAATGACAGGGAAATGGAATGGTTGGCTTGAGAAAGAGGGGGCTTGGAAATGTCAAGGCAGGGCCTACTGTACACTACAGTCTTTATCTTTTATTTTGTGATAATTCTCTTGGAAAGAGAAAAACACTCCGAGGTTAGAATTCATTCATAGAAAAGGGATTTGAGACTCAGAGAAAGCAAGGAACTTACAAACATCAACAGGAAAATCAACAGTCAGAGAGGCTGGATCTGAACCTGCATTCTCCTGGCATTAAGATCTCAGAACTGGCTTCCAGAGGATTCTAGCACCAAAGGGAAATGGTTTCTAGTGTGGGTCACAAGGCCGTCCCTGGTAGAGAATGAAGTGTTCACTGGTGGTTGGAAGAAAGAGGGGCATGAGAAAGAAGTGCTTTTTGAAAACAAACCTGCTGTACTAATGATCAGTGGCTTTCCTTTCATCTGACATTCCATTGTCTCAATTTTTCGTTTTAATCAGATGATATTAGTTTTTAGATCTACCTTTTACCTGGGTGTAGTGGTACAAGCCTGTAATTCCCCAGGACTTGGGAGATTGAGACAGAAGGATTGCCACAAGTTTGAGGCCAGCCTGATGTATATATATCAAGATTGAGGACCATCACAGTAAGATCCTGACTCAAGCAATACACAGACAGACAGACAGACAGACAGATGAAGGTAAAGTTGTCGTTTGGACCAGCAAGATGGCTCAGTGCTTGCCAGGCAAGCCTGGAACCTCAGTTTGATCTTCCAGACCCACGGTGGCAGGAGAGAACTAACTAACTGCACAGTTGTTCTTTGGCCTCTGTACATAGATGTCATGAACGTACACATACGATTTTAAATATTGCCTCTTACTATTATTGTTTCACTTTGTTATGGTGGGGATGAACCCAGGGACTCATCCATGCTAGGCAAACACCATACACCAACCTACTTCACCAACCCAGTAAGTTGTCTAAATTTAGCAAAAATAAAACATTGTGAGCCTTGGACCTCTACCCAAATATTTTAGAATGATTTAGGCTGTAAAGTGGAAGATAAAGAACGCACTAGCTGGATGACCTTCAGGGACATTTCTAGGCTGATCTTTCTATATCTTCTTGATTTTTAAACTGGAGAGGTCGAGCATGGCCTCGGTGGGCCCCAGCAACGCCCTTGGCCAGCAGTTGTCTCCAGGCCAGGGAGCTGGCAAGGTTGGGTGCATCTCCTGAGGACAGGAGAGAGACCTCATAAATCGTACTCTATGTAAAGGCAGAGTGGTTGGCTTTTTTTCTCAGGTCCCTGTTTTTGCTGATTCAGTGGCAACAGGTCAGCTGTGTCTCCTCCATCTCTGTCACAGTGCTATGATGGAGACTGTGTGTCTTGTCCACATTCCTGTCCCAGATGACTTGCTAGCAGCTAAGCCCGGCCAGTTTTATATGGATGAAACCTCCTGGCAGATACCACCCCCATTGTCCATCACTCAGGATATACAGAAGCTGGGCTCGGGGGTTGCCCAGGCAGACTCTCAACTACCAGGAAGATAAGTAGAACAGGCTTCTGGGAGACTACAGTACTATTGTTAGCAGTATATCACTCAGGACTCCCCTGGGCTCCCAGTCCTGGGATCTCAACGAAAGAATTCAGATGTGATGCACTTAGCTCAGCAAAGACGAAGTTTATCTGAGTAATATGGGCATTGCAAGAGATGAAAGCATGTGAGGAACACAGGGAGTGCTGGGGAGGAGAGTGGGGAATGGCCCACCTACATTCTCACGGTTTTAAAAGGTTCGGTGTGTATGTATGTGTGTTGGGGGTCTGTGGGGGCTGTGGTTCTCTCATTGCACATTTCTGTAGATTCTGGGGATTGAACTCAGGTCTCTGGGCTTACTTAGGTGGCAAGTGCCTTTATTCACTGAGCCCTCTCGCCAGCCTCTGTGCCGGTATACATTTTTTTGAGATAGGATTTTGTAGCTATTTCCTAAAGTCTTTAGTATGGACAGCTTTAATGAGGGATGTTTTCCTATCCAGGTGATTGACAGGTCCATTTGGATTGACAGGAAAGGGCAACAGTCTGCCCTTTTTCTTTATCAGAAAAGCCCTTGCTAACTACTGATCTTATTTATTGACTCCTGGAGCGAGGTTTTGATAGTTATCCAGTAATGACCCACAGTCTGTACAGGATGTCATCTCCCCCGCCTCCCGTGGCCAGGGACCAGAGACAGGACCATGGTCCAGGCATCTGGCACCCCCCTGCAGTTGCAGCAGTTTTATAAGCTGCTGAGAGCTTCAGGCCCAGCGACTTCCAATTCTGTTAATTATCTGACTAGCTACTTAACACTAATTATTCCTTGCAGATCAACTTTATTAAGATATAATTTTTATGCCATACAATTTAACCATGGTTCTATTTTTTAAGATATTCACTGATGTGTGCAATTTCATCACTTTAGAATAATTTTTATCTTTTTTAGCACCTTTCTTTTTTTTTTTTTTTTTTTTTTGAGACAGGATTTCTCTGTTGTAACTCTGGCTGTCCTGGAACTCACTCTGTAGACCAGGCTGGCCTCGAACTCACAGAGATCTGCCTGCTTCTGCTTCCCAAGTGCTGGGATTAAAGGAGTGCACCACCACTGCCTGGCTACATTTTATATCTTAAAAAGACATCCCCCTACCAGGCATGGTGGCACACTGTTGATCCTGGCACTCTGGGGGTTGAGGCAGGAGAATTCAAAGTTCAAGACCAGACTTGGCTACCTGATGATGCTATATATCAAACAAAATAAAAAGAGATCCTCTCCCCTTTAACACTGATACCCCAGAGTCTCCCAACCCATGGCCTCTTTTCGGCACATTTGCTAAAATTCATCCAGGCAATGTCTTATTTAGGGTTTCTTTGGTGTGAAAAGACACCATGACCATGGCAACTCTTACAAAAGAAAACATTTAACTGGGGCTGGCTTACAGTTCAGAGAGTTAGTCCATCCCTGCTATTGTCATCATGGCAGGAAGCATGGCAACACACAGGCAGACATAGTACTGGCAGGAACCAAGAGTTCTACCTCTAGATCAGCAGGCATCAGGAAGAGAGAATGACACAGGGCTTGGCTGGAGTTTCTGAAACCTCAAAGCCCATCCCCAGTGACACACTTCCTCCAACAAGGCCACACCTCCTAATAGTGCCACTCCCTATAAGACTGTTGGGGTCATTTTCATACAAACCACCACAGGAAGTATATGACTTTTTGTGGGGAGTTCATATCAACTACTATACTGGTCTTGGGTTTATTTCTGTTGTAGATTTCTTTCTTTCTTCCTTTTTTTCCCCCCAGTGTTTCAAGACAGGGTTTCTCTGTTGTAACTCTGGCTGTTCTGGAACTCACTCTGTAGACCAGGCTGAGCTTGAACTCACAGAGATTCACCTGCCTCTGCATCCCGAGTACTGGGATTAAAGGTGTGCGCCATCACCACCTGGCTTTCTTTCTTTTGTTTTTAAACTTACTCCTTAGAACACTTTCGTCACTAGAGACTTTAGGGTCAGAACCTGAGCCCTGACAGCCTTCTGGTAATACAGGGTTAGTGCTCACTTTCAGTAGACCAATTAAAAAGACAAGTAATAGTGAAGACTGAAGAAAGGGAATTTATTCTGTGTGAGCACACTGGGAAAAGGAACAACAAAGCCCAGTGAACCTCAAGTCCACCCCCCACCCCCCCCCCCCCCCCCCGGCTGTAGCCTGCTCCAGGCTTCAGCCTTTTCCTTCCGCAGCATGAGAATCCTGGGGAAATTCCAATTTATTGGGGTATAATTTTTCAATAATCTGAAAGCCAGAGAGAAAGACACAAGTGTCTCTTTAAAATATCCTCACTCCTGGGCTGGAGGGATTTCTCAGTGGTTAAGAGCACTGCCAGCTCTTCCAACAGACCCAGGTTTAAACCCCAGCACCCACATGACAGCTAGCTGGCTATAACTCCAGTTCCAGGGAATTCATTTCCCTCCTCTGACCTCCGAGGACACTGTATGCATGTGATGCACAGACACGCACACAGGAAAAACACCCATAGAAATAGAATAAAAATAAATAAATCTTTAAAAAAAATCATGCCTACTGCGATGGTTACACTTTTCAGTTCATAGAGAAACTGAACAGGAAGCAGAAGTTTTCCATCCTACCCCCAGCCCCATGCCCTCCAATGTACCATGTCTTACCATCACCAGATTGTCACATTGGTTACAATCAGTGAGCCAACCCAACAGCTGAAGTCCCTAGATACACCCAGGTTCACCCTTGAGATGTGTGCGTGTGTGTGTTATTTTGTTTTGTTTTGAGATAGGGTCTCACTATGCATCCCTGACTGGCCAGGAACTCTTTATATAAACCAGAATGACCTCAAACTCACAGAAATCCTTTTGCCTTTGCCTCCTGAGCACTGAGATTTGGAGGTATGTGCCACCATGCTCATCCCTGGCTTTGCACTGTTTTGACTTTTGATGACTGCATAGTGATACATATCCACCTTTAAAGTAACAGACAGAAAATTTTCACGGTCCTGAACATCCTGTGTGCTTTCCTGTTGCAGAAATTTATTTTTAGTTACATATAAAATAATTTTTATGCACTATTAGGTGTGGGGCTGTCTATGGAGTTTTGTATTGTCTGAAGGTGCTATATTTATGAGGGGGAAGTTGATTGCTTATGATCTGCACCTGAGGAGTTCTGAATTAATAAAAACACCTGAACTCAGATGCTTGAGGTTCCACTGGCAGTATGGCACTGACTATGATGGTAGCTCCCTCTGCTGAGGTCTGGCAGAATTTTTACCTATGAAAGCACCTCCCTGTCTTCCTGGCTGAGCCACCTCAGCAGCATACAACTACAAATGATGTGCCACCATGTGGCAGGACATCCCTCCAGCTAATCCAGAGTGGAGACAAGGAAGAAGAGAAAGAAACTCCATACCTCACAGAGTCCATTAAAGTACGCTCAGAGAAGCCACCAAAGGTTAGAGATTAAGGTATTAATGGAAGGCTCCTGAAGGAAGAGGAGAGAGAGAAAGAAAAAAAGCCTCTATGAAGAGAAAAGGCTGTGAAATTAATAAATAAATGAGGAAAATAGCTCCGAGATGAGAGCCACAGAATGGAGGCCCTTAGAGATAAAGAGTTCAGCTGGGAGCAGGAAAAAGCAAGGTTCTTACTGCTTTTCCTGATCATGGTGCTGGCGCTCCCTCCTGCTACTGGTGGTGGCATGCTGTTTCACAAACTGAGTTTTCTGATAGCTGCATTGTATGTGAAGCTCAAGATGTGTTTGAGGTCTATGAAGAAGGGTGGATGTTTCCCTATAGGAGTGGTGGAAAAAAAGGCCAAACCACTAGAATGTTTCAGCCAGAGATTCTTCCCACTGGCCCAGGACCTCTTGCTGCTGTGGAAGCCCCAGCTTGGAGTCAAAAGGCTGCTTAGTTAAACTGACCAGTTTTGTTGTTGTTGTTGTTATGTGTGTGTGTGTGTGTGTGTGTGTTTCTGCAAACCTGACTAAGCGGAAAGACAAGTGTTCCAGATACTGGTGAGAACTCCACCCATCCACAAGGGGACTTTTACTGCAGACTAAGTGACCAGTTATTTTTCCAGCAAACTCCCAGACTCTGTCTTAAAACCTGGAAAGTGTTTCCTCTGGAAAGTGTTTCCTCAGGGTCAGCACACAGAAACTGTTTTACAGAACTGGCCAAGGTTGTATCTCATGCTGGCAGTTGAATTTGATACTGTAAGAGTCACCCAGGTGGTACTGGTTTTGAAAGCATGAAGGGGTCTTGGAAGAGCAGCTGAAGCTTGACACTGTAAGAGTCCAGGAGAGACCATTGGTTAAGGTGCAGTCTCAGTAGTAGTTGAAGGCCAGATTGAAAGGGTCATGTAAAGAAGTTGAGCCCTGGTACCATGAAGAGAGCCCAGGAGAGACTATTGGTGAAAGTGCAGCCCAGTTGCAGCAAGGGACCCCAGCATTCCAATACCATGGGATGACCACCAAGAACAACAGTAGCAGTGGAGTGGCGCCAGTGGGAGCCAGGAGAACACAGCCAAGCTGTGTGTGCTGCAGAGAGCAGAGCCAGAAAAGAGATCTAAGCTCTTTGGAGGAGCCCAGAAAATCGTGAGTGAATTCCAGATAACTAGACATTGATTTTTTTCTGCTGTCCACAAAGACATTATGAAAACCTTGGTAGATGTTTGGTTTCATTTGGTCTGATGCATTAGTAACCCTTGTTATTGTTCCTTTTGTAGATAGTTTTGCTGGTGTAGTGTTAAGCTGTGTTGTAAAGATAATGCAATTTATTTATAAAGAAAAGGGAAATTATTGCAGAAGTTTATTTTTAGTTATAAATAAAATAATTTTTTATGCACTGTTGGGTGAGGGGCTGTCTAGGTCTTGGCGTTTCGTATTGTCTGCAGGTGTTATATTTATGTGGGGGTAGTTGATTGCTTATGATCTGCACCTGAGGAGTTCTGAATCATTAAAACACCTGAGGTCAGATGCTCGAGGTTCCACTGTTAGTTAGCCACTTGCTGTGGCAGTGGTTCCCTCTGCTGAGGTCTGGCAGAGTTTGCAGCTATGAAAATGCCTCCTTTTCTCCTCGCTGAGCCTCCTCAGGAACTTACAGCAACACTTTCCTGTCCCCACATCCTGAGCAATTGCTGATCTTTTCACCATCTCTGTGCTGTTCCTTTTCCAGAATGCGATACAGTTGGAATCACACAATTTGTGGACTTTTCACAATAGCTTCTTCCACTTAGAGACATGGCTTTCCATAGTGTGAACCCTCATTTCTTTTCAGCCCAATGCAGTATCTGATTGTTTGGTTGTGCCTCAGTTTATTACCCATTCACCCACGGGTGGATGTCTTGGTTGTGTTCCAGGTTGGGCAGCCATGCACCTACTCTATGTCATTCCTTTACGTGCTTGAATGATATTCCATTGTATGGATATACTGTAGGTTTTCCCCATGGGTCCTGCTTTCCTCCTGGCAGGTGACTAAGCTGTTGGCCGCTAGCTTAACTTGGGGAAAGGAAAATGCACGGTGTGGGTCTAGGCAGGTGGGTCCCAGATTAGAGGACTTGAGACTCAGCAGAAATGTACAGAATTTCCGGGAGTACGGCAGAGGGCTTTAATTCAACTTTATTAGGGGGACGGGTTACATATATAGCCAGAGGAATGGTCCCTCTTATGTGGGGATGTCATTGGAAGCTCATTGGTTAGGACAGGCAGTCCCACTTGCATTTTGGGGATTGCAGCCTGGACTTAGGTGTTTTTTGGGGACCAGAGGGGAGAGAGACCTTATATAGTTATATAGGGAGAATTGCTACAACTCCAGATAAGCAACTCTGCCAGGTCACATACCTTTGAAGGGGCGGTGCCTTGGTGCCAGAAGGCATAGCTTATGGCCTGTCAGAACTATGGAGGGGAGGGGCCAAACTCCTGCCACTCTCAGAATGCGAGTTCTGGGTTCTAGGCATGCCTTCTACCTCACCTTAGCTCTGGGACAGTCCCACATTTATTCATCCACTCAGTTGACTGTTGGGTGGTTTCCTCCTTCTGGCTAGCTAGAGGAGTTTTGCCGTGAACATTGCTGAACAATTTGATTTAAGTGAAAGCTGAGGCCTTTTTCTATTCTTTGGGTCGTATGGTAATTCTGTGATTAGCCACATGGTGAACTGCTAGCCTGATTTCCAAAGTGACCATCACTTTGCCTCTTACTAAAAGTACGGACGACTTCTAATTTCTCTACATCTGCCACAATGCTTGTCCTTAGCGATCGTCTTACCCTGGCCAACCCAGTGGGAGCGGGGTGGCAGGCATCTCATTGGGCATAGTTTTGCATTTTCCTGATGATCACAGAACATGCTTTCATGTGCTCACCGGCCACAGGCACATCTTCTTGGAAAAAAGATTGCTAATTTTAGATTGGATTATCCTCTTTGTTAATGAGTTATTTCACCCTCTTTTGTGGTGCTGGAATCAAACCCAGAACCTCACAAGACTTTTCTGACTAGCTATTTAGTGTGTGTGTGTGTGTGTGTGTGTGTGTGTGTGTCCCCGTGTGTGTGTGTGTCCAAGCTCCACGATGCATGAATGGAGATCAGAAGTCAACTTGTGAGAGTTGGTTTGCTCCTTCCACTGTGTGGATCCTAGGGATGAACTCGTGTTATTGGACTCGGTGGAAGGTGTGTTATCTTTATGTGCTGAGCCATCTTGCTGGTCCAGGAGATGTTTAAAAATACATATCGTGATGGTTCATCTTCATTGTCAACGTGCCTGGATTTGGGATTACCTAGGAGACACACCCCAGGGTGTGTGCATGAGGCTGTTTCCAGAGAGGCTTAACTGAGCAGGGAAGACTCATCCTGAATGTAAGTGACACCGATCCACAGATTGGGGGTCACAGACTGAACAAAAAGCAGAAAAGGAGGAAGCCAGCTGAGCACCAGCATTCATCTCTGTCTGTTTCCTGACTGTGGGCAGGAAACACAATGTGATCTGGCTTTCTCGTACGTCTACCACCTTGCCTTCCGGTCACAATCGACTCTGTCTCCTCAAAGCATGAGCCCCAATAAGCCCTCCCTTCTTAAGTTGGTTCTGTCCAGCATTTTGCCACAGCAATGAGAAAAATAACTAATATGTGCATGCCCGAGCACACCCTTAGCATCCAAGCCCTTCTCCCAGCCACCCACCCTTCCACTTCCCTCTGCGACTGCTGCAAAACTCACTGGCTTCTGGGCATAGATCTCAAAGACAGCAGAGTCACCAACGTTCATGCCAGCAACATTAGTGGCCATTAATGAATGTGTGATTAAGCGAACAGTGAATGCATCAGTGGAATAATGTTCAGATTTTAAAATAATGAGGTTTGGGGTTGGAGAGATGGCTCAGTGGCCAAGAGCGCTTGCTCTTGCAGGGAACCCAGGCTTAGTTCCCAGCACCCATGGGATTCACAATCATCTGCAACTCTGGTTCCAGATAGTCTGATGCCTTCTTCAAACTCCGCAGGTATCAGGCATACATGTGGTGCACAGATATATATGCAGGCAGACACTCAAACACAAAATAAAACAACTCTTAAAAAATTTGTTTTTAAAAAATGAGATTTAGCTGGGTGGCGCACACCTTTAATCCCAGCACTGGGGAGGCACAGTCAGGCAGATCTTTGAGTTTGAGGCCAGCCTGGTCTGCAAAGTGAGTTCCAGGACAGCCAGGGATACACAGAGAAACCCTGTCTCAAAAACAAAAACCAAAACCAAAAATGAAATTTATGGGCTCAGTCAGTAAAGTGTGTGCCTTGCAAGCCAGTGACCTGAGTTCAAGCCCTAGTAATCATGTTAAAGATAAAAAAACTAGACATGGTGGCACCAGTTAGAGACCCCGTTTCCCACCCTCTCACACACACACCAGTGAATGTTCTGGTATTTACTAACGTGAATAACAAATCTTGAGGATTTGGTGTTGAGTGAAATAAGCCAGAGAAAAAAGGATAAATCTTACTCCATTTACATGTGCTACTTAGTAAATTTCTAGAGTCAGGAGCTAGAATGCTGGCTGGGGCGTTGGTCTAGGGGAGGGATGGAGAATGACGGGCAGGTGTGTAATGGATACAGACTCGCACCTGGGCAGGGACAGAAGTTTGGGAGCTACATGGTGCTGGTGGCATCATCATGAATGGACGTAAGCATTGCTGGCTGAACACTCACAACATGACTGAAATGGTGAATTTTACACTGTGTACATTTTATCATAGAAAATGTGCCAACATGCCAAATGGAAGAAAGTTGGAAATAAAAAACAAAAACAAAAAACAAAAATGAGGAAATACTAAAGATGTAGTCCAGTTGATAGAATGTCTGTTTAGCCTACACAAGGCTCTGGGTTCAATCCCCAGCACCCCATAAACTGGTCATGGTAGCGTACACCTGTAACCCAGCACTTTGGGAGATGAAGACAGGAGGATCAAGTTCAAGGCCAGCAGGACTACACAGCAAGTCCAAAACCAACATGCGCTGTACGAACCCAAACGAAACAAAACGAAAGTTCCAAAACTCTCACCCATTGACTCAGCGAGGAGATGTATCCTCTGTGGATGGCGCCAGAACCAGCCATGAGCATCCACAGAGTGTATGCTGGAAACAAGGTGCAGAACTAACATCCACACACCATCAAGATATGTGAAGAAGCAGGTAGAACAGGATAGGAGCCAGAAAGCCACATCCAGGGTAGGGAACCCCAAGAGAGATTCCCTCTGAGTTTAGTGGCTGGAAGGCCATGGTGATTATCAGGAAGAGACCTGGCTTTGGAGGTAAGTTTGGCTTTGCCATGTAACATTGGACAAGTTACCTTATCCGTAGCTCAGGACCTCAGCATCCTTACCTGTAAAATGGAGGAGACCGGGTGCCATGAATGTGCCAACCGACGCTCAGAATCAGAGAACCAGGCTTGTAGACCAAGGCCCTGGAAAGCCATGCCCTTGCTACCCCTACTCTTGCTGTCTTTAGGATGCTTGATCTCTCTGGGCCTTAGTTTCTCCACTTCCAAGTTAAAGGTGGTTCTGCCTGCCCCTGTTACATACTGTGAAGGCGTGAGGCTGTTGACAAAGCATTATGTAAGTGGAACAGCCTCATATGAAAGTATAATGGGGAAGGAAAAAATACTTGACATTATAATGAACCGTTAACACGGGGTACTGTGATTAATTAAAAATGATCCTGCATAATACACAGCCATTAAAACAGATAATTATGAGGCAAGCACCACCATTTGTGGCAGGTAAGAATGCGTGCAAACATGTACAAGGATCAGACCTATGCAAAATCAGGTGTCACATAGACAAAGCCTAGAAGAGATCACAAGAAAAAAAATCAAAGTGATTATTGAGCATCACCATAGGATGACTTATAGGTAACTTAAATACATGAAACAGAAAAAACAGGTTTTCTATTAATACGAATATGCATTTAAAAAAAATGCTGTTTGGGATCGTGTAAGGATTGCCTGCATTTGAATTCTGGCTCTGTTGGAGGGCTAGGGAAAGTCACCACAATGAGGTACGAGAGCCAGCCCTGCAGAGCCCTGCCCTTCTGCTTGGCCTTCTCTTCTGGCTCTTCCCCTGCTCCACTCCCCACTCAGGTGTCAGCATTGATGAGCTAAGCACTTCCTAACACCACCATAGCATAAGCAGGGGGTTTCTCAACCTGATACAAGTTGATGCGTCTCCATTTTATTTCTTACCTATCAATATACCTTCGTGAGAGCATACGGCACATAACTGCCTCCAGTTGAAATTTTTGTAGATGTGCATGCTTGTACATGATTTGCATGTATACATGTGTGAATGCCACAGCACGCATGTGGGCATTGGAAGACAACCTCAGCTGTTCGTTGTCACCTTCTACTTCGCTTGAGACAAGGTCTCTTCATCGCTGCTTACATCAGGCTGGCTGACCTCGGAGCTTCTGGAGATGCCCGCCTCTCTACCTCCCATCTCCCGGAAGTGCTGTTGGGATTGTAGATGCTTACTATTGTGGTGCCTTTTATGTGGGGTCTGGAGATCCACCCTCGGGTCATCAGGCTTGCACAGAAACACTTTACCTATTGAGCTGTCCTCAGGCCTCGGTGTATTTATGTCAGTGGAGGTCTCCTGTTTCCAGCCGGATTCCCAGAGCAGCCACCGCTCACCTTCTGAGCTGCCATCCCTCAAGTTCCGATCCCTAAGTAAATGCCACCATTTCTTTATTTTACATCTTAAACACACACACACACACTTTCTGCTACATTGGAGAAAGCCTTTGCTCACTCATAACCCTCTTCTGGCTCATTTCGCCGACACAGTCACATTGCTACGTTAGCTAAAGCTATCATTTTTAGAAACACGGTCACACTTCCGGTCCATCAGCTAGCTCCTTCCAGCATGGCTCACCAGCGCCATATTAGAACCGGCAGCAGCCGCCTCCCCCTCCCCTTCTCCCGTCTTCCTTCTCTTCAGGTTTCTGTGTTACACGGTCAACACCTAGTGTTCAAGGGTTCAGTCTCTGTAGAACCAACCAACTGGGAATTGAAAGTATTCAGGCAAGAAATTGTACCCATGTTAGAGATGTGCCCACACCCCCTCCCGTCAACACTCCCTAGACAATATAGTCTAATGACAACATCACATCAGATGCTTTGTGTAATCAAGAGACACTCTGGTGTACAGGGTGGGCATAGGTTACATGCAGACACGATGCCATTTTATTTAAGGAGCTTCAGCATTCACGAGTTTGGGTGTCGGCAGGGGGGGTCCTGGAACCATCTCCTGAAGACAGGAAGGGACCACTGCCCACTTTCCCATGGTCTCAACTGAAAGTATTTTCATGTTTCATAACTCTGATAGAGACTCTCATGCTTTGTTTTTTAATGTGTGATGATGTGTATGGCAGGGGTGCCCACATGGAAGTCGGGGGGACAGCTTGTAGGGGTTGGGTCTCTCCTTCCACGGGGGGGGGGGGGGGGCGGGTTCCAGGGATCGAACTGAGGTGGCCAATCTTGCATAGTAAGGGCCTTTACCTACTGAACCGCTTCTCAGCTTTTCCCTGCTTTTATCATAGGTTGAGTCTAAGGTCCGCAAACAGGGTTTACATTAATGAGACCATGGACACAGTTCTTTGCTCAGGCAATAGTACCTCGTGTATATTTATATTCATTTGAAAATTATTTATTATTATTATCTGTGCACAATGGATATCTGTGGGCACGTGTGCCAGCGCATGCGTGTGGAGGTCAGAGGACATCTTCGAGGGCTTGTTTTCTCCTTCTACTTCTAGGCAGGTCTCAGAGATTGCCAACTTTGCCTGCAAGCGCCTTTATCGACCGAGCCACCTCGATGGGCACTTTCTTGTGATACTTTTTTGATGTGTCATTTGAAATATTTATTTATTTATTTATTTTGAAACAGTTTCTTTTTCCTTTTGGTTTCTCAAGACAGGGTTTCTCTATAGGCCAGGCTGGCCTCAAACTCCTAGAGAGCTGCCTGCCTCTGCCTCCCGAGTGCTGGGATTAAAGGCGAGCCACTACTATCCAGCCTGAGACAGTTTCTTTCTAGCCTAGGTTGGCTTTAAATGCAGTCTGCAGCCAAGGATGACTTGGCTTTTTGCCTTTACCCTCCCAAATACTAGGTTACAGCCACACATCACCACCATGTCTGGATGCTTTTCTTTCTTTTATTTTTTCACTATTTGACTTTATCATATTTTCAATTTCCCTTTTCATCCCAATTGAAATTCTATTGATTTTTGTTCCCCTACTGAGATCTGCCTTCTATAACTTTCTATTCTTCAATACAGACAGCTATCATTCAGGGGCTTCCCGTGGTGGTTTGAATGCACCATGTCTCCCATAGGCTCAGAGATTTGAATAACTGCTTCCCAGTTGGTGGTGCTGTTTGGGGAGGTGGTAGAGCCTTGCTGAAGGGACTTCACTGGGGCAGGCTTTGCAAGAGTACAGCCTTATCACACTTCCAGTTCGCGCTCTCTGCTTGGTGCTTGTGGTTGGAGATGAGATCTCTCAGCTTCCTGCTGCAACGGCTGGCTGCTGTGCCTTTGGCTGTTGTGCACTGTCTCCTGGAATCATAAGTTAAAACAAACTTTCTTCCACTATAAGTTGCTCTTGGTCATGCCGATTTTCCTGTTGAAAACTCCTCCCCCGTCCCCCAACACTATGTAGCCCAGGCTGGCCTCAGGATTTCAAACACAAGAGGTTATAGGAATGAGCCATTGAATTTGGCTTCTTTCCTTCCTCCCTTCTTTCCTTCCTTCCTCCCTTCTTTCCTTCCTTTCTCCCTTCTTTCCTTCCTTCCTCCCTTCCTTCTTTCCTCCTTCCTCCCTCCCTTCCTTCCTCCCTTCCTTTCTTTCATCTTTTCATTCCTTCCTTCCTTCCTTCCTTCCTTCCTCCCTTCCTTTCTTTTGTCTTTTCATCCCTTCCTTCCTTTCCTTTTTAAAAAAAAAATTAATTCTGGGGCTTGAATTCAGGTCCTTGCAAATAATCTTCTACTGAGCTACCTCCCTGGCCCTCTCCACCAACCTTTGAGGGGGCTGGGAATCAAACTCTGGATCCTGCACATGCAGGCAGGAGCTCTACCACTGAGACAGCCTCCACTGTTTAGCCTTTTGGACTACCCAAACTGACCTCCAGCCTGCTAACTTGATGTCCACAGTGATCGCAGGCTTGTCCCAAGTCTGTGGTCTTACTCTTTCTTTGTTTGACGGCCTAGAGTCTCACTCGCAGCACGACATGGCCTTAGCACTCGCCTAAGTCAGTGCTCCCATCACTCTCTTGTTTAATGCTAAGGTTTAATGCTGCTTGTTTAATGCTTGCTAATGCTGGCCTTCCACTGACGCTGTCATGGTGTGCTCAGTCTCCTGGGCAACCTATTCTTTCCCAGGGTCATTCCCAGATGTGGTCCCAGTTCATTCAATGTTCCGAGGTTGTTCAGTTTGAGGTCTGTGTCCTTGACTTTTTGGAAAGTGTCCCGTGCTTTCTCTTGGATCATTTTCTCTGCTTTTTCTCCTTCTTCGAGAACTCCTGTTGGTTAGCTAAGAAACTGGATCCTCTAATGTCCCTTATTTGTCAGCTCTTTATTTTTTTTTTCTTCTCATCTCTTTTGTCTCGATATTTTTCAAGTTCAAATATTTAAGTTCAAGAACAATTTCTCTCTCCCGGTTGTGACATCAGAGTCTTCCAGGAAAATGTATTTTCGTTACATTGTTTCTGTA
This sequence comes from Cricetomys ansorgei, assembly GCA_026225945.1. NCBI lineage: Eukaryota > Metazoa > Chordata > Mammalia > Rodentia > Nesomyidae > Cricetomys > Cricetomys ansorgei. The sequence continues at coordinate 3,965,310 of JAMJFZ010001871.1, forward strand.
ATAACAGAGCAACAGCCATTTCCAACAAGTTTCACTTAAGAGTTTAAGAATTACCATAAAAACAGAAAGCAAAATTGCCTTTAATGAGCGAGGCTCTGAAAATGTAAGTACAAAATGAGAGAGGGCTTTTAGAGATGCACTAAGGATTGTGGGAACTGTGTGCGGTGCGGGGATTTAGCCAGGAAGAAGGAGGGTGGGTGTTGTTAGAAAGCACGTGAATCAGCTAGCTAGGTCAATGGCTTTGGGGCACCCTGCCCCCTCTTCCCAGCCATCTTCATCTCTGCTGAGAGGAGGGTAGGGTTGTCTGGTAGGCAGAGATGCTGAAAGGGGCTTTTCTAGCAAGGCAGTTGGACTGGGAATGTGAGGGGCTAACCTAGGCCCCGGGGGCAGGGGAGAAGGGAAGACATTAGGGTCACCAAGTTTAGACAAAGGTCCAAGGCTGGATATGAGCGTCAGTGCAGGACTGACTAATCAAGAGACAGAGGGGCTGTGGAGTTAGCTCAGTGGAAGAAGGCTTGCCCTGGTTTAGAAGGCCCTGGGTTTGGTCCCTAGCACCACAGAAAACCAGAAACAGTAGCCATAGAAGACTGATGAGGATTTAGCTGGGTGTAGTGGCACATTCCTGTAAAGGCAGGAGGATCAGGAGTTCAAGGCCAACCTGGGTTATGTGAGACCTAGCTGCAAAAACAAGCAAGCAAGCAAGCAAACCAATAAACAAAAACAAAAAAGTACCAGAAGTTTTAAACACTGTTGGAACGACTAAAGCTATGTGTGTTAAGAAAATCGGCATTTAGCCTATTCCAGAGCCTTTCTAGTCTCCTTCCAGAGAAGACAAGGTGATATTAAGACCCAGCAGAAGCTCAAGGCCCTCTGATGTCCTGGGACTCTGTGTATGATCCCTGCCCGAGAGCCTACATGTATCTTCGTATGCGCTGATGCCCGACGTGTTGTAGTAAGCACCAGAGACCCCCATCCCCACATTAACTGGGCTTCACTGTGAAAGTAAGAGGCAGTAAGTATCCACATATGCACATTTGGGCCACTGATGCCTCGGCCACCCAACCGCCACAACCATGCAACTCATCCTTCTTTTGTTTCTTGCTGGAGTCGGAACTCAGGGGCTGGCGGTGCTAGGCAAACATGCTCCAACCTGGCCATGCACCGAGCCCTGATTCTTTTTCTTGGTACACAGGTAAGCTGAGACCCAGATCCCATCTGACGGTATCCTTTAGAGAACACGTGACATGATAGTAAAGAGTAAGACCTTTTGGAATATGGCCTGGTGGCGCATGCCTTTACTCTCGGCACTTGGGAGGCAGAGGCAGTTAGATTTCTATGAGTTCAAGACCAGCCTGTTCTAAGTCATGCACTCCATGCCAGCTAGGGCTACACAGCGAGACTCTGTCTTCAAAAATAAATAAATAAAAATTAAAAACTGCCTTTTGAGCTGATTAAATGGTTCTGCCAATGAAGGTGTCTGTCATCCGAGTCTCATGATCTGAGTTTGATCCCAGAATCTGCGCATGTGGTGGAAGGAGAGAAATGTTTCACAAAGCTGTCTGCTGACTTCCATTTGTGCACCATGGCATGGATATCTGTCTCCCCCAAGTAATAATACACAAAAATTTTAAAAAAGAAGGCCTTTCGTATCGAGGACCTGGGTTATAGTCTGTCTATATTACGTAAATAGTCTAAGTCTTGGTTTTTCACCTATAAAAACGGTAACCTCATCTGAGGCTTCAGTGTCTGTGATTTCAGTTACTTGAATAGAAAATTCCAGGAAAAAATAACTCCATACATTTTAAATTAAGAGCAAATGGGTGATGAAAGCTCATGTCATTCTACTATGTCCTGTCTGGAGCCTGAATCACCTCTTTGGCCAATGTATCTGTGCTGTATATGTTACCTGCCCTGTTATCACTGAGCAGAGTCCTGGCCAGCAGAATGACTCTGAAGGTGATCCAGTGGTTCTGCTAAAAAAGAGAAGGTCAGTAGTGGCTTAATGCTGCACCTCATGGCCGAAGTTACTCTTCCCACTTTACTTCATCTACAGTACAGCACAGCAAGGGATTCTAAAAACAAGCACGTGTATAGGCCAAAGGTAAAGACAGCATTTACCTTATCACACTGAACTGCTGGCATTCTATTGGTAGATGCTAGTTTTTTTGTTGGCTGGAGTTTTCTGTGACAGCTTCAAATTTTGATCCTTCTCCTTCAGCTTCTAGAGTGGTGGGATTCCATAGGTAATGAGGGATGTATGCACAGAATGAGACACGAGATACGTAGGTGTAATTGTTACTTTCCTTGCTGGTGTCCATGACTACCCCCGAGAAACAACCTCAGAGAGGAAGGGTTCGTTCTGGCTCACGGTTTAAGGAGGGACCATAGTGTCACGGCAGGGAAGGCATGGTACAAGGACCGTGAGGTGGCTGCTAACACCTTGTTCACAGTTGGGGAGCAGAGAGTGAACAGGAAGAAGGCCAGATTGTGAAATCTCATGGCCTGATCTGTTGCTCGCAGCTGCTGTAGGCCTAAGTAAGTTCTTTCTTGCTTCTGGGCCTCACGTGTTTGTGTATGTGTGTGTGTGTGTGTGTGTGTGTGTGTGTGTGTGTGTGTGTGTGTGTGTGTGTGTATTTACATGATTATGTGGAGGTCAGAAAATACTTTTGGTTTCAGAAATGCTATTCACCTCCTTTGAGACAAGGTCTCTCATAGGCTGGAACTCACCAATTAGGTTACATTAACTGGCCAGCGAACCCCAGGGATTGGCCTGCCTTTGCCTTCTCAGCCTCGGGACTGCAGGTCCATGCCAGCATGTCCAGCTTTTCATGTGTGTTCTGGGGTTTCGAACTCAGGTCCTCATGCTTCCTCATGCTTGTGAGGCAAGCACTTACTAACTGAGCCATCTCTCCAGCACTGCATTCGTCACCTTCACAGAGAAAAAGCTGTAATGATTCATCTTGGAAAGGTGTCCTTCAAAGGGTGGTCACTATGGAATTGCTTATAATGTAATAGCAAACATTGGAAGGAATCTAAATGTTCATGAACCAGGGAATAGTTGGATAAGTCAATGCAGAAGTGTAGTTTTAGTTATGTTTAAAATGATTATTTTGTGCACTGATTGGGGAAGGGCTGCCTAGGTCTTGGTGTTTTGTATTGCCTCCAGGTATTGGCTTTATGTAAAAGATGTTTGATACCTCATGATCTGCATGTGGTATCAATAGAACACTTGAGGAGCTTAAGTATCAATAAAAAGACCTAAGTTCAGACGCTCAGGGTTCCACTGTCCAGGATGACACTTGCCATGATAGTGGTTCCTCTGCTGAGGTCTGGCAGGGTCTGCACCTATGAATATGCCTCCCTGTCTTCCTTGATGAGTCATACTATAGGTATACTACTACAAAAAGTTATGATACATTCATGCCTATACACTGATAAAAAAGATGGAGGTGTACCCATATGAGTTGAGATACTTTGTTAAACCACAATTTGTAGGTGCACCGAAACATAATTTATAGGTGCTGTAGGTATATCAATTCTGAGGATAAGCCTCTATGTATTTTGACAGATGTATTCACCTGTATCAGTGCCACCCTGATCAAAGCATAAGAGCGTTTTCTTCAGTAACAATTTCTCTCATGCTCCTTTCCTCCACTCCCATACCATCTGGAGACAACTACTATTCTGACGGCTAACATCATAGACCCGTTTTTTCTATTCTTTTTTTTTCTTCATTTTTATTTTATATGTATGGGTATTCTGCCTGCATCTATGTCTCTGTATGTGTGTGCAGTGCCCGAGGAGGCCATTTGGATGGACTGGAGTGGCAGATGGTTGTGAGCCCCCGTGTGGGTCCTGGAAATTGAACTCAGGTCCTCTGGAAGAACAGCCAGTGCTCTTCAACACCAAATCATCTCTCCAGCCACTTCTCCTATTCTTTATTTAAATTTATTTTAAGATATGCTTTATTTTATATGTAAGAGTGTTTTGCTTGCCTGTATGTATGAGCATCATGTGTGTGCCTGGTGCCATCGGAGTCTGGTGGATCCTCTGGAACTGGAGTTAAGGATGGTTGTGAACCACCATGTGGATGCTGGGAACCAAACCTGGGTCCTCTGCAAGAGCGAGAAGTGCTCTTTACCACTGAGCCATCTCTCCAGCCCCACCCTTTTCCTATTCTCAAACCTTGTATTTTTGGAATTACAGGCTCACTAAAAACATGCAGTCCTGTTAAAAGTAATGGTAGTTTCCTTTTTGTTGCCGGTTCACACAGAGTCTGTGGCCCTCCAAACTGGTATGTCGGAGCACTAATGCCCCAGTGTGGCTGTAGTTGGAGACAGGGCACTTATGGAAGTAAGATTGCAGGAGGTCACATGAGCAGGGTCCTGCTCTAACAGAAGTAGTGCTTGTTAAGAAGAAACATCAGAGAGCTTGCTTGCTCTTATCACCTTGATCCTTGGTCCTGCACTTCCTAGCCTCAAGAACTGTGGTATCTTGTATGACCACCTGAGCAGACTAACGCAGGGGCTCTAAAGTATTCCACTATCTATTTGTGAAACAGGGATTCTGTTCTACATTCTTCATATTTGGAGCATTAGATGCTTGCATGAGACTTTGTGTGTGTGTGTGTTTGTATATACGTATACACATATGTGTGTGTGTGTGTTTGTATATACGTATACATATATACATATATGTATGTGTGTGTGTGTGTGTATTTTTTCCCCTCTCTCTGGGATGTGACCCAAGAATTAAATTGCTATCGTATTTTCTTTTATTGCAATTTCTATTTTGTAATAAAGCACTATGACCATAAACAACTTGAAGAGAAAAAGGCTTATTTCATCTTACAACTCTCAAGTCACACTCCATTACTGAGGGAAGTCAGGGCAGGAACTCAAACAGGGCAGGAACCTGGAGACAGGAGCTGACACAGAGGCCACGGAGGAGTGCTTCTTACTAGCTTGCTCCTCATGGCTTACTCAGTCAGCTTTCTTATAGAACCCAGGAGCACCAGCCCAGAGATGGCACTGCCAACAGTGACTGGGGCCCTTTTCATACCAATCATAAATCAAGAAAATGCAACACAGGCTTTCCCATAGGCCAGCCTGGAGGGGCATTTTCTCAGGTGAGGTTCCCTTTTCCAAAACCGATTTCAGTTTGTGTCAAATTAACACAAAATCTAGCCAGCACTGGGATCCAATGAATATATATTTAACATTATTGTTTCAATGGTCCTTTTTTCCTTTCTGGGAGGCTGGGGATCCAACTCCAGACCTTATTATACATGCTGGGCATGTGCTCTGCCACTGGCTTACATGCCCAGTTCTTTTTTATTATTTATTTGTTTGTTTGTTTATTTATTTATTTATTTTTATTTATTTATTTATTTATTTATTTATTTATTTATTTATTTATTTATTTATTTATTTGAGACAGTCTCAATGTGTAGCTTGAGCTGGCCTAGGACTTAATCTGTAACCTAGGGTGTCCTTGAATTCACTTGTCCTGTCCCAGTCTCCTTCCTGTTGGAATTACAGGTGTGAGTCATCATGTTTGGTCTGTTTTTTCATGTTAAGTCTTTAGACAATGTAGTATGGATCGTTGTCAGACAGGTATTGACTAGAACCTCTAGTCTCTGGTTTGTCTTTTCAGTTTCTTAATCACGTGCTGTGGAAGCTAGAGGTTTTAAATTTTGATGAGATGAAGTTTACTTTTCTTGTCCCATTAGGGTCTTTTGCGTTTTAAGAAAGCTTCACAGATTCGAACATCGTATTTGTTTGTTCTATTCTTCCCCCCACCCCGCCGGTTCTATTATTAAAGCTTTATGGTTTTAGTTTTCATATATTGGTCTAGGCTCCATTTGAATTAGCTTTTGGGTATGCTGGTGTATGGGCCAAGGTTCGTTATTTTTCTCAATTAAGTTGCTTTTGAAGTGTTGTCTAAATCAGTTGTGGTTATATATGTACCTGATATCTTTACATGATCTATTCCATTTGAGCCTTCTTTGTGTCCTTACATTAATTATATTAACATATATTATATATATAATATTATATACTATAATATTAATTGTATTAATACTATTGCAAGAATCGAACCCAACAATGTAGACCTTCCAAGTTTGCAATTTCCATGAGTGGTCTAGGATATTTCAATTTCATTTAAGTTTTAGAATCAGTGTGTCAGTTTCTATAACAACAGCAGCCAATGCTTGCTAAGTGAGTAAGAGCATTTGCTGAGCAAGCATGAGGACCTGAATTCAGACCACAGCATCCACATAAAAAGTCAGAGTTGCCCTTTGCATCTGTAACCCAGGTGCTAAGGGGCAGGCAGTGACAAGAGGGTCTCTGGGACTTGCCTGTGGTCAGCCTAGCTCCAGAATCAGTGGGAGATCCCATCTCAGGGAACTAAGGTGTCCCTTGAGTGATAGATCATGACACTTGACATCCTCCTAAGGCCTCCATGCACACAGAGGTGCATGTGGCAATCAATGAACATGGTATGCCTTACCAGTTTTTTAGACCATTTCAAATTCTTTTCAGTAATGTCTTAGTCTTGCTAAAATTTTCTCCTAAATATTCAAAGATTTTGTTATTTTTATAAACGTCATTTATTAAATTTTTTTTTTCAGTTACTGTTATGAAATATCATTGGTTTTTGCTTGTTTGTTGGGTTTTGCTATGCAGATCAGGCTGGCCTGAATCTTGTTGTGTAGCCCAGGTTAACCTCAAACCCAGGATTCTCCTACCTTAGTCTCTTCAGTTATAGGATTATAGGCATGCACCACTAGGCTCAGTTCTACAATTGATTTTTGTGCATTTACTTTATCTTGTACTTTTTTCTATTATGGTTTTCACAGATTCCTTTGGATTTTCTGTATATTAAGTCCTATTACCTACAAATAACATGACAGCTTTACTCTCATTTGCAACATTTCTATTTATCTTCTTGCACTGGCTAGCACCTCCAGAATGATGGTGGTGGATAGATTTGTAAAGAATCTGTAGGGCTGGGGAGATGACTCAGTAAAATGATTGCCACAAGCATGGGGACCTGAGTTCAGATCTTCAGAACCCATGTAAAAAAGCAGAGCACAAGGGAGCATGCTTGTAATCCCAGTACTCATGGAGGAGAGAGGCGAAGAAGGTGGAGACAGGAGAATCCCTGAAAGTCATTGGCCAGTCAGTCTAGTTGAGCTGATGAGCTTCAGAATCAGTCAGAGACCTTGTCTAAAAAATAAAAAATAAATAAAGATAAAGGGCGGGAGAGATGCCTCAGTAGTTAAGAGAGCTTGTTGTTCTTCCAGATGACTCAAGTTTGGATCACAGTGTCTGTGAGCTCACCACCACCTGTAACTCAATGTCTAGAGGATCTGACATCTGCTTCTGGCCTTCAAGGGCACAAGCACTTACTTGCACATTCCCGCCTATAGACACACACACACATAATTAAAAATAAATTGTTTTATGTTATTATTTTTGTTTTTTTATTTTTGAGACAGGGTTTCTTTGTGTAGTCCTGGCTGTCCTGGAACTTGCTTTGTAGACCAGGCTGGCCTTGAACTCAGAGATCCACCTGCCTCTTCCTCCTGAGTGCTGGGATTAAAGGTGTGTACCACCATGCCCAGTCTAAAAATAAATCTTAAAAATAATAAAGGTGGAGAGCAATAGAAGGAAGATGTTCAGAGGCAACCTCAACTTTTGCCACTGCATGCACACAGGCATATGCACAAACACGTGCACACACTGAAAAATATGTAACAGACACACAAACTTCCTTTCCTTCTTTCTTTCTTTCTTTCTTTCTTTCTTTCTTTCTTTCTTTCTTTCTTTCTTTCTTTCTCTCTTTCTTGTTTTAAAAAAATGTGTATAAATGTCTGTGAACCACATACATGCCTGGTACCTGTGGAGTCAGAGGGCATCAGATTTCCTGGGACTGGAATTACAGATGGTTATGTTGTTTTTTTTTTTTTTTTTTTTTGTTTTGAGACAGGGTTTCTCGGTACAACAGCCCTGGCTGGCCCCGAACTCAGATATCCACCAGCCTCTTTGTCCTAAGTGTTGGGATTAAAGGTGTGTGCCACCACTGCCCCGAGTCAATTGATCTTTTAGATATTAAACAACCCCTGCATTCTTGATCTAAGCCATGTTTAGCCATGCTGCTTTGTTGTATTTGGTCCATTTGCTGTGCTAATGACAGAGTAAGCAGGGATCGGGCATGAAGTGACAGATCAGAGTCAGGCACCTTCCTCAGTGGCAGAGACTTGCATGGTATGGAGCACAGGAAGAATTCACTAAGGGACATGCTCATTGGGACAGCTGGACAGAGAATCCAGAGATAAGAACATCTGGAGCCAGGGAGCTCTGATCTAGCCCCACTGGAGAACACCAAGTACACCAAGAAATACCCCAGAAAGTTGCAACTTAGGAAACAAGGACGTAGCACAGGAAGAAGCGCTGAGTCCTCTGAGTCTCAGCCACAACGGATATAAGTCAAGGTCGTTCAAGACGCCCTCTTCCAGGGGATGCTAGACTGTGTTGAGGTGACAAAACTAACCATCACAAAAGGGTTTATTTTGGCTCACAGACTGAGGATACATTCATCCCAGCAGAGAACTTGTAAGGGCAAGAGCTTGAGGAAGCTGGTCAGCTTACCTCTGCAGCCAGAAGGTAGAGGGTACCCGGTTCACTGTCTCCTTTATTCTGACCAGGAGTCCAGCCCATGGAACAGTGCCAACTATAGTTAAGGTGAATCTGCCCACCTAATTCACAGACAGGCCCAGAGGCTTGTGTCCCGGGGGTTTCTAGATCCTGTCAAGTTGACAGTATTAACCGACACCTTCACACAACAGGAAAATAACTGTTTTAGAAAGAGTAATTCAGTGGCACTCAGAACATTCACAGCGATGTATAACTATCATGTCACTCTAGTTCCAAAACATTTTTATCAGTACACAGAAAAGCCCTAACCAGGACCTGGTGGAGTAGGCCTGTAATCTCAGCCACTTTGGAGCCAGGATGGTGGCAAAGTTAAGGCCTGCCTGAGATAGAGAGCAAGTTACAGGGCCAGCCTAGTCAGTTAAGCTTCTATCTCAAAATAAATACTAAAAACAGTGCTGTGTATGGTGGCTCATGTCTATAATCCCAGCACTCGGGAGGCCAAGGACGGAGGAATGCTATGAGTTCCAGATCAGCCTGGGCTACAGAGTGAAGACTGTCTCAAAAAACCAAAACGTTGGGTATTGTAGCGTAGTCTTTGATCCCAGCAGTCAGGAGGCAGAGGCAGGCAGGTCTTTACGAGTTTGAGGCCAACCTGGTTTACATAGTGAATTCTAGGCAAGCTAAGGCTACATAATGAGACATTGTCTCAAAACATACAAACAACAAAGTAATAACTAACTAACTAACTAATAACTAACTAACTAATGACTAACTAAATAAATAAAAGGGCTTGGTGACGGAGCAGTTGCCTAGCATGCACCGACCATCCCTGTGCCAACTGAGTAGTCCCTGGCCATTTACTGATAATAAACCATAAAGAAATTTATTTTAAAACATTTTTTGTTAAGTGCATGCTTCTACCATTTATTAATGATGAAAGCAAGTCTGCATAGTAGTGAGACATGCTGGCTTATTTAGACATAACAGGTTAAATTTTGCCTGGATATATGATACTGCAGGCTGTAGGGCATCTTCAGTGATTTTTCAGAGTTGATCAGTATTTTGAATTTATAATTGCCAATGACGAGAACATCGCTTTGTATAAATACATAGTACAAAACAGTAGAAAGATGTTTGGAGCCATTTTCAGAAGTTGCTAAAAATCCTGCCTCCATCTCAAGCCAAAATTAATTTAATGCTCTTTTTGTTTGTTGTTTGTTTGAGACAGGGTTTCTCTGTTGTAACTCTGGCAGTACTGGAACTCATTCTGCAGACCAGGCTGGCCTCAAACTCACAGAGATCCTCCTGCCTCTGCCACCCGAGTGCCAGGATTAAAGGCATGCCCTACCCAGCTTTTTTTTTTTAATGCAATTCAAACAGCAATTTATTTACTTGTTTATTTATTGTGCGTTTGTGAATTCAGGTGTGTGTGTGTGTCTGTGTGTGTATGTCTGCGTGTCTGTGTGCCACAACACACAAATGACAGAGAACAACTTAGAGGAGTCAGTTTTAGGAATCAGTTAAACCTGTAGGTTCAAACTCAGGTTGTAGGGCTTGTACAGCAAGCTCTTACCTCCTGAGCCATCAAACAGCAACTTTAAAAATCAATGCGATTCAAACATATACTAATTTCACACTTACACCCCGAAGAACGATGGTTGGAAAGTAGGAATAGTCTTTGCTTTCTGTAACTAAACCATAATTTTCCATAAGATCGGAAAACTTCGAGTGTATATTAACAACGCAGCCTCTCATCATGCAATAGTCTGGAATCCGAGCCTCAGTGTCTCGGGAAGCATTTCTTGGGGTTGCCGCGTGACAGGATGGCATCACAAAGTCAAGTGCACATGTGCATTTAGAACCAAAGCTGCAGAGCTTGACAGGGCTCACCACGGCCCTTGTTTGAAAAACCACCTCAGAGGGGTCACTTCAGGAAAGGTGCAAGACAAACAAGCCACTCGGCATTTATTTATAAAGATAGAAAGGTTGGCCAGTCATGATGGCCCGGGCCTGTGGTCCCAGCACTTAGCTGAAAATTTAAAGCCAGCCGGGGTTACTCAGGAGACCCTATCTCAAATATCTCAGACAATAAACAAATAAATACATTTTTAAAAAAGCAAAAAAGAGGGGCTTGGGAGGTGTTTCCGTCAGTAAAGTGCTTGCCGTAGTAAGCACAGGCACCTGAGCTCAGATCCAGACCACCTGTGGAGAAAGCCAGGCGTGACAGCCCACGCCTGTAAGCCCAGTGCCGAGGAGGAGATGCACAGATCCCTGGGGCTTGCTTGACCCCTGGCCTCCATGTGCACATGCGCACACATGAACACACACACACACACACACACACACACAAACACATGAAAAGGAAAGCAAATTTGAGCTATCTGCTGTGTGTCCTACCTTGTTTGGGATACAGCTGCCAGGCCTTATAAACACAGAGCTTTAAGGCTGTAAAGAAAATCCTCAGAAGGAAATTTCCCCAAATAGAAAGCTAAGTAGACTGCAGACCCTTGCCCCTTCACACAATAGAGCTGCCTACAGGTTCCCGACGAGCTGATGAATACCACTGTCCAATTCTCTCAGACGTTATTGAAGGATCATTTCCTCCTTTGAAACTGAGCAAGGGCGTTTGTGTGTGCGTGTGTGTTTTTCAAGCCTATAAGCCTCGAATTCCAGTTGTGGTACAGCTGTTCTTAAAAAAAAAAAAAACAAAAAACGAAAATAATTAGAAAAATGCTTTTACCTCCCTGAGAGATAAGCTCCAAGAATCCAAAATATCCCAAACGGGAAAAATGCATTGTCTAGTGTGTGTTTCAAGCATGGGGACAGGAGAGTGGAGAGGATGACCTCGGACTTGGTGTCCATGATCCCTTTCCAAACAACGCTGCACAGGCAAGGTGCCTCATCAACCTGTGAGCAAGATAACCAAGTTCCCATGATGCAACTCACTGGCTGGAGCAATCTCGGGGATTGAATCCAGGTCATCGACCTTGGTGGAAAATGACATTATCTGCTGAGCCATCTTGCTGCCCCCATTTCTTTGCTTTTTAATCTCCAACACGGACCTGAGAGTCTCATGGTGTCAGTATCACTATTAGTCACAACCACGGGCACAGCCAGCATCTGTTGAGTGGTTACTATTTGGGAGTCTGCTGAGCTCTTAGGATGGGATATTTTGATCTTCCCAGGAATCCTATAGGGTTTAACCCCATTCTACAGACAATAAAGAGCCTGAGGCTGAGAGGCCAAGCAACTTGTCCATAAGTGGAAGAGTAAGAGACCTAGACAGTAGTTTTGGGGTTTGTAGGGAGACCTCTGATGAGCGAGTCATGACTTTGTATGACCTTGTCTCCTTGAGTGTGGGCAGATCCTGTGACCATTCAACCGGAAGTCCATGGTGATGGATGTTGCTTCCCAGGATTATACCTTTTATTGAAGATGCTGTCTTAGCCAACCAGAGCATTTTGTTTTAAAAATCTTCATAGCAAGTGCCTATGCTCTGTGTCTGCTCCCCTTACAAAGTGCCTTTTCCTCTCTTAAGAAGTTCCCAAGTAATATCTTTGAAAAAGACCAGTGTAAGCCAGGTGTGGTGGGGCATGCCTGTGTCCCCATCATTCAGGAAGCTGAGACTGGAAGATGATGAGTTGAAAGCTAGCTGGGCTACATAGAGATAGCCCTGTCTGAACAAACCAGAAGAGAGGAAAGGGAGAGAAGTAAAGGGAAGGGAAGTTATGGGATGAAGAGAAAGGAGCAGAAGGAAGAGGAGAGGGAAAGAAAGTATGAAAGGAGAGGCAAGACTGAGAGAGAAAGGAGAAAAAAGGGGAGGGAAAGGGGAAGGGATGGGGGCAGGACAGGAGACAAGGGAAGAGGAGAGGTGGGAAGAAGAGGGAAAATAGGACCCGAACAAGGAATCCTGGCTCTGTTCTGACTGGAGCCAGGGAAGCAGGGCGCCACACACAATCAGCTCTCTATCTGAAAGTCTGATCAGCAAGAAGCATGTGCTGCCAGCTGCCTTGTGACATTTCTAGGCAAGCGGAGACTTTGGATTAGGATTAAAGCTGTCACCCAAGGATCAGACTTCGCAGAAATGTGTCCCAGTGGTACCACGCAGTGGAAAAGGAGTATTCTGAGATCCGAATCAATGCTTATATAATTATGGTGTTTAATTGCATTAGCGCGGAGCATTTGGGGCACATTTCACCTTGACTTTGAGGGCTGGAATTTAAAGTATGGCCCACAGGCCACATGCCATTGGAACAGCATCACATCTGTTAGATGCTTTCAATCTCCTGACTTCATCGAGCATGCCAGTAAAGAGTCAATAGCACAGGACCAGGCTGCCTGAGTGATTTTTCCAAAAATAAAACCTGGTCCTGTGTTTGGGGACCAATAAAAATGAAAAGTTCCCCTTTCTTGTTGACTGTACATGCACAAGCAGGCCTCTGCAGAACCTGGTGAATAAGGACTGCTGTGTGAGACCATTTAGAAAGGCCTTTCCAGTCTCCACCCTGATCCCAGGAGACACTAGGTTCCTTCACTAGTTACCACAGGAAAACGGAAAGCCAGGCAAGAAATGCCTGGGGTGAGCCTTCCCTCCAGGCAAAGTTGGCACTGTCCTGGGGACTGTGGGGTTATCTTTTCCTATCATGGTTTTCAAAGAAAGAGATAGAACACTCACAGCATGAACTATAAGGCACATCTAGCCGAAGGCTGAGATCTAGGAAGCAGCCTGCACAGCCTAGAGGTAGCTGCCATGTTTCTCTGCAAGCCACCCGAGAAGGGAGAACGGTTTAGGAGTTCATCTTCTTGTAGGGTCTACAGACACTAAGGCCTTGCTTCTGTGTGGAACTAGAAGGGACAGAGCACTTCCCTCTTTTAAAACTATCTTTTGAGGCTGAGGATGGGACTCGGCTGGTAGAGAGCTTGTCTGGCAATTTGAAGCCTTAGGTTCAATCTCTGGCACTGTGTAAACTGGAGGTGGTGAAACATACCTATGGCCAGCCTGGGTGAAAGGAGACTTTGGTGAAGAATCAAATAAGGGCTTCTGAGATGCCTTAGCAGGCCAAAGCCCTTGCTGGAAGCCTGAAGATCAACGCCTGGAACCCACAGTAGAAGGAGGTGTCCTGGTCACTGCTGTGTTGCTGTGCAGAGACACCATAACCAGAGCAACTCTTACAAAAGAAAGCATTTAGTTAGGGGCTTGCTTACAGTTTCACAGGCTTAATTTATTATCGTAGCTGGGAACATGGTGGTACACAGGCACGTTTCTGGAGCTGAGAGCTTTACAGCCTGATCTACAGGAAGCAGAGAGAGAAAAAGAGAGAGCATGGGCCTGGCATGGGCTTTTGAAACCTCTAAACCCACTCCCGGTGACACGTTTCTTCCAACAAGGCCACACACACCTCCTAATTCTTTTCAAATAGTGCCACCTCCTGATGACTAAGCATTCAAATATATGAGACTCTAAACCATTCTTATTTAAATCACTACAGGAGAGAACCAATTCTTAAAAGCTGTCTTCTGATTTCTATACATGGTCTGTAGCATGTGTGCACATCACACACATACACATACACACACCACCAACACCACCAAAAACAAATGCACGAATCAACACTTGAAATAATACTGAGCTTGGCTGTGGCCCGGGCTGCCTGGCTCTGGATTCTAAAAGATGGACGTTCAGCCTTATGTGAACCTTGAGGCCTTGGAAGAAATGGAAGAGGACTCTCTCCCTGAGGGCTGGATAGAAACAAAAGTCAGAATCAGGACCCTAGAGGAGGAGCAGCCTGAAGTCCTGGAGAGAATGAGCCTAGAAAATCAGAATTCCGGGCCTGCTGCTGTCACACCTGACACCCAAGTGGCAGGATAGAAGCTGGGGTCTCAGGCTTTGGGAAGGGTTCATAAGAACCAACAGAATTTGGGGCAAATAGAGACAAGCAGGGCCGGGTGTGGCAGTACCCGCCTGTGTGCCTGGCATACAAGAGGCTGAGTCAGGAGCCCGGGCTACACGGTGAGACCCTGTCTCCCAAGCAAACGAGAGGAGGTAGAGAGACAAGAACCAGCTTAAACCAGTCACTAAGAAGCAACACCTAAGAAGACTCCAGAGAGTCACAGAACAAAAGGAATGAGAAGGTGTAAGAGCCCCAGTGCCACTCACACTGCAGCTGTGAAAGCTGCTCAAAAAAGACTGACAGACAACAGACGTTCCCGGAGACCTTGGGAGGCAAGAGGGTGACATGACCCCTCCCCTCACTGTCTTGCTGTCTCTAATAAGAAAGGTGCGATCTCACTATGTTGTGGGTCCCAACTGAATGCAGCTCCATTGCACACTCACTGAACTTGAGACCCGTTTGGTGTCAAAGCCCATAAATGTTTGATTGCTTCTTTTTTTGTTTTTTGTTTTTGTTTTTTTAGAGACAGGGTTTCTCTGTTGTGACTCTGGCTGTCCTGGAACTCACTCTGTAGACCAGGCTGGCCTTGAACTCACAGAGATCCGCCTGCCTCTGCCTCCCAAGTGCTGGGATTAGAGGTGTGCGCCACCACCACCCAGCTGACTACTTACATTTTATCTTGGTTGTTTCTTACATTGCTTCCTCTTTCCAGATCTCTGTCTCTCTGTTTCTGTCTCTGTCTCTCTCTTTCTCTCTCTTTCTCTGTGCCTGTCTCTGTCTCTCTTCTTTGTTGTTTTTGAGACAAGGTCTCACTGTGTAGTCTTGGATGGCCTGGAACTTACTATATAGAACAGGCCACTCTGGCTTTGAACTCACAGAGATCCACCTGCTTCTGCCTCCCAAGTGCTGGGATTAGAGGCGAACTCCACCATGCTTGGCACTAGTTCCCTTACTTTAAGGGTCTGGTTTAGATCTTGTTCATTTCACTTCTCTCCTATTCTGCTAAGGAGTCTGAATTTCCTGTTTATTGGGGACCCTTCCTCTCCTTCCACTCGTAAAGGGCACACACGAATCTGCTATCATGAAAATGACTTGCAGCACGAAGATGACAGACAGGTAGATGAGGGTGATTCCCCTGTAGCTGGAGCATTCACAGAGCCCAAGAGCGACCATTTAGGACAGTGGTTCTCAACCCTCCTAATGCTATGACCAGTTCCTCACGTTGTGGTGACCCCCAACCATAAATTATTTTTGTTGCTACTTCGTAACTATAATTTTGCTACTGCTATGAATTGTAATGTAAATATCTGATATGCAGACAGCCTTAGGCAAACCCTGTGAAAGGGCCATTCTACCCCCAAAGGGGTTGCAACGCACGGGTTGAGAACTGCTCATTCAGGGGCTTATTTTCTGAGAAAGGAAGAGTCTATATTTGTGTCTGGAGTTGGAGATTTCGGTGTCATGTAGCAATGACAGACTTCAGTGTTCACAATATTCATGGAGGCTTTTCCCTTGGAGGAGGATTACATATTCCACTTTACTCCGTTTACTTATTTACTTGTGTGTGTGGAGTTATAGTACTTGATAACGTGGATGTGTACACACTTTTGTGTACGCGCATGTGCAAGTGTGCGTCTGTGGGGGGGGCAGAGCTTGACTCTGGTGTCTCTTCTCAATCACTTTTCCACCTTTAATTTTTGAGAAAGTTTCTCACTGAACTTTCATTGATTGGCTGGGCTGCTTTGCCAATGAGCTCGAGGGATCCACCTGTCCTGTCTCTGTTCCTCTCAACCCCCAGGCATGCGCCTCCAGACCCAGCCTTTCTCCTAGGTTCTGGGGACCTGAGCTCAGGTCCTCATGTGTGCGAGGCAGGCACTGTACTGACTTAGCTCCCCAGGCCATGTTCCCACTTTATTAAGAGTGGACTTGATTATATGACTTGGGTCAGTGACACTTGGCAGAAGTGACCTGTGTCTCTTCTAGATAGAAGCTTGCTGGGCCGTGATGGTGCACACCTTTAATACCAGCACTTGGGAGACAGAGGCAGGTGGATGCTGTGAGTTCGGGGCCAGCCTGGTCTATAGAATGAGTTTTAGGACAGCCAGAGTTATAACAGAGAAACCCTGTCTAGGAAAACAAAAGCAACAACAACAACAAACATAGATAAAAATATAAAGGGTCCACATGAATTCTTCTTTTGAGCCTAGCAATGTCCTGCAAAGAAGGCACTCCAACATCTTAAGGGCCAAAGAGAAGGGCAAATGGAATAGAATGGTACCCATCCCACGATGGGCCAATTATATGAAGAACTTAATCTAATGAGCCACTGAGACCTCTGGAATCACAGGTTAGCACATATAGCCCAGTCTACTCAGATGGATATAAAAAGGCCTGCTCAGTGGCTCATGTCCATAATCCCAGAGATGCAGAAGCAGGAGGATCACTGCAAGTTTGAGAGCAGCCTGGTCTACATAGTAAGTGTAGGCCAGCCAGGGCTACATGGTGAGACTTTGTCTTTAAAAAGAAAGTGTGTGTAACTTAGTTGGTAGAGTGCTTCCCTAACATGCACAGAGCCCTGAGTTCAATCCCCAGCATCGCATAAACCAGGCATGTTGGCACATACCTATAATCCCAGCACTTGGAAGGTAGAGTCCCGAGGGTCACACGTTCAAGGTCATAATCTACTATATATTGAGCTTGAGACCAACCTGGAATATATCAGAACCTGTGTCAAGATAAAACAAAAAATCTCAGAAACAACAACAGCAAAAGCAGCCCAATGTAATAATCAAACATCGTCTTAGCTACTGGAAAGCCTAAGATGCCCATATAATATTTCATCGCCACTCTGAGATTAACATTAATCCTGTTTTCTGAGAAAGTGAACACAGCGAGTAGGGCATTTTCCCAGAACTGACAGCTAGTAACGAGCAGAGCCAGATTTCGCACTCAGAAGGCTCGCTCCTTTGTTCACGTTACTGCGACAGGAGACCCTTGGGCAGCCTTGCCAGCCTTACAGCAGAAGCCCGCAGAAGATGGCAGCTTCTGACTGGGGTGTGCTCATTCCGTTCTGTTTCTAGCTATCGTGGTACACGGTGCTGGGTTTCTGGCCCTTATTCTGGGCCTAATAACTGATCACATGACAAAGTCCTTGTAAACCCGAAGCTTCACAAGCTTTCGAAAGGTGAGGTTTGGGGGCTGGCGAGATGACTGTAAAAACACTTGCCGAAATGCAAAGCCTGAGTTCTCTCCCCAGGACCAGGACCCCCAGGAGAAGAAAGAACTGACTCCTACACTGTCCTCTGACCTCCATACGCGCCCCTTACCATTTTCACACACACACAAAATAAATACATATTTAAAAAAATTGAAACGAATGAATGAAAAGAAGAAACTCTCTGTTCTTAGTGCCCAACTTCCTGTCAAAGTTGGCCGAAACCTAATACTTGATGTGATGTGGGCCATACCTTCTGAAGAAAGAGCCTGGGGAGAGGGTGTCCTGAATTTTGGGGAAGGTGATCTTCAGTCTCATGTTTGTGTGGTCAGTTTAGGCATGCTGGGTGCTTAGAAGAACAGGGTCTCCATTATCTTAAGGCCTGGGACTCGATGACAGCTCCCCATCTCTGAGCTTGGCAGAACAGCCACCTTCCTCAGGAAACTGGCCGCTGTCTCCCTGGGAGAGGGAAACTTCTTGAAGGATCCCTTTCAGGAGAGGAAAAAAATCACCACCAAACCTCCCACTAGCATAAACACACCTACTCCGGGCTCTCTTGCAGAGTTTTAAAGAGACCTTTAAGCAGGAAAGACACAGAAAAAAAGCAAAAAGGGTATTCCTAGAATTTGATTCAAGAAGTGGGAACATAAATAAGAAAACGGCCACGGATGATGGTGGAGGGGGTGGCGGGAAAATCCTCGCAAGTTCTACAGGCCAAACCTTTCATTTTGATCTTGACATTTTTCCTACTTGAGCTTTTACATAAACGGTGCTCTGGATGTCTAGGCTGTAATTTTGTGTAACATTTAGCCATGGAAAAAATAGGTTAGACTAAGACAGCCGATTCGCTTCACTTCTCGAGAAGCTGGCTTGTAGCTTTCTGCTCTTCTTAGAAGTTCACTTTCCTTATTAAAAACAAAACAAACAAGAAATCCTTAAGAATGAGCTGGGAAGATGGCTCAGTCAGTGAGGTGTTGGTTGTGTAAGCATAATGATCTGAGTCTGAGCCTCAGTATAGCGTATAGAGCCGGGCTTGGTAGCATGCCCTGTACTCCCACGGCTGGGAGGGGCAGACAGAGAGACAATCAGGGCTTGTTCGCCAGCCAGCCTAGTGTAATCTGGGGGCTTCAGGTCCCAGTGAAAGACCAGTCTCAAAAAAAAAAGAAGGTGCATGGGGCCTGAGGACCCATAGTGGACCCAAACATGCATGCACATGTCAATATACACAATTTTAAACAACGTGTTGCATTCATTTTTTATTCTTTTATTCTTTTGCTTTATCTTTTTATAGTGCTGAAAAACGAACCTGTAACTTCACGCATTCTAGGAAATGCTCTACCATTCAGCCTTGGTTTTTTTACTTTATTTTTAAATTTTTAATTAATATGTATTAAGAGTGCATATTAATGGGTTTGGTGTGATATTTCCACACAGGTATTCGGCATGCACTGAAGAAACGCACCCTCCCTTAACCCATCCTTCCCCTGAAGATTCATGCGTTGAAGGAGGGGTTCCAGACAGTTTTGCTAAGGTAATCTAGGGTGGCTTTGAACTCAAAATCCTCTAGCCTCAGCATCTTAAAGCTAGGGTTACAAGGGTGTGCCGCCACACCTGGCTTTAGAAGCTCACTTAAAAGACTCCCCCTTACTCCTCCCCCCCTATATATCTTTGACAGTGTCTCATGTGTTCCAGGTTGGCCTAACTCACTATATAGAATTATCTTGAACTACTGAACCTTTTTGCCACCACTCCAAAGTGCTGGGATTAAAGGGGTGCACCACCATGCCTGGAATTTCTAATCAAGGCTTGTTAGCTAGCCTTCATGCTCATTCTAAGCTATACAAGTTAAAGACCATCCTTCAACTTGGGCAAAGGGGCCACTAAGAGAATGGCAAGAGCAGGTTGGTTATATACCAGAAGGTGATGGTTATATATGAGTGTTTTGGGCTGTTACATAAGGTAGAGAAGCTGGGTGTGGCTAGCTCAGCTATAGGGGCTGTGGCATAGCCTTGAAGGCACAGTATCTTGGTTTAGACTTGGATCGCGGTTTCTGAATTGGCTTGTAAAATGTGACATTAAGAGGTGCGTCTAGGTAGGGCTTACAGGCTGCAGGCGTATTGTGCTGTGAGTCTGCCCCCTTTTCTGAATTTTCAGGAAAGTCTTTTTCCTTTCCTTCCATCTCTGTTCTAAGCATACTTTCCTTAACATCTTGGGCTTTTTCTGACAACATTTTGGGCTTTCTCCCTCTTTCTCTAAAGAGTAAAGCCCATCAGCATATGAAGGAATAGACCCACAGAGGAGGTAGACACCCAATGGTTACTTCCCACAGGACTGAGTCCTTCAGCAGCCATAGGACCAAAGAGTCTCCCACTGTCTGTCTGTCTGTCTGTCTATCATATATCTACCTATCACCTATCTACCTATCTATGTATCTATCTATGTATCTATCTATGTATCTATCTATCTATCTATCTATCTATCTATCTATCTATCTATCTATCTATCTATCTATCTCGGTGCCTTTGTGAGTGCTTCCTACATTTTACAGAAGGGGGATTTTGTTTTGCTGGGGGGTTTTGTTGTTGTTTGTTTGCTTTTTGTTTTTTACTTTAAATCACTGCACAGGTATTTCTTTTGAGATGAGTGAAACTAACAAATTGTTCTTTTCTGGACTCTCCCAATGGCAGTGTGTCTGCCTCATAGTTTCCTGGACTCCTGTGGACTTCCTAAGGCAATGTGCACATGGAGGGCATGGAGGGACAGCCTGAGTGTGGTGGCAGAAGAAGCTGTTAATCAAACTTTGTGAATCTGGGTAAAATATGACCCACTGAGGCACTCCACTCGAAGTTTCGGAGATCAGTGTGGACACGAGCTAGCCTTCTGTCACAGCCTTGAAGAGCTCTAGAGTCACATGCTCAGGTCTATGAGAGGAAAGGGACAATACTAGTGGGTCTCTACATTCCCCACCCCAACCTAACCATTGGGTACAATAAAAAATGTGAGTTGGCTTGTGTTGAAAACCCAGCATGGCAGTCATTACCTAGAAACTCTTCCTAGCTGTGCCCCGCTCCGCTTTTCTCTGAGCAAACAGTTCCTAGACAGGGAGCCGTGTGCTCTGGCATGGGTGCAGTGGGGTTTATACAGTCCTTAGAGAATGAAGGTCTCTATGATTGGTCCAAGCTAACTGCTAGACTCCTGTGCTCATCCTTGGTGGGAGAGAAAGATGGCTGATGGCTGGAGTATAGCTCCATGTAGAACACAGGCTTAACTTGATCAACGCCCTGCGGTTGACCTTCTGATGCTGCAAGGAAGAGGGGAGAAAAGAGAGCTTATTTGACCTAATCTTGGAAAATACTGAGAGGGAGAGTGCTTGGCTTCTGGGAAAGATTTCCCCTGATAAAGAGTGCACTGAGGGGTAAAGAGCACAGAGATGGCTCAGCAGGTGGAGGCGCTTGCTGCCAAGTCTGAGGACCTGCGTTCCATCCCTGTATTCATATGATAGAAAGAGAGAACCTACTCATATAAGTTGTCCTCTGACCTCCATGAGCTGTGACAGACGGACAGACAGACAGACACACACACACACACACACACAAATTTTCATAATTTTTAAAGTACAATTGAAAAAGCACTCATTCTTTCCTTCTTGCATTTGGACGTTCTTGGTAGATAAGGAAATGATGTTGGGAGGCATGGTAGACATATCTCCACAAAGAGAAGGCCAAGGAAACTTCTCAGAAGCCAATCCTTACTACATTGAGCCGCTGAATCAGCATGGAACTAGGAACAGGACTCAGCCAGCCATGGCTGTTAGACTGAGCTGTGTTCTGACTGGTCAGGCCTTGCTTCTGATTTGTTGAAGCCGGTATATGTTGGTTAAGTATTTTGAATACCACCTTTGCCCTCTGTTTAGGCTGTGGATTTTATTATTGTCTTAGTCACTGTTCTATTGCTGTGAAGAGAAAGCATTTAACTGGGAGCTTGCTTACAGTTCAGAAGTTTCGTCCATCATGACAAGAACATGGCAGCATGCAGGCAGGTGCTGGAGCAGTAGCTGAGAGCTACAGCCTGATCCACAGGCAGAGAGAGAGAGGCAGAGTGGGTGGAGATACACTCTGGGCTTGGTGTGGGCTTTTGAAACCTCAAAGCTCGCCCTCGGTGACACACTTCCTCCAACAAGTCCACACCTCCTAATCCTTCTAATCCTTTCAAATAGTCCCACTCCCTGATGACTAAGCATTCAAATATCTGAGCCCGTGGGGGCCATTCTTATTCAAACCACCACAATTGTTCTGTAAGGAAAACATACTCCTCCATGCAACTATAGAGCTACTTTAATTGGAGAGTCAGTCGTTTGCAGCTAACAGCTCCCTAGCTTTGCAGCTAAGAGTCACGAGAAGTTGGTCACCTCTGAACCATGCCTGTTGGAACTCGCATGATGTGTGTGTGCATGTGTGTGTGTGTGTGTGTGTGTGTGTATGCATGATGTGTATGTGTGCATGATGCGTGTGTTGGTGGTATACACATTTCATGGTGAATGTGTGGTCAGAAGGCAACTTTGTGGAGTTGGTTCTCTCCGTCCACCTTTATGTGGGTTCTAGGGATTGAATTTAGGCTACCAGGCCTATGGAGTAAATGCCTTTATCTGTGGTGTCTTCTTGCCAGCGTTACTCCCTGATATATTAAAGAAAGTTGGGGTGGGGGAAAGAAAGGTGACATCAGTGGCCTGGAAAAAAGAACTCTCACAGCTTGGTCAGGGTGCTGAATCTGTTCTTCACGGAAGGGTTGAGATAAACATTTATCCTCTTTGACAGAAAGCACGAGAGCTGGCTAGCTTCCATCTCATCTGTCCATTTGCTTTTTTGCCATACCATTTGATAAGCCCTATTGATAATGTCTTTTTTAGAAATGAAGCTTGGGGATCCATCAATCAGCCAGCCAACCAATCAATCTCGTAGTTGCAAACCACCAGGAACTAGAGGTAACTTCAGGGAGAGGGTCTGTGGGTACAGTTGCTACACTGTATTGCCATTTTCTCTACTATGCTCACCTTCCCCAGGACACAGACAATACACAGAAGGAAGCGGATCCTCAGTCTCTGCACCCCTACTCAGTATATATATGTGGTCCATTCAAGGGACTGCCAGATGATTTGATCAGAGGAAACAACAAAAGGGTATGGTAGTATATGCCTGTAATTCCAGCTCTTCAGAAGCTGAGGAAGGAAGATTGAACATTTGAGACCAACCTGGGCACCCCAAAGGGAAAGCTGAGAGTTCAAGGTCAACCTGAGCTCTATAGTGAGACTCTGAAAAAAACAAACTCATCTTCTACCGAGACTTGTTTTGTGTGTAGGTAGGTGAACATGCGTGTGTACAGGTGTATGTGTTTGCAAGTAACATTTGCACATGTGCATGCGTGCGATACAGCCAGAGGACAACCTCAGCTGTCATTCCTTAGACACCGTTCACTTTCTGTTTTTGAGACGGAGTCCCTCAATTAGCCTGGAGATCGCTAATTAGGCTGGGCTTGCCAACCAGTTGATTTTAAGGACCTACCTGTCTCTACCTCCCAGTCCTGGATATAAGCATGTTGTGCCATCATGCCTGGCTTTGGAATTTTTTTTTTTTTCAGTGCCACAAAGCTATGTAGCTTCCTGAAAAAAAATTAATTAGGGAAATAAGAATATAGTATCTCACTTTCGACCCGGTGCATTCAGAAATGCAGTCAAAAGGAATCCTTCATCTTTTCACATGCTTTTCGTGGCACACTTTGTGCCTAGAAAAGCTTTTCTTTGAAATGGAAAAGCAAGTCTCCTACTAAATATGATGATGAGAAGCAGAAACACTATTCTTGAGGTTAAAAAAAGGTTTTTCACGAGTCTACTAAGCCTTGTGTTGGAGCTCATTGAAAAGCTGACTTGGAGAAACGAGATAAAATTCGTCTCTATCTCTGCTAACCATCTCTCAATGCCTCAGCTCATCCGAAGGCTGTGGTGATCAGGGAGAGACCGCGTGTAAGCTGGTCTTTAGATGGCCATCTGAAAACTCATCAAATGGCAAAACGTGAAAAACAAAATCACCTCTGAAACTTTCAAATTGCATTGATCTGCGGCAGAAAGCCCTCCCCACAGGAAGGGAAATGATGGATGGGGACTCATGGGAAGGTTTGTTTAAAGTGCTGTGCGCGTGTGCGTATGTGTGTGAATTTATGTATGGAATTGCCTGCAGATAGTAAATGGACTATATTTGCTATATTTTGAGAGAGATAAAATTATCAGGGCTGTCTATGTATTTCAAAGCCAGGGAAAACAAAAACAGCTTTGAAGCATCTCCTCCTGGATTTTTTTTCTTTTTTGGCTCTAATCTTCTAAGAGATGGTCTTGATAATATTTATTCTTTTTTTCCCCTTTCAAAAACAGTTGAAAGTAGCATTTTCCCACTTAAAATAGCAATGCAAGTTTTAATTAGGTCAAGTAAAGTACCCACGGAGCCCGGTGAATGATTGAAAGGATCAGGCAGGACAGGCAGGAATTTCTGAGCCTTACAGCCTCCCTCCTGCCTAAACATCTATTCTCTCCCACCCTTAAGCTCCAAGTCTGGGTGGTGCCCACCACATAGGCACCTGGGCTTTTGTGTAGTGAGTTTCCACCTTGAATCCCTAGGTATCATCTGGACAGGTTTCTCTGTGGCATTTCCCCCTGAAACGTGATGATCAGCCATCCATCTCCCATGTGCCCAACATAACTTACAGGTTTTCTGTTTGGATCTGTGGGCTAAGGGAAGGACCACGTTGGATGCATCTGGAGAGGACTTACCGGAAAGGCTTTGTTTTACACTTTACATACTCTAAAACATCAGTTTCTCACGAAATCCTATCCTGCAACACTCTCACTATGGCCTAAGAGAAAAACTGAGAGAACTTCATAGAGGGCAATAAAACAAATGCTCCAGGCTTCTGTACAGAAATAGCAAATAAGCACACCTCGGTCAATAAAACTTTATTTATAAAAATAGACAATGAGGAAGCTGGAGAGATGGCACAGTGGTTAAGAGCATTTGCTGCTCTTCCAGAGGACACGAATTTGGTTCCCAGCACCCACATATGGTAGTTCACAGCCACCTATAACTCCAGCTCTAGGAGCTCTGACACCTTCTTCTGGCCTCCAAAGGCACCTGCATATGCATGTGAGCACACACAGACACATATAAATAAAAATAAATCTTTTTTTAAAGTATTTTTTAAATGACAATGAGCTGGGCCAGAGTGTCTCACACCTGGATTCCCAGGCCCTGGGGCAAGGGCAGAAGTAGGAGAATTAGGAGTTCAAAATCATCCTTGGCTACAAAGTGAGTTTAAGGCCAGCCTGGGTTACAAGACCAAGTCTTATAACACAGAGACAGACACAAAAGGCAGGGCTGGGGAGATGGCTCACTCAGTGAAGTTCGCCAGGCAAGCGTGAAGACCTGGGTTCCATCCCTAGCACTTACATGCTGTAGTGTGTTCACCTGTGATCCCAAACACTGGGAGTGTGCAGACAGCAGGGCCCCTAAAGCTTGCTGGCCAACAAGTATAGGCAAATGGTTAAACCTCAAGTTCAGTCAGAGACCCTGCCTCAAAAAAATATGGGGGAAGAACAATCTAGAAAGACACCTGACGTTGACCTCTGGCTTCCATATTCACAGGAACGCACACACACATGCATATACATGAACACACACACGAACACAAATGAGTGCACACACACACACACACACCCACACACACACACACACAAGGGACCAACGTGCCTTAGAGTCCCTCCTGGAACATCTCTTGGGGTGCATCACTGAATATGGCCGAGATCCTCGTTTATACCTGATGGTATCTTGGCTGCTCTGATGAGAAAGGCTACACCCCAAAGCAGCTCCAACCCATTTAGTTAAGTCCATTACACAAACTACCTGTGCCCCAGACCATGAGTTTGCATGACGGAGACCTGTTGTGCTCACTAGAGTGCAGACCCACAAATTAACGAACCAGTTGACCACCCTTTCATCATGGTGACAATCTCAGCTCCCTGGCCAAATAATACTCTATTCTTGTCTCCTTCTTCACTCTCAACTGGTATCTGATCACAGAGTTGTTTTTAACCACAGCTTTCGAGGCTCTTTATGAACTGGCACCAGAGCTGAATTATCCACTGGGATAGCAGATGCAGTGGTTTAGATCTTGAGTCCGCTAAGGGATATGTGTTGAAGACTTGGTCTCCAGGTTGGTGTTATTCAAGACGTCATCTTAGCTTCTTTTCTCACTGTTGTGATTAAACACCCTGACAAAAACCACTTAAGGGAGAAAGAGTTTGCTTTGATTCACAGTTCAGGGTTTCAGTACACCCTAGTCGGGCAAGTCATAGGGGCAGGAGCTTGAGGGGGGCTGGCCACATGCATCCCTAATCACAAACAGAGTAACGGATGTGTTCTGCTTAGCTCCCTTTCTCCACTCAATGGTGCAGGACGCAGCCAGGGAGACGTGAGTGGGTCTTCCCACTTCAGTCGGTGCAATCACTACAAGAATCCCCTACAGGCATGCCTGGAGTCCATCTCCTAGGTGATTCTAGATTTTGTCAAGTTAACAACATTAACCATCAAAGACATGTAGGAACCCTTAAGGGGTGGGTCCTATTAGGAAGTCTTTAAGTTACTTGAGGACCATC
This sequence comes from Cricetomys ansorgei, assembly GCA_026225945.1. NCBI lineage: Eukaryota > Metazoa > Chordata > Mammalia > Rodentia > Nesomyidae > Cricetomys > Cricetomys ansorgei. The sequence continues at coordinate 3,991,773 of JAMJFZ010001871.1, forward strand.
TTTCAAGGAGACTGTGCGAGTCTGACTCTCTTTCCCTCTCTTTTGCTTCCTAGCTGTGAATGAGCGCTCGGCTCCACTATACACTCCTACAATAATGTGCTGTCTTCACCACGTACCCAAAGCAATGAGGACAATTACTATCAAACTGAACTCTCCAAACATGTGAAGGAAAATAAATGTTTTCTCTGTATGAAGTTGATTATCTAAAGTATTCTACTCGCATGTATGTGGGACAGGGGTGCATGTGTATGTGTGTGAAGGATGATTTGCCCGTGTGTGCACATGTGGAGGCTAGAGGCTAGAGGTTGATATTTGCTGTCTTCTTTCATTGCTCTCTACTTTGTCCCTGAGGCTGGGAGTCTCACAGAACCTGGGGCTCGCCGTTTCAGCTAAGATGGGCTGGCCACCAAACTCTGGATCTGTCTGTTTGCACCTTCCATCCCCGGAGCTATGGAAGTATGCCACCCCTGCCTAGTTTTTTCATGGGTTCTGGGGATCTGAGATAGCAAGCACTTTATCCATTGAGCCATGGTTTCAGTCCCTCAAGTTTGTTATTTAATACAGTCACAGAAAGCTGATAAATATGGTAGGTATGGCACCTGAGGCCCACAGAAGTTTTAAGGGGCCAATGATTATATTTTAACTCATTTTAAAGCAGAAGAAAAGGAAGATTGTAGCAGTACACTGACTGTGTAGGCTCACAAGGAAGATCTCCAAGGCATTTTCATAGATGCAAACCCTGCCAGACCTCAGCAGAGGGAGCCACCGTCACGGCAAGCGCCATCCTAGACAGTGGAACCCTGAGCATCCCAGCTCAGTTGTTTTTGTTGATACAGAACTCCTCAGGTGTCCTATTGCAGATCATGAGTAATCAAACATCCCCCACAGAAATCCAGCACCTGCAGACTATACAAAACACCAAGGCCCAGGCAGCCCCTTTTCCAACAGTGCACAAAACAATTATTTTATACATAACTAAAAATAAACTTCCACAACAGAAGATAACAGTAATGAATATGTAGTAATGTGTCTGGTCTGAGTTACGGTTGTCTTTCTACCAATTCAGTTGTAAGTATACCTTCACAAAGGAAATAGAGTCTTTCCTAAGGGTTTTCATATAAAAGCTGAGGTGGTTTGAATGAGAATGGCTCCCATGGGCTCATTTAATGAATAACTTGGTCCCTAGTCAGTGGAACTATTTGGGAAGGATTGGGAGGTGTGGTCTTGTTGGAGGAGGTGGGCTTTCCAAGGCCCATGGCATTCATGCTCTCTGCTTTATGCTTGTAGATCAAGACATAAGCTCTCAACTACTCCAGTGTCATGCAAACCTGCTTGCTGCCATGCTTGCCATCATGATGGTCATGGACTCCAATCCTCTGGAATAGCGAGCCCCAAATTAAATGCTTCCTTTTACAAGTTGTCTTGGTCGTGGTGTCTTATCGCAGCAATAGAGAAGTAATTAAGAAGACAGCACACCCAGTTAAATTTGAATTCCAGACAAACAAATGAATATTCTAGTTTGAGTTTATTATGAATATCACATGGGGGAATATTCATTACAAAAATATGTGGCTGGGTGTAGTAGAGCACGCTTATAATCACAGCCTTGGGAAGGATAAGGTACGAGGGTTGCAAGTTCTAGGCCAGCCAGAACTATATAATGAGTCTCTGTCTGAAGAAAGAGAGAAAAAAACTGACATTTATTTGGAATTCGAATTAAACAGGCATCTTGTGTTTTTATTTACCAAATCTGGCATCCCTACAGGAAAGTCAGCGAGCTCCGGCTGGTTCCAGCTGTGGCTGCAACCTTCCCGCCCATGCCCCTTGAGGTATCTTACATTAGGTTTCTCAGAAGCAGGCCTTGAGAGGAGGATCTCTGTGCTACTAATGTATTTAAGGAAGTGTTCCCAAGGGAGAGTCAGCAAGGAAACATCAGCAGGCAGGCAAAGGTGAGGCTCAGGCAAGGATCTGTAGAGTCCTGGAAGCTTCACTCTACCCCCTCCGTCATACACACAGTAACTTCAGAAAGGTCCAAGAAATAGGAGTCGAGCAGAGTGTTTTCATCAGCGCTAGGGCAGAAGCAGAGGGTGGCGTGCGCGCATTTGGTTTGACTCCCTGACCTTTCCACAAATCCAAAGGAAGATGACAAGTCACGTTTATCTAATGATGGGAATGGATGCAGCTTCCTTGTGCCAACCTGTACGTCACAGAGGCCGTAATTTCCTCACCGAGAGCCTACACCTCATGAAGGGGCCTGTTATCTGAGTAGCCTGCACCTCACAGCGGGTCCCGCACTGCACAAAGGGGACCTATACTTACCGAGGAGTCCATACCTCAGTGATGAGCCTGTATAAGTCAGTGAAGGGCCTTCATCTCCCAGAGGAGTCTGTACATCACACAAAGGCCTGCATTTCAGTGATGAAAGGGGCCTGCACCTCACAGAGGATCCCGTACCTCAGTGAGGGAGCTCAAACCTCACTGAAGAGGGCTGTGCCTCACAGACCGGCCTACGCGTCACTGGGGTGCCTATGCTTCACAGAGGGATTTTTACTCCTCAGAGGCATCATGTCACGAGAGGCTGCCTTATTACCATAGAAATAGCTTCTTGGTACCATTCTTCCTTGTTTGACCTCATCACTGCATCATTAAGAGTATTCAGCGGCTCTCCTCTCTAGGCTGAGGACACCTGAGCCTCGTCCCCCTCATCACAGCTCCATTGTTCCCCACGCATGCCGTTCACTTTCCCACCTCTGTGATCTTTCTAACACTTGTTCTTCCCCGAAAGCCCCTCTTAACCTTTTCTTTCTTCCTTTTTTTTTTCTTTTTCTTTTCTTGTTTTATTTTTTTATTTTTTTTCGAGACAGGGTTTCTCTGTTGTAACTGGCTGTCCTGGAACTCCCTCCGTAGACCAGGCTGGCCTCGAACTCACAGAGATCCGCCTGCCTCTCCCTCTCGAGTGCTAGGATTAAAGGTGTGTAGTACTACTGCCAGGCTCTTACCCTTTTCTAAATGGTAATTTTTTTCTTTTTCTTTCTGTAGCCCAGGCCAACCCAGAGCTTGCTACATAGTCCAAGCTGGACTCAAACTCCCTGAAATTCTCCTACCTCAGCTTCTCTAGTATTGAGCTTGCAGGCATGTACCACAAGGCTTAGCCTGGCCTGACCAGCAGCATCTAATAGCTCAGCAATGTCCTCTGTCCTGTGATACTTCCTCCATCTCTAAGAAAAGCGCCTCCCCCTCGAGCACCTTGCATTCCTCTGCATGCCTGAGAGCTGACTTCTGCTACACTGATGCACTTTGTGTCTGCTCTCCAGCTGCCTGTGGCCTCTGTCCTGGTAGGGAGTGGATCTTATTCATTTGAATAGTCCCAACACTTCATAGTGGTCCCTTAATTATTCACTGAATGAATAGATGGATGGATAGATGGATGGATGGATGGACGGATGATGAATGGATGGATGGGATGGATGGATGGATGGACGGATGGATAGATGAATAAATAAATACATTCAGCCTGTGGCTTTGCTCAGATAAACACTCTGCTACAGTTGGCCAGTGCTGTGTTACTGTAGGCAATGGGCGTGCATGCTGACAGTGGCAGCAGAGGTATTAAAGATAAATTGGAAAATGCAAAGCCACCAACCTGCATCCCTCCCTAGAGATGCTGGCTTCCACATCTTGGACTCACCTTGAGCGTTTTCCCAATCCCAGGAGTGTGCCAGTGGATGAATCCATGATCTATCTATCTATCTATCTATCATCTATTTATCATTTCTCTCTTTTCTTTCCCTCTCTCTGTCTCTGTCTCTGTCTCTAAGTCTCTCTCTGTCTCTGTGTGCATGTTGTAGAGACGGGTGTGGATCTAGGTCTACCATGATGCAGCTGTGAAGATCAGAAGACAGCTCGTGGAAGTTGGTTCTCTCCTTCTCCCATGCGGGTCCCTGGGATCAAAGTCAGGTTGTAAGGGTTGACGCATGTGTTCTTACCCACGGAGTCACCAGCCCTGCTGATTCATCACCACGTCTCTTTCCAGGGGGATCTTGGCCCTAGGCCAACTCCATTTATGGTTGCCTTTTTTCCTTTCTTTTTTTTTTTTTTTTTTTTGACACAGGGTTTATCTGTGTAGCCCTGGCTTTCCTGGAACTCACTCTCTAGACTAGGGTGGCCTTGAACTCAGAGATCCACCTGCCTCTGCCCCCCCCCTCCACAAGTGCTGGTATTAAAGGTGTGTGCCACCGCTGCCTGGCCCATTTAGAACTGAATATTTGTTCGCTCTTCACCGGCCCCCCCTCGGGCTTCTTTTTGCTCACTGTCTCCCAGCACTAGAACTGAGGGTCAATAGTCTAATGTGAAGGGAACCAAGAAGTCCCATGACCAGATTTGACCCCTTTGCCTTGAACACTGTCCTTAAACAGACCTACACTGATATGTCCCTTTGGACATGCTAAGTGTCTCCTGCCTCTCTGTCCCCTCAGCTCACTGGAGAACCCAATGCTGTGGGAAAGCAGCAGAAGGTGAGCTGGTGTCAGACTGGATAGCTCTCATGGGGCTTGAATCTGGTACCAGGCAGCTGAGAAGCCTTAGGGAAGCTGTTCATCTAGCGTCCTTATCTGGCCGTGCTAACAGTACCGGAAGACAGATGGTATTAAATGAGGCCATGTCACAGCTGCATGAAACGAGGGTTCCATCCCTCTTGGATTTTGCCCTACCAATTCCTAGATTGACCTGTCTCTAAAGGTCTGGGCAATCCAGGGCTCAAAGTGGCTTGCCATCTGAGAAAGATCGGAAAGAGAGGTGTTCAGGGGAAGGGACAAGGTTGTGCACCAAGTGGACCTGGCTGCAGACACAGCAAGAACAGAACAAAGGTGTTGGGCAAGGAGCATCAGGTGCCGAGCAAGGGTCCAGAGTGCACAGCTTGCTCTGATGAGGTAGAAAAGACGATTGGTTTTCCGAGCCATAATGAAACACGCTCCTGTTACCAGAGGGCCAAAGGGAGGCTGATAGCAAAGGGAGGATGACGACAAGGAAAGCTGGAACCCTATTTTCACAGCTGGTCCTCCTCAGTTACCCGGCCTCAGTGGGAGGCGACGCTGGTACAGGGTGGGGCATCTCAAGCACCCCTCTTCCCTTTCAGAGTCTTGCTTTTCTGCACGGTTCAGTAAGTACAGCAGCGCCCCTCAGGAAGAGGCCTGGGCATTGTGTGGTTACCATTTCCTATCCTCTGTCTACTTCTCTCTTTTGACTTTTTCCCACAGCCAAGTCCAGAGAATGGTCTGAGCAGTTGGTGATAGAATGGTCTGAGCAGTTGGTGGTAGCTGCCCTCCCCTGCCCTCCCCTACCCCCCCTCCTGCCACCCCAGTTTGATTCAGATTGCTTCTGTGCAATCCGTACCCATGCACCCATCCATTCATGCATTTATGCACGCATGCATCCATCTGTAGGCTGCTTTTTCATTATCTGGCTACTTGAATATTTGTTTCTCACATATTACCTGTAGTACTCCAAGCACAGAGGTGACAAGGGGGGATTTAAGAGGAACCAATCAGTTAGTTCCCTTGGTGCAAGAGGGAAGACGTCAATTGATAATTTTAGGGTGCTGCCACAAAGGGCTATTTGGCGTGCTATGGAATACAACCTTGAGGGACTGGGACTGTTGGTCACACACACACACACCAAAAACAAAAAACAATATCATGCTAGCTTGTCTGAAAGGATGAATGAGAATGTGCCTAGATTTCCAGATGGTCAGAAAACATCTACACAGAGACCAACAGGATGGTTATTGTTCGAATATAAAGCATTCCTCCAAAAGGCTCATGGTCCCTATACAGCAGTGTTCTGAGGTGGGGGACTTTTAGCGACTGGACCATAATTCATTAATGAATTGATCATCAATAGATGGCTTCATCATTTTCAGTCATTACCAGAAAGAGGTGGATATTCCAGGAAGGGAGGCTTAGCGGGGAGAGTCAGGGGTGAGGGTGGAGATGGGGATGGCTTTGAAGGGTGTATCTTGTGTCCCCCCTCACTCCTCACTCCTGTGTGTCCTGAGATGGGCAGCTGTGCGCCGCCACGCCCTCTCTATCATGGTGCTCAGTTGGCTCAGGCCCAGAGCCATGGGACCCAGTGACCGTGGACCAGAACCTCTGCAACCGTGAATCAAAATAAGTCTCTTATCCCTCGAGTAGTTTGTCTCGGGTATTTTTGTGACCTTGATGGAAGCCAAGGAGCATAGTGACCCCAGATGCTTGGATGCCTAGATTGTCCTGACTTCTGGGGGAGCGTGGTTTGGCTATAATGTAGGATATTTGGAGAATGATTAGAGTTGGAGCTACAGAGATGGGCTGAAGAGTTAGTTCATTCACCAAATATTTACTAAGAGCCTACTACGTATTGGGGCCATTCTATGTGTTAGGGACAGAATGGCCTGTAAGACCACCATAGTGCCTGCTCTCCTGAGACACTGAGGGAAACACAGGGAGAGGAGCAAGGGGGCCCCTTCCCTGAACGCCTCCCACGTCCCCCCTCCTCCCTATGCATCCAACAACCTGTTCTTTCTCTCTCTATTTCCAACAAAACACAAAAATGGAAATCAAGACAAATAAAAGACCAATACGAAAAACAAAACAAGACTAAACAAAAAGCTCACAAAAGGAAACAAAACATGGAATCTCAGCACTTGGAAGGCAGAGGCAGGCAGATCTCTGTGAGTTTGGGGCCGTTTTAGGTTATATCTCCATTTTGATTCTTATGAACAGTGCAGTTATGGACACTGGGGCAAGGTTTTTGTTGAATATCTGTTTCCTATTCCTTTAGGTATTTCCCCAAGAATGAGGTTTAAAATTTTTTCTTATGATTTGATTGTTTTTTATGGGGGAATATTTTGCCTTCATGCATCTCTGTTGTGGAAGTTTATTTTTAGTTATGTATAAAATAATTGTTTTATGCACTGTTGGATGAGGGGCTGCCTAGGTCTTGGCATTTTATATAGTCTGCAGGTATTGGATTTCTGTGGGAGAAGCTGATTGCTAATGATCTGCGCTTGCTATCAGTAGAACACCTGAGGAGTTCTGAATCAATAAAAAGGTCTGAGCTCAGATGCTCAGGGTACCACTGTTCAATATGGCGCTGGCCATGATAGTGGTTTCCTCTGCTGAGGTCTGGCAGGGTTTGAACCAATGAGAGTGCCTCCTTGTCTTCCTTGGTGAGCCCACACAGTAGCTAACTACTACGTATCTCTGTGCACCACATGCATGTTCATGGAGGCCAAAGGAGGGAGTTGAATCCCCTGAAACTGGAGTTACAGACAGTTGTGAGCCACTATGTGGGTGCTGGGAATTGAACCCTGGTCCTCTGGAAGAGCAGCCAGTGCTCTTAATGGCTGAGCCATCTCTTCAGCTCCTCAAGAATGATATTTTGAGATACCTTTCTTTAATTTAAATGTTCTAGCTCTTAGAAGAAAAAACCTTTTGAAAACTTAAACAATATTTTATCTTTTAAGGATCGTGAAGGACGGCCGTACACTAGTTCCCTTCAGCTGTGGTTCTAATAGGGTTGTCTTCCATCTTAAATATTTGCCTGGGTTTGCCTTCCTCCCTCACAGAGAAGCCATCTCCAGGTGTCTCCTGGGCTTTCTGAAGTGGTCACAGAAGCAAATTGTCCTGGGCTCCTTGACCTAGAAATGAATGGATAGATTTGTGGACAAAAACTAAAGTCCATATTGGCAGTTCTGGTTCTTAGCTGGAATTATTCAAATACGCCCAAGGGGACCAGGACTGGTAATTAGAGCCTCTGGCTTCTGATCTCAGCACCTGCTTTAGGACTGAGGAGGACTGCTGTTCCGTGGCCATTTAGAGGACGAATGCAACACTGTTTCCTTGTTTGCCACAGTCTGGCCTTCTAGACGGCTGAAGGAGACTTCAGAATTCCCTCTCACACCATGCATTCCGTATGTCTGCCCAGAGCATGAGAAACGCTGCCTCGATCTCCCTAGCTGTGCTGGTGTAGTCCAGAAGGAAGAACATTCTCTCTAATCCTGACAGATCTGAGTTCAGATTTTGCCATTTCTCACCTATATGACACAGGCAGGTAACGTAAACTTTCTGAGACTAATTTCTCTTATTTGTTTTATTTGGCACTATTGAATATCAAAGGATGTCTCAATTTTTGGCTGAGGTTTGAAAATACCGTGGCAGGGTTGGAGAGACGGCTCAGTGGTTAAGAGCAGTCACTGCTCTTGCAGGGGACCTGAGTTTGGTGTCCGCCACCCACCAGGTGGCTCACAGCTGCCTGTAACTCCAGCTCCAGGGGCTCCTAAGCCTTTCCCTGGCATCTATCAAAACTGCACTCACACGCACAAAACCCACACTTAAACACATACTCAAACACATAGTTAAAAACAAAGCTTAAAAAAAGTGAGCAGTGAGTGTCGAGTGTGTGGGAATGCAAATGAAATGGACAGCCTTCTCTAGCAAAGAGTTAAATGGGACAAACAAAGCTCCATCTTTTAAGAAATCTGTAAGACACATCTGGCAGAGATCCTTTCCCCGGTCAGCAGTTTTCTAAGGTCAAGGTATTGTGCTCAAGGTTGCTTCCTGTTCACAAAAGTTGCATTGTGCTGCTTTAATTTAGCCAATCACAGAGGAATGTGAGGCGGAGCTCTGACCACTCAGAGCAAGGCACAGGACCCTCCTGCATCATAAATAAGAGCTCAGCTGACCCTCACTGGGCGTGCTTACCTCCCGGATGTGGCACAGCTATGTGCCGGCATGCAGAAGTCAAACTTTCTACCATGCTAAAATGCGTAGGATTGTTCGGTCATTTTGTTGAGACCCGTGACCCACTTCTAACATTTCTCCTTCTGAAAAAATTGAAGTGTTAGAGACAGGTGCAAGGCCTTAAAGGATGAATCCTGGGACTGACTTTGAGACACGGGGCTCCAGCTTTCCTCAAAGGTACTCCCAGGCCTTAGACATCAAAGTTAGATTGAAAGTTGTCAGGGTGAGACAGGAGAGTGCTTCCCTCTTGCTACAAATTTAGCCAGTGAGAGCCAAAGAAACCCTAATTCCTAAAGCAAGGCAAAATGTGAGTTTCTTGCTAGTGCAATAAGGCAAGAAAAGTAAACGGTATATGTATTATAAAAGAGGAAATAAGACCGTCTCTAGTCAAAAATGACGTCATTGCCTACATTTAAAAAGTCAAAAGAATTTGCAAAAGGAAGCAACAAGAGATAAGAGACAAGCTTAGGAAGACTGCTCGACGCTAAGTCAAAATGTAAAACTCGGTTGTATGCTTACAGCCTGCCGACGAACACTTGGTGAGCTTTTTATAAAAGTTCTATCAGCTGTATGCAGTGGTACGCACCTGTATCCCAGTCACTGGTAGAGGCTGAGGTGGGAGGATCCCAAGAGCCCAGGAGTTCAAGGCCTGTCCAGGTAACCTAACCTAATAAGACCTACTTCAAATAAATAAGTAAGTAAGTAAGTAAGTAAATAAATAAATAAATAAGAAATGTACGTACTGTATTCGCTTGTATTTCAACCTGAAGTTTCATAGCATTAGACTTTACATTTTACTCTATAACTCATTTTGAGCTAATTCCAGGGTCCTGGGAGAGATGGCTCAATGTTTAAGAGCACCTACTGCTCTTGCAGAGGACCCCAATTTGGTTCCCAGCACCCATGTCCTGTGGTTCACAACCACCTGTAACTCCAGCTTCAAGGGATGAGTCCAACCCTTCTGACCCCCCTAAGTGTCTGCATTCATATGTGCGTACCCGTCTCCCACATACACATAATTAAAAATAAAATAAAATAGCCATAGTTTTGTCCATGGTGCAAAATGGAGCTCTCGGTTTAACGTTCTGCGTGTGGTGTGTGTGTACTGTTGTACTAGGCCATGTACGCATGCAGTTGGAGGCTGAAAGTCAACGTTGAGTGTCTTCCTCTATTGCCTTCCATCTTAGTTTTTGAGTTGTGGTCTCTAGATGAACCTGGCACCTGCTGTTTTAGCTAGATTGGCTGGCTAGTGAGCTTCCAGGATCCACTCATCTGGCTCCCCAGCACTGAGGTTACAGATGACACTATGCCCAAAATTTTGACGTAGGTACTGGGATCTGAACTGAGGCTCTCATGGTTTTGCAGCAAACAGTTAGTCTCTGAGCTATCTTTCCAACCCTCATTTTCTTTTATTCTTTTTGTTTCTGATTTTTTTTTTTTTTTGCCTTTTGTTGTTGATGATGATGTTGTCTTAAGGTCCCCACAGAAGCCTGAGGGGAGACAGTTTGGGCGACTACTGAAGCTGAGTCTTTCTGCCTTTGGCTTGGGTCAGCTTGGGGGCTACACACAAAGCTCACTGAAGAGGTGCAGGTGACAAGAGGGACACCCAAGGGAGAGTCATCCGGAGAACTTCCTCTCGATCTCAGGAAGCTCCGCTGCAGGAATCAGCTTCTAGAACTAAGTAACAGGGAGAGGAAGATAATAAAGTCTTTTTTTTTTTTTCCTTTTGCATAAGCATGAATTATTCACCAAAGGTTTAAATTCTGCTTTATTACAGCTTTGGATTTATCAAGGGGAGAAAATTCCTTTTCTTTTTCCTTTTCATCTCCTTCTCTGGAGAGGAAAGACAACCTCACCCTGCTCAGCAGCAGAGTGTAATGGTCACCTTTAACAGTGGAGAAGGGTAAAGTGTCCACGGCTGGGGAGCTAAGTAGTATGGGTATCAGCGTATGTCTGACATCTCACATCTGTCCTCAGTGATTATGCTGTCACACCTCTGCCCAGATGTGGCCAGTGACCTCTCTCCCAAAGAGGAACACACACCCCCTTTTGCAATGACTTTAATGCCAGCTGTTCCCTTTGTTTAAAGAACACCGCTGCTCTAATCAACTTACATGCTGATTTTTAAGTGGCCTGGTGAGGGCTCTGTGAGTTCCTTCTCGCCTTGACTGTGGAAGGAAGACAATACCATGGGGCACAAGGCTGGATTCAAGGTCAGGTCTGAGCCCACGGCTTCACTGGGCTCCTGTGTGAGCACACCCTGTCTGTGTCTCTTACTCTCCACACTGTGATCTCCTAGCGTCTCAATCACCATCAGCCCTGCTGTACGTGGGTGACTCTGACCCACAGGAGACCATGCCCTCAGGTATCTGGGCTCACTCTATTGGAAAAGCTGCCATGGTGTTCCGTCAACCTGAGGAGTGATGTCAGATTTAATTTGGATGCAAGGGCTTTGCAAGCCTGAGGCGCAGTGCATTCCAGAGCCGGAGTGACTGCTGTTGTCGTCCTTTCCCTGAGATCGCAGCTGTGCAATCCTTGTTCACGACCTTGGGTGTGCCATGGTGTGCCTGTGGAATCCAGAGAACAGCTTTTGGGGGTTGGTTCTCTCCATCAACTCATGATGATCCTGCCTCAACCTCCCAGGCGCTTCGAGTACAGACACGGGCTTCCATGGCCACGGTCTTCTTTTGAAAAGGAGAAAAACCTTGTTAAGCGCCATTTAGACCGTCCCGATTTAGACACCACTGTTGTGCATTTAAGTCCACCATCTTCTCTCTCTCAAAATCTCCCAAGCCTATTATTATTGTTGCTCCTTTCCCAACTGAGCACCGCACCCTTGTTTACAGGCTTTTCCTCCCTGTCCCTCGTCTGTGCATCTGTCAGAACGGAAGGTTTGTTAAAACCACTCTCTCAGGTTTTCTCTGAGAATGACTTTTCACCTCTTCGTTACGGATACGGAATTGAACATGACAATCACTTTCTCTCACCCTGGTGAAGATAACACATGCTGTCTTTGGGTTTCAATGGCTGCTAATGAGTAGTAAGTTGTCTAAAACACGTTTTTAAGATGACCCATGTCCTCGAGCCAGTGAGACGGCTCGGTGAGAAAAAGTACTTGCCCCAAAAGCCTAATGACCTGAGTTTGAACCCACAGCGGAAGGAGAAAACTGACTTCCCGTGTGTGCCATGGCACACAGACACCCAATGATAAACGCAATACAAAATTTAAAAGGTAGCAATCTGCTTTCTCTCACACTGCTCTTAAAATATCCTCTATGTCCTTGGTGTTCTGGAAATGCCCTGAAGAGGGAGGGATGTATGGTTAGAGACAGATCCCGACATGGACCTGTACATGTACATTCTAGGAAATTTGTCCTCTGATCTTCTAAGATTTCTTTTTGCTACGTCTTAATGATGTGTAAGGGTGTGTCTCTCTGTGTGGGTATGTGCACATGAGCATGATTGCAGGTGTCCCTGGAGGCCCAGAAGAGGGCACCAGGCCATCTGGAGCTGGAGTTACAGGCAGCTGTGAACCATCAGATGAGGGTGCTGGGAGCGGAACTGGATCCATCAGATGTGGGTTCTGGGAGAGGAACTGGGGTCCTCTGGAGAACAGCAGCAAGTGCTCTTAGCTGACGAGGCATCTCTTGACTGACGACATCCCTCCCCCATGTTATTTTTGTTTTCTGGTTCGTTCAGATCTCTTTTTAAGCCACTTGATCAGTTCTACAGTTTCTTGCGTATAATTTCATGAATGAGTTTTATTTTTACCGAGCATATTAGACCTGCCTCGTTCTCGCCTTTACCTTTACTGTAGAATCCTGCAGGTTTGTTCCTGCTCTCTCACGCTTCTTCCTATTCTTAGCTCTTAAGTGCTCTATTCCACTGTGTGGTTATTTTCTTTCTTTCTCTCTGCTATTTAACTTTGACCATCTTTCTTGATATTTTGGACATCGGATATTTAGAGGTCAGGGATAAATTTGGTTTTCTCTGCAGAGGACCCATTTTTGTTTCTGCCAGGTTCTGGAGGTCTTATTATTCCTGGGGTCACTCCAGTTTCATTCTCTCCACTTGGGGTATCCAGATTTCTTTTGCCATAAACTAATGGACAGCATCACAGTAGTTTGACTGTTGGGAGGTGATTTCTATCACATATGTACACGCACACATACACCGGTGCAAGTTTTAGGGATTGCAAATTCAAAGGCATTTCTAAATATACTCTAAGTCGGAGGGTATATCCTTCAGAGATGCTCCATATCTGTGCTGGGATAACACTTCTCAAACGCCTCCTTCTTAGGCAGGCCTCCTGTGCTTGTCTCCTTCTTGTGAAGTCATCAGCATCATAGGTCAAGTTCACCAGGCTCAGCGAATGCCCTCGGAATGTCGCTGATATTTCTGTACCACCCAACCTGATACCAGGCACAAACCCTCAACCTCACCTCATTCTCCAAGGCTCTTGAAGGACTATTTCGATGCCAGAGTTTTTAGTTTAGTTACTTTTCAATAACTGTATTGATCTTGCCATGTTTCCAGAAATGGAAACTGGTCTCACACAAAGGAAAAGATTCATGTTTTGCAATTCAACAGTCTTCAGTTTCGTAGTGCCATCAGACAGCACCTACTGAAAGTTCAATGCCGGTTTTGGAAGTTAATCTTACTGTATATTTGAAGAGCGTTTTAATATTTCAAATTGCTTTCACATGTATTTGTGGTTCTTGAGGGGGCTGGTGCTGCCCTTCAGGGGTGTTTAGGTTGTCATCACAGATGGAGACCACCATCAGCACCGAGTGGGGCATCAGGAACAATGTAACACAGCAAAGTCCAGCTTAACGAATTATTTACCTGTGACCCCTGAGGACATCCCAAGACTGGATATCATGCTTTGTCTTGTGTCAGAGGATAGGGGGTTATTTTAATGTCTCAGTTTTACTATGACCCAGTTTATTTATGAGGCTATTTTCTTCTATTTTCATACATTGATGGTCTTTAATTCATCCTGGGATAGTAGTCTTGCTTCAGCTAAGATTATATCCCTCTGTTTCCTATCATATGCAAACAAGTCCCGTTGGTTGTCATTCATCCAACATCCGGCATTTCATTGTGGTGAACACTGGGGCCTCTGCTCCTTGATTTCCCAATGTTCTAAGTACAAATTAATACCTTTATCTTACCAAGTTGCTGTCATACTATTCTTTCTCTGCATGCTAGCAAGTACTCATCACTAAATTACATCCCCAGACCTATTCTGTTACTTTGAGACAGGGTCTTACTAGTTTGCCCAGGCCGACCCTGAACTCACTCTGTAGCCTAGGCAGGCTGTGAATTTATAACCCTCCTGTCCAGCCTCCTTAGTAGCTAGGATTCCAAGTCTGTGCCAGCAGGCCGTGCTCTGTATCTGATAGGGCTTATGAAAGCACAGTGACTTGTCTGGGGTCACCCAGCTTTCTTGAGAGGCTTGATGACTGTGACCTTTCACCCCTCTGACTTACCCTGTCAGTGAGTCCTTTAGAGTCAGACTTGTAGGAATGGTGGTCCCCACTCTCCAGGAGAGGAGACTTAAGATGTCTTAAGATGTGCAGAGCACAGATGTCATCAGAGTGGTACAGAAGAAGAAGGACCATTTCTGCAGAAAGGACCAGAGACAGAGGGATAGCATCCAGAATAGGTTCACTGGAGTGGGCTTCAGGATGGGCAGCAATTTGGCAAGGCCCTTGGAGGTGAGGGATGGCTGGAGAAGGCAGCAGGGCATAATTCACTTTGTCCAAACCAACGCAGATAGGTTAAAGCCAAGCACGGTGGCTCACACCTGTAGACCCAGCCAGCACTTGGCAGGCTGAGGCAGGATTGGCATGAGTTTGAGGCTAGCTTGGGCTACAGAATGAGACCCTGTCTACAAAACACAACAAAAGAGCTAGTTTCCCTAGAGCAGTATCCACCCTTGGTGGGTGGTACTTGGTGACATAATTCAGTCCCTGAAAAGGCATAGTGACCCTAAGAGAGACTTCAAGTGATGTCACAGCTGTCTACCCTTAGAAAGAGGAAAAGGAAGAAGCAGGTTGGCGTATTAATAGCTAACTGCAAAGGATTGCACAGATTTACTTTCCTGTCAATGAAGGGTTTAAGAAAGATGTTCTTTGCGGCACTGTCTGTGCTACGGAAGTATTAGAACCCACTGAAATATCCAGATCTAAGGAAATGGGTGCACATGTCCTGGTTCCTTCAGCTTCTTAGTATACCATTCATCTTGCCTGTCTCATTCACCAGTCAAGGCTATACAGGAAGAGAAGTGCTGGCTAGGGACGAGGGTGACATAATGCTGTAGCTTTCAGGGGACGTGCGACCTTCAGATGCAAAGCATGGCTCCTGAATCATGTGTGAAAGAAGCATGGGAACAACTGAGAAATCCACATGTAGAGTGGGTATTAGTGGTTATTAAGAAGTTATTGGCTGGGCATGGGCACACCTTTAATCCCACAAGTTGGGAGGCAGAGGCAGGTGGATCTCTGTGAGTTTCAGGCCAACCTGATCTACACAGTTAGTTGCTACATAGTGAAACCCTGTCTATATATATGTATATATGTATACATATATATATATATACATACACACACATATATATTACTATATATGATATATATATATATACTATGTATGATATATATATTTGACAGAGTTTCACTATATATATAATATAGCTATATATTCTTTCTATATATACGAAAAGTGTTTTCAAGTTATATAGAAAATACTCATTTTGGAATGCATATGGAATTATTTACAACAAAAATGTCATGGTATCTGCAATTTAGTTAAACTATTTCAACAACAAAGTAGATGAATTCACTAAGACCAAATGTTACCGGTTTGTATGGAGGAGAGGAGTACGTGGTGATTATCTTGCTCTTTCTACTTTCCCAAGTTGTTGATAATTTCCGTAATAAAAATTAAGTTAAAAAGGAAAAAGAAAGCAAACACTTATGAATAATTTTGAGAGGAGAGAAAAGTACTTGCGATATAATGTTAGATGACAGAAAAGCAGCGAACAAAATAGAACTGTGGCCTTCACGCTGTTTTAGAAATGAATGAGTACACATTATGAAAGGCTCACCATGGGCTTCACACGCACTCCAATTGATCTGCAACCAGTGTGCCGCAATTGCAGCAATGGTGCTGAGACTCTAGACACGCCCACTCTAAAACCTGAATCTCAGGCATGCCTATTCAACAGCCTGTTCTTTTCTCTGTATTAGTGTCTGTAGACTTTCTCCATATGTGACCAGATTATAAATATTCTTGTTTTGTATGTAGCCATGGCTGGCCTCAAACTATGTAAACCAGGCTGGTCCTAAACATTCTATAGCATTTTGCCTTGAACTCAAGGTGGTCTTCCTGCCCTGGCCTCCAGAAAGCTGGGATAGCAGGTACGAGTCACAATACCCAGCCCAGCACTTTCAATTTTGAGAATCATGTGGTCTTTATCACAGCTAAATGGTGCTGTTGCAGTAGGATCTAGAAACCGTGGAAGTACATAACCAAATAAATGTGGCTATCTGTTCCAATAAAGCTTTATTGATCAAAACAAGTATCAGGCCAGATTTCTGGTAGTAGCAGTTCCAACCTGTGGCCTGGAGGGCCACATGAGCTCTAGAATAATTTGTGTGACTCAAGATGATATTGTAAGCTTAATTAAAACATTATGAAGGTCTGTGTGTGTGTGTGTGTGTGTGTGTGTGTGTGTGTGTGTGTGATTTTCTTTTTGGGGAAGGGGTGAGTAATTCAATTGCAAGGTTCTTAAGCAACAACTCTGTAGATG
Source organism: Cricetomys ansorgei (assembly GCA_026225945.1). Lineage (NCBI taxonomy): Eukaryota > Metazoa > Chordata > Mammalia > Rodentia > Nesomyidae > Cricetomys > Cricetomys ansorgei. The sequence goes on from JAMJFZ010001871.1 coordinate 4,008,366, forward strand.
ACAATGTCATATAGAAATGTCAAAAGATTGGGCACACCTGTCACCCTCCCCTCCTACATGGTGCTGACCTTCAAAGTATTGAAGATAGACAAAAAACAGAGCTAACCAGAGACCAGGAGATGGGGGACAGGATGAAGAAGGAATCGTGCTTAATTCCAATTCTCTCCTCCATACTTCTTAGTACTTGTCTGTATTTCCCTAACTCTTCAACATGTACTGCTATTTTTATGTATTTGGTTTGAATATGTGTATCAACTAATTTTTCCAGCTCTTTCACTTTTTTACTTATTTTCTGGGCACCAAATATTCCATTACACATATGCATGGTTCTCAACTGAGAAGACCCTCAGGTGTCGCTGCGAGAGGTCTCCTCACTTCTGAGCCACTTCCATTCTTTCCAGCAGGCGACTGATGTCATGGCATTCTCTGTATTCTCCGAAGAGATGCTAGCCACATGCAGCTAAGTCAGCCGAGCTGCTGTGTTGGGCAGTTCCCAAGGATGCCATTTGTACTGAACTCCTGAACTGCTTCTGACATAAAGTGCAATGGGATCGCATCCCCTGAGCTGTGCAGCAACTGGGTCTGACAAAAGATGGTTAGCACATGTACACATACCTGATGGCAACACCTGCATATTCATGTAGGTACCTATGTGTATGCACTATATATATATATATATATATATATATATATATATATATATATATATATATATATATATATATATATATAAGAGAGAGAGAGAGAGAGAGAAAGAGAGAGATTAGGAGAGCATGTATTTTCTTTACTATCCTCCTTCTTAAAACCAAGGCTAGTATGTTGTACATATTGCTGTGTTTCCCCCACCCCGCTTACTAATGCATCTTGACCCTTTTGCCACATCAGTTTGTAAGCCGTGCCTCCTTTTTGATGATGGAGATGATGACGGTAACTTCGGGGATACTGACGTCCTCTTACTGAGTTCTTTATGTGCCAGTATTGTCCTAAGCGTGGTGATGGTATCAGTTCCCACAGTTCTCGGGCTGGCTGTGAACTGGTGACTCTCTTGCCTCTGCCTCCTGAGTGCTAGGATTTTAGGCATACACCACCACACTAGGCTTGATTTCAACTCTTTTATCTCAAACTAAAAACAATGGGTTGAAGTGCCCATTAAAAAAAATAATCGCTACCCTGCTGCTTCCCTAAACCCTCAGCATCCACTGTTCTGTCATCTATCATGAACGGGACCTCTCTGGGTACTTCCCATAGGTGGGATCATGCGCTATTTCTCCTTCTCTTTTTGGCTTCTTTCACTTAGCTTTCGTTTCTTTTCACTTATCTTCAAGCCACCCACAATGCTGCATGTATCATTTCTCACCCTCTTTTTATGTAGGGACAGTATTACACTGTATGTGTAGACTGCAGGCATGCATTTGTTCATCCGTTCATGTGTTGATGGGCCCTTGAGCAGGTTCTACTATTGCTGTGAACATCTGCATGTGTCACATTCATTTCACAATTATTTTGACTGGAGATGTATATGTTTAGTTTTGTCTTATTTTGTTTAGATTTGTTTTTATATTTTTTTATTTAAAATTTTTTTGAGACAGGGCCTTACTCTGTGCCTCTGGCTGGCCTAGAACTCACTATAGGCTGGCCTCAAATTCACAGAGATCTGCTCGCCTCTGCTTTCCAAGTGCTGGTATTAAAGACATGTGCTACTGTGCCCAACCTTTTTTATTTTTTAATTATGTATATATGCATGAAAGAGACGATAGACCATGGAGTCCAGAAGAGGGCGTTGAGGTCTTCAGAGGTGGAATTAGAGAGAGACCCTACTGGTTGCTGGAAACTGACCTTCAATCCTCTGCAAGAACAATAAGTTCTCTTAACCATTGAGGTATCTCTCTGGCACCCCTCCCCTTTAAGATAGAGTCTTACTATGTAGCCAAGGAGGACCTGGAACGTGATATTTAAACAGGACTGGTTTGAACTCATGATCCTTCTGTTTCAGCCTCCTGAGCACTGTTATCACAAGCTGGGTATCTACCCAGCTTTAGGACTACATTAATCAGGTTTCTTCAGACCAACAGTACCAATAGGGTGGATGGATAGATAGGTAGGTAAGTAGATGCATACACACATATGCATGAAATACACATACATACATGATATATGCATGTGTGTATATATATATACATATACATACATACATATATATACACATATACATACATATATATGTACATTCGTAAGTAGAAGATGATAGAGGGTGGATGGAGATAGACAGACAGTAATGAAGGACCTAAGGGTACATATACAATCAGGGAAGTCCGGGAATCTCACAAGAAACCATGCAGACTACAGACCTGGGGAGCTGAGAGTGTGCCTCAGTCCAAGTTTGAAGGCCTCCGAGCTAGAGAAGGCAAGAGTGTGGCTCTCAATCTGAGGCCAAAAGCCTGAGAGCCCAGGGGAAAGAGGGGCACTGTATCAGTAATGCAGTCCAAAGGCTGGACAGCCTGGAATTCTGATGCCCAATATAGCAACAAACAAAAGTCCAACCCACTCTCAGCGAGAAGAGATTGCTTTTAGTATCTTGTAATCATGCCAAAGGTTGGTCTTTCCACTCTCTGCTCAGGGCCACACAGATGTACCCTAAACAATGCTTTACCTGACTTCCAAGCATCGTCAGGTCAGTCAAGCTGACACCTACTCTTAAATACCACGGGAACCAAAGGAAACTTCCTATTCTGCTTTCATTAAGTCCCTTCTCCCCTCTCACACACACCAACCAATGTGCGTTTATGTTTTGTCCAATTATAAAAGGCCCCAGATTCCTTCCTGGCCCTTCCATCACTGCCAAGCTCTGTAGTTTCCCCTGCCTAGCTCTCATGCTGCTTCTGGCCAGGCTGTGAACTGGCCCTCTTGTCCTTTTCTTACAAAGCTATCTTGATGCTGTTCTCAGTCTGTGACTCTGTGATGCTGGTTTTAAGAATGGCTTCTGAGGGATGGCTCTGGAACTTTCAGTAAGACATCACTCTTCTTGTAGCCATTAGCCCTGTGGAGCTCTCTGGAGCCCCTCACCTGTTATCATCTACTTGCCTCTGCAAGGCCCTCCTGGTAACATGGACACTTCACCTTCCTTGTCTATAACTTTGGGCTGCTGTTTCTCTATGCCCTGCCATCTGTCCTCTTCATCCCTTCTGGGAGCCATCACCGCTGACACCTGATCCACCCGTGCTAGTCTTCAGTTTCGAGACAAGCAGCCCGTCTCTCACTTCCCAGCCACTCACAGCAGCTAACACAGTGTTTTCTCTCAGTGAGCGCTGACTGGAATTGGGTAAAGTCAAGGCTATCGTCCCCTGCAGGCCCAGGAGCAAGTACAACAACCATTGCTCCTCCACGCCAGGCAGAGAACGGTCTCAGCTGCTCAGGGACTGTGACCACCTCCCGCCAGCAACCCAAGACATCTGGACACAGCGTGGTCTGAAGGTCCAGCTTTGCAGCTGATTTTGAGGTTCTGCACATCCCGAGGCCCTGTACTTGAGTGTCTTGTGTCTCTCTAGTCTGTGATGTCTCCTAAAAGTGAGTGGGAGCTGGTTTACACTGGATCTGATTCCCAACTGGCTCCCTGGGTGATGTATCCGCTCTCCACGCCGCTGTGCTCAGAAGTGCTCCTCAGCCTGGTGTTTTGTGAACAAGTTCGAGTCTGCGCCTTTCATTACGTCTCATGTTCATCCTGGATGTTTCTAAGCACTTAAAACCCACTTTTTCCATCCAGTGCTTTCTGAATGCATGCTTTGCCCTAGGTGTGTATAGGGAACAAGACAGGCAAGGCCAAGACTCTTGTGAAGGGAGTGAGAAGCAGCCAGTGAGCAAGGGAACACACATCAACACCGTAACTACACAGGGTGAGAAGTGCTAAGAAGAAGAAGAAAAAAACAAAACAAAACAGGATAACGTGATAGGAAACGATCTGAGGTAAGGCGGAGAATATTTTCGATTTGGGTGTTAAACTTCTCTTCCCCTGGACTTTACGGACACTTGCTAAAGACCAGAAACAACCTTCCTGTGTCAACATGCTCGCCTTGTAATTTCAGTGATCATCTCTTGAATCAGCCCTTTTCTCAGATGATATTTTAATGTTGGGTTTTCTAACAATAAGCCTGTCCTTTGGAGGAGCATTAAGGAAATTTAAGGTTCATTAGTTCAATGAATATTTGCTAAGATCTCCTGCCGTGTCCCAGAATGTTCCAGGCATCAGAAGTGCAGCAACAGACAAGCAGGTGAGGCTCTGCTTGTGTGGAGTTTTCAGATAACTCACTAGCAAAGAAAAAAACCTATACTTTGAGCTCATTTTGAGAAAGGACAGGATTGTTGGTGCAGGAAAAGCCGGTTGAGGTCAGATCACAAAAGGCTTTATAGTCACAGCCAAGGGGTTCTATGCAGTGGGAAGCTACCAGAAGTGTCTACTTTGTATTCCGTGAAGTCCACTCTGGCTACCATGATGAGATCAGGTCACAGGGAGAAGAGTGAATCCATGGGCAGACCATTGTGAAAACCCAACCTATGTAAGAAACCAGCTCACAAAAGCTACATGGGGTATGTTGGGAGTGGGGGCCAATAGCTCAGTGGTAGAGTACATCCCGTGCATTCACAAGGCCCTGGGTTTAATCTCCAGTACCACCCAAAAAGGTAACAATGATACATTGGATAAGGGCATTGGGATATTCAGGTTCTAGACTGGGCTGATCAGACCCAGAAGCAGATAAGGAACTCGGGTGCAGAGCAAGGACTCTGAGGCGATGTACTAGCCAGAGCCATTTGTTTTAATTCCCTCCAACCACCAGTTGGCTTCAACCACCAGTTTGATTAATTAAATCCAGTGCTTCTCAATCTTTCTAATGCTGCGACCCTTTAATACAGTTCCTCATACTGTGGTGACCCCTAACCACAAAATTATTTTCGTTGCTACTTTATAACTGTAATTTTGCTACCATTGTGAATTGTAATATAAATATCTGATATGCGGATAGTCTTAGGGAACCCCTCAAAGGGTCGTCTGACCCCCAAAGGGGTCGTGACCCACAGGTTGAGAACTGCTGGGTGAAGTGGACTGTTTTAATCATCTGCAAGTAATCCACATGTCTTTACTCACCTGCCCATCCACTTACAACCACAGAGAAAAGGAAAAAAAGAAGCCAAGCCCAGAGCTGGCATGGCTGCCTCCTCCACAATCATTTCTCTGTATTGTAGCTCTTGTCATCTTATGTTATACATGAATAACTAATCAACCAAACACAAGTCCACTGATGAAAAAACAATGTGTGTTGGATCTGGAATGTGAGCAGGATAAAGAGTAATAATGTTAATCCCACCGGTAAATAACGAAATGGGAGCCAACACCAGAGATGCGAAGGCAAGAAATGTACTGATGGCTCTCCCGGGAGCTGGGCGGGGGGAGCTGCCCATGAATGAGGTGGAAGGGCTGGGGGTCGGGGGGTTGTCACACCTGCAGCACAGATGACACCCTTCTTTTGTTTAGCCCTTCTGTGTGAGCATAAGGAATATCACCCAGGATCTGACCCACTGGCTGTTGAAACTCCACTCTGCCTGCCTTTCCCACACACACAAATCCAACCGTGGTCTTCAACGCGGCGTCCCTGGTGCTCACAAAGGTCTTGTCACTAACTGGTATTGAAGTGGGATCCAGCAAAATTGTGTCTTGAACTCTCATAATATGTAGCAATATTCTGGGTGTGTATTAGATGTCTAATAAATGCACACTTCCAAGCTGGGCATGGTGGCACATGCCTTTAATCCCAGCACTCGGGAAGCAGAGGCAGGTGGATCTCTGAGTTCACTGCCACGCTAGTCTACAAAGAGAGTTCTAGGACTACAGAGAAACCCTGTCTCAAGAAAGCTAAGGAAATAAATAAATGTACACTTCCACAAATGAAGTCGGTTTCTGCTTTCATTAGTTTTTTGAAGTGTCTTTCTCTCTTTCTTTGTAGTGCTGTGGATTAAATCCAGGGCCTTTGAATGCCAGGTAAATGCTCTACCACCGAGCTACACCCCTGTAGTAGGTTTTAAAGACTCTGTCTCACTGTAAAGGCCAGGCTGGCTCTGAGTTCAGGATTCTCTGGCCTTCTAGGAGTCTCTCTCTCTCCTGTGTGTGTGCATGTGTGTGTGTCTCTGTGTGTGTATATGTGTATGGATGTGTGTGTTTATATGTATGTGTGTGTGCGCATGTGTGTGTGTGTGCGTGGTGGTGTTGCATATATATGGGGAGGGGCACAGGAGGACCTCAGATGTCTTGCTCTATCACTCTCCTCTACCTTACTCCCTCCAGACAGGGTCTCTCACTGAGCTTGGAGCTAGGCTGGCCACCAGCAAGCCCAACTACCCTCCTGTTTCCACTCCCCTAGCAGGTGCATGAGATCACAGTTTTATACATGGACGTTGGGGATTTGAACTAAGGTTCTTGTGCTTGTTCAGCAAGAAGTCTTACCTGCTGAGGCATCTTCCCAGCCTCTGCTTCTAATCTTTTCTTGTTCCTGGGTTCTTCTCTCTCACACCCAGTGCTTCCTTTCCCTCCTATATTTGAAAATGCCTATGCCACAAGACCTCTGTTTTTCTCTCCTACCAGTTTTTTAGGAAATTAATTACAACACAGTTCAAATCAATTCATGTATCCATCGTCTGTCATACTGGATGCAAAGTACCTGCTTGTGGGATTGTCTGTCCTTATTGGACTTTAGGCTCCTCAATGACAATTACTCCAGATTTACCTTTGTGTCCTCTCTGCCTGGAACACACAGCTGGACTCTCCATAGATGTCTGGCACACACTGGTTCAAAGGAGCAGGATCAATCCTTCAAAGGATGTTGGAGGTAGATCGGGTAATTATTGTCCCTTTATATGGATAGGGAATGCCCCCCCACCCAAAGCTCAAAGACGTAAATACCAGAAACATAATTCCAGGTCGTGGCACCCCAGGCACTCCAGATTTGATACAGAGCCATTCTGATATTGCCAATCGTGAAGGGATTGTGAGGCTTACCGTGGCGCTGTCTAAAGACCAAGGTCCAATCCTTCTCATGCTCGTCTGAACAGGTTTAACTTTGCCAGAACCTATCTTAAAACACAGCCTGCAGGACTGAGCGCAGAACTGCGTGTGGCCTGACCTGCTGGCACATGCTGGGATTACTGCCTCCCTCCTTGTACACTCTGCTGTACTATTAATAGAGCTGAAGATCGCATTAGGGTTCCCCACAGTCTCCTTACGCTGTGGGTTCACATCAAGTCTGTGACGGGCCAGCCCCTGCCTGGCCCTTTTTCTTGAATACCTTCTGTCAGGCCAGGCCTCCCATCAGCCACTTGGGCAATTGATTTTTTTTTTCTTTCTAATGCTCATAATTATATGTGACCCACACCAGTAGACACAAAACCAGGTCTTCCTTTCCTGTCTCATGTGGCATTGGCTGATCAGGCAGGCGATGCGGATAGTGAGGGCCCGTTTAAAACCCAGAAGTGGGGCAAGTCTCTGTTGAGGGGGTCTCCAGCATCACTGTAGCCACAAAAAGAAGACAGTGGCAAAATTAACCTTTTGGTTAATTCCAACTCGTGCCATGTTCATTACTACCTGCGTTATAGGATGGTCCTGTCTCGGTATTGTTCTGGTGTTGATCCAAAAAGCCTCTGGCGCCTGCCACGGACACTGCTGATTTTTGTTTGTTGTGCCCGCTCTCTGCAGGAAGCATCATTTCTAGCATGAATGTCTTGCCCAGCAACCATTTTGCGCTGCAGTCTACCCTTTCTTCCCCTTACATCTAAGACACTCCTTCTCAACTCTGTCTTTCTATGAGTGTCAATACCATGTCTGCCTAAGCAGATCCGACCCCAACTTATTTGAATACCCTTTGAGTTTTTTGGAATTTTAGCTGATTGGTAATAACTGTAGAAATTGCAGGGTGGGCTTTTGTGGTAGGTCTTGGCATCAACTACAGGAAACCTCTAAATTGGTGAGATTTTGATGTCAAAATTTGGTAGCAGGGACTTGAACTCATCTGGGGGACCCTAAGGGGAAGAGATTCCTCTTCTCTGCTCCACCAGAAGAGGGAACCTACAGTAAAAGGCGTTTCCTCTGGTCGCCAGGGGAGGGCGCTCACACCCACAGTCCTCCAAAGTGCGAAATTTCTTATATACAAAGTAGCAATTTCTCAAACACGTCTACAGTGGGTTTGATCTTCGGGAGACGCAGACATATGATAGGGTGACATTATTGCCATGCTACATATGGCTGCTGTGGCCACCTCCTATACTGCATAAATGTAAATGAAAAGTTTTTAAAACTAATGTATAGTTGTGGGTTTGTGAGCCTGTTACTGTGAGCAGGCAGAGTGACTGTGGCCAGAATGACTACAGGGAATACTGTCAGGTCCCAAGGTACAATTCATAGAGTGTGCGAGCAGGGGCTGGGGGAGGGGGCAACTCTGTGCTTCTAGCTATGATACTGAGATTTGTTTGGCAAGGCCAACCTTGGTGGCCGTGGAGAGAAGCTCCAAGGCCAGTGGGGAGGGTCAGGAAAGGTGGCAGTGACCCTGTGTCAACCGTTTCCAGGTGGAGTTAAAAGACATAGCTCCTTTCTTCTGGGAGCCCAGCCCCTTTCATCAAGACTAAGTTGGTGGCTGATTAAAAAAAGAAGAAATGGAAGATTAAGTCTGAGAGGCCAGAGGAGAAAATGGTTTCCAGGTGGAAAGCACTGGACAGAACAGTGGGTTGTGCAGTTCCTCTGTGGAGGCAGCGTATGCTTGAGCCCACCCTCTCCCTGCTCCCTGACAACACTGGGCGACAGCCAGGCCTAGGCGACAGAGGGCTTCCTAACTGCCAAGCATGAAGACGTTTAATAAAATATTTACCTCCGTGTATAAGAATAGCAATGACAGAAAGGCAAGCAACAGCTCGACAGTTTAACAGACACAGGAGAGCAGCCCTGAGCTATTTTTTTTTTTTTTTTTTTTTTAAATAAGCATGGAAACTTCCTGTTTAATTCTGTACCTACTATACCCTGGGAGCTAGGGCTGGGGAGCCAGTCTCCTGCAGAGGCTGAAGCTGCTGCTGTGAGAGGCCAAAGTCAAACTCCCAGCCCTCCTCTTGAAGCTCCTAAAAGTGACTGACTTGTTTCCCAAAGCCTGCCACAGCCTAGGAAGGTCTTCCCTCGGCTGCGCTCAATCCGTAAGTCCTACTGATTCACGAGCAGTCTGACTGGTGCTCCCTGACTGCACGTGATCATTTTGAGCTGGAGATGAGGAAGGAGAGCAGAGGGAGATGAAAGGGAGAAAAACTCTTCAGCCAGCCCACCAGATTTCTAACCCCGCCTGGTGTGAACGTAGAATGGAAAGAAGAAAAAAAGAAAAGGGATAAGACAGAAAACCGTTGGCAAAATATATTTTAGATTTTTTTTTTCACTCTTCAGGAAAGCTTTTGTATTCTCTTCGCCAGTTTGAAAAAACATTTTCTCTCTCATTGAAGTTAAAATAGCCTTTTGCATATCTAAACATATCAGACAATGCTAGAAAAAAATAATTATATATAAAGGTGTCAGATCACCAAGGGTGTTTGAAAAAAACATTAATTTTGCTTTATCTCACATCCTTTATCTTTTTGAAGTGTTTTATGATTTTTATTTTTAAGTTTCCCAGTTACTTCCTACTTTCAGTGGCTTTCCTTATTAACAGTGCCACGGGAAGGGTCAACATAGACGCTCCTCACACACGCTTACCTGCTATTAAAGGAACACAGACTCGCCCTGAATTTAGGAGCGGACTCTGCAGTCATGGCTCCTGAGGAAAGAACACTAAGGGAAAATACAAAGGACCCATTACTTTTTGACGGGGAATTTATACTTGGTGAAAATTTTCATGAATAAAAACTCATTTCACTAAATGTTTTCTAGTAAAAATACAGCTCACTTTTATTTTGGGTGCAAAGTCTGGCGTGTCCGTTTTGAAAAGTAAGGCTCGTGAGGCTCCGGGAGGCAGATAAATGAACAGACTCTTTAATAAGCCAAGGCGCCCGGCACGGCAGAGAAACGCAATACCAAAAAGTAAACAGAGCATTGTGTGAAAAAGAGCAAGTTGAAATTAATCTTGCTTTTCCAATTTGAAAACACGATCGTGGTTGTTAGCAACTGAGTCGGGACATTTAAATCACATATATACTTTTCTATCCTGACAGTGACCTTTTCTAAGTATGCAGTAGGGATAAGAAGATGAGCCAAGCCACACTCCTGAAAGGACATTCCAGTTAATTGAACATGAAATGTGTTGCAATCTGATCACATTAATAAAACACGATTGCTGTTCTATAGCTAATAGCAGTTCATTTGCTCAGGGTCCAACTAAAGCATTCTACAGATGTTAGCGCAGGAATCCTGTTGCAAACCTACACACTGAGCAGCTATGCAAAGTGCATCTTGAAGGATCTTTATATTAGTTGTCTGCGCTGTGTAACAAATCACTCCAATACTACTAGCTTCAGTAAACACTAGGGGCTGGAGAGACGGCTCAGTGGCTAAGAGCGTCTTCTGCTCTTACAGAGGACTGGGGTTTGGTTCCCAGCAATAACATGGTGGCTCACAACCATCTGTAACTCCAGTTCTAGGGGGTCTGGTACCCTTTTCTGACTCTATAGGCACAAGTCATGGACATGGTACATACATACACATTTAGACAAAACACTCATACCCATCAAATGAGAGCGTAACTCTAGTTTTTAAATGGTGGGGGATAAGCCAGGTAGATTTGAATAACAAGCAACATGGGTACTTGCTCTCCTATCATGCACAAAATCCTGGCTTCCATCCCCAGGGCCCCACACGCTGTGCATGGTGCTACACATCTGTAATCCCAGCACACAGGGATGGAGGTCTCTGTTTTAAGAGCATTTGCTGCTCTTGCAAAGGACTCCTGTCGGTTCCCAGCACCCATGCAGGGTGGCACACAATCTCCCGTGACTCCATCAGGGGATCCTGACACCCTCTTCTGGCCTCACCCAGAGTGTGCACAATTATGCCCATCCCCCCAGACCCATATATGGAAATAAAACAATGGTTTAAAAAAATACGCAAAGCAAAAAGTAAAAGGAAGAAAGATGTAGAAAAGAGCATAGCAATGGTGCTGGTGGGGATTTTAATAGCTCTTTTTGCTGCCTCTGTTAACTTACATTTAAAAATACAGACAATCAATTTAGAGAGATTTATGAGAAACCAGCAAGTCCAGTCATACGAAATATTTAAAGCTTTAAAATGATTTATTTTGTACCTTATTAGGTTTGTTTCATATATGTTTGCACATGTGGGAGCATCACAGCACACATGCAGAGGTCAGAGAAAAACTTGCAGTAGTCACTTCTCTCTTTCCTACCTGTGGGCCTGGGGGATTGAACTTGGGTCCTCAGGCTTGGCAGCAAGCCTTTACTCACAGAGTTATCTAACCAGACTTCAATCAAAAAGAAATTTGAATGTGCACCTCTTTACAAAGTGACATCAGATAAACAAAATATTAGCAAGATTATAGCAAATCTTTTAAAAATATATTTATATGTGCACTGGCGTGAGGGTGTCAGATGCCCTGGAACTGGAGTTACAGACAGTTGTGAGCTGTTGTGTGGGTGCTGGGAATTGAACCCTGGTCCATCTGAAAGAACAGTCAATGTTCTTAACTGCTGAGCCATCTTTCCAGCCCCAAAATGTGTAGCCTAGGCTGGTCTCGAACTTGTGATCCTTCTGCCTCCGTCTCCTTCAGCAAATTCTACAGGTGTGTGCTACCACAACCAGCAGTTATAGAAAATCTAAATGTAATAAGCAGGTTTGGATCTGATCAGATCCCTATAGAAAATTATACTTAACAATAAGTGAAATGCACTCTTTCCAAAAGTATGTAAAATATTTATAAAACATTGAGCATGTACCAAAGCAAGCTTCAGTAAGTCACAAAGTTTCTGATTCATTTGGGAACTGACTTTTTTTTTTTTAATTTTAATTCAGTTTGGTTAGACATTAATAATACCATTTTCAAGTACTTTTCATTTTTAGAAATTCTAATTATTATTACCCAGATAATCATTAAAAAGTCTACATATCTTGGGAAATGCAGATTGAGCGGTACCTTGAGTGAAGTTTGCAACCTTACAAATCAGAAAAAGAACATCTAAAATGAATAAACTAGATTATACATCGTGGCACATGCCTATAGCCTTAGTACTTGGGAGGCAGGAGCAGCTCAAGGCCAACATGGGCTGTAAGAAACCCTGTCTTAGACAAACCCAACCAAACCAAACCAAAATAAGGTAGACTGACTATGCCATCAAGAAACTAAGAAAAGGCTATCAGAGGCTGGGAACGTGGCTCAGTGGTAGAGCATTTGCCAAGTATGCATGAAGCCTGGTGTTCAACGCTCAGTATTGGACAAAAGGAAAAAAAGTAACAGAACACATCGGAGAGCAAAAAGAATGGAATAATGTTTGGTAGTTCCATACGTCATCTGGGCACTTGGGAGGACAACATAGTGAGACATTAAAAAAATAAAAGACACAATACAACATAATATTCTTATTCTTATGTAGTAAGAGAGTACTATATATAAGAACGAAAAGTAATGAAACAGAAAAAAGAATTGTTACAACCCTCCCCCCCAGCCAAACAAAAAAATAACAGAACCTAAAACATGATTTTTTTGAAAACACTTGTGGACAGTAAATACTAGTTAAAAAAAACCAAAAAACAAAAAACCCCTCAGAATGGGGCTGAAGAGAGGGCAGCTGTTAAAAGCAAGTACTGCTCTTACAGAGGACCCCGGGTTTGATTCCTACTACTTGAAAGGCAGTTTATAACTGTTTATAACACACACACACACACACAATTAAAAACAAAAACAATACAAAAAACAACAAAACAAATTAACTCTCCCCAACAGACTTGAGAAGAGCACTGGGAAGAGCATACACAGGCTCCAGGTCTGATCCCTAGCTCTATAAATAAAACAAAACCAGACCCCTCTGCCCCTGCCAAAACAACAAAAACAAAAATAAGGGAAGCTATGTGTAAAATAATGATATTTGGAACGAAGCAGATGAACATTATAGACAGACACCACTGAGTTCAAAGTATATCACAAGAGAACTGTCAATGGCAATTTGTTAGTACATTTGAAAACCTAGATGGCAGCAGGGCATGGCTGGCATACACCTTTAATCCCATCACTTGTTGGGTGGGTAGGTGCGTGGGGGGAGGTAGAGGCAGGAGGATCTCTAAGTTGGAAGCCAGCCGAGTCTACAAAGTAAGTGCCAGGATAGGCTGGGCTACGCAGAGAAAGCCTGTCTGGAAAAACCAAAGCCAACCAATCAAACAAACACAAACAAAAACCAAACCAAACAAGCAGACAAAAAAATTAGTGGAATGGATAATAATTTCCTTGAAAAATACAGAAAAGAAATAGAAAACCTCAAGACATTTCTAATCATAAGGAAATGGAGTCTTGTAGTTTAAAAAAATCAACCTATGAAATGGCTATCCCAAACCTGGAATTTTACCAGAAAGTTCTAGAAACATTTATGAGTATCATCTTTTTATTGTTTGTTTGAAACAGGGTCTTATGCAGACAAGACTGTACTTACAGTGTTCCTCCTGACTCTCGCTCCCAAGTGGTGGGATTACAGGTATATACCATCAGGCCAGGCCTAATTCCAGTCCTTAACACACTGTTCCAGAAATGGAAGAAAAAAAAAAAAGAGGCCAATATAAAAAGACAAAAGCATTAAGAGGAAATTGCAGCCAATTTGACTTTTGAACATAAGCACACAAACACACACAAAAGGTCCTAGGGCCAGCGACATTCACTCATTTATCAATCCATCCCCCACCAAAAATATTTACTGCTAACCATGAACTAGCAGGTACTGTGCTGGTACAGGGAGAGCAAAAAATGGACGGGAGCTCGAGGCCTGGCAGCGCCAGACAGACAGTAAAGCAAATGGTCACACGGGGTAAGGTACACTGAGGACCTTCTGGTGGGTTAAGTGTCTATCAAGAGACATCTGACCTGGTCGGAGAAGTGTGGGAAAGCTTTCCAGGCATATAAAAGGACTGAGAGTCCCTGTGGGCAGCTGTGGGAGGCGGGTCCGGGGCCTCAGGTGCAAGAGCTCTGATATACTGTAGCAGGACAAACGGCTTTGATGAGCCAGTGAGATGATGGTTCATTGGCTGTAAGTTCTTGCTGAGCAAGCCTGACCTGATGACCCGAGTTCAACCTCTGGAGCCTAGGAGAAAGAAAGAACAGACTCCTGAAAGCTGTCCTCTGACCCCACACGCACACACATACGATGGCAATAAAGCTGTTAAAAAAATGAGACCCGGGGGAGGGGGGAGTGGATCTGAGAGATACTTATGAGGTGAATTCTACAGAACCCTGGGTGAGCTGTACATGGTTCGGGCAGAGTTCAACCATGTTGTCTCCAGGCTGGTTGAGTATATTCACTGCCAACGATTCCAAAAAGGGGTTCAGACTCAGGGAAGAAAAGTGTGTGCGTGGCTTTGTCTTGGAATACTTTAGGAAAGTTATGTGGAGATGGGAGAGAGAAGAGGATACTGAGTAGGGCCTGGAACTCGGGGGAGGTCAGGGCTGGAGATCGGGAGTGGCATCAGCATGCAGGTGGCATTTCAACCCACCTCGCTCAGAAGGTCACCCAGGCGGGGTGTAGCTGGAGGTGAGGAGCAGGCTGAGGAAGTATACCAACATTTAAAGGAAAGGTAGAGAAACTGAGAGGGCACAGAGATAGGGGAGGGAAGTCTGCCAAGGACCAGAGACCCAGGAGAGTGTGGGTATGGGCAGGGGAGAGGGGAGAAGGAAGTCTCTGAAAGGGACTGTCAAGACCCCAAGGCAGTGAGTTATAGCACTGCCACTGGTACCCTGAGTGAGTGAGCCGGGGAAGAATAGAATAAGCATCTCTTACAAATACCCTAGTGCAAAGGGCAGCGGGAGGGAGACTTTGGGGATTATGAAATTGTTTTGCTCGTTTATGCTGGTGGTCGTCATACAATCTGTACGTTTGTCAGAATTCAGCATCATAGAGCAAGGGAAGGTCTGTAACCAAAATGTCTCTACCTGGGGGAAAAACGTACAAAATAAAAACAACAACAAAACAACCGTCCTAGGCTGGCGTGTGGTCCAGTCGGTAGAGTGCTTTATCCCTAGCTTTGTGTAAACGTGGCACGGTGGTAAACACCTATAATTCCAGCCATAGAGGCAAGAAGATCAGAAGTTCAAGCCATCAAGCCATCCTCTGCCATCTAGGGAGTTTGCTATTAGCCTGGGCCACGTGAGACACCATCTCAACAAAACGAAACAATTTGCAAAGGGAAAATAAAACTTGGCGGTGGTGGTAGAGTGGTCCATGGCAGCAAGACCCCTTGAGCTGAGGCCAGCCTGGGTTCTTGCATAGCAAGGCTCTGTCTCCAGCAACAACAAACTAAAACGATGTAGTGATGGAGCCTTCCCATTTAGTCCTTTATCAGCCCCTGGCACAGCCTCTGCCAAGGGCCCGGTCCCCTCTGGTGCTCACTCAGCCCTACCACTTAACAGTTAGTGCAAGTCTACATTAGGAGGGCAGCCACTCACTTCTGCCTAATGAGGAACAGTATGAATATACAGCCTTACGGACCATGGCCAGAGCTCCTCTTAGAGACTAACCTGGTTGGGGTGGGAATGAAGCCTGCTGCCTGGGCCGGCTGGGACTCTCACATACAAGGCAAGGCGAGATAAGGAAGGCCTTTCTAGCACTGAAGGTCTGTGGTTCTGTTGTAAAATCTAGAATACAATCCAATTAGCTTTGTTGCCCGTATTTTGTCATTGAGAATAATCAAAATAAACAATTGCCATCATAACAAGCGGCTCTTTAACACATGGGACCCCAGATGATTAAAGAATCAGTTTGGTTGGAGTGTTGGGGAATGGTATGGTTTGTGGTTTGAAGTCTTATGAAGCCTTCTGAAGATTACATTCAGTAACAATTCATAATAAACATGATCCATGTTAGGTTTGCAATTAAAAAGGGAACTTTTACATTGTTCACGTCAAATGCTCCACCCCACCCCGTCAACCCCGTCAGAGGAGTATTATCCCAAGTTAGGGGACAGAGAGATTCAAAGTCTGATCATTCAAGGCTTTGGCTGGTGTTGAGATTTTCCAAACGTTCCAAAACCCACAGTGGACATGGCACAGTTTTGGTGTTGAGTGTATTCCATTGTCTCCTAATTCAATGAAAATTAATGAAAAAGTGTTAATGGGACATCAATGCATGCTTAACATTAATCCGGGTATTTGATGAACCACAACTTTATGTTGCCCCTCATGCCATATTAACTTGGTTTATTGTAATAATTTAAAACAATAAGGATAATTGTATCCGTGCTGTTTTAAATACCCCATAAATTGAATACAGCCTGAATCTGGCCGGCTTGGAATCTGAAGTGTGCGATGCCTCTGGAAAGCTACAAAACATCATCCTTTTGGAGTTTACACTTAGGGGAAGAAGGGAGCATTTACTAAACACTTACTGTGTGCCAGGATTTGTGAGGCACCTTATGAAAATGGGGGTGGGGTGGGGAGGCTTTGTTGCCTCAGAGACCTCCCCCAGGTCTTGGGAGATCTAGGGCCACTCACTCGTACGCACTTTTACTCTCTACACAGGAAGCCCGAGTAACTTTAAACATAATAAATAAAATAGATACCAGACGAATAGGAGAGGGGTTTTCTGAAACAACCACCCATCCGAGCCACCCTGGAGACGCTCCCAAACTACTTACTACTCATTCTTCATGAACATTTGCTTTGAACCCCAATCATTTGACCTTGACCCCCCCTAAAAGCCCCACTTTATTTTTAAATCGCGGTTTGAGTAGCGCGCAAACCCCGTCTGGGGTGCTTTCTCGCCCCCCTGGTATCGCGCCAGTTTCTCAAAGTTCCAAAATAACCTTCGCGGGCCCGGCGCCGTACCTCTGCCGGGGAAGGGCGGGGAGCCGTGCAGGACTTGCCGGTGTGTAGCGGGAGCCAGAGAACTTGCCGCGCGAAGGGAAAATAAAACTTGTGGCTAGTGTTTGTGCGGGAGGGTCTCCGCCATCCCCAAGTCCCCCGGATCGCGGGGGTCTCGGGACCGCCCCGGGAGCGCAGGGTGTGGGTGTGCTCCTGGCGTCCTTGACCTAAATTTCCGCGCGGTGGCTGGAAATCGGGGCGCAGAGGCCGGCCGGGCGCTGGGTGCCGCCTCCAGATCCGGGCGCGGGGGCCCGCGAACTTGAACGGGCAGCACGAATTAAGGGGGTCCGGGGGCGCCGCCGTCTCCCCGCCCCGTGAGCAGCCCGGGCCGAGCTCCTCGCACCTCCCCCTCCCCCACTCCCAGCCCATGTGATCCGAACCGACTCGGGGTACGCTTCCCGACTCCCCGCCCGGCTGACGTGGCCCCCCCCCCACTCGAGTCGCGGGGCTCACGCGCCTCCCCCGGTGGGTCCCGTTGCCTCGGGGGACCGAGTATGCGCGCGCGGACAGGCGGGGTGTTGGGGGGGGCACTGAACGGGGTGCGTGACGTCACCGCATTGGTTACACGACGTTCTAGAACTCCGCCCCACGTGCGCCGGGAGGAGGGGGGGAGGAGGAGGAGGAGATGGGGGTGGGGAGGAGGAGGGGGAGAGGTGGGGATGGGCCGGGTGGGGGGGGCGGGGACGGGGGGTGTGCGAGGCGGCGGGGCTGAGCTGAGCCGAGCCCACGTGTGACGGGCTCTCGCCGCTGGCCCGGCTCGGCGCTCGCGGAGCTTCGCAGCCGCCGGGCGGGGGGAGGAGGCGGGGGAGGAGGGACGGAGATCTGGGGCTCGGAGCCGGCCGCCGCTGCGCTCCGCTTCGCTGTGGGGCTCGGTGTGTCGGGGGTGGGGGGGCGGGGGGGCTCCGCTATGGAGGCAAATGGGAGCCCAGGCACCTCGGGCAGCGCCAACGACTCCCAGCACGACCCCGGGTAAGTTTCCAGCCGCTGCCCACCGCGCCGCCACCGGCTCGCTCGGGGCTGTGCGGGCGACGGTGCGGAGCGGGGCATCCGCGCGCCCCCCGCGCCCCCGCGCGCACCCCTGGGGCACTCGCGCACCTTGGGGTGGCGTGGGGCCGCCACCTTCTCCCCCAGCCCACCTCCCGGCTCGCGCTCGTCCGCTCCCCCCTAGCTTTCCTTTTAGCTTTTGTAAGTTACACGTCAAAATGGCCGATCTGACATCGGTGCTCACTTCGGTTATGTTTTCTCCCTCTAGTAAAATGTTTATCGGTGGACTGAGCTGGCAGACCTCACCAGGTAAGGGAGGGGGGGACGCTTGGGTCCCCCCCTTCTTGGCTTCTTTATTGCTCTTTGTTATCCCAGTGTAAGAGCCCCCCCTCCCCGCCATTGGCTCCCCACTTCTCCTGTGCAAGGTTATTTTTTTAAATAGCAAATCCTTTCCGAGCCCTCTACGCGACCTCTGTTGCCGAATTTCCCCCGCGTGTGCAAAAAAATTGCAATAACAAAACAGAATAACAACAGAAAACTACTTTTGCTTTTTGTCCTTGATCAAAATTTGCATTGCTTTCCCCCCCACACACACACACCTTCTCTCCCCCCCATCTCTCTCTTTCTCTCTCTACAGATAGCCTTAGAGACTATTTTAGCAAATTTGGAGAAATTAGAGAATGTATGGTCATGAGAGATCCCACTACGAAACGCTCCAGGTAACGCATTCCCTTCTGGATTTTGCCTTTATTTTAGAACAAAGTTTTAGTTTTATTTTTGGAGGTGTCTTCGGAAGTAGCTAAGCGGATTTAGAATGGGTCTCGGGCGCGTGGCTGGGCTGGAACGTCGCTCTTCCCCCCCATAACCCCAAAGGTTATTGTTAATTAAGGGCCGAACTCTGGATTCAGAGACGCCCATCTCTCCCGCTTGAAATCATTTTCCTGTCGCTTCTTGTTCTCTTGTTTAAAATGATATTCGGCTTCATCCACTTTCCACGTAGTTTTTTTTTTTTTTTTAATTTCAATTTTTGAATGTATGCCTTCTTCGCACTCCCAAACTCTGAAGTCCCCTCTTTGGGAGGTGGATGGATATCTCAGTGCCCGGTTTTCTTCAGAATAAAACAAAGCCTTAAGAAAGGGAAGAGGAGGAGAGGAAACTGAGGCGGCCAGAGTGGAGGCACCAGCGTGTTCCAAGTTACCTCTAGCCGCCCTGCACCCCCCCCCCCCCCCGCCCGCTTCCCCCACCAACCTTGGTATTTTTTTTCCTCGCAAGGCAGAGGGCTGTGGGCTAGCAGAGAATAGAGGGAGCTGGTGGGGACGGGAGTACGTGGGGGGCAACTTTCGCACCCCAGTTTGCATATAGGGTCTCCTTGTTGCTTTCAGTGGTGTCACATTCTGTTTGTTTTTCTCCCTCTTTGTCTCCTTCCAGAGGCTTCGGTTTCGTCACATTCGCAGACCCAGCAAGTGTAGATAAAGTATTAGGTCAGCCCCATCATGAGTTAGATTCCAAGACGGTAGGTTGCTTTTTTTCTTCTTGTTGTTTGCCCCTTTTCAGTATCGGTCTTGGGCATTGACAGCCCTGTTTAAAGGGACAGCGCCTTCTTTTGCTTCTATGCTAGAACTGGGTACTTTAAAACAGCTAGCGAGTTGGCTCAGAAGTTTGCTGCGGTGGCTGGTTTTGGGGGGTTTCTTTTTTAGAGTCTGTCCCACAGCAGCTTCAGAGGTTGCCAAGCCAAGGCTGGGGGGAGGAGGGTCGGCTCCCTAAGAGGCTGGCCTCCAGGCCAAGGGACCTTGCAGAGAAACTCCACCGGAGAGCAAATGGAACTTTCTTTGTCAGCCGAGCACAGCTTGTGGCGTTGGGATCGGCTTGTGGAAGGAAGGCACAGCCTGCTTCCTGGTGGAGGGGGCTGGGGTGGGAACAAGGGGAGGGGGGCGCTCATCTTAGGTCCGGGCAACAGGTTTCTCTTGGGATTCTTAGTGATTTGAGATGTGGTTGGAGATGCTGGCAGAGCCAATTTGGGTATCCAGCGGGGGGTGACTCCAGATGGCGTCAAATTGAAGGCTGATAAGGCCTTGGGTTTCAAAGTGGTTGCCCCCTTCTGTCTCAGATTCTTTCATTTGTGTATGGATACTTTTACAGCATTAGAAGTTTTTAAAACCCAGAGTTTTAGAAGTGTAAGTCTCTAGGTGGAGGTCAGAGAATAAGGGGGGTGGGGGTCAGTCTGGACTAATTAATGCCTGAGGAGGCTGGGGGAGTTCCCAGTGGTTGGGGTAGCTCCCGTGCTGGCTTCCTGGGTCCCCTCCCTTCCCTATGCTTACCAGAATTTCACCAAGATTTTTCCACTGCTTAAGGCAGAGGCCTCAAGGTGATATCTGGGATGTTTCTTTGGGTTCCATAGGATGCTCCTGTTCTGCTGTGAGCTCAGAGGGGTGAGGCAGCTGCCCACTCTAAACTTAATCCTCAGTTTCCTCTCCTGTAAAATCGGCAGAGTGCAAGGGTCTTCTGAGCCCTTTTGTCATTTAACACCGAATGGGAGAGAAGAGAGCCTGGTAGCTGTTGGTGCACTTGAATTGATTTTGCAAACTCACCTTCTTTTTAATGATCAAAGAGGTCAGGTGTTACCCTTGCCCCCCCACCCCCAAGAAAAAGCCTCAGGCACTTAAGTCACTTTCTTAATTGTTCTGGACTTGTCATAGCTTGCAGGCCAACCTGCTTGTACTGTCAGATTATTTAATATCAAGAATAATCATTTAGAAGGTGATAAGGAATGTCTGAACAATTAATTTTTCCTCCTTGACTTCTTAGCTGGACACAACACAAAGCTAGTAAGAGATCTCACAGGAAGAATTCTCCAAACCATTTGTGATTTCTCCTCCACTCCTTTTGCCTGGGTAGGAGAACTGGAGTTTGGTTTTAGTGGGTGCTGGCTGGTCAGATCCCTCAGTACCTCTCAGTATCTGTTGCTGAGCCTTGGTTGGGCTTTTCCACCCTTGTTTGCTTTTGTAGACATATTTTGATTGCTATTACTTAGTATAACCTAGCTTTTGACTTTGTTTCAACGTTCAGTGCAGGAGGCAGAAGCGGTTGGTTTATTGGCATGGAAACGAGGAACTTGTTTACTGTTACCTTAAAAGCTTTGTTTAGGTAAAGGCCATTCGCATCCAAAATAGTACCCTAGTGTTTTCTAGAGGACTCTAGAGCCAGTACTAGTGCTGTACCTAAGTAACTAATGTTTTAATTTTGGGTAGTTTTTCTTTTCTTTCCTTTGTTAAATAGTTGACTGGGATGTGCAAAAGGTTGGGATTTGCCTTCTTGCCTGGACGCCTCCTAGGCCTTGGAGATCTCAGCGTGGAAAACTTTGCACACGGAGAGCTGTGATCTCTGTGGAACACGCTGATGTCACCACCACACACATACAGTGCAGTCTCCAATTGGCTTTTGGTTTTGTAATTCTACATTTTTTTTTTTAAAATATTAGTACTTCATTTTCTTCCCTATACTTTTCTCACCCCAGCTCCCAGGCCCTTCCGTGGATCGGATCTCATCTTTTCCCACACAGACAAGGTGACTTCTCACTGCACCTGTGTGACGGTCAGATCAATGCGAGCCTTTAGGAGGGCGTCTCATTTTTTTTGAATGAACAAAGACAAGCATCTGTCTTCGTTTGGCGACAGAATGGAAATCCACACCTGTTGTATTTCTTTTGTAGAGAAACTCTAGTCAGTGCTGGGCACACCTGTAGACGCAGTAATATTAATCTTTACGAAAAAGGGTAGTTTCCTAGATCCAAGATTTTGGTCTGTTTTAGTTTTTGAAAAGTAATCTCTCATTTCTCAGGTGATGCTTAACGGTAAAATGCACAAGGCAGATTTTTAGGTCTTTAAGCTACATTGGTATAAAATCGATCTTCGCCTTGGTATGTCTTGCAGGCTGGGGCCCTAGGGGAAGTTGTGTGTACGTATCTTATCCCCTGCAGTTTCTCCCAAAGCATGACCATTATTTTCTCCAGTAACAGAGCAGACATGAGGTTCAGATTACTTCTTAAAGGAGGAAAATTTTAACACAAAAGCCAGAGCTCATAAATAAATAACGTGTAGCAATACCTAGGACAGTCTCCATGTTGAATTTCACTCAGGTGTGTGACACTTGGACATCTAATGGAAACCAGCGATGTGGCTTTTTTTCTTTTTTTTAATTCCTCCATGTTTTTATCTAGGCAGTAACTTTTTTCCCCTCTCGCATCAGCTGTTAGACTGAAATGCTTCCGTGGGAATTGTAGAGCTAGTCACTGATTGAGAGTCACGTGCTCCGCAAGGCAGTGGCTGATGTGGAGCGGGGGAGCTTTTTCCAGTGGGATTGGGGTGGAGTGGGGGAATACCGAGTTCCTGCATTAGATTTCCACTTTTGTCCAGTTTTTTTTTTTTTTAAATTTTTTTTAACCCTTCCTACAATGGCCTTTCTAATTTGGGCTTTGGATTGTTTGCGTAGTTTCACCCTTGTGTTTTATTTTAAATCATGTGGGTTCAGTTCATATATAAACACCTTTCTTTTTCTCCTTACTACACTTTTTTTTAAAAAAGAAACAAGTCAGCCCACCCCAAAGGTGTTGATACTTGCTTTCTTTGAGATATACCCACAAGGCAAATGCAAATAATCTTTTTTTGAGTCAGGGTCTCACTCTGTAGCCCAGACTGTCTCAGAACTCAACTATGGTGACCCAGGGGGCTTTCTCCTTCAGCCATGCTCCTTCCTCAGCTTCTTAAGTGTAGGGATTACAAGTGTGAGTCACAGGCCTGGCTGTAAAAGATCTTTTTGATCACCCTGAGTAACTTCATTTTGCGAACGCTGGTGAGTTGGTCTGAGCTGAGCATTGTATCAGATGACTGGAGAGTTTTTGGATGTTGGCGATTTCCGATTTTTTTTTGGAATTCCTTTCCACCACTGTTGTGCCAGGGAGAGGAAATAGTCGTCCATTTACCTACAGCTGGAGGAGTGTTTAACTTTGAGGTTGTGGATCTTGTCTTCTGAGAGCATTGTGCCCACCTTTTCTTCCGGCCGCACATTTCACATTAGGTCCGTGTTCCGTTTCATAGTCAGGGTCTGTGGATGAGAAGTCTCTTGTCTAAATAAGAACACACGAGCTCTGGCGTATAAACGTCACTCACCAAAATGCATGGCAGAACATTTCAGAAAGGTGAACCTTAGAAATCCCATGGGGAGAAGGGCAGTGAAACTTGAGATCAAAGCTGAAGGAGCTTTTTGAGTTGCCCAAGAAGTTACTAAAAGCTGAGGCCTAAGCCTGAGAAATGAGTGATTCATAATTAGGTGGTTGGTCATCCATCCCCTCCCACGTCTCCAGACTATTATTCCACTCACTTCTTCCTTTTCTATATTTTTTTCCCCCTCCAGATTGACCCCAAAGTTGCTTTTCCTCGTCGTGCACAACCCAAGGTAAGTAGGAGAGCAATGGATGGGATTTTAGCCAGGCTTTCCAGTTTCAAACCAAGCACTGGCAACTGTTGGAGGCTGCTGTTTGTGCTCCCAGGGTATCAGCAGAAGGAGGTGAAAAGTCCAGGTGAGCAGCTCTGGGAGGTGACCCTGCACCTCCAAGTCAGCATGCCCGTGTGGGTTCTAAGCATCCAGCTGAGGACAGGGACAAATGTGATCTTTTGTAGAAGGGCAAGCGTGGTCTTGCCTGCTGCGATATTTATGCAAGTCTTCTATTTATTCTAAAGCATTGCTGAGATCATATGAGGAAAAGTTGAAAATTTCCTTATGCCTGTCTGTGGAGGGCCCTCTGCTGAGCCCTTTACAACCTGGAAGTGCTGGAAAAGAGTAGAATTTAAGTAAACAACTTGTCCTTTCTTGGAAGAAAGACCTTCCTTAGGATCCCCTAAGGTTGTAGCTCTGGGGAGCGGGAGTGCTAGGGATGACCCCAGTTTCCGGTCATTTGGATCAATCGGAGCCGCTAGAAGCGAACACCACTTAGTTTCTGAGTTCCAGACAGCTGGGGTCTGGGAGGAGGAGGTCGAAACGACATGACCCCGGAGGAGTGGCACGGCAAGATGTACTACAGGGCTGAGACAGCACTGCACATTTGTAAAGTGTATAGTTAACAGTGTTTCCCCTGTGCCTGCCAGTTGTGGCTTTGAGGAGGCAGCTGGAAGCAGTCCTGCACGCAGCTCCATCGGGTTTATGGCATTCGTATATAGGCTTGTATATAGGCTCTTTCTGTCCATTGTGCTTCATTAAACCCTGTGTCCTGTGTCCTCGGGGAAAGAGGGGTATGGGGTTTCTGATTGTAGGCACACAAAGGGAAAGGGCGATGGTTCTTAGAAAATTCAGCTTATTCCTTTAAGCAGAGGCTCTCAGAGAGGAGTCTTCTAAAGGTATAGAGGAGAAAATTTTTGCACGTTAGTGAAGAAAAAGGTGGCTGTTGTGGGTGGTGTCTTGAGAAGCCAGGTCTGCAACCTGCCACGTGAATGAGTGAGTGAATCTTCTATTTAAAAGATGCAGCCAGCATCCCTTAAGTAAGCAGAGATACATACTTTAAGGTGGCTGTCCCCCCAACACTTTAACAGATCATAGGAATTAACGAAGAGCTTAGATTCCTTTAAGTGCCGTAAACTCTGGGATCGGCTTTAACTGTGAGTCGCTTCCCATGCTGTGTGTGCCTCCCATATTAGAGTCAGCAGTATTTCCTGGGTTTGGAAGAAGTGCTGTTTCTTCCCTAGTGTGAATCTTCAAATTTCCAGGTTAGTCATTTGCTCACTCACGATTTGGATCAGATTTCCCTTTAGGGGGAACTTGGAAAAAATCCCTGACTTGGTGAAACCGTGGGTTCAGACCCGTGCCCTCCACCTCTAGTTTGCCTCTTCTCACGGACTTTCTTCTTCAGCCAGGGAGGCGGCGTTTCACGTTAATGTGCTGTGGCGTTGGTTTTTCAAACGTTCGACTTGAAGCAAGGTAGATGGTGGCTAAGCTCTGTCAAAGGAATATGGACCTTCCCCATCTCTCAGCCCGAGCCCGGGGTGTTTGTGAGTCCTCAGACTTTTAGATGTGCATTAATATCACATCTGTTGAAAAAGACCTATTGCCTTGGAAAATCAGGGATTTAGTAATGGGACCCTATTTAAAAAAATTAATGACACGTCACTTTGTAAAGGACTTTGCTATCCCTTATCCATGTCTGAATCCCAGCTCCGTTTCAGTTTCCTTATCTCTGAACCAGGAGTGATGATACCAGCTCCCTCACAGAGGTTTCTGGGAAAAATGACAGAGTGTGGTCTGGCCAGGGCCTCATGGCTCGTCAACATCACCCGTTATTGCTGGCTTAATCATCGTTAGGATGGTGGTGGTTTGCAAGCTGGACCACCTGGTTTCAGATGCCAGCTGCGCCAGTCAGTCATTAACTGTTGTGAACTTGGCCAAATCGCTTAACTTCCTTGAACTTCAGTTTCCTTTTCTCACAGCTTCCTGTAGGTGAAACAAACATGCTTCTTGGAGGTTTTAACACACGGGGACCCCAAAGTATGATCCGCTGTCATTACCTGTTATTTTGGAGAGAGGCCTTGAACTTATAATCTTCCTGCCCTAAACTGTTATTTTTTGTTAGGGCCTCACACTAGTTCTGAGAGATCTAATAGTAATAATAACTGAGTGTGTGGGGGATGTTGTGTCACCTCCAATGGACAGATGAGAAGCTGAAACATGGAGAGGTTGAGTAGTGATATGTAAAACACACACTTAGGCAATCTGCCTCTATAGTTGGACCCTTGAGCAGTGTGTGGTCCTGCTGAGGCACCGCTGGGCATTGCCCTCCTGTCAGAAGCAAGGGGACATGGTTCCTTGAGGTCAGCAGACCCTGAAGAGCAGAACCTGTCAGTCTTAGTGAAGCTCCAGGTTCTTGGGTTCTTCTGCTCATTCTCCTCTTCTTGTGACATCATCCAATTGTGTGACACTATCTTGTTCTCTGTCTGACCCCTTGGGGTATCCTTTCAGATGCTTCTGGGTTGCTCAACCCAGGAAGGCAGGAATTCAGGTGCAGGTGTATCGCGGTTGGGAACTGGAACTGGTATGGGGTAGGGAAGTGACTTGCCCTGTTTGGCTGTTTTCCCACCCAACTGAACCTGGCCATCAGGGTTCCAGACCCAGGTGACTGTTGGAGATAGCAACCCGTCTGGCAGGAGCCTAGAACTTTGAGTGAATCCTTATGTTTTATTTATCTTCCTTCCATAAAACTTGTACGTGTCTCTGCTGGGGTCATGGTGACAGGGCAGACTGTACCCTTCTGTGTGGATTGGGTGAGGAGCTTGTAAATGATGTGTCAGCTTGTGTTTCAGTTAAAACTCATTTCTCTGCTTTCTGGCCGCCCCTCCCGGCTAACACTTGCCAGAGAAATATTCCATGGAGGTGTTAAACAAGACGGGTGGAAAGAAACTGTAACTTGAGACCAAAGAAAATCTGTGGCAGCAAAGAACGGATTTCATATGAGTACTGTCATAATATTCTTTAATGTCTCGTATAAATAAAAATCTGTTTTGTCCAGAATTTTAATGAGCAACGAAGACAGGCTGCGGAGTCCTGCGGTCCACCCATCCCACACTCTGTGATGCGAGTCCTCACAGGGCTTTATTAGTGAGTCTAGGGACCACTCTTTGGAGACCAGTGGCCAATTCATTAGCGAAGTACATTTTGATCAGGAGAGATGGGATCGTTCTGTGTCTCCCTATTTCACTGGGATATTTCATTTTGTAAAATATGTGAAAGGTTTCTGCCCCACCTCTATCTTTTTAAAAATTAAAAGGGTCATGGTACTCTAGAACAAAGATGACTTAATTTGAAGCTGTGAGAGACCCGAGGCTGATAGGGATCAATCATGCGGGATCCTTTCTTTGTCTCCTTTGGGTCCAAGTGGCAGCTGCCCGGGAGAGTTTTGTTCCTGCCTGTGGCTTCTCTTTTACGGAGGAACCAATCGACTCCTTAGCATCCACGGGCAAGGGTGGAGTCTGGAGGTGACTCACCATCTGTCCTAATTATCCTTGGGTGTAAAAACACAATCTCCACTTCTTCCAGTTATTGTTTTCTGAACGTTTTATTTCTTTTATTCAGATTGTCTTTATTTTTTAATGGACACGTAAAAACATAAACATTGCACTTGCATAAAAATGTGTTGCATGTGGGGCTGGAAAGATGGTTCAGCAGTGGAGAGCCTTTGCAGAGGACCGACCCACAGAGCTCTTGCAGAGGACCTGAGTTCTGTTCCCAGCACACATGTTGGGTAGCTTACATCTAACCACCTGTAACTCTAGCTCCAGGGGATCAGACACTCTCTTCCGACCTCTGCAGGTACCTGCATACACGTGTCACACACACACATAACCATAAACAAAGAAGTCTTGTAGAGAAAATGACATCAGCATGGGAGCATGTGCAGTTCTGATTCATGTGTATGTGCATTGTGTCTCTTGAAACTTGAGAGGCAGGAACCTTAGCTGCTGATCTAGAGATATCATTTGTTCAGCCTCTTTGCAGTTGCCTTCAGTGACAGCTGGGTGACTGTGGACATACCACTTAAATCCCATCGGGCCTCAGTTTCCATCTCTTTTTTTAAAAAATGCTATGCTGATCCTCACAGTGTCATTTTGAGAACGAATACCAAGTGTTCCCTGGGAGCTCGGTATGGACAAGTGGCGCCCAGCACATGCCTGCTGATGCCATTGTAGAGTTATTTTCTAAGATGAGGTCTCCTGTATCCCAGGGTAGCCTTAGAATCATTTTGTAGCCAGTGATGATCTTGAACTTTTAATCTTCCTGCCTCTACCTCCCAAGTTCTGAGATTCCAGGCCCCCGCACCTAGTTTTGTGCAGTACTGGCAAGAGAACCAGGGCTTCTTGTCTGCTAGGCAGCAGCTCTACCAACCGAACTCTATTCCTCTCCTATATATTCCTATATTAGGATTATTTTAACAGAGTAAAACTAACAAAACTAACAGTAAAATAACTTCAGGGAAAAAAATCTTTTTTATGTGCATTGGTGTGAAGGTATCATATCCCAAGGAATAGGAGTTACAGACAATTGTGAGCTGCCATGTGGGTGCTGGAAATTGAACCCTGATCCTCTGGAAGAGCAGCCAATGTTCCTAAGCACTGAGACATCTTTCCAGCCCCAGGGGACAAAAAAATCTTAATCAGAATGTAAGCCTCCCTGACCCCCCTAGCGCTTGGAAGCTCTTGGTGCTCAGTGTTCAATAACCGAGTGGGTTGAATCCTGCTTGGCTTTTGCTACCATCCAGTCGTGTTCTGTTGGGTGCTTCCAGTCACCACAACAGTTAAGTTGTAGAGGGTTGAGCTAGGAGCCAGATTTCCTTGTTCGCATCTTGTCCTTTGACGTTGCTCCAGGGCCCTGAAATGTTCTCTGGGAAGCATGCATCCAGATGGGTGCAGTGGCGGCCTGTGAGCACCTCCTGTTCCGGGGGAGCGGTTTCTTGGCAGCTTCTCGTGGGCGGAGGGTGAGGTTTCGGCATCTGGCCTTGCCTTGCTGCTGTAGGTCCGGTCACCCGGCGTCTCACCATCTCAGATGATCTGCAGCTGTCATCACGACAGCCATGGTTAGCAGCCTGCCGGGGAAGTTTTCTCAGTCCTGCAGGGATGTGGTGGTGCTTCGGGCCCTTTTCCCCCACCAGGGAGGACCTTGAAGGATTAATGGCTTATCTCCTTGCTTGTCAGAGAGCCCTGCTCTTTCCTGTGCTCCAAGTCCTTAGCAGGTGTCAGCTCAAGGAGGAGGGACACTTTGTCCTACAAATGTCCTCTCCCTGGACGTTGCCCTTTTTCCAGTGTAGGATTCCCTTGTTCATCTCTGTCTGCTAGGATGACACAGCTCCTGTGTCCTGTGTCGTAAGGCTTTTGGTAAATAGATGAGCCTCCTTCCTGACCCCAACCAGGGAGGAGAACGATCTCTGAGGGCCCATTTTCGGTACCCCTTGATGTAGTGCGTGTTCTGAACGTCCTCATTTAGATTTTTATACCTGGAAATTCTTCAACTGCAAGCCCCAGAATACAACAGGAACATGTGACCCTTTATAGAGGAGCAAGTGGCTGGCCCAAGACTGTACCTGCTTACCACTCACCACACTTCAGCTCACATGATCTTTACCCGTTGCTCCCTCTGGGTGCAGACTCTCTTTTGCAGGGGATTTGAAAACCCCTCAGTGCTTCCTTGGGCTTCCCACCGCCCATGGAGCCGTATAAACACATTGGCCTTGGGTTCTGTCTCTGTCCAAATCCGTGTGAGGGTCTCTTTCCAGCTCATGTCATGCCTTTCCTAGCTTCCGTGGCCTTGGGACAGAGACCTCTGGGGTCCCCCATCTCTCCGTGCCCTTCCCCCTGAGCTATCCCGGCTTCCTCGTGAAGATCAGTCCTGCCCTGCTTTACAATGCCTCATCAGGTGGTATGGTCATGCACACAAGACCGAGCGTATGCTAAGTCAGGTGAAGTATCACCAGGCAGCATGATCTTCAGGGACCCCACCCCCCACTCCCATTGCGTGTGTGGTAAGTGACTGAAACAAATGACATGGAGCCTGGTTCTTCTCTGCATTTCCGGTGTTTTAGCTTGTCTTCAGCTATGGGCTTTTCCAGCGGTAGTCAACTAAACGGAGAGCCTCATCTGCTAGAGGTGGTGGTAGGCGATCATTTATTCATCATGGAGCACCCAGTGTGTGCCAGCCACTCTGAGGCTCTGGAAGAGAGCATGGCCTCTGCACTCACAGAGGAGGAGGAGACAGGAAAAGGATGAACTTGAGAGCCAGGTGGAGTGATGGTGGGGTGGGGAGGAGCTGCCCCTTCATTAAAACGTGCAGTTGCCGATTTCAGTGACTCAATAATTATTCACCCAGCTGTTTTGTTCCGACTTTTATAGTATTTTAAGTTCAAACCTTATTGTCTGCATTGGATAATAACCCCAAAGGTACAAGTGCTTTGATTATGGCTCATGGCCAAACCTCTTAGCTTCCTTTCACCTGCACCTTTGTATATCATACATTTTGATTTAAATGGAATGAACGAAAAATGGAGACACGGTGGTGAGGGTCAATAATACGTGCTCCAAGTTGAGAGCGTACCAGTCACCTATATGACAAGAAAGGGTAGGATCTGCACTGTAATGGAGGTCGGGGCAGCCTATGAGGAAGGACGTCTATTTCCCGTGGAGGTGGTTTGGCACTAGCTCTTGAAGAGCAAGAAGGAAGAACACTGGGATGCTAGGCAGAGCGTGTGTGTTGTGCAGGGGCCTGCGTGGGGCTTAGAAGTAGAGGTGAGGGTCAGGTTTGATAGCCAGGCATTGTTTGGCAGGGGCTGGGAACCTGTTAGGTGTGCAGGCTCCTAGGGGTACCCCATGGGATGCTCTGAGATCTTCTGTACTCCCCCACCCCCTCAGAGAAGCTTGGGTCATTGAGAATATGGCTGGTGCCGTTTCATAGATAATGTCACATGTTGGATTTTGGGCTAATGGCTGTGGACCATCTTCAGGTGTGAGGCTCTTGGCAGAAACCCCCTCTGATTTTTGGGATGAGTAGCAGGTTACAGAGTCTGCCATTCTTGCATAAGGATGCAAACTTACCTCCCTCTTCTGTTTTCATAGCGAGAGGGACCGCAGTGTAGGCCGCGTCGTAGAATTCTGTCCTCTGTCCTTGTCCAAGCTGTGATCATGACCTCACCAAGTGTGGACAATGAGATGATATTTTTCCATATGGAAATCACAGGTTGCTTGCTGCTGATGCCCGTGTCCTGTTGCTCAGAACAGTGGACCCGTGACTTCATAGGTCATGTCAGCTTGTGTTTGCCTTTGCCTAGTGGCTGCTTAGAGGGAAGAGCACGTATGTTGGGAATTTCCATCTCTGCTCTCCCTGTGTGGTGTGGGGGGTGAGCGGTGCCGGTCTTGGGGCCATGTGCCTGCTCTTCTCTTGCAGCCGCAGCCTGGGATGGTTGGTCCAGCTGGGCAGGTACAGCAGGCTATTGCCTGTTCTCCCTCTCTTGAGGAGAGAGCCAACTTCCAAGGGTCTGGAGGGTTCCCCACCCCTTCCCCCAGAGCATATGTCTGGCTACTGTATTTGCTCAGTTCAGTCCGATTTTGAATTATATGAAAGAAAAATTTTGATTTGAAAATAATATCCGAGTTAGGCTGTTTTGGCCTCGTACCAAGGCTCAGTATTCTTAACTCCTTTGGCTTAATTGTTACCGTGCTCTTTTGTCATCTGTGATAGAACCTACTCTCTACAGATGAGTAAACGGAGGCCTGTGAAGGTAAGCAGCTTTATTAGAGCCACAAATATAGCAAGAGTCAGGTTTGGCCTTTGGACCCCAGTCCAAGGGAACCTGAGGCCTCAGTCCCCTAAGCACTAAGGTTCATCTGTTCCATCCACATGTGACATCCAGCCTGTGACCTTTGTGCTACATGTGTGCACCAGGCTATGAATGTGACCAAGCATATTCATGAATGACAATGTCATGTCTCAGTGTCAAACATTTAGACACCTCTGGTAGACTTTAGCTTCTTCCACTTTGTCTGAACGTGATAAAATACCCAGCTGTTTGGCCGTATTGTTACAGTCTGGCCAGGAAGGTCCAGGATAATTTCCGTTGGCTGTTTATGATGGGAAACTGTTGGCACAGTGAAATGACACTTCATTTAATGGTTTTGCACCTTAGTTTTTCTTTCTTTTTCTGTGAAATGGGGCCATCTATTTAGTAACTCATCCTGGACTTGTTAAGGGGATGAAATGAGTGGCTGCACATTGTGGCTACAACGGAAGCACTGGTTACCTGTCCCTGTCTGAAGAGATGGCACTGTCCACACCTCAAGAGGACTGTATCCGGCAGATTGCAGATTGCAAAGTTGCCCTTTATGTAGGTGATGGATGGTCAGTCCAGCACATCGCTATGGGAAGCTAGGAAGCTTGGTGTCTGCGGCTTGGCCGGCTCATGGGGTCCTGGCTTTGGGGTGAGGTAGCATGCACCCTTTATCTTGGCCATGCTCAGTGGGCGTGAGGAATTCATTTCCTTCTCTGTGTAGGATGTCTGTGTTTTTGCTGCCTTTGAGAGTAAAGTCCTAGGCTGCAGCTAGGGAAGAGCTGAGACCCCACTGTGAGAGGTCTCCTCCAGAGCCTTCTCTTTCCCAGGGCTGGTCTTTATCTGCTTGGGGGTAGTTTCACCAATGACTGATCTGAAAGCACTACATTCATTTATTGTCACCGACTGTGACAGGCAAGTTAATGCTAATGGATTCTTTTTTTAGCCTGTTGTCTGGGATGTTTCTCCCAAATGTCCTGAAATCTATGGCATTAGGGGAATGTGTAACTTTTATGGTAGGGGAGGATTTAAAAGATAAATAGGGTTTTGTGTGCAAGGGGCTTGCATTTAGTTTAGAGGCAAGAGTGGCCAAGTGGGGGCGGCCAGGCAAGCACAGAGTCGTCTTTTTAAGAAATCCATTCAGAGCTCTAAATTGCTGTTTCTGTTTCAATTATGTGACAATTTCAAGGGTTTAGAAAAATCTAATAAAATGGTCTTGATGATGCATTCTGGGGAAAGTGCTTCAGAAGATACCGGAGAATAAATTCCTTGGGGGTCAAGAGATTGTCGTCCCTGCCACCTCCAGGCCTGACTTCATCTGGGTTTTTACATTTTTATTGTTTTGAAGGGCAGGAAACGGTGTAGGAATGCATTCAGGGATTCATCCGGAGCCTCCGCTGAAATGAATTATTCTCTTTGGGCAATCGCAAATACATGGCCTCTGTGCTCTTTTTTTTTTTTTTTTTTTTTCTTATCCTAAGATGACATACTGTAAACGACTTTCAGAGCATGATTTGTGTGTGTAGTGATGTTGAATAAAGCACCAAAGAGAAGCCACTGGAGGAGGGGGCTGAGTGAGACGAGGAAGCCTCGTAAGAGGTTTTTCTCCCTTTTCTCCAATCAAAGCTTTTGATAGTTTCCCAGAGAACAGAAGTTTACAATGGAAGCGGGCTTCTGGGCTGCCTACAGGAACAGAGTGCAGAGAGATGGAGTGTAGCAAAATGGGATGCTGAGTGACATTAATGAGGTCACCACTCTGGTGGGAGGGAGGCAAGGAACCAGCCAAGCTGCAGTTCCCATGATTTGTGCCGGACTGAATGTGTGGTGCGCTTGTGTGTGTGTGTGCACGGGGAGCCTGTCCTTGTGTGTGTGTGTGTGTGTGTGCACGGGGGCCTGTCCCTGTGTGTGTGTGTGTGTGTGTGCACGGGGAGCCTGTCCCTGTGTGTGTGTGTGTGTGCACGGGGGCCTGTCCATGCGATACATGTGCACATGAATGTATTTTGTTTCTTCCTTTTTCCAATGTGGGTTTGGATGTCAGGCCCTGCTAGTGTGTTCCATTGTCCTGCACCCAGACTGGCTGTGTTGGTACACCTTATTTCCGGTTGCTACAAAGCCAAGTTTAAAATCTACAAAAAAGAGAAAAATACACATTTTATTTATATGTGGGTGAGAGTGTGTGCACGCGTGTGCACACTCATGCCCTATGGCATGTGAGGACAGCTCATAAGAGTTCTTTTTCTTCCTCTGCCATGTGAGTCTTTGGGCTTATCCTCAGGTCAGCAGGTTTGGCAGTGAACACTTTTTCCCGATGAGCCATCTCTTTAGCCCCGAAGTCAAGTTTTAAAGGGGGTGGTGTTTTTATTCTACTCTGTGGGCACCTGCTGGAGCCAGGGTGGGTGGCATGTGAGGCCAGCATCACAGAGCTGGACACTGTTGGTACACTGAAGGGAGGAGTATGAAAAGTCCATATTCTCATTTTGGAAAGGGATTCCAGCCAGGGGAGGGGGAAGAAGAAAACTTGTAGGTATTACAGCATTTCCCCGCCCCCCAGGAAAGGGCCTAGTCTGATAACACTTCACATTGGTGAAATGGATGGTTCGTTGCAACACATGCCTCTTAAATAATTTAGTGTCTTAGAGAATTCTACATTTCCATGCTCAGTTTTTGGGGAGGATTTTCCACCACTTGAGAAGAGCTGCAGCCTTGCAGGTAGCTTGCCTGGGAATTCAGGGAGAGGCTCTTGGGATGCCGACCTTTGTGGGCATGCCCTTGCATGTCCCTGGCTCTGTGGTTAACCCTGTTCAGGAGGAAGCTGGTACCTTCGTCTCCTTCACAGCGACGCTGGGATAATATTGTTCAGAGTGACAGGCAAGTATTAGAAAACCTGCTAGAAGCTCCTAGAGATCAGAGCTTGCCAGGGCCTGGGTGGAGGGGATGGAAAAGGCAGTGCATATTAACCAGCGCAGCCTGTTTTTACACCTTTCAACCCTGTTCCCTTGGGGAGAGATCCCAAATGTATCATTTTTGTAGCTAGAGGCAAACAAACAAAAAGGTTTCAGTTAAGCTAATGCTTAGTAGAAGCCCGCCAGTGCCTATCTAGTACCATCCACCCCCAGAAAGTGGGTTAAGGAAGGCTGTTGGACCCTGGGCTGAGCCTCTCCCAGAGACCGCTCAGTGTATATGTTTCCTCATCTGTTTTCAAAGCAGATAATTGGTTTTAGTGAGAACTTCTGACTTGATTAGGGGGCCCTTAGGAAATTAAAGTGTGTTTGAATTTCACAAGTATAATTTTAATTATACACATTTTGCATTTTTTTTCACTAGGGAGCCAGGTTCAGGGCTTGTTTTCCTGTACTAATAGGGGCAGTAAAGCAGACGATGGCAGAATATCTTGGAAAATAAAAATCCTTGGATCCAATCGTGTATTTCTCCTGCCGTACATGGTGGACAGGTTAATGTCCCTTCATGTCCCGTGTCCTTGTTAAAAATGATTTTTCACTGGATTCAGGCAGCTCTAGAGCTGGCCGACACCATGTGGCCGTGGGGGATGGGTCTCGTGATGTGTTTTTCTGCTGCACTCGTCAATAGAATTTAACTCAGGTCCTTGAGAGTGCAGGTTCTGTCTGTTCAGCCCGTGTTTGGCACGATGCCGCCGTACCATGTCATGGCTGTCTTTATCGCCGCATCATCTTATTTGCTCAACGTCTGTCTCTTCCCAGCATCAGCTCTCCCGGCTGCCTCTGCTGGGGCAGAGCCGAACTACCTGTGGGATGATCCTCTGAGATACAGGCAGGGTATACAGACCTCCTGGCCTTTCAAGAGAAGGCCTGGTTGTGTTTATGGGAAATGCCCTCTTTTTAGAACTTTCAGGACTGGGCAGACAAAACCCCTAAGTGCCAGGGAAAGCACACGTGGATTAGAACTTAAGCATTCTCAGCGTGTCCCCGTGTGCAGGGACTAGAAAGAGCTGTCTAGAGGGCTCCTCTGACCTGTTAGGCTCTCATCTTGGTTACTGGCAGAAGAGATTGAATAGAATGGTTCTTCTGGACAGAGACATCCCAAAACTGCCCTGTGAATGACTCGGTGTCGTACAGGTTGGGGCCTGAGGGTGTAGGAAGTGAGGGTCCCCTATGTAAGTTTTATGCTCCCCACCCCCCCTCACCCTGCTGCTTTCTACATCATGGACTAAGTTATTATTTGTGTCCCTTTCCATTGAAGTGTTTCTGCTTCCTGGATTTCCGAACTAGGCTCTTTGAGTGAGTTTGAATCCTTGCTCTGCCGTATACCAAGTGTGCAACCTGGAGCACATTGTCAGATATACTCTGTGCTCAGTTTTGTTATCTGTAAAAATGGACAGAATCCTAGCACTTCACAGGGTTGTATCGAGGATGAGCTGAATTGTATCGAGGATGAATGCTTAACATGGTGTCTAGTACATGGAAAGCTACACACGTGTGAAGTAGGAGCTGTCAGGAAGGGCATTGTCCCATGGCAGAGTTTGGCTAACTATGTTCTGCTTGAGGTGGTGCATGTGCCACAGACTGCCATCTTACATAGTTTTATGTAATAGTTGGGAAATACAACAGAATATATACCTGTGTGCATGTGTGAATAAATGGGAGCCTGTGTGACTTGGGCGAAGTTTCAGTCTGATTGGGTGTAGACACGTGCCTGAGATGTAGCAGATGAGTCGTTTGTTTGTGGAGAGATTTGAACTCTGGGATCCGGTTAGAAACTTGACTCTGCTGCTAACTCTGTGGCTTAGGAAGGTACATAAACCTTTTGATTCTGCCCTTGGAAAACGAGAAGAATGGGATTGCGTGGGATAAACAAGACAGCATAAATAAGATATTTAATACCTGGTTGGCTTTAGAGCTAATTCTTTGCTCCTATAACTAGGAAAAAAAATTAAAGCTTTTTTCTTTCTTCTTTTTCTTTCTTTTTTTTTTTTTTTTTTAAACCTGCATTTAAAGAAAGCCACCAAAGGTTCCTGATTCAATCGTTTTATTTATTTTTATGTGTCTCAGTGTTTTACCTGCTCATATGTGTGTGCGTGTCTGGTGCCAGGGGCCACCAGGAGGCGTTGGATTCCCCTGGAATTGGAGCTACAGGTGACTGTGAGCCAACATATGGGTGCTTAGACTCGAACCTGGATCCTCCGGGAGTGCAGCCAGTGCTCTTAAAGGCTGAGCCATTGCTCTAGTTCCTTAAATCCATTGGGAAAGCTGGTTATGGTGGCATACATCTGTAATTTCAACACTCTGTAAATAGCAGACAGAAGGATCAGGAGTTTGGATCCATCTTCAACTCTCCAGCTATCTTAATAAGGCCAGCCAGTGACCAAAATGAAAAACC
Source organism: Cricetomys ansorgei (assembly GCA_026225945.1). Classification (NCBI taxonomy): domain Eukaryota; kingdom Metazoa; phylum Chordata; class Mammalia; order Rodentia; family Nesomyidae; genus Cricetomys; species Cricetomys ansorgei. The sequence continues at coordinate 4,045,119 of JAMJFZ010001871.1, forward strand.
AAAAAAGCAGATTTGAAAATGGGAAAGTTAGCCAGGCAGTGGTGGCACATACCTTTAATCTTAGCACTTGGGAAGCAGAGGCAGGTGGATCTCTGTGAGTTCAAGGCCAGCCTGGTCTACAGAGTGAGTTCCAGGACAGCCAATGTTACAACAGAGAAACCCTGCCTCAAAATAAATAAATAAATAAATAAATAAAAAATAAATAAATAAATTAATTAATTAATTAATTTTTAAAAATAAGAAAGGAAATGGGAAAGTTAGAGTATCCTGATAGTGGTGAGAACATCAGGCATTAGCCGATGCGTCATCAGCCCATAAGAGATGAGAGCTTGGTGTTCTCAGTCTGCACAAAGGGGGCTGCCACAGGTCTTCATTTTACACACACTCCATTTTCAAGGATACAGAAATGACTTACGATTCTTTGATGGCACTTCTAGCTCTGGAAGGTGCTTTTGTTTCCCTGGCGCTGGGGGGCAAACTGGATGTGCAGAGCTGAGTGGTGAGAGTCAGCTTACAAGGAAAGAGTACCTTCTAGAAAAACAAAAAAGGATCTCCAGTAGTGAGTGAGGATAGGTGTCAGGGATGAGGGAGACCATTGAGATGGGCAGCGTTGGCTCTTTTGTAAAACCTTTGAGTCTTAGGGGATACAGAACATTGGATGTTGCTCTGCAAACCCATGAACCCCATTGTTTGAGTGGGGGAAGTTTGACAGAGCTCAGGAAATAACCGCAGTGCTCAGCCAGTGTGGCCTCGGAGAAGCTGACCCCCAGACTTCCTGTGAGGGCTGGAAAAGCCTCAGATGTCATAGTGCGGTTCTCTCCTTGCTCTCTTCCAAGTTAGGTCCCTCTACGGGGTGCCACTTCCCAGGTGCTGCTGGGAGTAATTGAAGTGGACCTGCAGCACAGTGTGCGGTGCGTGTGGTTGTCAGTGTGTGAGGGGAGGAAGGGTAGGGTATGCCGAAGCCAAAGGGGGAGGCCAGGAGGAGGGAAATAGCGGCAGATTACATTGACTAATTGTAGGGAAAAAGCCATATTTGCTGCTCCATTAAGTGGTCACCAGGCTATGAAGCAGTTTATTGTAATTAATACAGAAAGAGCAAATAAGTGTCGGGTTGGGAGTGGAGGGTCTCTGGGGGCCCCTCCCTGCTTTGGTTCTCTGTGTTCCTTGCCCCATTCATTGTCCTTTCTGGGAGTCTCGGGGTGCTCCATGGTGGGATGCCATTGGCTAGTTTTCTGCTGGTTTATTGTGACAAATGGAATCTCTTGCCGGATCTCTACTCCAGGCTTCTTAGAGGGCTTTATGTTTTCTAGGGGTGGAGGAGGAGAGACAGAGCCGCCCACGCCACCATTGCTATTCTTGCCACGGTTACTTTAATTTCAGCGCTTGGAAGTAGCAGGTTACACGTCCAAGTCCACCGAGTTACGGGCCATGTGGAGTTGTGATTGCTTTCCTTGATGATTTCTTGTTCAAATCAGCAGTGCTCTTAATTTTCCAGATGAAGTAAAAAGAAAATTGGAGACTCCCCTCCCGCCCTGGTGTCTCTTCATCCAAGATTTCCTGAGCGTGACTCTGATTTGGAGGGTTAATATTAATTAGGAACCGGGCTAGACCTCGGTTGCTTGATGAGGTGGCTTCAACCGTCTTGAGAAATATGGCTCCCTTTTGCACGTTCCTGCTTTTGGATGGAAGTTTTCTGGGCTTAGAAGCCAGAGGAATACATTCTTAGAGAGCAGAGCGTGTTTGCTACCTTGTATCAGTGCAGTCAGTTCTCCTGGCTCTAGAGGAAGGAATAGCACCTAAGAACAGGAATGGAGGGTCTAGGTTCTTAGGGAGTGTGGCACTTAGTTCCTACAGACCGGGTGGGGCGGGAGTGGGATGCAGGAGAAGATGGGCTTGTTGTGAGGCCGATGTCCCGTGCCGGGTTCAAAGCCGGTAGCTGTGAGAAAGCTTGAGGGGGACAGTCTGATCTCCGCCCTGTAGAGTTTGCGTCTGCAAGGCCGCGTTCACGGAACAAGTTTTCTCATGACTCCTTACTGAAGTGCAGCTCCCATGAACGCCACAAAGATGGATGGGTTGTTCATCATAACAAGGAAACAGACATCCTGTAGGGGTTTTAGAGGGCTGCCTGGACAAGACCGTTAAAGATGAACTGGAAGAGTGGATTGGTAGGGTGAACTTGGGGAAGGAAGGACCCACGGTGTGTTCCGCGTAGAAAGTCGGATGGTCTGGGATGCTCAGAGTAAGGAGGCAGGAGAGTGGCAGTGAGGCTGGGGGATGGACAGATGCTTGGTTGGATCCTTTAAGGGCTAAAGAGGGGGTGTGGTGTGGAGGTAGGCTGTTTAGAGTTTGGAAAAGATTACTCTGACAGCCTGTGTGGGAAATGGCTTGTGGGACTCCTGAGCAGATGTGCGGTTGGGAAGGAAGTTACTGTGGAAATCTGAGTGAGCAAAGATGGCTGACTGTAAAGAGGGTAGACCAGGAGGTGGATCCGAGGTGCATGTGAGAGTCAGCGTCAGGCTGGTGGTTTGTTTGGCTGGAGAATAGGAAGTGTCGAAGGTGTGAGGCCAGTTGGATTCTGTGTGTGTGTGTGTGTGTGTGTGTGTATAGCCCCAGCCCTTGCCTGCACGAGACTGGGAATGATGAAACCTGAGGAAGACGTTCCTGGCTCAGGGTTGAACGTAACCCCTCAGTTGGACCTTTGCACAGTATTTTTTACTTTTTATTAGTATTTAAACATTTTATTATTATTCGTTGTGTTGTGTGTTGTGGGAGGGGGTTGCATGGCATGCATGGGGAGGTCAGAGACAACTTGGTAGAGTTGATTCTTTCTTACCTGTGGGTCCCAATATCAAATTTAGGTCATCAGCCTTGGTGACAGGCAACTTTACCCACTGAGCCATCTTGCTGGCCCTCAAAGAGTGCGTTCAAAGCCTTGTTTTCTTGCCACAAGTAGCCACTGCTCCAGAGGCGTGCATACCACTTTTTCACAAGAGAGGTGGTAGGGTCAAAGACAGCACTTGGTCTCTCCCAGACTTTTGGGGCAAAAATGGGTGTGGAGAAGGGGGAGTTACCATAGGGTAACTCAGAGAAAAATCAGGGCCAAGTGCAGAAAAAAGGTGCTCTGAAACTAGGGCTAGAAAAGCCTGAGACGAAACAACCTGAAAACGTAGCTTCCATCCATTTAGAACGCATGAAACGAGGTTGAAGAGATCAACAGTGGACACTGGCATTTAGAGCTTGTCCCTGCCCTGACCTCACTGCCCATATATTTCCTTTGAGATCAAAGCGAGAAGATGGGAGAGAGTTTACACAGGTTCACTTTCTGACCATGCTCAGATACCCTTGTTTTACAACCTTGGGGTTCCCAGTCTTTGCTTGAGTTGACAGACTAATTTTTAAAAAAAAGCAGGATGTGTGATTTAGTTATAGGGAACCTTCAGAAACACCCAGAAAGGGCTTTAAAAGACCCCAGAAAGCAAGCTGGTGGTCTCCTGCCGCAGTTCTCGAGGATTCGGCGATATTAGTAACCAGGAAGTTTCCCTGTGTTATTTTTCATACCGCTTCTCTGAGGATTAGTCTGGAAGGTATATGGAGATGGGACAGGCCTGAAGAATTCCTGCCCCCTGCTGTATAATAAATCTGATACTAAAATTAGTGCCAGCCTCCTGAGCCATAATTCTTGCTAAGGCAATGAAGAAGTGTGTGCGTGTGCTCATGCCGGTGTGCTTGTGTGTGTGTCCAGCTTGTCTCTGAGGACTGTGGGATGTCAGATCAGTAACCAGGTCTCACGATTGATTTTGTATGACAGCATCTCCTCCCCTCCCTGCTTCCTCCCCCTCTTCCATGATAGAAGTGTAGGGAGTAGGTAGAGGGTGAGTAGAAGGGAAATATTGCCACTTGCCGTTCAGGTTTGTGTAAATCTCTGTCATGTAGGTAGATGTTCTTTGAGAATCAGTTGGAATGTTTTATAATTGAGTGTTTTACTTTGGTGGCAAGACGTTACTCAGCTCCTCTCCAGCATGTTCCTCACGCTCCGGGTGGGGCAAGAGTTTTCTTTCCTTCTAGGGAACTGTGGCCACGGAAGGGACTCATTTGGGGTGGCCAACAAAAGCTTTAATAATTAACCGGACATTTGGGTCCCTCAGTGCACAGTCCTTCTTCTGGTGGGGACCCGATTCTGCTTTTAAAAGAACTCATTCACCTTTAACTGCCGATGGCTGTGTCAGGAGTTGTATTTGATTTAAATTGCCCATGTCCAGCAGCCCCCTGTTACTCATTAAGCAATAAAATGTTTTGCATCTTCCTGCAGCTGTGTTCACTGTGTGGGACTTCTTTTGGGGGAGGGGAAGGTTGAGGGTCTTATGTGTTCCCTCTCCTTTTCCCTTTCATACTCACCAGGGCTTCTAGAAAGCACCGTTCGGCAGCAGGGCTTGAATCCCCTCCGGTGAACTTTCCCAAGTGAGTGGCTGGGAAGTTTATAAGCCGAGGCCCCCTGGGGTCAGTCTGGAGTGTCAGCCCCTGGGGTTAAAGTACTTCCTTTGTGGGTAGAATCCAGAAATGGGTTTGTATCACAGTCTGTAACTTTTCCTCCCCCACCCCTTCGCCGCGTTGGGAGGGCTGGATTTGTCTGTCATAATCAGAAACAGGTTTGGAGCTCCTGATCCATCATAGATGTGTTTAAGACAAATGCCAAGCCCGAAGCCACTTACAGAGCATACGGAAATAGATACAAAAGAAGGAAGAGAGGGAAAGGGGAAAGAAATAGTCTCTTCCAGATCCCAAGAAGCAGAACTAGAGCAACACAGACTGAACAAACCCCCCACCCGCCCCCCAAGGCACAGAGAGAAAACATTCTGCTCCAGAGCAAGCAAAGTCAGTGTTTAGGTGGGAGGACCTGCCCAGTGGAGGTTGTCAAAAAGAGCCAAGGACACGGTGCCCTTCCAGAAACAGTAGGCGCTTGGTGGCGGCTTTTTAGGTGGCTGCTTGTCTCGGGCTCCTGGTGGAAGAGTGTCAGGTTGGTGACGGGGAGCATTCTGGTCCTGTCCCTGATGGCCTAGGTTTCTGTCTCAGAAATCCTTGAGGTAGAAACTATTGCAGGCTCTGTATTTGTAAACAAATTTTAAAGGGACTCAGTACCAAGAAAAATAGCCACCTTCTGGCAAGTGACGTCTGTCAGAGGACCAGGCTTTCCACAGGGAAGCACGTTGCTTTGACTTCCTGGATTGGCACTGCACAAGATATGTATTTTCTCTTTTCATCCTGAAAAGGGCCCTTCGAGTCTAGCAGAGACCAAGTACTGGTTGCTTTCCTCCCTGTTGAGTTTCTCCACGTTACCTTAAGAGTCATCTGAGTTGGCTGGGCTGTGCCCTCCACCCTGCCAGTTGTCCTGGTGACAAAGCTGGTAATGCTCGCCCGCCCCGTTGCAGGGTTTTGAAGGTAGCCCTCAGCTCGGCTGTCCTTGAGGCTCAGGCCAGTGTTTGTCCCCACCCCTTGTGACGTGTGCAGTGCAGTTGCTGGCCCAGAGTCTACTTGAACTGATGTGTCTCTCACTCCAAACAAAAAATAAACCCGAGTGCTCTATGTATGTATTTTTGAGGTGCGTATGTGTGCTTTTTTTCTCTTGACGGCTTCATTCCCTAGAGCTGTGAAGCCACAGCCTGTTTTGAAATCTTGAAAGTTTATTTATCGTTAAGTGACTAGGGTAAGTAGGAGGGGGGAGAGGTGAGATTTGACTATTACCACACATCGAACACCGTAACCCTGTTTTTGTCTTTTTTTTTAATTAAAAAGCAGTTCATTGAAATACAGTAAAAGGATTGGGAAAGATGGCTCTGTGGGTAAAGCTGCTTGCCACCCAACAGTACAAGCTTGACGAGCTGAGTTCTGCCCCCAGAACCCACAAGAAGGTGGACGAAGAGAACATTCTCTGACCTCCATGTGCACACTACTCTGGTAACAGAATTTAAAATACTCTAAGAGGTAGTTAAAGCAAAGGAAGTTTTTCAGTCTACTGGATTATTATTATTATTATTATTATTATTGTTATTAATTTTTTTGCCTACTCTAGTTTTTTCTTTTGTCACCATGGAGATGAGAACTTGGGGCTCAGTGATGTCATCGTACGCACTGGATGGGCTGGCTTTTCAGGACTGGCCGTCAACCTGAACTCAATCAGGAGGTCCAAGCTGCTGCTGTACAGTGAGAGAAGTTCAAGTTGCCCAAGAGTTTACCTTGTGCTTTCAGCCAGCTGCCTGAAAGTCAAAGCTCTCTTTTACTCTGGGAAGGCAAGTTGGTAACAGTGTATTGGGGCTAAAATTGCTTTGTTTGGTTGCCTTTAGGGCAGCGTTCTCGACCTTCCTAACGCAGTGACACTTTACTGAAGTTCCTCATGTCATGGCGACCCCCAACCGTAAAATTATTTTTGTAGCTACTTTGTAGCCGTAATTTTTGCCTCTGTTATGGATCGTAATATAAACATCTGATATACAGATGGTCTTAGGCCACCCTTGTGAAAGGGCCTTTCCACCCCAAAGAGGTTGTGACCAACAGGTTGAAAAATGCTGCTTTAGGGTTTATTTACTCTTTCCTTTCTCACAAGCCTTTCTCTCCAGCTTTTAAGGCAGTTGCATTCCTGTACCGGAGCAGTAGGGTTGAGCTTTGGGAAGAGGGAGTTTGAGGGGCTGGAGCCAGTCCACTTCCCAGGTGTTATGGGGAGTATTCGGGGTTACCCATGTTCCTGGGAAGAAAGCGTCTCTCTTTTTGTATTTGCTGTGTCTTTCAGTTGCGCAGTGGTGCTAGCAGTATGGCAGACCCCAGAGCAACCCAACAACCACACGGTTTCACAGTGGGGCAGGGCGCAGCAGTTTAGGGTGGGTTTGTAGGACTACATGGTCACATTAAACCGTTACCTCTGCTTCCCCTGGTACAGAGAGGAATAGGGAGGGCAAGGGAGAGAAAAAGAGCTTGGGGGAGGGAGGGAGGGAGCGAAGGGTGAGGCTCTATGTTCAGTAGTGAGGAGAGGAGAGAGTGGGGGAGACTCTTCCCAAGGGAGACCAGGGGAAAGCTGTGTAAGTGTGCATCATCAGCCGATGGGAGCCCTGGGAACCCCCACTGACGTCTAGGAAGCTTTTGTTTGTAGCTGCTTTGAATTCTGTGGTCTAGAGCTAGATGTTTAAAAGCAGTTACAGGAACAGTTCCTCAGAGAAGTATGTCTGCGGACTTTGGTGGCCCTGGAACCCTGTTTTTCCCAGCAAGTCTCTCTGTATTTTTAGACATGTTTTCCTTTTCTCATTGCCTGTCCCTTAGCAGAGGCCCCACGAGTACTTTCCGTCATGTAGTTCTGATTTCTTGAACAGGTGTTTGGGGCTATGAAGGATTTTTTTTTTTTTTAAATCTGTAGGCTCTTCTCTGTCTGGGAGATCAATATCTCTTCGTCCTGCGTGGATGGAGTGGGAGGAGGAGTGCGATGCCCCCACCTTCCTGATGAGGGGGAGTAAAGGGTCATGTGGTTCGGATGAGCCTTCTGTGCAGGGCTTTCTGTTTTTTTATTCATTTCCCCCTTTCCTTTGACTGATAGCCAATTCCTTGTCCCCTTCCTAGGATGTAGACAGAATAATTTCATGTAGATCAGTGGGACTGCCAGCTATAGCCCCTGTTGGGTTTTGGCATTTAACGAGCTAACTTTCAAATAGATTCTAATCTTCGGACTGAGCACACGTTGTACATGTTTTTGGGTGGGCAGACTCTGATGGTAGTTTGCGGCGCTTAACTCTTTTAAACTTCAATTTCTCCTGGAAGCTGTGTGTCCTTGCCTTTTCCTCGAGGGTCCTAATAAGAGCTGCTGGTCTAAATCTGCGTCTCTGAGAATCATCGATTCGCTAATTGCTCATAAGCGCAGCCTTGGCTTCCCCCTCCTGCTGAGAACACTTTACTTTTCTGCTCTTCTGTGAAGACTTAGACAGACTTCTGCAGTGTTTTAGAGGTAACCAATAAAAAGAGTTTGGCGTGCTGCTGCTGCTAATTGTGCTCCTTGGAGGTGGCCACGTCACCAGCATCCGGGCTCCATAAACAAGGGACTACGTGCCAGTGACCTTTCCTGATGAAAACTGCAGGGGCCCAAGGTCGCTGGCATGATGGAGTGTGCCTTCCCCAGCCCTCTGTGGGCCTCAACTTAATTTGCTTGTTTCCTGGAGCAAATGACCTCCCAGTAAACTTGCCCACTCCTTTTAAATAGAACAGCGAGGCAAGGTGTGTTCTTTTGGAGGAATGAGCAGTACGGGAGTTGTGTGGGGCACTTGTTAAAATGCCTGCGTGGGGTTAGGCTCGTGTGCAGGGTTAGGCTTGTATGTAGTCAGTGGGTTAAGACCGGAGGCCAGAGAACAGCTGGACCTGACAATGTGGCAGCCGCAGGAAGGGCGGCCTGCAGAGGACCAGCTGCAGGGCAGAGGCTTTGTAAGCAGCCTTCTCTCAGCGCTGGACGTTAGAAAGAAAGCATCCTGTTTTTTTGCTCCAGATCCACTGTCTCTTTTAGTATTCCTCAGGTCAGGCATCTCCAGAAGCTTTTATTTATTTATTATTTATTCATTCATTTTTTTCCTGCTGAACTAAACGTTTATTAGAAGCCTCATCTATTCCGGGGTCTCCGGTGGAGCCCAGGAATAACCTGGTAGTGTTAGGATGGAAGTGGGGAAGCTAATACAGGCCAGTTCATCCTCAGGAATACCCAGCCTGGCTGGGCCACTCCTGATCTTGGAAAGCCCACTGTATGGGAGTTTGGGATGGTCCTTTCACAGTTTTATGTGTGGGAGAGAGTAACTGGGGTGGCACTTTGCAGGTAGAGGGCTGCCAGCATTCTAAACTCAAGTCTGGTTATTGGTTTGTACTGAGGTTCAGAATTCTGGTGCACTGACCAGTCACAGGTGGAGGCTGGAGCTGTGGTTCAGGAAGGAGGGTTGTGGTACCCTCTGTCTTTCCGCTCTTCATGAAAGCGTCACATAGCCCCTTTCTTGCTCTGTTCTTACAGGGGCAACAAAAGGGCTTTTTCTTACTTCATCTAAGCCCTCTCAATGGCACAGGTACCCTGGTTCCTAGACTCCTTTGTGTAGTTAGTCAGCAGTTAAATGGGCTCTTTTGCCAGCCCTAGAGAGGAAGAGGTACACATCCCTGTAATGATGAATGTATTCAGTTTTCCTTTGTGCACACACGGTAGCCGGTCAGAGGGACCACCGACCACTGTGATGTAAGGATTGTGAGTGGTGTGTGGACTACGTTTTTAAAGGGGCCCCTGGGCGAGTGAGTCAGGGCTGGTCAGGATATTTCTATGGAGTGGAGTGTAGCCTGTGGCTGGTGTCAGGAGCTCTGAGGCAATGTTTGGGCTTTCTTCTTGATGTTTCTCCCCATCTAAGAACAACAGGTGGTGTTGTATAGTAGTTAGAGCCTTTCCTTGGAGATAGCTCTGGGATTGAACCCTGACTGTGTGACCTGGCTCACATACGCCGTATATGCTCACACACACCACCTGTAAAATAAGGTTGGTCAGACTTTGTGGCTCATGGAAAGGATACACATTCTGTAGAGCACCTTGAACAACATGTGCCATCCCACAGGGCTTTATGTACCTTGAGTGGGTTTTCCCACCAGTCTGGATTTAGTGGTTGTTGCTGGGCTGGGGAGAAGATAGTGTTGTAATCAGACCTGCTGGTGGTCACTTGCTGATTTGGTGTGGGATGCCGCAGTGTGCCCCACAGTGCCCTGTCCTTGCGTGTTCGCTGTGCCCTCCTCTCTGCCAAATCTCTTCAGCCTCCTGGTGTCTGGGGAAATGGAGGGTTGGTCTCATTGAGTCCCGGCCCCTCCTGGGTAATCTTCCTGGGTGCTGTCCCTGAGCCATATGTACAGGGCCACTGGCTCCCATTGGTGCTAAGACCCTTGACTTTCAGCTGGGGGTGGGGAATTCTGTGTCTAGGCTACAAGATGGCATTGGTGGCAGTTGATTCCTGCTTCTTTGAGTTGGAAGGGGGAGGTGGCAGTAGAAGGAACAGAGGAGGCTGTGGGGAGATTATGGCGTTAATGTTTAATTACCTGCAGTGCCCTAGCTTAGGGTTTCACAGCCTTGGCGCTGTTGACATTTGGGGCCAGACAAACCTGTGTGTGTGGTATAGGGAGAGGTACGAGACAGGGTTGTGCTGGGAAGCAAAGTGTCCCTGGTCTCTGCCTTGAGACTCCAGTATGTCCCACTCCCTCCGTGGCTCTCTCAGTGTCTCCCGGGGGCATGTTCTTCTGGCTGAGAATCGTTGATCTGGCCCCTTAAGTGGCATCTGCTTGAGAAGGGGTGCTTTGAACTGGTTCCGAGGTTCTGTTCCGCATGGATTAGAGTCTGCTCATGGAGTTCAAGCGCAGGAAGGTGCCTGTTAACACACAGGGTCCACGGTCTGGTCCAGGCTTGGGCTGCCTCAGGTGACCAGGCAAGTGTTCTTGAGTTGTGTGACCTTTCACTGACAACCCTCTGTTGCTTAAGGGAAAGGGAGGGTAGAGCAGGGACAGCCATGTCCTGGGCTCACTCTCCCATCTATGTATTGCTCAGAGCAGGACCTTCTTTTACTAGAATGACATTGCTTTGGTCCTGTGTTGGTGCCTTCAACCGTTGGTTCCGTGCTCACAAGTTGTCCCTGGCACGCACAGACCCATCGCTTGTAAGGAACTGGCTTTCCCACACATTGAATAGACTTTGAAGACTTTCATTCAAAGCTCATTTATTTTTCAGAGAAAGTTTGGCTTGCCAGGACTCTGCCCTCTGTTCCCTTGCTCCTCCTCCTGCGGCCTAGTGGACGAGGCTTGGAGGCACTGTCTGGTGGGGTCAGTTGGCGAGGGCTTTTCCAAGGCCCCGATGAAAAGTAAATTATCTAGTGAAAGTTGAATGTTGCTGCTATGCTGTAAAACTAAGAGTCAGGTGTGGGTTCTCAATTCCACCCTTGCTGACGGGAGGGCCCTCTAGATTCCTGTAACGTCATCAGTTAGTCTAAGGTCTAGAGGCCTGGAATCCCAGGCACAGGGATGCAGCTACTGGCCTAGAGCACCACACTGGTTCTTTAGTTTTTGGTGAGCTGGAGCAGGAAGAATGTCTGTGAACCACATCTGTGGGAAGCTTGGGACAGCACCTGTGTGTGCCAGCATGTTGCCATGTTATGTGTGTGTGTATGTGTTGGGGGAGATGTGTGGAATCTGGCCTTGGAGTGGCAGGGTAGCTTGCTGGTTGAGCGAACAGACCTCCTAAGGAGTTATAAAGATCCGATGCTGGACCATTTAATTAATCTCTCTGTGCCTTGTTTTTCTTACCTATAAAGTGGGCATGAGAGCTTGTGGGAGCTAGGAGCTGAGCCTGGAACCTGGCAGAGCATAAGGAAGTCACTGTTTTCATTGGTAGCGTTTTTCTCTAGTGGATTGGTTAGCTGTGCTCCTGAGACTTTACAACAGTGATTCTTTAAAGTATTTTTTATCACATTTATTTATTTTATATGTGCGTATGTGGGTGTGCACGTGCCCTGGTACATTGTGGAGGTCAGAGGACAACTTGTGGGTGTTGGCTCTTTCTTTCCGTCATGTGGGTTATGGGGATTGAACTCATCTCGTCAGGTTTGGCAACAAGTTCCCTTTTATCTGCTGAGCTCACTGGCCCCAAGCCAGTGGTTCATAATCTGATTGTGCAGGAAGTTCTCGCCGGACCTTTCCTGGGTATATGGAAGGCCTGAGAGTCAGTGTTGACCACCTCTGGTGTCACTGACATGTGGTCTGCAGATGACTTGGTGACTCTGCAATGGCAGGGTTTCCAACCCTTCCACAAGTGAGGCCCCTTGTTATCATTAGGAACACTGTCCTTCCCCGTACCCTGACGTTAGACAAGGGTGCCTGCAGACTGCCGATCACCGCCCTGACGGCATCCTGATAGTGGATCCGGATAGTGGACCGGGGACAGCCTCAGGCAAGGATGCTCTGTCTCCCCAGCCCTCCTGAGCACCCCCTTTCCCTGCTTCCTGCTGAGCCATCACCCCCACGCCCAGTTCTCACTCTGCTGGAGCTGGAGCCTCGGGCCTGTTTTTCAGGTTGTGTCCTTTCAGCGGGTGACTGGAATGTGTGCGCATGCAAAAGAAAACATCAAAATGTTTGGGGAGTGTTTTAGGAAAATAGCACGGAGCAGATTGCCAAGACTCGCTTATATGGTTCTTTTTCTTTCCCTTTTATTCCGTGTACATGTGTGATCAGCATCCCGGAGCATTCTGCTATACAGCTTTGGCTTTTCTTACCCCAACTGTTCTTTCTTACAGCGGAGAGGATACAATTCAGCACCAATAATACCAAGCAATAAATAACCCAGAGAAGATGAATAGCCTTGTGCGGTGGTAAATTAAAGTTGATTTATTGCACATAATATATACAGGTGCTCCTAATGTAATTAAGCAGTGAGGCTTTTAAATGCTGCAGAATCTGAAAGAAGACCCAAGAAAATTGGGTCTTAATAAGGCTTATTGAAATAACAGCTAAACATGCTGCTTAGTACCATTAGGGGTGGATAGTGGATGGATCCACTCTGCTCTGCTTCTCACTGTGAAACGACACACCTGACCCACTGTCCATGGGGCCTGTGCTAGAATTGCTTTGTCCACAGTAGGACTGGGTTATGTTGAGCTACACTTGCACTTTGGCCTAGACTCACACATAGAGCTGTCAAGTGACTAGCCATTGAACAGGCTTTTGCCAAGTGTGGGACAGCAGAGTGAGGCAGTGGGGTCAAGCCCCTGGCCTCATTGGCACCCCAGGCTAACTAGCCAGCCCAGACAGGAGAGGGTTTATACATAGAGTAAACCAGGTGAGCTCCCACTATGGCTTGCCTGAACACTGTTTTAGGGATGGGAGTCAGGATAGAAAGAGAAAACAAAGTCTCCATCTTTAAGGGCGGGTAAAGGGGTGACAGGGTCAGGTGCATGATCGAAGAGAGGGGAGTATAGGATGCCACTGGGGAATAGAGGAAGGGATGAAGCCACGAGACAGCCATACTCAGGAGAATGGCTGAGAGCCTGGTGCATTGGGAACTGGGAAGGCTGTTGAAGCAGGGCAGGTCAGAGCTTGGGGACAGGAGCCTGGGGGGAAGAGTAGGGTTGGCAGGAAGTGTAGAGAAGAGATGCGGATAGATTTGCATTTCAGACTTTGCTTGGAGATTATGGGGTCATGGATGCAGGTGAGCGAGAGCAGGATCTGAATTTCTACATTTGAATGGAAGTTCTTTGTAGCATTCTGAGGGACAAAGGCCTGGGACAGGAACAGTCAGTGTGGATGGCAGGGCATTCACGGTACATGCCTCAGAGCTGATGGCACTAGTAGGGTGGTGGGTTACCTGGAGCGGGGGTAGATGAGCACTCAGCCGGTAGTAATGTCAGATCCCTGCTGGGTACTTGTTAGAAATGGAGGTAGAGGGATCTTACCAAGATCTTGAGCCGTCCAAGTGTCTGGGCTCCTAAGGGACACAGAAACCTGTGGACCTGTGGCTTACATGGAGGGGTGGTACCAAGGTTTCCCTGGGAGTGAGAGAGAGTTATTCCACAGAATGACTGGGGTGGGAGACACTGGTTTGGGGGTATTTTCTGGATTGTCTTAAGGGCTTAAGACTCTAGGAGCCGAAGGAAGTAGCAATGTCATCAATCCTTTGAGGGGTCTGTCTTCTCACTGATGGATCCCATCAGAAGACAGCCTACCAGACAAACAGCCGGCTGAGGCAACAGGATAGGTCAGGGAGGGGTCATTCTTCTCCTTTAAGGGTTTCAGAGTAAGATCATTTTCAGTAATTAATTGATCTTTAGACTCTAAAACTAAGAAACTGTTCCCTGCAGAAGTTCTTTTCTGGGACTCATAAACTCAACTCTGTGTAGTTTATGGTTCCCATCAACTATGGTACCTAGTTTATTCTGGGTAAAGTTAAAAACTAAAACCAGTCTATTTAGTCAGTGGCATTGAACACCTGTGGCTCTTCGAGCCATTCCTGGGTGGATGCTAAGCTTGGGGCACTGATGAGATTGAGGGGAGACATTCAAGCCTTTCCTGATAGGAGCCACAGCTTAGGAGCAGGAAGCCATCAGGGGTGTTTGTAGCTCCCTGGCCTAGTGGGATATCTGGCCTGAGGTTGGTCTGCTGGCTCTTCAGGCTGGATCAGGGCCTGTCTGTACCTATCATTCCTTGATTGTTTGCAGAATTAGAAAAGACTCAAGCATCTGATCAGAATTTTCTCCCGGATATAAAGCACATCCCCTACATATATAATCAGGTCTTTGATTGTGTTCACTGAACATGGTTCAGTCAACGTTGAAGATGGAAAGACGATGAGTATTTACTTTTTCTGAGGCTTGTTCAGGGAGACTGAAAAAGTTCCCCTCTCACCTTTAAGTGTGCTCTTGTCTGTCTCCTTGTGGTTCCGTCCCTCTCCCCGCCCCTGTTGTGGGATTTGAGGGAGATGGGGTGGAAGCAGCTCTCTGCCGGTGACCCTAAGGAAGGCTTCTGGAAGCAGACTTGTTTATTTTTGACAGAACAAATCCTATACGGGGAGTATCCTGCTCTGACCAGCAGCAAATTGAATATTCGTGTGACCTTTTTCTTCCAGGAGCGGGAGAGTGGAGGGGCAAGAGCGCAGCCTCCTGTATCAATCTTGCCTCCTGTTTGCTCAGTCCAGCACTTTAGCGGGTGCCGGTTGTGCAGCTGCCTCTGATTCTGAAGTGCCAGCAGGTGCAAGGGTCAGCACCTCTGGGGCTGTGGCAGATGAGCAAGTGAAGAGTGGCCACCTTGGGTGTGGAGGTGGCGGGAGAAGGAGTCGAGCTTATTCTGGAGCGGCTCTTCCCCTCCTCCCCTGCTGAACCAGCTGAGTGGGTCATACCCAGGTCAACTAGAAGTGGAGCGAAAAAGCGAGTCCAGGAGCCTAATGGGTGCCACCCCGGGCTCTGAGTGCTTCCTTCCCCGAATCCCACATACCTTCTGAGACAGTCATCTTGCCTTTGAACCATCTGCCACAGCCACAAGTCAATTGGCTCTTTCTCTGTGCTCCCAAAGGACCCTGCGACTTGGCTAAGAAGGAGGCATTGTTAGTTCATTTCTTCACTAATTATTCTGCAACTAGTAGTAATTAGCATTTAGTGATGTGGTTGCTGGGGCTAGTTGAGTTGTGCCCATTCATTGAACATTTGTTGATCCTGTGCCCCGAGCTGGGTGTAGGGTGTGGCTCTAGGGTTACTGAGGTGGGGCTAGGCCTCATTTGCCCTTGGGTGTGCAGTCTGTGTGGGAAGGCAGGTCTTCAAGGGGAGGTGCTGAATCAACAGGTGAAAGATGCTGAGGGTTTCATGGGACCTTGGAGTGCTGGCAGGAGCTTTGTTAAGGTGTACTAGCTGATTTGGAAGTGGGTAGGAGAGACCCAGTGTTGGCTGAAGGTTTGTTAAGGTGTGCTAGCTGCTTCAGACCTTAGAGAATGAATAGAAAAGATCAGGGTTTGAAGAAGCAGAGAGTGCTCAGAATCCTGTCAGGGCAGACAGGATTCTGGGGGTTTTGTTCCCCATTGTGGATGATCCAGGGGTGGAGGTGCTAAGTGACTTCCTGGCCTCTGCTCCCTTCTTTCCCTATCTTCTGTTATTCAGAACGAATGCACTTTTTGCCCAGCTTATGGTGGCCTGCCAGCCACCCTGCTTGCTAGGGAGATGGCTTCCAACTGGGAGGAGGAGAAAAGAAGAAGGGTGCAGGGGAGTCTCCAGTCTGAAAAAGAGCAGACACCGAAGCCTAGGGAGGAAGGAATTGAGCACACCGCCGCCACCAGGCAAAGGCTTCCACAGACACGAGCTCACTTGGTGGCTCTTCAATTGAAAGTGGCTCGCCTGCCTCTATGGAGACTTTCTTTCCCTCTTCTGTTTACAAGTGAGGTGGCTTGAGGGGATCCCCCAGAGCAGGAGGCAGTGTTCAGGCATTTGGTGGTGTTGCCTCTCCCTGGTTTGTACACTCCATTTTTCTTTGTTCTAGCCAGTGCTTTTTTTTTTCCTGATAGGAATTGCTGAGGGACTTGGAGGGGGGCTGTTCCTGTATAAACAGCTGTCTTGCTGATTCAGTCTACAAAGTGGATTTTATAGCTAAAGTATTTGTTCTCGCTTTAAAATGCCAAAACGGCACCGTCATTTCCTTAGCTAAGAGAAGGGGTCTTTGAGACCTCAGGGGCCATCTCCGCCCATCGAAAACCTTTGTTGAGGGGCGGGGAGGAGGAGGGAATTCCAGAGAACTTTCTTTGAACCAGTCATTTCTAAAATAGTCTCATGTTCGGCACAGGCGATTTTTCTTTGCTAAGTTTGAGTTACCAGTTTACACTGCCTTCATCTTGTTTGAGCTACCACGTTCTGGTTTAAAAAAAAAAAAATCCCTCATCTTCCCCAGCTATCACAGCTGAATACCTACTTAATGTTTGCATGTAGACATTTCATTTTCTTTTTTCTTATGCAAGATTTCATCATTGCGTGATCTGAGATAGTTGGTTGCCCTGAGATTATTAATAAATTGAGATGGTTAATGGTGTGTGACTCAGAACATATATTTAAAAACAAGTTGGAATAGAAATAGGTCTTTTACAAAATTAATTTTTTGTTAGGCTACTCTCTTGAGCCTTTTTGTTTGAAGCCAGCTTGCTTTGTAGTATTCATATAAGCCCGATTGCAATTAACATAAATTACTTTTAAATACTGGCTAGTTGCTGTGGAGAGAGTCCACGGCTGTGACTGCTCATGGAGGGTAAAGAGGCTTGGTCATTGTCTGGGTTTTTCATCTCACTGTAGATCAAATTCTGTTCCCTTGGAGGCTGGCAGATTGTGTCAAAGATTGCCTGCTTTGATGGTGAGGCGAAGGATTAAGGCTTCTCCTCAGTACCAGGACATTTCCTTCCCAAGGCAGAATAGATAAGCACAAGACACTTGTTTTAAAACAAGTTATGTTAATAATGTGGAGCCGGGGACAGTGGAAACCTTGGTGAGATCCAAATAGAGTCTAGAGTTTGCGCAGTAGCTTTGAGCTGGTGTTGATTTCATACTGTGGTCAAGGTAGCATGGGAGAAAGATAGCAACATTAGGGGTAGCTGAGTCCGATGTGCAGGGTATTCTCTAAACTACCTTTGCTCAGTCTTCCATTCCTGCCAAGTCATTTTAAGATAAAACAACATTTAAGGTAGATTTGGGATACTTCTTCTGGTTAGTTGAGTGTATTTGGTCTCCATGAATTCAGAATGATCTCTGTGTAGGGAGGACAGGCTATTCCTGTTCTGGAGACTGAGAAAGCAAGGCCTCAGGGGAACCCAGGGAGCTTGCCAGTGCCCATGGCCCCATAGCAGATCCTTCCCTAGCTCATGCCTTCCTTCTGTAAAATGGTAGCCAGTGAGTCTCCTTCGAATTCCACCATTACTCATAAAAGTTTTATTCTAGAACCCTGATTGGAAGCTTCCTGAGAGTTGGATTTTGTTGCTTTCTTTTTTTGTTTTAAAAATGTTTCTATTCCACAAATAGTAAATGGTTCTGATGTAAATATTAGCCATTAGAGAACTTAGAGCATTATAAGGGAAGGTTCTACAGGCTCCTCTCCACCCTAATGGTAAATTAGAATCTGTTTCTCCTTCCTCCCTCTCTTCTTTCCCCTCTCTCCCATCTCATGTATTTGCACCATAAGTATATATTGAGGCTTACAGTTACAGGTTCCTGGTATGAATATCATCTTGTATATGTTTTCCAGTTGGCAGAGTCCCTTTGGATGGTTCTGCTTATGGGAATCAGTTCTTTTTGTGTGTATGTACCTTTAAATTGCCCAGCACAGAGCTGGGTGCCTTGTAAATTTGCAATAGGTGGGGATTATCACTGTTACTGTCTATGTTGTTATCTTAGAGCAGGTAGGACTCGATTCAGGTCACATTCAGTTCTAATGCACTCCGGTGAGGAGAGAAGATATAGGGGTGGTTGGCTGGCAGTCAGGTAGTAGGTGAGGAGGAGGGCGAAGGGAGGAAGGCAGAGTACCCATGATCAGATGCTGCCTGAGGATTCCAGGGGCGGACTTGGAGCAGCGCTGAGTGTATGGGGGAGAGAATGGTGACCATGGTACATATCCCCTTGTATGGATGCAGACAAGGATGAAAGTTAAGATGGCTGAGATCAGAAGATGTCCTCAGAGTATGGATAAGTTAAATCACAGGTGGGCAGAAGGGTTAGGGTAGAGAAAGGGAGGGCAGTCTGGGCAGGGAGATACTCAGCCTTCCGTCATCAGTAACTCTTAGGCTTCCTGGAGCAGAAGGGATTAGTAGTGCAAGGACATTCTTACCAGGTAAGTGAGTTGAACAGAAAGAACTAGGGATTTATTAAAGACTTTAGAGTTTCTGGAAGAAGGAACCTGTGTTAGTCAGCTTTCTGTCACTGTAACAAAATACCCTAGATAATCAGCTTACAAAGAAAAAGGTTTCTTTTTGTTGAGGTAGCACATCATAGCAATAGTGCATTGGGCAGCAGAACAGCTCATCTTGTGGGCAAGAGGCAGGAGAAGGCCTTTGGGTTCCATAGTCCTCTGCTAGGGTATGCCGCCAATAGCCTACACACCTCCTGTAGCTTTACCTCTTAAAGGTTCTGTGCCTTGTGATAGTACTACTAAGGGCCTATCCTTTGATACATGGCCTTTTGGGAGCTGTTCGAGATCTAGACTGTAGCAGAGTCCATGTCCACTGGCAATGCCCACGGGAGAAGCTTGTCCAAGGAGATTCTGAGCACATCCTATCAGTGGGTGAGGTGTGATGTCTGCCTCTAACTTGTTGGATTCTAGGAAGCCACTGGAAGGCCCCATTTTTTTTTCCTCTGAGAGTGGTGGTGCACATTGGGGCGGCTGCTCAGACTTTCCTTATTAAGGAAAGCGTCCCAGAAGTGTTAGCTGTGTGGTTCCAACCCCACTAACTATGTGGTGTGGGTAACAGCTTTCTAGACTAACTCGCGCTTTGTGAAGTGAGTAGCTACATTTCCCTTGTGGCTTCACATCTCCCCCATAGACGCTTTACTTAACTCAAGGGGGAAAGGTGGTAGTTACTATTGAGAGCCCTTAACAAGCAGGCTTCTACAGAGAGAATGAAAGGTCCCAGAGGAAGAAGGCTGGCACCAAGAGTAGAATGCAACTTGAGTTTAATTTAATATTTCACCGTATACGTACAATATTGATACACACAGTACTTCATGCAAGGTACAAACGCCCACCTATTTGCCATGTGGCTTCCAGGCAGACTGTTCTCGACAGACTCGCCTGGCTTTAGATTTGTCTGCATTGTACTCTACTGAAGAAGAGTTTGTTTCCCTTCACACTGGTGTTTCATCCTAGCACTTGGGAGACCGAAGCAGGAGGATTGAAAGATCCAGGCCAGCCAAGCTATATACAATGAGGCCCTGCTTCAAGAACAAAAATAACAAAACAGCGAAAGAACAGACTGAGGCTTGTGGCGTTCCCTCCCGGTAGCATGCACTTCTGCTGCCTTTATCTTTAACTCTCATATTCATCATTTTCTTCCTCTGTGACTTGCTGAAACAGAGCCGCTGTGCACACCCGGGGTGTGTATGCGAGAGAGTTTATTAGGATCCATGTCTGGTGGTAGAATCGCTGCATCACAGGGTATGTAAGAGTTCACTTTGGATGGAAACGCGTCTGAAAACACCCTGAGTTTCATTCTCATTGCCCCTGTTCCTCGCCAGTTCTTACTGTTACCAGACTCGTTCATTTGTGCCTGTCTTGTGGCCTTAATTTGCATTTCACTAATCACTAATGAGGCTGGACATTGTGTTTGCTTCTTCTTCTTCTCCTTCTCCTTTTTCTTTTTCAGGACACAGAGTCTGGGCACTAAAACATTAGATGCCACAAAACCCCAACTGTATGGTAGGCTGTATCTTCTTCAGGCTGCTCTTTCTTGCCTTGGGACAGAGACAGACACATTTTTCAGTGTTGTGAGTGTTTGGGGGGAGGGGAGTGCGTGTTGGCTTGGGCCCTGTGTGTGGCGCTTTAGATGGTGTCTGGCTGACGCTTGCTCCTGTTGACCCCTTATTTTATTAAAAGCCCACGGGTGACAGCAAGCTGGCTTCAGCTCCATCCCTTCTTGCTTGATAGGGGCATGTTGTTCCTTTTAGTATAAACAGGCAAATAAATGAGAGAGCTCAGGCAGGGTCCCCAGGGTTTGATGGCAGCAAGTCTTGGTGGAGGGAATGGCTCCAGGGAGGCGCAGGACAGCCCCAGGCAAACATCAGCCCCAGAGTGGTGTCTGTTAGGCCCTCAGGTGGGCGAGGATTAGTAGAGGGAGAGAGGAGAGAGTAGGGGCCAAGGTGGGGTGGGGTATGATTGTGTGTAGAGGCCTGAGCAGGCCTGAGCAGGATCTCCTTGGGTGTCATAGGGTGGTTCCCAAAATCTGACCGAGGACCATTTGGGCAGGGAGAATCCTGTAGTGGCAGAGGCTTTGGGGGAGGGCGGCCTTTGTTTTACTGGGAGTTCAGTTGAGCGCTTTTATGTGAAAATAGACCTTTGATGTGCTGGGAACTGAGAAGGAAAATCTGCTTTAGCACCTGGAAGGGCAGTTGCCTCTGAGAGAGGGAAGCTGTTCTGTTAGACAGGGCAGAGCTGTGCGCAGAGCTCTGGTCGGCTGGGGCTGGCATGCTCGTAACCCCACGGGGAGGGTGGTGGCATGGGGCACAGGTCCTGCATGACGTGTTTGGGGGGTATTATCAGAGGCTGGTGGTGTGTTTGTAGGAGGGATACAGCTACATAGCCACCACCTGTGCACATGGGCAAGGTCTAGGTGGGAACTGGACAAATAGTAATCACTGATTTTGTTTGTCTGGTGGGCTAGTGGGTGTTTTTTAAGTCCTGGATTATTATTACTCGAGAAAAGGGCCTTCCTAAAATAAGCCTAGACTGGGTGATCTGTTGTTACTTAGGCCACTGTGGATGCCTGTCAGCTCATTCGTTGACTGTGCTCCTTTTAGGTGGGGTGTTTTGATAAAGAAAATTCTAGTTCCCCCCTACTTGAAGCTCAGGCACTGTTGTGGGAGTCTAGAAGGTTAAGTATCCCTAGAGTTGTGGGCATCACACAAGGAGGGACCCAGTTTGTTACTAAAGGAAATCAGTAGTCACAGAGGCTTTCAGAGGAACCTGGTGTGTATGTGTGTGTGTCTGCGTGTCTGTGTGTCTCTGTGTCTGTGTGTGTGTGTGTGTGTCTGTGTCTCTGTGTGTGTCGGTGTCCATGTTCCTGAAACATGGAGGACCTGCAGAAGAGAGAGTGCAGTGGCACTCATCCAAAGGGGAGAGGCCAGAAAGGGACTGTAGCATGCATTCCTGGACTTCTGGGAAAGGAGTGCCTCAGGAGCATTTGCTCAGGATTCTGGCCTCAGAACTGAACATCTGCGTTGGAGCGTTAAGCTAGTTTTGGTTAGGTCTCCTTGAACAAGAGATGAAACCTGATCACACTCTCCTTGGGAAAATGGTACAGGTCACAAGAGGTCTCCCTACAGAGGGCCTTGGATACAAAGACCCAGCGGTCCATCCTTGGGGATCCCAGGGTAACAGCTATGCCCTGGATACAGACTGTGTGGAAGGTGTTTGAGAGGTTGGGGAAAGACGACAGAGATAGGACTGACTGGTGCTTGGACTGCAGGAAGCTCACCATCCCAGGGTGGGCATGTAGGTAGGGAGAGAGTAGTCACAGGTGGGGGAGGAGGTATGGTCAGGAGGTAAACTCCAGGCTCTGGAAAGGCGGGTAGCAGCCCAGGCTTTGAGAACAGCCTTGAGTCAGCATTCAGGGCTGGATACGTGGGTCTGCAAAATTCCCTGTTGGGAGCTCCAGCAGATCTCTTGTATGACCCATAGGACTTTTGCTGCCTCCCTAGTGCTGGAAGAAGGGGCCTTAACGCCTGACATGGCAGTCAGGGCTCTGAGAAAGCCAGGTATCCCTGGAGCCTTGCTATCGAGGGGAAGGAAGGTAAGGGAGGAATTGCTTCTTTGCTCTTTCCCTTAGCAACACGCAGTCACCCTGAGCTGATTGGGCACGCTCCTTCCAAACAGATAGCTTTCAGGAAGAGTTAATAAATTAACCTTCTGGGGGAAAGAATCTGCTGCGGTGCCAGAGAGGCCTTTGCAGCCAGAGCCGGAGACATAGCTAACAGAATCAAAACACATTCATTGTTGTGACACCCAGGTCTCCTTGGGGTGCGCAGCTCAGGAAGGGGGAGGATGATGGATCCAGAGTGCTGAAAAGAGTCCTCGCAGCCCCTCTGGGGGGCTCCCTGGTCATGGAGGGAGTCTGACATGCAGCTTGAAATTGATTTGCCTAGGCTAAGAGATTCCGCGGAGACCTGGGTTACAGACCCGCTTCTCTTTTTCTGTTGAGTTGACTTTCCCTACATCCTCCTCCGACTGTTGGACCCACAGGTAGCGTGGAAGGCCCCAGCTATGCTGTTGGATTTCAAACCATTTGCACTGTTGTTTATTTGAAGGGACTATGATGTAGGTGTGCATGGTTAGGCACATTTGGAGTCTTGGCTACGGAAGGCGGAAGCCAAGGGAGTGCTTGAGTTCAGATGTTTGTTATCAGCCTGGACAACGTAGCCAGACCCTGTCTCAACAAAACAAAACAAAACACAGCAGCAACAACAACAACAAGCAGACAATTACAGCAACAAAACAAATGCAAAGGGAAAGTGGTGTTGATGCCCTATTAAGGATTAGGCACATCCATTCCGTAGGTGTTTATTGGACACCCGCTGTGTGCTCTGAGGACACTGCAGGGGACAAAATGAACAAGGATCCCAGACTGGGTAGATCTTTCTTTCTTACTGTCCGTTCAGGGAAGAGAGAGGTCTGGCTTCCGCCTTCCCCAGGGTGCAGAAAGTGACCACCGGCTCTGGGGCCCCTGGATTCTGTTGCACTTACTTCATTTTATTCCGTGAGTTTCTCTCTGCTTTTCTCTCACCACCTGCGGGCCTTCTGGGGCTCGGAGTTCACGCTGCCCGTGGAGAAGAGCCGTTCCTGCCTGCTAATGAGAGCAAATGGGCTGCGTACAAAGTTAGACTCACCCACACTTCCGGCACACGCATGACCTTACCGCGGTGGAGTGACAGAGCTGTCCTGCCCAGCGTTTTATGCAGATGTAGACACCTCCTTACCCTGCCCTAGCGTTCCTACAGCTCAGCTGTGGATCTGAATTCTAGGTTAGCTTCCAGAACCATCTCACATGATGATGAAGTTGATGATTGGATATTTCGCTGGCTAGTTTTATGTCAGCCTGATACAAGCTAGAGTCATCTGAGCGGAGGGACCCTCAATTGAGAAATTGCCTCTGTAAGAAAGGGCTGTAGGCAGGCCAGGTAGGGTGTTTTCTTAATTAGTGATTGATTTTTTGGGGGGAAGCATCCAGCCAGGATGGTGCTGGGTTCTGTAAGAAAGCAGGCTGAGCAAACCATGAGGAATCACCCCATAAGCAGCACTCCTCCATGGCCTCTGCATCAGCACCTGCCTCCAGGTTCCTGCCCTACCTGCTTTCAGTGATGAACTGTGATATGGAAGTATGGGTGAAATAAATCCTTTCCTCCCCAGGCTGCTTCTGGCCACGGTGTTTCATCACAGCAACAGTAACCCTAAACTAAGACAGAAGTCCTAAGTGCACGAGCAGGAAGGAGACTGTGGGTCCCCTCTTGTCTGTGGAGCTTCAGGCCTTTGTTTGGATGTGCACACACCCTCTGATTTTTGGCTCATCACCGTGTTCACTTTGCAGCCAGCTCTGACATTCTTCAGAGCACACACTGTGTTTTCATGTATGAAGATGTGGAATGAAGATACCGTCTCACACCCAGCCAGGTTCTTCTAGCTGGGGAGTCCAGGCTCAGAGGACTTGGGGGGAACGGGAGCTTGGAGAAGGAAATTTGCTGTTTCAAAAAAGTATTTTCTCATATGTATTTATAGTGTGGGTTTGTGTGTGTGTGGTCAGAGAACATTCTGAGAGAGTCAGCTTTCTCCTTCTACATATAGGTTCTGGAGATCGAACTCGGGTTCTCAGACTTGGCCACAAGTGCCTCTACACACCGAGTCATCTCATTTGCCTGTTTTGTAGTTTTGAAGACTGAATTAAGTTTCTAATCTTTTCTTTTCATTCCTTGGGTCTTGCAGTATTTCCCAAATCCTTATCTCCCTCAACCACTGTGTGTGCGAGGCGGGAGGCGATCATGAGATTCCACAAAACCTCTCATGATGGCTAGTTTTCTGAGTCAGCCTGGCTTGGCTCACGGTGCTGGTGTTTGGGCCTCTGTGGATGAGATTGACATTTTACAGGTGGTTGTTGGCTGTACATTAATCCTCTCCCTCCTTAATATGGCTGGACACTTCTGATCCTTGAGAGCAGAGGCCTTAAGAGCAGAGTGAAGCTTCCTAAGGCAGGAACATAGGAAGGCCTTTGGACTGGTCCCTACAGACCCTCCCTGACTTTCTAGGCTGAACACACATTTCACGATTCAGGTTGTAGCACCAGCTCTTACCTGTCCTGCCCAAAGAATTTCAGACTTGCTAGCTCATAATTTGCAAGGCAGTTTATTAAATCAGTCACTTCATCCATCTGTCCGTTCATCCGCCATTCATCAATCAGTCAACTAACCAGTCAGTCTCTTGTCTATCTCCTGTTGGTTCTGATTCTCTGAAAAGCCTTGTTAGCCCCTACCAGGGCAATTGCTTGTTTGCTTATATATATTTTTTCCATGTTGGAGAGTGTGATAGTAGGGACAATGCTCTGATTCTCTTCTCCCGCTCAAGTGCTACCAGAGAAGTTCTCAGTAAGTATTCGGAGAGTGAGCGAAGACATCAGTATTCCCTGAGAGGTGAGTGGCTTTGCTTCGTTATGACCTGAGTGATCTTGGCTCTACCATTTATCAGCTCTGGACTGTGGGCCCTTCCTTTGCAACTCAAGGACCAGCTCTGCCTCTTGGCTGGTTTAAGAAGTAAATGAGATGGGGTGTCTGCTGGGTAGGAGTGGTGTGGAGTAAATCAAACACAAGGGGTGCCCTAGGTTGACCATCTCTAATCCGAAGTCTCCTCTGCAGCACCACAAATGGAAAATTCCACACATGGTCTTGTGATTGCAGTCAAATCTGAGCACACTAAAAATACTGCCTTCAGGCTGTGTGTTCAAGGTATACATGAACCATAAATGAACGCTGTGTTTAGACTGGGGCCCAATCTCAAAGGCATCTCATTCAGGTTTATAGCAAATATTAAAAACAAAACAGGAACTTAGAACTCTCCTGGTGCCAAGAATTTTGAATAAAGTCTACCCGGCCTCTCCTACCAAGTCCCTCTGCCACCATCGACATTTTGCAAGGTTGTTTTCAAGAGTATGTAAAATAATGAGCAGAACATTCTAGAACATAGTAGGGTATCATAGGTGCCAGTTCCCTTCCAAGAACCAAGCTCTTTTGCGTGAACTTTGTCTTTAACTATAATTTCTATTTACGTCTTGTGAAGCGGTTTTTTCCCTTCCCCCTTGCTTTCTGAGGCAGCTTCTTGCTGTGCAGCCCGGGCTGGCTTCGAACCTGCAGCAGTCCTCCTGTCTCTGCCTCCCAACTGCTGGGATTACAGGTATGAGTCATCACCCAGGTCAGTGCCCCATGTTCAGGACGAGGAAACTAAAGCCCAGAGCTGCCTGTCATCACACAGAACTCACTAGGTACCTTTTGACTGTGCGCCTCCTTGATGAACACTTGGGCAGGGACTTGGTGCGCCTTCCCCCGCAGTTTCTTTCCTTGGAGTCTTCCAACCTTGTGGTTGTACTGCCGCTTTTCACTTGGCGTGGGTAGCTGTTTTGCCCTCAGTGCTGTGTGAGTTTGCATGGCTTTTCACCTGTCCACCTGCTTATAACCACCATGGGAATATAAAAAAGCCAAAATGGCGCTTCTGCTCCTAGGGCTGGGCTGCCTGTAGATGCTAGAGGAAGGTAGTTCTTTGGCAGCATGAGTCTCCTTTAGCCATAGGCTGGCATGAAGTTGGTGTCATTAGGTGTAGGGCGGTGGCCGGGGAAGACCAGCTTCAGTCATCTGCAGATCGTCTGATGGAGTAAAGACGATTGTTGTTTCTTTCCTAAAATTTTAATTGAGATTTTTCAGATCTATGCATATAGATAGGGGAGTCTTTTTCAGTGCTGTAGTACTACCGAAATAATACTGTTTTGAAATTTCAGAAAGTCACTTTCATTGATCATTTAACCATGTTCGCTCTATTGGCCTTTTTTCTAAGGTGGTCTTAATGGGACATTCTTTGTGTGGTTCTTCGGTGCACCCTTAGGTTTCTTAACACTTTGTCCTTGCCTTGGGTGCGTGTTTGCCTATTAGGCTAGGTCAGCTGGCTAGAGCGCTCCGGGGTGGGGTTGGGCATCCCCATCTCTGCCTCCATAGCACCGGGATTGCAAATGAATACCGTGCTTGGCTTCTATTTTTTTGGAGACAGGGTCTTACTATGTAGCCCTGGCTGGCCTGGAACTTACTATGCAGATCAGGATGACCTCAAACTGCATCTGTCTCTGAAGTGCTGGGACAAACACACCGGAACCTTGTGCTTGGTTTTTTGACATGGTTTCTAGAGATTGAATTTAGGACCTTGTGCTTTCGTGATAAGCACTTTGCTGACTGGCCATTTTATGAGCCTATGGCTGCTCATTCTACGTTGAGAGACTTCTATGGGGCTGGTTTCTGAGGAAGGCACAGTCCCTTCCAGTTCCATATTGCCCTTGAGGCCTAACCGGTAGGCTTTCCTTACCTCTATTGAAGATTCCAGGAAGGGAAACTTTAGTAGTACCAGGTCCTGGGTCCAGTTGGACTATTTTGTTTGCCCTGTAACACCACTGACAAGATTGTCTCCTAAGGCTGATGTATGTGCACAAGGTTGTCCAGCTGCTTCCAGACAGACCTAGGTGGCGATGCTCACTGTCACGAGCTGGTGAGGCCACCTCCTTACCTATTAGCCCTGTGAGATCCTGCAGGGAGGAATAACTAGTCTTCTTAGGGATGCCAGCCAGGTTTTCTATGGGCTGAGAAAGCCTTTGAAAAGAAATGTTAATATTCTTCAATAAGTCAGAATGTCCCGCTGAGACTCTGAACATTTGCAATTCCGTAGTTCCTCTGTTCTCCTGGGCCGAATCATCACAGGGAATTTTAGCTTCAAGTTCAGGGCTAAGGAACTTTGCCGTGCTTCTGTCTTACCCGTGAGCTGGAGGCTGTATTCAGAGCATGTTCCTCTTGTTCCTTGGATGGTACCCCCTAGTGCCAGTTTTATCCTGAAATTGCTTTGGGCTTTTTCACAGCTCAGAATCCCTTCTGCCAACAGTCACTTCCAGAATGGGCTCGGGGAATAAGTGGCTTTAAACCTCTGTTGGCCTCTAGTTATATGGCCCTGCCTCGGGAAAGAGTGTCTGCTACAGCATGGATATGAGTTAGAGCGTTTATACAGTTTACCCATTGTGTCTGCGGCCCAGGTTGGTGCAGAGGTATGTGCTATGGTTATTAGGAAATGCCTGCACAAATAAGCTTGTGACTTGGTCTTTGTGATTTGATTGTCCTTGAGGGGAATTCTAGATTGCTGGGTGGCAGTTCCATGAGCAGCTGGGGGAGAGGAGAGAGAAGTCACGACTCAGTGGCAGGAGGGCCCTTGAGGCTCCGGTGAAGAGCTTTGGTGACATTGGGTTCAGGAGCAGCCTGGGTCTGCCCTCAGGCAAGGCAAGGGTCTGGTGCTGTTCCCTAGGCCTTGGCCTCCCATCTCCATGCTGGTGGTTATTAGCAGTGGGAAGTGGGAAGGCGAGTGAATGAGGACTTGTGTCAGTTCAGACCTGGCAAGTCTAGAAGCTGGGGTAAGGGAGAGTAGCCACACCTTTCCTGATGAGGTTTCCTTCCTTCCTGGTTCCTGGCCTGCCTGGAGCTACATCCTGCTTCTGTATCCCCAGGTAGGAATCCATGTACTGCCTCTCGAGTTGCTTCAGACACATTGCTGATCTTCTAGAATTTGCTGGAACTAAACACCTGTTGACAACAGCAGGCCTGAGAATGCAGAGCTCATGAAAGCAGAGTCTCAGAACACATGTGCTCTTGTATGTGAAGCATAGTCTGAAAGAGTGTGTTCTTTCTTCCCGAGAGAGGGGGGTGGGGCACTTTGCTTGGCCTGAGACTTCCAACCTGTGCGACGGGAGCCTTAACCTGGTTGCCTTCGCCTCTCTTCTTGATGCTTGGCAGGTGGAGGCTGGACAGAGGGCAGGAGTGTCTGGTACCTTGGCATGTTCGTTAGAAGAGAATCTGAGGCCAGGCAGATCTGAGTTCAAATCCTTTTCTGCCTCTTCCTAGAGGAGACTGTGAGCATGTTGCCTGTGCTCCCTCACGCTCAGTTTTCCTGTTAGTGCTCAGTTTTCCTATTAGCGTAAAAGGAATAATGAAATATTTTGACTGGAATGACAGTAACTGCTCAGGTCCATTGTTGTGAGGAGTTAGTGAGTTTCTGTGTGACACATTCCAGATTCCTGTGTTACCCAGAACAGCCAGACAGTAAGTACATGGTGGCTCTTGTTACTGTTGTTTGCAGGAAACACGGTATTGGAGGCTGATCCTGCTGGAGGCCCGTTCCTGTGTGGCTTTTGGTTCCTCAAAGTGTAGGAAGATTTTGGCCATGAAGGTCGTTGATAGACATGCGAGAAGCCAGGACTCTGACCTTAATACAGATAATGAAGGGGTTCTGGATCTTTCTTGAACAGCTTGGGATAGACATGTTTCTTTGTTGGGGACAGATCTCTCTAGATCGTGGTCTTGTTTTGCAATGGACACGTGGTAAAAGGGACCCAGGTGGCTCTGTGTGCAGAGCCTTTTCCACAGGCCCGTGGGAGGAACCCCAAGTGCAGAGAGTTGACAGGCCTGTGGGAGGAACCCCAAGTTGATACTGTGAGCTTTGACCCCAGGGAGATAGGAAGCTTGCTGGAAGAGAGGAAAAGCCTCCTATTTCAACTTTCAGGTCTCGCAGGGGGAGGACTGCTCAGGAAGAGGATTGAAGTTACAGTGTCTTGGTGCTTGAAGGCAACTTTGTGGGGCAAAAGGTGCCTGTGTAGGGTTATAGAGCAGTTCCTACCACCTTTGAAGGTCATCTTCAAAGCCACCCGGGGAGGAAACCTGGTTCAGTGTGGTAGCATTTGAGAGGCAAGGCGCTTGCAGACTGGTGTTTGACTTAAGCCCCACCTCCCAGCCCTAGAACTATGTCCGATGTGGAGATAAAATGCTATGCAGTAGTTTCAAGGCTGGCTAGCCTGGTAACCTTCCAAAGAGCAGACCATACAGTCTTCCAAGTGTAAACTGACCCTGTAGAGGAAGTGACCCTTTCGTATTTCAGGCTCTGTGTGAAAAGGAAAGAAGAAAGTGTAGGAAGGTACCTGGGCTGTTCTTCACTGGCATGAGGACACCCTGACTTTTCACCGAGCTCTCCTCTCTGCTCTTTGAACATGAAGGATTCAGGATTTTGTAGCTGTGGGCATGGATGGACCTGCTCTGATGCTGTGTTCCCTAAGCACATTTTTCCAGGACACCGTCTTCGTTCCAAGGAGGGTCAAGGTTTCCCTTAGCAAAAAAAAAAAAAAAAAAATGTACTTTTTATCACTCACTGGGTGCTGCCATCCCACCTCGGGGCTGCAGGGAAGCTCGGCTGCACGGCTTCATCACATGTGTCCGCCTGACAGTCACTCTGGTCTCTAGTTCTGACATAACACATGTCCACACATGTGGAGGTTCACACCCAGGGTGGGGAGGCAGCAGTTTAAATCTGCATCACACTCTGCCCAGCGTTTAGTTACCACTGCCTTTTGATAAAAGAATTATGCTCTCTTCCTGGTTTTGAATGGAAAGACCTTTTGTGTATTTACTGCAATGCGATAAATGCTAGTCTGCGGAAACCAGCTGCCCCCGTGGCTGGGGGCAGCCTTTCTAACACCTGGCAGTTTGCATTTCAATATGGTAGTTTAAAACACACACTCACAGAGCTCAAAACAGTGGTCTTTCTTGTTAGGCTGGAGGGATACAAGTAGGGAAAGCAGCAGCAGGCCCTTGGCAGAGACAGGCTGATGGAGGAGGAGGCACAGACCTCTCTGGGAAGTTCCTGATGGCAGGAGGAGGCCTGCTACTTGCACTTCCTGTCCCCAGGTCAGGTTGGTGTACATCTTGCATGTCCCAGACATCGTGGTAGGCAGGATATTATAAGTAGCAGGAGGTCAGAGGAGCCAGCCAGAGAATGTGGGCGATCCTGTGTGGGCAGGTCAGGACAGCCTCGCAGGGGAGGAGACAAGACTGGATCCTGAAGTAGGGTATTGGTTTCTTAGGATCAGAGTAACATACAACCACAGACTGGATGACTTCAGCATCAGAAATATCTTGTCTCATATTTGGGGAGCTGGGAAAGTCCAAGGTCAAGGCTTCAGGCATCAGACTCTTCGAAAACCAGGAAGAAAGGTTCAGTTCTGGGCCTTCCGCCTTCGTTTATGATGTTTTTTTCCCACCATTCTCCCCATGTCTATGCTGTGCGTATGCAAATAGGTACACATGTACGTGTGTTCACATCCCCCCCCCCCTTATAAAAACACTAAGCATGTCAGATTATGGCCCACTCCCACGACCCTGTCTTTACTTAATTACTTCTATAAAATCCTTGCCTTTACACATGGTCACATTTAGAGTCTGGGGGTTAAGAATTCAACATAAGCATTTTTGCAGGGGACTCAGTTCTACCCATAATAGATAGGAGGCTGGACAGGAGAGGATGGAGAATTGAGGCGTTTCCCCACTCAAGGGAACAGCTAGGGACAATGGAGTAAAGACAGAGCAATGTTCACTGGGAGAGCTATGTGCATTGTGTGACATGTAAGTTGGGTACTGGCAAGAGATGGAAAGGGGAAAGTCAAAAGACAATAGATCACAAGTGTCTTGAGCATCAAGCTGAGGAGTCTTGGAATTTGTAGTCTGCAGCCTGGCAGAGCAGAGTATGGACTGATCCTAGGATGTTAACCTGGAGCCTGGCCGAGGTCTAGAATCCCAGGCTCCACCCTAGAGTTGCCCAGCCAAGCATTTGCGTTTTAACCACATCCCCCAAGTGAATCCTGGGTCTACTGCTGCTTGGGAAGGGTGGATCTGGAGCTGTGAGTCTTTGCCTTGGCTGCAGACAGCATTGTCTGGGGAGGAGTGTTCAAGCCTTTGGGGTTCCAGTGTCCCTTGGTCTACCTGTGGAGTCTGCTTTCAGAGGGTTTGCAGGCTCCCTGTATGATTCTACATTGCAGCCAGTATTGAGAGGGGTTAATCTGGAGGGGAAGAGTTTAAAGCAGATGGGTTTGGGTTGAGTGGGAGGCATGGAAACTGTTTTGGTCAAGAACTAGAGCCCAAAGCAGCCCTTAGCTTCCTGCTACCTTGTCTGGAAAGGTCAGAGATGAGAAGGACAAAGCCAGAGGATTATCTGATCATTGTGGGGAGTCTCTGGCTTCATTGTGCCTCTCATTTACAGGGCCCTAGGTAGAGGACATTGGTACATGTCCTAGGTACAGCACAGCTGTAGTGCTGGCAGCATCTGTTGAGTGATGGGGATCCTGATGTAGGTGAGGTTGGGGTGGGGGGCAGATGTGTAGGAGTAGGAGAGGCATTCCCTGCCAGGTTTTCTGGAAGCTTTGTACTTATTTCCCATAACCCCCTAGGTTCTGGAAGGCTAGGCCCACTCCTAGGAAAGGATGCTTTTCATGGATGTTGCTGTGTACCAGATAAGCCCTCCAAAGCCCACCGGTGATAAAGGTGATCTAGAGAAAACAAACATCAGTGAAAAGGCAAACAAACCCGAACACCCAAACAGCGTTTATCCCAGTTTAGCGCTGAGACTTGGATTAAGCAGGTCACATGGTCCACAACTTTCCTTCAATCCTTAGGAGACTTCTTCCATGGAAATCTTTTTCAGCAGCTTTGCAATTTTGATTTTCAGTTAATTAGATTTGTGCTGTTTGGGAGACTTGGTTAATGCATTTCACCCCACAGAGCTAATTTGCCTCTGTCTAAATTAGGTCTTTGCTATGGTGGAGGGTGTACACGGATGTGGGGAGTTTTGACTCGACTCACGCGGGGCGCCGGGAGGCCATTAGATGGTAAACAAGAGAGGCCTTCGAAATCACCAGTTGTCATCGCCATCATTAGTATGGGAGATCTGAGGTCCCAGTGAGTGCTTAGAGAAAGGGCATCGTGTGATTGCAGGGTGGGCCTGTTACCCACCTCGTGAAATACAGCCCGGTGTCCTGCTGTATTGTCAATCTGGGCTGCCACATTAGCACAGACGAGATAGATATTTGGAGGGACAAAGCAGTGGATAATGCAGAATCATACATGTACAGTTCCCCAACACCTTAGGAGGTGTCTCAGCCAGGCCCTCATTTTACAAGCTCAAGAAGCCGAGGCGTAGAGCCGTCTGCCTTGGAGTTTGGAAAATCACATGCTTTCCTTTCACAGGTATCCTTGTCCTGCCCCACCTCCCCCAGCTTTGGCTGGATATGAAGGATAGGGCAGGTTAATGTGGTTACGTGGGTACTTGAGAGATGACTGGATGCGGGGTCCAGTTTTATGGATTCATCACAAGTTCTGCCCCTTGTTTCCCTTCTCCGGTGCCAGAGATTATAGACCGTGTGTTAGTGATGTGACACCAGGACTCATAATTTAATAATTTATATTCTTCTGATCTTCTCAAAAGGCTTTGAGACAGCAAAAAGAAAGGGGGAGGGGGACCCCAGAAGATAGAATGAGACTCTGGTGCTCAAAAGAGTGTTCGGAAGCCATCTGTGGAGGTGGGCAGTACTTTCAGAGCCCCTGACAACAGGCTCTGTGCCCATCAGACACCACAGATACTGCCTGTCCTGGGATGGAGAACAGACCATTTTTTATTTCCTCTGTCTTCTCCAGTGGGTTAGAAGCTTCCTCTACTGGAGTACTGCTGATCGGTGGGCAGGAGCGGAAACTCAATTAGCCATGTCTGTGAGGGCCAGGGGAGTTGGGGCTGGCAGTGTGCACGCTTGTTGTTGCTGTCTCTCTAGTTCACTGTACCAACAGAGATGATAATGTGTGGAGAATCCTATTTTAGGCATTTTGGAAAAAGAGAGGCATAGCCTTTGTCCTTTGGAAAATTGTAGACTCATCAGCAGGCAGAATACATGCACAAAGATGACTTGGTGCCAGAAGAGCCTCTGCATTCTCAATTACCATTATTAGCATAATTTAAGAATAGCTGCCCTGTTCCACTGTATCCAGGGTTGTAGCCTTGACACGTGGAGTAAATAGCACAGATCTGTACATGAAGGTAGACGAAGAAGACTGAGGTAAGGATTTGTTTGAGAGGCCACACAGATGGCAAATGGAGACCAGGACAGTGTGCATTTGGGAGCTCGGGGTAGAGAAGCCGGTGCTTGAGTTGCTGGAGGGAGGGCTTTAAAGCAAAGCAGGGTATGGAAAGGTAGCAACAGAAGCACCTCTGCAATGAGGGGTGAGGTTGGTGGGGTGCACTGAGGGTTTTCACTGCTGCTGGCTGGCCATGTCCTGTGAACCTCCTTTACCAGGTCTTTGCACCTCTTCCAGAATCTTCCATGGTTTTGTCTAGGTCATCTTGTTACACTCTTCTGAATGTCCCCTCTTGCTCTACTTCTAAGTTTACCCCATTGATGCTTTCTGTTTGTCATGAGGACCTGGTTAGAGACATCGTGGGTTATACTGAGGTTAGGACTCTACTGTTGTTTATAAGAGCTTGACGGGAGAGGATGTGGGAACCTCTTGTCTGAAACACGGGTCTGAAAAGGTGCTGGGGGAAGGGTATGGGGAGACAGACATGAACCCTCACACTCCACCCCTGAGCCCAGGTCCTCGAGTAGATGGCGTGTAGAGACAGCAAGCATTCTTCTGGGGTGCCTCTCTGCCTGCTGTGTTCCCTGGACTTGGCTGCACTGCAGGAGCACCCGTGCCCCTCTGGATGCAGGGGTGGATTTGTTAGATGTACATTTCCTAATGTAGGTTACTGTGCTCCTCTTGCATGAGAGAAACAGGAGACTGGCTAGAGAGACGTCTCTCTGCTTGGTAGTAAGGGCAGCTGCAGGTCTGTTTGATCCTTCATCTTAAGGGGAGTGTGGGTCCCGAGAGGGTACTGTTCTTTCAGAAAAGAATTGTAGCGATGGTCTTGCCACCTTCAGAGCTCGTGGATGAGAGAACCCCGGGTGAGGATACTGGTCAGGGCCTGCTCTCCCTGGGAGGGTTGACAGTTTAGTTGGCGACAAAGGGGGTGTTGAGAAAGAGTGAGGAGGGGGAGTAAAGCCTGTGCCACCGTCACTGGTGACCTGAGACCCTTTTTAGCGTTTCCCAGGGCTGGGTGTTGCCATTGTCCCTCTTCGCTTCATGCCGGGGAAGCTGAGACTCTGAGAAGCATACTGACCTCTTCAAGATCACACAAGTAGCTTGGTGGCGGAGCTGGGGTGGTAACACGAATGCCCGGCGCCCACCGGAAATGCTGAATTTCCTAAATTCGAGGTGATGCATATTCTTTCATGCTTGCAACGACTCATAATGGGTGGCACTGGGTCGCAGTGGTGAAACTTGCAGACCTTAGATTCAGTCAAATGGGACAGAGGCTGTTGATGGAGAGCGTGCTTTCTGCCTGATGGTGCGATAACGTGCAAGATTGCTTTGAATACATTTGCTCCGTGTAATCCTAAACAAAACCGAAGCCTGTTGGGTAGTTCTTTTCAACTCTGGTGTCTGATAGGAAAGCAGACTTAACTCTTACTGTTTAGCTGCACAATGGCAGTCCCATCTGGGGCCCCGTGCTTGGCTCTTGCCAGTGTTCCTTTTTGAAGGTGGATGGACGGGACAAGCTGCAGCTTGGGGGACTTCTGGATTGTCCTCAGTGTCAACCTCGTGTGAGTGGATGCTAGGAGTCCTTGCCAGGCCCTGTCCCTGACTCTTCTCACGCTCAGCATCTTTGGCACAACAATGGCTTCTTGCTTTGAGTGGTCACCAAGCTGCTGCCTGTGAGTTTTCTGGACACTTGCTGCTGAACTGTGTTCCGATCGAAAGCAACACAATTACTCTCTGAGGCTTGAGGGCAATTGTGAACACTTGCAGACTGCCTTCTTGTTCAATACTTGCCTGGAGTGTCTCTCTGAGAGGGTTGGAAAGGCGTCTTGGATGGAGGGTGTGCTATATGGTAGTTGGCTCTGTTGCAGGATTGGGATAGCTGGCTTTTGCTTCTGTTGGCAAGGGAGGGATTTTTATTTAGACGTTCGCATGGGGACTTGAATCAGAGCAGAGGTGACACCTGGCCTCTTTCAGGTGCAAGCCAATTTGCAGGAGGCTGGAGAGGATGGCTAGGCATGCAGGGCTGTTCAGGGAATTCTCCAGGGAGAAGTCCTGAGGGGAGGCTCTGTCAGATGTTCTCTGCCAGTTTGCACAGTGCTGGGAGGCAATATTTTAAGACAGTTGGGGAGGGTCAGAGGTTCCTACCTTTAGAGACCCATCAAAGAACTAAGTGATGCCCAAAGGCAAAGAATGATTCTTCCGGAATTTTGCATCCTGGTGTTCCTGCTCTTGCAGCTACCTTTGTCTTATTGGAATAGGCAGGCTGGCTGAGGGGTGCCTCTGGTCTCTATGTTCTGATGCAGAGAGGGGGAAACTCTATAAACAGATTTCGCTATCTTTGCAGCAAAGCCTCGCCTATAGAGGGGAAGAGACACCTGACACATGGTCTTTATGGCTGTCCCTAACTAGTCTCTCGGGATGTAAATGGATATCTAAGTCACCGTTTTATCTGGTCCCCCCGTCCATCCTTATTCCTTCCTGTCTCAGGCTCAGCCCTTCTGCGCCTGCCCTGTGCCTGGACCAAGGTCAGGTGGGTGTAAGACTATCTCATTGGTTGCCTTAACTCTGGGGCACTATCAGAAGATGTGTTTCGGGGCCTGGGGTGGCAAGGTGTAATGGACTACAGCAGCTTCCCATGGACACTCCGAATGCTTCTCTAACCTCTGTGTGGCCTGGCCAAAGGCCAGGAAAAGCAACCAAAGGTTTCCTCTTACAGCTTTCAAGGCCACTCAGTGCTTGTGGTACCTTCTACCTGGGCTTACACCAGGCAGACAGGAGTGGTGATTAGGAACACTTTGGGAACTGCTATTAGCTTCAGTTGGCAAGGTGGCTCGGAACATTCGATCTGAAGTAGAGAAGAGAAAGGGAACAAGAAGCCCCTCCCTCGCCTCAGGGTCTTCGTTGGCACCAGACAACTTTTGGAACACTCAGTCACCCCTCTGTGATTCCCTCCTTCACCCTGTTTTCCTGCTGGGGATCCCAGTGTGGCCTTGTAAATATTAGCTCTGGAAACACCCGAGCACTCTTGCACCAGAGCTCATGCTGACCTTTCCCCTGAGTCTACGGATGCCCTGCAGAGGAAGGAGGCAAGCTGTCTTCTGCTGCCTGCATCTGCTCCCCCCACCTGAGGAGCCTTCCCATTGTGCTGAAGAGAGGCTGTGGCAGAGACAGCTGGGATGGGAAATGTAGGTCGGAGGGGAGCGGTTGTGATGGTGGATGCTCTTATTTCTCATTCTGCGCAGGCACCCTGTGTTGGGCAGGACAGTGTCAGCTGTGTTTGAAATATAAGCTCCCTGAGGGCGTGCAGGGGCTTTTCTAGACTCCAGCAGCATAGGGGAAGAGCTGTGTGTGCTTGCCAAAGCCCAGTGAAGGAATGGGGCCTTGCATTGTGGCCATGAAGTGGGGGCTCATTATCAACCCTTTTAGAGAGGAGGCAGATGCCCCCTCTCCTTGCCTTTTTGAATGTTGGCTGAACTTTTTGCTTAAGATCTGACCCTCAGAGTTCAATTAGAAGAACCTGTATGGAAAAATTTATTCCTGTTTCAGGAAAGGGTAAGAAAAATATTTGTTCCCATCATCAAAGTGGAAATTTAAGTCAATGACAATGGAAACTATTTCTGGCCATTCTCAGTCCAGAGAGAGGAGGGGCGGAGTTGATTCAAGCAGGGCGGAAGAATTCAGGCACTGTAAATTTTAGGGGTGAAATAACAGCGTCGAAATAAAAACTCCCCAAGGAAACATAAACCAACCTTTAATCAAACATAAACAACAGGCCACAGTCCCCTTCCCTGGCTGAGCAGGCGGCTCCAGGGTTTCTGCCTTGCATTTGAGCCTGGCTGCTGGACTGAAGTGCTAGTCACTAGGGCTCAGGGGTGTTGGGCCTTCTTCCTGCTCCTCCGAAGGGCTTTGTTGACATCAGACAACTTTGTGGAGCACTCAGCCAGCTCCTCTGGGCTTCCCTACTCCTCCAATCCTTTTTTCCTGCTGGGAATCCCAGCAGGGTAGGTGCAGTCCCTGGGTTAGGTGACACTTGGAAGGCTTCTGGGTAAAGATGAGAGAGAGCCTGGCTTAGAGCAAAGGCCATTGTGAGTTGTATTTGGTCGCTTGGGGAAAACCAGCTGATTAGTAGAACAATCCTGTGCAGGGGAAGTGGTGTGTATATGGATTATGCAAGGGAGTGGTGGCTGGTATGCGTGACACCTGGGGCATGGGGTTACATGCTTTTGTGAAAGTTTGCAGATGCCCATTAGGGAAAGTCAGAAAAGTCAGAGAAGCCGCTGAGCCCGAGGTATACCTCCCCGACCCGATTTTGGGTTATGAGTAGGTCTGACTCCTCTTCCGTGCTGGACACTGATTCTACAGAATTCCAGGTTCTAAATCTTGTAGCAAATTGAAGTAAGTCTGAAACAGATTTTTTTTTTTTTAAAGGTTTCAAGTGTTTGATCAGAAAGTTTAGCTTTTCCCACGGACTTCTGAGATCCATGTCTACACAGTCGTAGAGGTGGGACTGCACCCTGCGAATAGGCAGGACACTCTGGATTTATTTGGACACTCAGTGGCTGGTGCTTACTTATACTTGACTTTCCTGAGCTGCTCCTTTTCACCCTCCCTTTGGGGTGCTCCTTCCATGTCCTAAGGGACAGTGACACCTGTTGACATGAGCTAATCTGCCAGCTGTGTGGAAGGACAGCGGCTCAAGCCAGCCCCGTGGCTACCGTAGATAGGGCTTTCCCCCGGAATGAGAGGTTCTAGTAGAAGCTGAGAAAGGCCTCGGGTAGACCATGGTGAGGCTGTTTGTAGCAGAAGCACGGATGGGGAGGGGCTCCCAAGTTTTGAAGAGGTTTGGGATTATCTCCTCAATTCACCGTTGGCTCCTCGCCCTCATTTGTTCCTGCTCTGTGAAGAACAGTCTTCCCGTCAGTCACATGAGATGGCGTTCTCTTTAGATGATGGTTCTGTTTACCAGGTAATCACTTTGCATCTGTTACGTTGGGAGTATTGTTCAAAGTCTGGAGGAACGGCAGTACCTGGCCCTTAAGAAATTTCGTGAGGTTCTGGGCGGTGGTGGCGCACGCCTTTAATCCCAGCACTCGGTAAGTTCCAGGACAGCCAGGGCTATATAGAGAGACCCTGTCTCAAAAAGAAAAAGAAAGGAAGAAGAGAAATGAGGTTTCAGAGGAAGAGTCTGAGGCGTGGGAACAGGTGGTCACTGTTCCCAGGGGTCTTTGAGCCACTTAGTGGTCCCATTGGTCATACTCCACCTTGTCAGTGGTGTCCGGAGCTGTGCCATTGTCTATTGCGTGCCATTGTGCTTGGCTGTTCCAGTAGGAAACAGTGAGGAAGATGACCGAAGCTTCCCTGGCAGAATGGCACCAGACACTGGGCTCTTTCTCACCACCTGAAGCTTCTCTGCAGGCTTGCGTTCGTGGCTTAAATGGGGAGTGGTGACTGTTTCAGAAGTGGGTGGATGTGGATCCTGCTCGTGAACTAACTGTGAGGTTCGGTTCTGTTCCTTCTGAGACCTTCTTCTCCAGTCTCCCCTTGTCACCTCTCTTGGCTCAGTGGCTCAGAGGGCGTGTGGCTGGTGCTCCCCCAATGCTAGACCCCATGCTGACCCATTACTAGATGTGTCCCACCTGCTTCACTGAGTCATGGAGCTGGGACAGGTCTGGGCTCAATGCACTTTTAAGTAATGCATTTTGCCAAGCCCTTGTGACACAGAGGAGAGAAAGGGATAGTTCGTAAGAAGGCAGGAACTTGTGCTTGGGTTGTAGAGTGATTACAATAGTCTCTTTGTCATATGGTCCCTCAAGGTAGGTGGCTCTTTATGGTAGAGGCACTAACAAATGCAAAGGTAAGGGAGAGGAACCTACAAAGAATGTTCTAGAACAGCCACAATCCGTGATGGGCATGCAGGAGCATGGTGTGGCGTTTGGCCTGACATGGTGACTTGTGCCTGTAATCCCAGCTGCTTTAGAGGTTGAGGCAGAAGGTTCACGGGCTCAGGGGCAGCTTGGACAGGTTAGGGAAACCCTGCTTCCAAATGAAAATATGAAGAGGTTGGGGATGCAGCTTAGTGGAAGAGGATTTGTGATCCCCAGTACATCCAGAGAAAAGGTGTGTAGAAAGCGGCCCTGGGTGAGCCCTGCACTTCCTATGGCTGCCTTTCTGGACCTGGCCACTCCTCTATGTTACACTTTGATGATGGCACCTCTGTTCCATACACCCCCCAATCCTGAGATACTGTACCTCATCTGTACCTCTTTGCTGACTGAGTTGGTGTCTTTATATTTGAGCTGACCAGTAATAGGTCTCTTGTCTGGCTATGTCCTTCCTCTCTTCCTGAGCATGTACCCATCGGTTGGCTGCCAGAGAGGGCTTTTATGGAAAAGCAATCTGATCGTATTCTCCTTAAAGTACCGACTGAGCTGTGGTACCAAGGAGAGGTTCTTCAGTGTGGTCTCTGTCATTTAGACTCTGACTCTAGCCTCAGTTTTCAGCCTCTCTTGTGGCTCCTGCATGCTCTCCTGGGCTATCCATCATGGACGATGGCTGTTCCAGAACATTCTCTGTAGGTTCCTCCCTGCTCCCTTTGCATCTGCTGCTACCTCTGCCAGAAAAAGCCTCTTCAGGTGTTAACTGAAACTGCCTTTCCCCTCAGTCACACCTATTTACTTGTCCACGCCCCCTCCTTTTGTAGTTTCTGCCTCCCTCCGTATTACAGATCTATAGAGTCACGTCTGCAACTCTGATCTCCGTTTCTGTAACTTACTGGGCTACAGAATCTGACCTACTTGTCTCCAGACCGCGGGCCTTCTTCATCTTACTGAGTATGATGGATTTTGCTGAAAAAAAAAATCCAGTGTCCTTGGTCAGAAGCAGGCAGGGCAGGGAGGTGGGTGCTATATAATATGATACGCACACCTGTTGCTTGTTGGAAATAGGAAACCTCCAAATCCAAGCCTTGGGTAAAGGATCCTAGACTGCCTGTTCAGGTTGTCCTTTTCCCACTGCAGTAAGGGCCTCAGGCCACACCTTGAACAGTGTTTGTTTGTTTGTTTGTTTCTTTCTTCCTTTTTTTTTTTTTTTGGTATCCTCAGCGTCTTCAGGAGCAACTGGCCATGCAAGAACAAATACCCCTAAGAGTGTTGGGTCAGTGGATATGTAGCCAGTGTTTATTCATATTGTTAGGCATGCGCTGAGTACCAGGCTCTATTCTTAATGCTTTACCTGCTTTCATTTGTCACTCTGCGTGATGGTCCTTCAGGAAGACATTCCTTGGTCCCTGAGATATATATAGATGATGGGAGGATCCAGGCACCTGCTGCTCAGGAACTGTCTTAGGTCTCCTTGCTGGGAACTAGGAATGTGATTTGAGTTCAGGAAACCTGAGTGTTAACTGCCAGCCAGACTGTCTGGGGAGGAAGTGAAGGTATCCCACTCAGCGGTTAAGTTGAAAGTAGACCTGGAAGCCATGGGCAGGCCTCTGCCCTGGCTCGCTGTTGGAGTCTCAGCATGTTTGCTGTGGAGAGTTGGAACCTTTTGTCAGAGAGCACTCTGGGTAAGGTGATAAAGTGATTGGATATGGGGATAATAAAGAAGACGCCTCCATTCAGTGTTTTACAGAGCGCCAATAGTCCCCAGCACTTACAGGAGCAGATTGTTTGCATCAAAGGAACGGCTTTTTTCATGGTCATCTTGTCCAGCGTCTAGAACAGGACAAGGCCGAGTAAGGCCCAGGAAGACGGAGTGATACAGCCAGTGTCTGTCCAAGGAGCGCAGACCCATTAGTCCTCCATGCTGCCTTCTCTGGCTCTAAGGTGGCATCCAGAGTGAGGGTAGGCTGATCTGTGACTCTCAGCCCGTCTCTGTGGAAACTCCACCCTTGGTTGGTATGCCAGCTGACTCTCTGTGTTTGACACCAGCAGTGCACTCTCTGTTCAACACATGCCTCCTCTGAATCAGCTGAAATTTAATGGTGCACACTAGCGAAATGTATCCGCTCCCCTCACCCCTTACCCTTCATCTCCCATCCCTCTCCAAAAAGCAAACCTAGAAACCTTGACCCAGCAGTTCCCACCTAGAAGAATGTCATCCCAGGCAGAAATCAAACAAAGTTCTTTTTAAATAATAAAAGGCTTATTCAAGGATGTCCATTGTCACAGTGTTTACACAGGCAAAGCTGAGCCACCCGGCTGCCCAACCCCAGAGGATTAGCTAAATTAGATTGTATCCTTCTGCTGTGCTCTGCTGAAGTGTTCAGACCAGCTGGGGGCCGTGGTGCTGGGGACCGGTTAGAAAACCTGGGTTGCCTTAATAGGGTCTCATTTTAGGTTTGGTACAAATGTAAAATATCCATTATTTTTTACAAAAGGGAAATATGTATAAAACTATGTCTATGCTTATATTGGAAAACCTAGGGGTTGAGGGCAGTGGCCCAGTTGGTAAGTGCTTGCTATGCGCGCACCTAGCAGCAGGAGAGCCTGAGTTCTGTCCCCAGCACCCCTGTGAAAAGTTGAGGGCCACTGTGCGTGGTTGTCACTCCAGCAGTGGAGAGGTAGAAAGAGGAGGGTTCCTAGGTTTTGCTGACCAGTCTTGCTGAGCTGGTGAGCTTCTAGTCTCAGTGAGAGACCCTGTCTTAAAAATAAGATGTAGAGTTGTAGAGGAAGATGCCCAGTGTTGAACTCTGCTGTTCACAGACAACAGAAGCAAACAAGCAAGAGAACTCAGTAGTTGCTGGATGAGATAGGGAATGGGGTCGGTAGGTAGACGGATAGGAAGACAGCAGAGTTGTTGCTTGGGAAGATTTTTGTCATAAAAAAGTCGTCATTCTATTAATTTCGAGTCCAGTGTATTTTGCTTTGAAAATATGAACATTGCTGAGAAAAACGGAAACAACTCGAAAATTAACCACCTCCCCTCTCCGTGCCTTTGCATGATAAATTCCCAGAATTGAGAGGGGCGGTTCGACCGGTGCCTGTGAGAGGCAGCTCATACCGGAGAGGGAAGGAGCCCAACCACCTGGCCCCGGGTAGAGGCCTGGCTGCACACTTCTAATCAAGGACAAGTGTTTTGTCCTGAGCACAGAAAGATGACATATTCTCTACGCCGGAATCCAGGTCTCCTCAGCACAGCACCGTAGACAAATGACCTCAGAGGTGTTTCAAGTGGCTCTGTTTTTTTGTGACAAGACTATGAAAGCAGTCTTCACTCTTAACAGTGAAGTAGACACAATTAGCCCTGTTTTGTCTACATAAAGCCCAGCAAGGAGGAACAGAGATCAGATGTGATGATGAACATAGCCTTAAAATCCGTGTGACAGGTCAGAGTGTAGGCAGAACTTGTGGGCTGAGGGGAGACCTCATCTGGGGTAAAGGACACTGGAACACAGCTTACTTCACCTCTCAAGAACTCTTTTCCATGAATTTCCCCCTGCAATAAACAGCTCTGCATTCTACAGAATGAGGGTTATTACAGGAGGTTTTCAGCACCTCCAACTGCATTTTGAAACAGCCCTATTTCCGTTGGCTTGCTTATAAAAGACAAGCGAATAATTTTTATAAAGGTAAATGGTAATACTTTGCATTCCCAAGGGCATATGCTGTCCTTGAAACTCCAATGTCCAACAGTAAATTATTTGATTCCTTCCAACAGTACCCCTTGTGTGGGAGGCCAGTATAAACTTCCATTAAGGACAAGCTACTTGGTCAGCCCAGGCTCAGAGCTGTGTACTTTCCTACCCAACTGGGTGGGCCAGAAACCCACCATGGGGTTTGCCCTGGGGTGGGGATGGTGGGTGAACATGGGCCACTGAGAGTGTAAAGAGGTTTGCTCCAGATTTATTTACATGGGTTAGTGCAAAAGGGCTTGTCTAGCCTTGCTCTGCCCTTCTGCTTTTTTTTTTTTTTTTTTTTTGTTCCCTACCAGCGGTTGATGGGTACTGGTCTCCTTGGCACCGGGCTGTTGAAAGCATAATCAAATCACAACCCTCATTTTCTGAGTTACGTAATTTTGCAGAATGGACACAGAGGCTCCTGGGAAAACTGTCTTTCCCCCTGTGGATTTTAAGGTCCATTTATAAAATGAGAAGCTGTGTTGAATAGATGGCTGTGAACGGGAACGGGGTAGCCTGACTTCACCTTTCTGTGTCTCCGAGGTTGAGTGGCCTTTGCCCGTGGCGCCTACATGGAAACAGTTCTAAATATAGTCCCTGTTTGTTGTTGAATCATGACATGGGAGGGTGTGTGGTAGGGTTTCCAGCTCCTTTCAGTCAGCAAGCGGGACAGAAGGCATCCCGTGTAGAAGGCCACCGTGTTCAGAGGGGCCCCTTGAGGGACTGTGCCCTGGGAATTCAGGCTGTGCTGCTACTCTGGGTTTCCTAGTGTGACCCGTGGCCAGTCTCTCTCAGCTTCTGGGGACCTCCCCATGTCTTCTCCACAGTTGGTTCCTAACTAGCACACAGTGATGACTGACATTCTACCAGGCCCCTGGTCTCTTGGTTGTTCTCCATCCACAGGTCTTAGCTAACGTTCAAGAGAGTGGATAGAGTCCAGAGCTATGAATACCATGCGGGCTTTGCAGCCATCATCACAGGGTTGCTAGAAGGTTCACAAGCCAGGTAGGATCCTGGAGTTCCAGTCTCTGGTACCTGTGACTTTGAATTCTTATTTCTGGT
This sequence comes from Cricetomys ansorgei, assembly GCA_026225945.1. Taxonomy (NCBI): domain Eukaryota; kingdom Metazoa; phylum Chordata; class Mammalia; order Rodentia; family Nesomyidae; genus Cricetomys; species Cricetomys ansorgei. Next base: position 4,089,261 of record JAMJFZ010001871.1, read on the forward strand.
TAGATCAGGGAGGGATTATAGTGCTTCCCTTGCCTGGGACACACCATTCTGTCTTCTGCCTGTGTTCCTGTACAATTTCCTGATGAGCCCTAAGCCACAGGCAGACCTGCTTTGAGGCTTAAGGCTGGGATGAGGTGACTTGGATTTCTAGAAATTTCTACATAAGCTGAGTGAATGGAGGAGAGTGGAGATGGCAAGAAAGAGGAACATGTGACCCTAGTAAGGTGGTTGTCTGGTGGACTCTGTTGGGGCTGAGCATTGCAATGTATGTACAGGAGCTCTGCCCTATCTGAGTGAGTCCCCAAAACTGGGAGGGGCAGTGCAGTAGGTGCATGGCACTCCAGTGTGGCCTAAAGCTCCGTGTCACATGACCCAGACTACCAGGTGCGTGAGCCTACTTGGTAATCACTACATACATGTCCCAGGTTCCTCTGGGGCCACCTTGGTGCAGTGAAGGCCTGTCAGAACCAAGGGGTAGGAGAACAGGTTTTGTTATAATCCTCTTCATTTTGTAACTTTGTTTGGGGAAAGTAGAGCCTCATGGGGAGGCTGGGGGCGGAGCGCAGGGGTGGAGGATAGTGTTACATCAGTGCTTATGGAATTACAGCATCTTCAAAGGCTTTGAATGTTACAGACTTGATTTTTTTGAAGGCATCCTGAAAAATGGATCATGTTCTTCCTTTGCATAGTAATTTAGTAGTGTGTAATGTTTGCTTCTCTTTGAGGGACCTGGTCAGCTTTTCTCCTTGTGGGAAATACAGTTTGAAATTTGATCGAGTTGCCTTTTTTACTTAGGTGGCTAGGAGGCTCGGTGTTCCATGTGGAAAAGAGATACAGAGCTTCTATGAATTGTGCTCTCAGACTTATTTTACCCCCTTTCTATGATAAGACTTTAGTTTATGATGAGACTCTTTAGTGATTGTTTTATGTCTCGTTGTTGGTAATCTCGGAGCCTTTGGGAAAGAAGAGAGAGACTCCTTTACTCTAACAATTACATGCCAAAAATAGGGGAAAGCCCAGGGATTTTGTATCATGAAGGGAGCTTCAGAATGGAAAACTTTCTGAAGCAGATGGATAGACACTGACTAGCATATTATTTAGAGAGTAGGTTCACAAGCCGAACTGCCACAACTAGAATCCTGGCTATGCGCTTTTATTGCCTACGTGACCTGGATAAGTGCCCCAGCCTCTCTCTCACTTCGTTTCCTCATCTGTAAAATGGGGCCATCTCCTGCTTCAAGGTTTGTCGTGAGGATTAACTGAGCTAATATACGGAACTGTAACCTAGAAACTGTGAGCAGCTCACCAGAGCGCCCTGTCCACTGCGCCCGCCGGCAGCATTTACCCCACCTGTCTGCAGATGGCTCGTTGACCTTTGAACTCTTCTCTCCCAGTCACCCCTCTCTGACTTCTTATTCCCTAAGTCCGCCTTTTCTTGGTGTCTTTAGCCAGGGGGTCGCTTGTGCTTTAAACGTTTTAAGAAGAAGAAGACTTTCCCTGTAGGGTTGGCACAGTTTCCCAGGGGATCAAGGCAACAAGGACATGCTTCCCCCCCTCCCCACTCCCACCCCAAGGTGCCATGGGCCTTGACTAGCCCCAGTGGTCCCTGTGGCTTGGCAGAGATGGCTTCATCCTAGACTACCACCTTGGTTTCTCTCTGCCTTAGTTTCCCTACATACTGTAGGGATACATTCGACTCCCCTGTTGCCTCCAGGGAAGCTCGAGTCTATCCTGTGCCCGGTGGGTGGAGATTTTAAGCCTCGAAGGCTTGTTTCTTGGGCCTGTCTTCAGGAAACAGGATTTAAAAGTCAGTAGCGCCTTGGGGTTGGAGTCCTGTTTCTTCCCTGCTCCTTGACGATGGCAGAGTGGAAGATTTGCTGCAATGAAGGGCTTCCTGCCATCTGGGTAGTGTGGATACAGGAAGGCAGACCTTCCAGTTCCTCTGGCCCCAGAGATGGACATGTGGGAGACCCAGGAACTAGGGAAGGGTGGCACCCTCAAGACCTTACCAAAATGCTTTCTCCGGCAGACCCAGTGCAACAACACAGGTTGGAAAGAGCAGCAAGCTAACAAAAGCCAGTAGGAGTCATTGAACTTGGGATTTAGTTGCAGTTGAAACAGAAAGGCTTGTGCCAGTGCATTAAAAAATAGTTACCCACCATTCTTGATGGTTAAGGCTGGCACAGCCCTTGTCTGCTAGCTGCTGACTGTGCCAGAGTTGCATAGATTGATCTTCATGACTGATCTTTTGCCTGGCATAGGGCCACACCAGTGCTGTGTTTTAGTTTTCTGGGCATATTTTTGGCCTTTTCTATGGGTATATCTGTCACTTCCTACCCACATTTCCTTGAGAAATCAGTAGGTGAATTACTGGATTTTCCTCTGAAATGGATCAATTCATGCGTGACTGGGTGATATCATGCTAGAGCAACTAGAGTTAAGACCTCTTTGGGGATGAAATGACCCTTTCACAGGTGTCCTCTAAGACCATCTGCATATCAGATATTTACATTCTGATTCATAATAGTACCAAAATAAGTTATGAAGTAGCAACAGAAATAATTTTATGGTTGAGGTCACCACAACATGAGGAACTCTAGAGCCTGGGTGAGGGGCTACTAGAATCCTACACCTGTACCTGTCTGCCCATGCTCAGGATGGTGGATGGTGGTGGAGGTGAGCCTGCCGCTGCCTCCCTTTACACCAGCTGATCTGTGTAGGAAGACCACAGAAGCCCTGGAGCAACCTGGACCCACTTGAGTTTCTTCAGTGGTTCACTGTGGCTGGGGCTCTGTTCACTGTGAGTGGAGCTCTGTTCACTGTGGGTGGAGCTATGGCTGATCCTCCTGAGCCCTCAGCTGTGTGGCCAGTCCAGCCTGGGTGCTTTGTGAAGGTTGAGGCTCTGAGGCATAGTTCTTATCCTTATATTAAAAAAAATTTTAAATAAAAAGAAGTGAGGCAAAGTGGCTCATGCCTGTAATCCCAGCAACCAGGAGGTAGAGGCAGGAGGATATGTGAAACATATCTCAAAAAACAAACAACAAACCCACGAAAAGAAAAAAAAAAAGAGGGAAAAAAGGGGAGAGAAACATTTAAATTAGTTAAAAATATAAAAACACAATGTATGCAATACCAAGATGTTTTAATAAATGCGTACGATGTATAGCATTCATATTAGTGTAAATAGAGCTACGTCTCATATTTATCATATCTTATGATGAAAGTGCTCAGAATCAACCTTTTCCACCCTTTTCAGGTACACAGGACATCATTATCATTGTTTCTGTTTTAATATCTGTAAAATCTGGGTGCATTTAGTTAATGTATATATCTAATATAACGACTTTCCGAGAAAAGCTGTCACAAATGAAAACTGAACTTTTTGGTAGTTTTAATATACAGAAATCAAGAAAATATTATGGGAACTATATATTATGGAGCTCCTTAGTGCCAGGAATCAGAGTCTGTGATAATTAGCTATTGCTGTGCAACAAACGAGTCTAGAGTTTGGTATCTGAAACTGGCATGCACATCTTGACTCATGCAAGGGTGTAGCTGGACGGTTCTGGTTTCAGTGCTACATATGAGGTAGATGTCAAGTTGGAATTCTGGGCTTCAGTGACCTGAGGGCTTGGCCGTATTGGAGGATCTGCCTCTGGGTCCATTCGTAGGGCTGTTGGGCCCTCTCCGAGGATCCTCACGGTATCTCAGCTGGCTTCTTCAGAGCTTACCAACTCCCTATTCTTCCAGATCTTCTAGGCTGTGAGGAAACCCAGGCTCAGCAAGATTAACTAACTCAGAGTTACTTTTATTATGAATTAGTATCTAACTCAGAGTTACTGGAAGCCGGTGATGAGACTAGGACCCTGTCTCTGGGAACACCAACTAGTCCCTGTTTTCTTCTGAAGGTCCACGGTGTTCTTGTATTTTTCTAATACTGTGGTCTTGGGGTTGACCCCCCTTTTGGGTCACTGTGCTTCTCTCTCGCGGTCTGATGAGACAGGAGTGGCTCACGCTATAGTCAGAGCTCGCATCACCATCTTGCCTTTGAGATACGTTTTGTCTTTACTGCCCACCCCTCACTGTTGGTCTTTTCTTTCTTCAGCCTCATGGCTGGGCGTCTCCGAGGCGGGGTTGCTCCCTAGGGAAGGCCTGGTGTCTGTGTTGCTCGCTAGCCGTGGGGCTCAGGGACAGTGAGGATCCCTGGCGGCTGTGGCTGTTATGTTTACCACCTTGGCAACAAGCGGCTGCTGTTGGCACTGTGGTTCAGAGTCCTTGGCCAGGCACCTACTGGGGTTGGGGGGCCCCCCACTCTGTGGAGTAAGTTGGTCTGTTGCTGAGCCAGAGCAGAGGCTCTCTCTTTTCAGAAGTAAAGGATTGTTAAAGTGCTTTTCTAAATTAGAAAAGGGGTGCCCGCTCCTTACAGATGATTCAAAACATTAAAAAATGTTAAAAACTAATGCCTTAGTCTGTTAACATTTTTGTGTGTGCGTATATAGATTTAAAAACAGGACTGGAAAAAAAAAAACCAACCCAGAGTTGTACTCATACTGTGGTGTGTGTGCATAGCTTCTCTATTTAAGAGTACCTTGTAATAATTTCCACGTGTCACTAGGTGGTTGTTAGCAACATGGCTTTTAATGGCTGTGTAACATCCCATCATCTCAATGTGAAATATAGAGTTTAAATGCACTTCCCTGCCAAAGACAAAATGTGCTATGATTTAATTCCATCCCAGACAGGACTGCACAGAGAAGAGCGCTTACTGCCACAAGACCTGGATTCGATTCCCACTTTTGCCCCCTGGACATGTTATTTAAATTTGGAACCTCAGTTTCTGATGTGCAGGCCGTCGATTTACAGTTGTGAGGAACACCTGTAGGGCCGTTCACAAGCTGCAAGCTCGACTGATTTTGTTGAAGACCCAGGCTATGTTACTTCCATATCGGTGTTCCCCGGAGACACCCCGCAGTGACTCCTTTGGAATCGAAGCTCTATGGTGTTGCTCTGGGCGTGATGATCTTTGGAAGACCTTTTGGAGGAGGCTGTGTTTAAGTGGAGGTGGGCTTGTTGGATGGCTGTCCATTTGGAAGGCTGAGAGCTGAGTGTAGTCTCAGCTGTAGTGGTGAAAGGGACAAGGGCAGCCTGGGGTCCCTGAGGTGGGCATTGGGGGACAGGCACTAGGGCAAGGAGTGGTGCTAAGGCTGAATACTAACTAGGGTTCCGGGTCGTATGGGAGACACTCTTCCCGAAGAGTAGTAAGTCTCTTGAAGCTGTCTATCTCTGGGGCTTCTCTAGGAGGGAAGACAGGAGGCACTGTCCTGAGTTAGGAGAAATGAGGGGTGACTATGGCTTGACTCCCCAGCCTGCTGCAGTTGAGATGCTCGAGTCTGCATTGTGAACTCACGTGTGGGGACATGTAAACTGCTTTCTTTTGATCCTCTTAACCTCTTCACTTGTCTGGTATATTTCAGTACCCACTGCGTTCTTTGGCCTTTGTTACTCAAGAAGTAAGTGTTGGATGTGTTGACTGAGACAGGAGAATGTCTGAAGGAAGAGTGAGCAGCCACATACAATGCTCAAGTAGCGATTCTTGAAGAAGGTTTGCAGCTAGGGACCCAGGTATCAGGAAGAGCTCCTCTTCACCAGAGGACACCATTGTCTTCTGGCCACGTGTCCCCCCTCTAAACAAGTAGGGATGGCTTGTCCACCCGTTGGGGACTGGGGAACCTGTTCATAAGGGCTATGGAGTTTGCTGCTTGCAAGGGTGGGCACCAAACGCGGAGGAGAGCACACGGCAGGCAGCCCTGGAGGCACTTTCTCTCAGTAAACAGGAGTCTGCGGGCAAGGCTACTGGGAAGATGTGTCTCTGGGGTTCATTGGCAGTGAAATATGGGGCACGTGGACGTTCTATGCCCGTATTTCTGTCCAGGTGTCTGAGACAGCATAAATAAAGGACAAGAGCCTGGCGGGTCCTGTGCAGACTTGCTATACCCTAGTTACTTGGAGAGCCTGAAGGCTGCATAACTCATAGTCTGGCTCTCCTTGGGGGTCTGGCTGGCGTGAGTCCACCGACTCAATCAGCTGGCCTTCTGGAGTCCTCTTCACAGTACTGTGTGCTGTGTGAGCTTCTCATCCACAGCTGGGGTGTCTGGGTACAGAACTGGGTCTTAATGCAGAGCAGATAATGTGAGGTGACTGCCTTCCCTCTCTCTGCCTTCACCCCCAGGAGCTACAGAGGGAGAGAGAGGGACCCACACCTGACTTAGTTCTGTTCTTTCTGTCTCTTTTGCCGGGAGGGTCCTTTATCTGTTCTTCAATTCAGTGGCTTCTGACATCCTTTTCTGATCGGTGTGATTTGTCAGGGTGTCAGGCTCAAGTTTGAGGACTTTAAAGAAGAGGGGGGCTTGGGAGGACTAGAGACTCAGACTTCCTTTGTAGCTTTCAGAAGAAACGCATGCCTGTTGTAATAAATGATGCAAATATCTATATTTGACATATCAAAGAGACGAATGGCACCAATACAGATTACAGAGGCACTCCTTCGAATTGTCTGTCACACAGGGCTCCTGGGACAGGCACATGGCAAGTTCCAGGTCTCAGCCTGGGTCCTTTGAGTAGTTGTCTTGCTTTTAGGCATCCTCTAGAGGGTTGGGATTTTGAGGGCATTGCATTATGGATTGATGTATTTGGGACCGTCTTGAGAGCCACGTAGGAACTGGTGAGTTGGCTCAGTAGGTCAAAGTGCTTGCTGCCAAGCCTTACAAACTGAGTTCAATCCCTGCGATATGCATCGTAGAAGGAGAGAACTAACTCACAAGTTGCCCTTTGACCTCTACATGTACTATGGCACATGTGCACACACAGACACACTAAATAAAATGATAAAACAATTTAAGGTCACTTAGTTTTGCACATCTTACACAAACGTTGGAAAAGAAAAGGTCTTTTCCATGTTTCCCTGAGCTGAGCTGTATAATCTTCTGCCTTCATGTGCGATTTTTTTTTTCTCCCAGGTTTGTTTTGCTTTGCTCCCCTCCCTTTCTCCTCCCTCGCATGGTTGCTTGGGTGGACTTGGTGTGCTGTCTGCAGTGGGGACTGTGTGAGTACAGTAACCCCTGCTTCTGGCTTTCTACTCTTCTCTGGGTAATTCCACAATGCTGCCAGTGTGTCTGATTTTTTTTCCCCCCTCCTAGGAAAGAGGCCGCTGCTGTGTGAGAGTCAGGGAGCCCACTTCTGTCTGCTGGTGGCTCTCTCTCACCCCTGGAGGCCCCAAGGCCCTCATGCCTCATAGAACTAGTCCTGTTTTTCAGGGTCTATGCTTGGTATGTGCTTGAACCAAGGTCACGAGAGAGTTTCCCCAGCAGAATCTGCTTCCCCAAGGCCTGTTGGGGGAAGGGGGGCGTCCGTCAAGGGTGCTGCAGGGAATGGGAATTAAACCAGCCCCTTTAAGGTCTAAAACCAGGGCGTGAGGGTGTTGGAAGCCAGCTCAGCTAAGTTCAAGCAATGGCTCCAGCCCTTTCTACCTCACTGACTTTGAGTTGACGACATTACCTAGGCTCTTGGCACAGGTTGGCCCATCCCAACTCCATGATGTCCCAGACAGTCCTGCAGCAGTCCTGGAGAAAGGAATCAATCTTAACCCACTAAAAGCAACTCAGATGTGGGCAGTGTTGGTCTGCCAGGCAGACCGGTGGAGTCGGCCTTCAGCTCCGCCCCTGCCTTCTACTACAGTGTGGTGTTCATTGCCTTGCTGTAACTTACCGTGTAACTTACCAGTTCTCCCCAGGGCTCACCTCCAGTCCAGTCTCCACCACCAAACAGAGGAGCAGTGTTCACACTGCAGGGCTATTTTCTGAAGCCCAAATGAGATGAAATGTAATAGATGGAGCAAATGTGAGTTTCTGTATTTTGTTTCCCGGGGACAGGGAGTGGGGCAGGGAAACAGAGAGACATTCATGCCCTGCTTGGCAGCCTCTATGGAAGAAGGCAGGCCCAGAGAGGGAAACTGTGGGGATTCCCCCGCATTGTGAGTGACTGTTGCATTGCAGAGGTTCTCTCAGCCCGCCCTGCAGTTCTGAAGTTAGAGTGGGTGGTGGGAAACCGCTTCCTGGACAGGAGACGTGTTGCTGAGAGCTGTCCCCATACACGGGCCTGATCAGAGCAGAGAGTACCCCTCCTGTTTCTGTGGTAGTGCAGACACCAGCAGGGGCACACTCTGCTGAGATCTCTGACGGGCCACACATTGACAAGTGCATCTTAAGAAATCGATGGCAAGGAGGCCACCAGCCCATCTTGGCTGTGTCTCTTGGCCCATGTCCCTGGAAGGAGCTTCAGCAAGAATACAGGCTCATCTCTGCACTGGATCTCCATTCTGCCTTAAAGATGCATTCTGTTCCCAGTGCGCGCAGGTGTGGGTACATTGCAGAGACACTCAGGTAGTGCCTGGGGGCAGTGTGACTTCCCAAACCTGGTGTTAGAGTGCGGCTGGGCTGTGTGAATTCCTCACAAGGAACATGACTGAGTTGGCTCAGGGAAGGAGGTTAACCAGGACTGAGTCTGGAAGGACACAGACATGAGAGGCAAAGGCTAGGAAGGGGACACTGGAGGCTCAGGGAGGTCCCAGCATCTCTTGGGAACTTGTCTGAATATAGTAAGCCCACACTTGAGGGGCAGAACTGGGGTTTGGATCTGTTTCTTCCCTGCTCTCCCAGGGTGACGGGGGTATACAGAAGAGCCCTGAGAAATCACCACCGCCCCCCTTGGGAGCTGAGGGACCTGTATGTAGATGAAGTGAATGGAGCGTAATCAAAGTGTGCCCAAACCAGTCCCACAGTGATGGCAGCTCTAGGGTCTGGAGGACACACAGCCGCCTGCCGGGTAGTGTGCGTGGTTTCTGGTCAGGAGAACTTGGGCACGGGAAGGCTATCATCCTGTCTGGCTGCCATGGTGAGCCTCCCTCCTCTCTCTGGTCTCCACTCTGATGTGTCATCCCAGGGCCATTACTTTTTGGGAGAGTGTTTTTAGCAGTCGGGAGCTGTGGGTAAATAGCTTTGTTGGGTAGTTTCGCTTTTCTTGCTCATATTGTACACTTTAATGTGCTTTTTTCCCCCTTTTCTTGCTTTATTTATTTATTTATTTTTGGATAATGGCAAAATCACCGCTTGTGGGCAGCGGCACAGATAATACAAAACAGCCCTTTGAGAAAAGCTTTATCTGAGCACAAAGCACTTGGAATTGAAGACCCCCAGGGATTTGCCTCTGCCGCTCATCCTTCTTCTCTCCTCTCTCCCCTTTCTTTTCGCTCCGTCCCTCTCCCTCCTGGTCCTCTTTCTTTTCTTCATTCAAACTTGCAGTAGAACCAGAGTGAGCCGTCATTGCCCTATTTTTCGACTGATTTGCATGTTAGAGAGAGCAGAGTAATTGGTGTTTAACTAGAACAAAAGAAGATCTGTTTTCTAAGAGGAAAAAAAAGTTTTGAAGTAGCCCCCGTGGCATCCACCGCCGTTGTCTCCCCTCTCATTAGGAATTGCGTGGGATGGCCCTCGTAATGAGGTTGTGGGAGATGCTGCTTGCCTTGGGATGCTGTCGGGGTAATTGGTTTGAATACTGTATTTGATGTGGATCTGAAGACTGTTGGCAGAACACCTCTTTGGGACATGGACATCCTGTCCCTTCAGGAGAATAGGCAGTGAGAGGCTTTGCTGAAACTCTGTTGATTTCTTGGTTGGGTGTACCCAGAGAGACACCCTGAGCTCGCAGTCATTCTCCACATCTTCAGTTTGCTGTAATGAGAGATAGCTTGGCAGTTGTCACCAAGTTCTCTGGAAGGCACAGTGTAGTAGAAACTCGTGGTGGCTGGATCTTAATGAAAGGATGAGTCGTCATTTATTCGGGGATGTTGAAACTTAAATGATTCCCTCCCCCACCAGAGAGAAACAAGTCTAACTCTGGAGCAGGAAATAGGGCATTTAAAATCATTCTATTTTTAAAAAGATCTTTTAAAAATACTTTTATTTATGTGTGTGTGTGTGTGTGTGTGTACACATATGCATGCCTGCCATGGCTCACTAATGGAAGTCACGGGACAGCTTCAAAGAGTTGGTTCTCATCTTCCACCTTGTGGGTCCCTGGGATTGAAGTCCGATCATCAGGCTTAATGGCAGGTGCCTTTTCTTGGGAATCTGGTGAAAACCCCTGTACTGTTTATTCAGATGTACACAGATCTATTCCTTAAGCAGTGTGTATGCTTCTTTTCCTTCTGAATTTCACAGGTGTCTGGTGGTGGGATGAAGTTTTGTAAAAATCAGGTAGAATTTTGAAGAATCAGGTAGAATTTTGGGAATGTTTCATTGACCACAAAACCATCTTTATGAATTTAAAAGTAAATGCCATTGTATATAGACTTTGAAACACTAAGGGGAAAGTAAACCGTGCTCAGATCTCTGTGGACAACTCCCAGCTGTTGAAGACAACTTCTGGTGCCATTCCTCGGGCGTTGTCTTTTTTTTTTTTCTTTTACTTTCTTTTTTTAACTGATGGGGTCTCTTACTGGTTTGGAACTCACCGTGTCAGCTAGTCTGGCTCACAGTGAGCCTCACAGATCTGCCTGTTTTCACGTACCTTGCTGGGATTCCAGTTTCAACACTGGCACAATGGGCTATTTTAACCTGTTCTGGGGCTCAAATTCAGGTCATTGTACTTACAAGGCAAGCATTTTGCCTACTGAGCTGTCTCTCCAACTCTAGGTACACATTTTGAAATGATCCTAGAATACACCAATTGGTCTTGGACTTGTGTTTAATCAAATATTTGTTTAATACCAGTTAAAGAACTTTATGGCCATGATTCCCCAGGTTTTTTTTTTTTTTTTTTTTTTTTTTTTTGAGGTCACCTGAATTTGTAGTCGTTCAATATTATCTTGTAGAATCTGATACCGGGGAAGAAAGCTGTAGCACATGACGGCTGCCCTCAGAAAGCCACGCTAGAAATCAATAATGCCGTGATTGTGTGTTTGTTACTTTATCTTTCTGCAAAGCCGTGAGGTCGGGAAGGGTTGGAGCTACCCGACCCACTTTACAGATGAGGAGACAGAGCCAAGCTCAGAAGGAAGAACTGAGCTGAGATGCACGGAGTGCTGGGCCCTTGGGTGCAGTCCTTAGCTTTGTCTACCAGATGCCTGAAGTGTCCTTCGCTTCCCTCTACTTTGGAAATCACTCAAGGTACAAGGCCAGCTTTGGGAATCAGTATAAAGGTCACGCACATAGCCACTCACTATAGACTTAAGGATGAAGGTGATTTCTCATCTACGGGACAGTTATAGACTTCAGAAGGTCCACACTGAGAGCTGGGGATGCGGCTCAGTTGGTACAACATTCATGCCTGGGTTTGATCCCTAGCCGAGCATAAGCCACGTGTGATCGTGTACATTCAGGATCCCAGTATTTGGAAGGTTAAAAAAAAAAAGGCAGGATGAGGAGAGGTCCAAGGTCATTGCTGGTGTAGCGAGTTTGAGGCTAGCCGCGAGTACACGAGACCTTGTCTCGAACACCAACCGGCCTACGAACCCCAAACTGTCGACGTTGCTGCAGTCCTTTCATGTGTAAATTTACTAAGTACATTCTGATTTTGTCAGTCAGCCTGGTGCCGTCTTTGCAGAATTCTTTCCTTCTCCAGCGCGCGAGAGAACAGAGGATCAGGTATGACACTTGTTTCTGTGTGTTCTTTGTCAACTCAGTCTGGAATATTTCCACAGCCTCGCTTCGCCTTCGTAACGTTGTCACTTACAAAGAGAATACCGCTTCCAGGACAGGGAGATGGCTCGATGGTGGGCGAAGTGCTTGAGAGGCGGTGTTCACGTAAAGCCAGGCTTGTCTGCGTGCCCGCAGCTCCAGCAACTGGGAAACGGGGGCCCCGACAGAGACAGGTGGGTCCTGGTAGCTTGCTTTCCAGCTAGTCTGGCTAAAATGGTGAGCTCTGGGTTCAGTGAGAGACTCTTTCACAAAAGGAAGTGGAGAACACCCGAAGACGACATTCTTGTTTAATAGCCTCGTTGGCTGGAGTCAAGTTCTGTATTCCTGGCCAGAATATGATGCGTTTGTTTTCCTGTCTTCCCACGCTCTCACCTAGATGCTCCTGATGTCCATCTGCCTCTCTTTGATTACCTGGCCAAGGTGTTGTTTGATGCCAAACTTTCCACTAGATTTAGCATTTGCTGAAGATTCTTGCCTGATCTGTGGTGGTTATGGGATGGTTTTCCAACGTCTTCATTTCCGCTGCCTCTCTTTAGCAGCTGGCTGTTGGTATTCTGCTGCAAGCAAGAGCCCTTCCTTCCCATTAATTTAACATCTACTTATTATAGAAACGAGCTCATGGAATCCTGGCATCTCAGTGGCTTGTGGTCATTACTGTACTTAATGATTTTGGTGCTCCGATTGCTCCAAATTGACCCTTCCTTCAGATTCTACCAAACATTTTTAAGGCACCTCGCTTCCTTCTTGATGTAACAAAATGTGTCAAGCTCACCTTGTGTCTACCCTGCCTTAGACTTGGATTTAGTCATGTCTCCAAGGAGCTGGTTCCCTTTGGTGGCGAATGGAGTTAGAGTTCAAGACAGGAGTTACTGGAGCATCTTTGCTTCCAGGCTGTTTGAGTGCCAAGATCTAGGAAATGTGAGGGGTGCCGTACACATACATGTACACACACGAACATACACACTTGTGAAGTGCATACGTCCTTCAGAAGCCATGCATTCATATCACACTGGTTCTAGGAGTTTCCCCATTCCAGGGTTGTGTGACCCTTCTGCCACGAGAGCCCCAGCACTTGGCTTCCAGGATTGACTAGTCTGCACAGTTCCGTCACACATCCAGATCAGAACTGTAATGGCTCAACCATGCCACTGAAAAGTGTCCAGGCCTGTTTGCTCCCACCCCACCCCACCTATCCTGGAGGATACCCAGGGTACATCAGATGCTGTGGTCACAAGCCTGGATTGACTCTCCCTTTTTTCCCCACACCCACCTTTCCCTGCAGCTTGCCTTCAATTACAGGGTCGCCGCCTTTTCCTTCCAGCCTTGTGAATTTCATCTTATTTGACGTGTGGGCATGAACACTCATTTAAAAGTTTGCTGAAAGTTGTGTCCCCCCCATTCCCCCCCACACACTCCCTGCTTCTTCTCCCCTGAGACAGAAGTCACTAACTCCAGTTTTCCCTGGGTTCTCTTTCTTGTGTTGTATTTTGCACAGATAAATGGCTCTACATCTGTTTTCGTTCCCCTCCGTCTATAAAAGACAGCAGAGTTTCTGCTCTTAAAGTTACTTGTCAGCAGCCGAAGTCTGCGCTGTAGGTTCCTTTCTCTGTCCGAGGACTCTGAGCAGCACACAACACATGCACTGTACTTAGTAACCCAGTCTCTGTAGAGGCCCCGTGGCTCCTGTAGGCCATGATGGCTGTACCTTTTTGAAGTAGATGAATAGGTGCTAGAGGGAGGGAGGAGAAGAAGAAGAGAAGGGTTACAGGTTACAGGTGAGGGGTGAACGACAGGTTTATATTTCCCCATGCTTGCGATGATGAATTAAAATGTAAATTTCTTAAGTGACCCGTATTGGTCTTTACTTAATACTTTTGTTTCTATTGGATTTCCGTGGGATCTGTTGTAAGAACAATTATTATTACGTGCATCTGGTGTGTGAATGTGGTCACCAGTGCCTGGGTGCACATGGGATAAGTCAGTTCTGAGGTCAGTTCTGTCTTTCCACTGAGGCTTCTGGGGATTTAACCCAGGTCACCAGGCTTGCACAGCTAGGCCTTCTGATTTTTTTTTGCTTCATGAAGATGTAATTGTAATCCTGGTGCATTCACTGAGAGGACTTGTATAGCTAAAGTGTATTTTAAAATGGATGTGTGACGAACAGCTGAGTCTTTCTAGTTTTTATTTATTTTTGTCTTTTTGAGACAGGGTTTCTCTGTGTAGGCCTGGCAATCCTGGAACTCGCATCGTAGATGAGGCTGGCCTCCAACTCAGAGATCCGCCTGCCTCTGCCCTCTGAGTGCTTGGATTAAAGGCGTGCGCCACCACATTCAGTCCTATAGAAGAAAAAAATGAAAATGTGAATAACTGTAGTTCCAACAGTGTAAGTTAAACCCTCTGTGTGTGTGGGGGGGGCAGGCTAGCCTGCCGTTCAGCATTTCCCGCGTCAGTGCTGGGGTGTTGGGATCACGAGTGTGCACCACTGCAGCCCTACTGTAGTTAAGCCCTCCCAATTCTATAGTTAAATGTTTTAAACTTCTCCCCTCCCCCGGTCCCAATTCTATTCCTTTTTTCACTTATAGACATGTACCCTGTAGGCTTGAGCTGGAATTAAATACAGACCAAGCTGACTCTCATCTCGTGTCAGTCCGCCTGCCTCTGCCTCTGCCTCGAGTGCTAAGACACATGGCTGCACCACCGTGTCTGGCCTCAAGACCAGGAAGTGTTTTGTTCCTGTTGGAATCATGGATTGGGCATTTTACAAACTGCCTTGTTTATAAAAGAAGTTTAAACATTGTGAAAAGTCGTGTCTGATCCCCCAGCACCCCTCACGATAGTTAACTTTTAGATAACGCCGCAAGCGTCAAGCTCCATCTTGGCTGTATTTGGAGAATGTCAGCCGCCCTCTGCTGCGGAACTCCATGTGGCAAATTCGCCAGCATCTTAAGTGGCTGACTTCTCAGTCGGACTTTGAGTAGTCCGTGCTCCTATGCACCGTGTCCTGGAAATGAATTACAGCAATTGGCTCTTCCTCCGGCCATTTCCGTACATAATGCAGCGTGATGATCTTGACTAGAGTCCTAGATAAATTAGGATTTTGACCTGGCTACTCCATCGTCTGTCAGCCTATCAAAATTTGAATTATGGGACCCATATTTCAAGATACCTCTTTAAAAATGATCTTAACCAGTGTTTGAAAATAATGAATACAGGGCTGGGCTGTCACTCCCGTTGGTAGTGTGCTTGCCTAGTATGCACAGTGCGGTGGGCTCAGTGGTCAGAACAACAAAGACCAGGCATGGTGGGACATGTCTGCAGTCCCAGAGGCAGGATCATCAGAAGTTCAAGATCATCCCTACCTATATAGTGTGAGTTTGACACTAGACTGGACTACACGAGACCCAATCTTAGGGGAGGAAGGGGATCGTTTTATCTGCTGTGTAGACGTCTAAACCATGGAAAAGAATAAGCCGGTGCACAGACCTGCCCTGGGTCGCACTGCCTTCTGACCTGTTTCTGTACTGTACAAGCCACTCCTGCAGGCAGTGTGGCAGAGCAGGCCTGTGCTCTGCCTTTTCCACTTAGCATTGTGAGATCACCATTCGTGGCTCTCTGATTGGGGTCTTTCTGTCTGCGTGACCATGACTAGGATGTTCTGCAGAGCTTCCATCCACAGCATCGCTGGAAGCAGACTTTTGTCCGTGGTTTCTCTTTTGGCAGGGGATGTTTGTCTTGAGTTTCCCACAGTAGCTGCTTCTGTGCAGTTATCTGGGAATGGCATGGCTGTCAGTTCCTCCTGAAGTCGCCTAAGCTATCCTTTCGTCTCTCTTAGGATATTGAGTTTCTACATCTGGCTGTTCTTTCTTATGTTCTCTGCACCGTCCTTCTCAGCCCAGGCCCTGCAGACTCGGGGCTGGTGGTGAGGTGAGGTAGGGCAGCGAACGGAAGGCCTGTTTGGTCCCTGCCTTCCTGCAGTGCACAGCTGTGTGCACGGGGGCACATAGTTCCTCCAAGCTTTGCTGCACATTCAACCTTTTCTCGCTGACTTGTGAGTACACACATTGAGGCGGAAAGAAGGAATGGGCAGCATTGCTGTAGGGGAAAAAAATCTATGCTCCTCTAGCTCCCTATATGGTAGCCTGTTTGTATGCTTTGGTACTTGCCTGGCGCTTGTGGCATGCATATCTCATGGTGCTTGGGCATTTCTAGGGTACCAGGAATGGGCCTGTTGGGCCAGGGACTGAAAGTCATAGGAGGTGGGCAGGTGGCATTTAATGCCTGGGTTGCCCCCCTGGAACTGGGAGCCATTGCTGAGACCCAGGATCTCCCCCGTTCAGGTGACATTTGTACCCAGGGAAGTCACCTCATGGAGGAGTGGCATGATTCAGTTGGTTCTCCTCTGCATCCCAGGTCACATCCCCTCTCAGAATTGTGGTTTCTCGCTGTTCTGCCCCCATTTCAATCAGGACGGGCCTGCTCTTGCTTGTAGTCATTTGTGTTAACTGTCGGAGGTGCTGCCTGTAAGTCTCCAGCCCACACGATGGACCGCACGCCTCATTTCTCTTTCAGAGGTTTCTCGCCCTGTTATCGGGCCAAAGGAGATATCTTTGGGCACAAAGAAACTTGGAAGTTTCTGGAGCAGACAGTCTCAGGGTAGCCCTCCAATGTGGCTCCTGACCACTCCCTTTCTCTCCCCCAGCTCCAAAAACTAGTTCTATGATTGTGACCCTTCTCTGCCTACTTACTTCCTCTTCTTTTTGATGACCAGTTCTGTCTGACTTCTGATTCAGAAACTTGGGGGTCTGCGGGGTACATGCATGTGTGTGTCATGTCTGCCCACGCATGCATTGTGAGCGAATGAGTATGTGTCCTTGAGCTGGTCGGAGAAGGGAAACAGTTCAAGAGAGTGAAACCTTGCAGAGAGAGCATCAGAGATGCAGGCATTCTCTGTGTGGCACAACTGGGGAGTAACATTTAAATCTTCCTCCTAATTAACATTTATGAGTGATCCAGACAGTGATTAGAGAATTATGGGAAAAGGCTCTCGACAGACCAGGGGAAGAGGAAAGGAAGAGAAGGCTCTGGGATGATCAACTTTGCCAGGGTGAATTGTATACGTTTGTGTCCAAGCACCATGGAGCGAATAAAAGTGCTATAAATACTTAAACAGACAAATAGACCGTTTTTTACCAGTTTCACTACAATCGTCAAGTCAGTACACAGGCGTGCTTGAGTTCCTGCCTGCAGTTAGTGCTGATCAAACCGAGCAGACGAACGTCAGAAAATGCTTTCCTGCGGGTCTTTTGGAGCCAATTGGAGGAACATATACATTCAGAAACCCAAAGGAGGGTGTAAGAAGCCAAAAATTTAGTTTTCAAACCTAGGAGCAGTCCAGAATCCAATAGTACCTAACCATCCCTCCTTTGCTGCCCATTGAGAAGAATTAAAGCCTCAAGTGGCTCTGGTGGATATCCTCTTAGTGGGTTCTTGCTGACTGGTGCCACGTAAATTATAAACGAACCATATGGAACCGCTTGGTATTAAGCATTTTATGTTTTCCAATGATAGTTATTTTAGGATATAATCTTCTCAGAATCTGTTGTTAATGACTGGTGTGTTTCCACCTGAGATTGGGAATGCTCCAATGGCTGTAAACAGTGCCAGGGGCAGGGTGTGTGTGTGTGTGTGTGTGTGTGTGTGTGTATGTGTGTGTGTACGCCTGCATGGGCCCACTCATAAGACGATAGTACCATGAGCCGTATTTCATGGTCTGATAGCTTTTATTTTACTTTATTTTCTGCCTTCAATTTCAGACACAGAGCTCTTGGGATAGCCTTGTTAAGGCTTATGCTTATTTGTCCTGAGTGAAGGCCAGTTTCCAGTATGTCCAAGAACGGGATGTGTTTGGAAACACAGGGGTCCTAGATGGACTCCCCCTTCAATTGGCCCTCAGGGACTGCTTCGGCACAGTAAAAAACCCTGCCTGTAAAGGCACGTGGTCACACAGTACCCTCCTTACCAGCCACTTCCCTTCACACCCACCATTTACCTTTGCTAGTTTAGTTGTGCCTAAGCCTCTGTGTCCTTGCCAAGGGGACTGCCTGGCCTGGGCACACTTATGTCCAGTTTCTTACTTGGCTTAGGCGTCTGCTGGCCATTAGTCCCTCCTAAGCCTTGGTTCCCTCCTCCTCTGTCTGGTTTGCCCTCCGTGCCTGCACTCATAGCACTATTGAGACTTTGTTCACTCACTGCCTGGTGTTAGCCAGGGTCCCAGGAGGGAGCAGATGGCTCATGAAACAGGTCATTCACCAAGCTTAGGATGTCAGGACAGGCGTCGGTGCCCCACAAGGAGTGATTCTATGTCCAGTAGTACTGAGGAATCATAGCCTCTTTGCCGGAGGGTGTGTGGCTAGAATAGGGTTGTGGGGAGGGTCCCCAATAAGGAGCTGTGGGTGCAGAAGAATGAGCCAATAGCTCAGCAAGCAGGGATTGAACCCCCCTGCCCAGCTTCAGCCTCTTCTTCTTGCCTTTTCTGGATGCCAACTTCTGCTAGCCAGGCCCACCCAGAAGCTGCAGACTATGGGAGACCAAGGGCTCCATTCTGTGCAGCATGGTTCTGGAGGGGCTGGTTGAGTATAAACAGCACAGCCGTGTCTTCTCTGTGGGAGGGTTATGCCAGTGGCAGCTGCAGCAGCCACTCTGATCACTGGGTGTCCCAGTCATAGGGGCGCTGGCTGGAACAGGGCCTTGGCCCATCTCTGGTCTGCATTAATACCTCCCATTCTGCAAATCAGTTCTAGCAAGGTCAGAGTGCTTGTGTAGCTTCAAAACAGATCCCCAGCCCCCCTACCCTTCCCACTTAGGAGCCTGTGTTCCTTCTTCATGTAAGTCCTGGCATCCCCACTGACCAGGTCATTCCCGGGACACAGTTTGTGCTGATGCAATGAAGGGGTGAGTGAGCCTGCCAGTGAATGAGGGGACACTGGGAGGAGGGTGTAGTGCAAGCTGTAGTCTCCTTCCGTGGCCCTTTCTCACCCTTGAGACATGGGAGGCATTTGAAGGAGCCCAAGAGAGCTGGGGTTTCCTACCCAATTTGCTATCTGCTGTGTTACTGACCAGGCACTCACATAGAGGAGGCCCTCAGATCTTTGTCAAGTTAATGACTGGATATTAAGTCATGAACTTTGAACCAAGATGAATTCTTCTTTACCAGCCTGCTTCTGAGGTGTGAGGTCGTGGGCCGCCCATCACCTGTTTTGGGGACCTTGGATCAATTTGATATTGAGAAATATTGAGGTAGAGAAATTTATGGCCACCAGTTCTATTTATAGTAGACCCCTCTTTCCTTTGGGGGATCCTTAGATGCCTAAAAGTCTTATTCAGTATATACTGTTGTTCTCACAGATCTCTCTGTTTCCAACTATGTATATTTATAAATTTATTGGGAACTTAGCAATGAATAAAATCATGGATAACTTTTAGTGCGTACTCTACTGCTAGTTATTTAAAACTTATGAGTTATTTGTTTCTGTAATTTTTCATGTATTATTTTTGGACCAGAGGTGACTGTAGTAACTGAAAACCACAGAAAGTAAAACTGTGGCTGAAGGAGGGCTGCATTTTTTGATTTTTGAACCAAGGACTATATGTGCTTCTCTGACTTAGAGGGTGGGAGGAGTTGGAGGGAAGCAGGACTTCAGGGCTTTGGGGAAGAGAACAGAGATGGACGGTAAAGGGGGATCCCAGGTGTGTGTACCCTTGTTCCTCATGGTACCCTGTGTGCATGCACTTGTCCCAGGCAGCATGGTGTTTCTCCTCTTGCTCTTCCATGTCCTATGTGCTGTGACTCCTGGGATTGGTATTGAGAGGCAAAGGGTGGCTGGGGGGATAGGTGTGGGGGATCCCTGAGTGACAGGGACTTTGCAGTGGCTATTCCTGGCCTGGAATCTGTGCCATAGAGGCGTCATTTCATCTGTTCAGGCTTCTTGGCCTCTTCCTGGTCTGTGTGGATTTAACTTGGACGGAGTCCCTTAGGCTCGCAGTTGCTCTGGCCAGAAGGGCCCCTCCTTGGCCTCTTCTAAGGCTGCTTCAGCCCTCCTGGTCTCTCCGCAGTTTCACAGTGTGGTGTGAAGGCTCAGGGTGTGGAAAGCAAGAATTTAGTAATGACTGGACTTGGTAAAGGAGGCTCTTGTCCATTTTAAAGAAATGCTTAAAAATTAATTGCTTCTCTGCTCCCCAGCTTTGTTCTGATGAAGCCAGAAAGGAAAGTCAAGATGGAGAATTTCCCAGTGTGACACCTTTTATTTATGGAAGTTTGAGTCATTTAATGATTTGAATATCAACAGCCCACTGGCGCATCTCTCCCCAGACAGCTCCCGAAAGTGTGTTCTCTCCCAGAGAAAGACACATTTCATTCCGCTGGTGTCTTGCCTTTCCAGGGAGAGTCTGGAAGCCTGTATTTCACAACCTATTACTGGACCTGGACTGGTTAAGATAGGGTGGGCTTTGGCCTCAGCCTGCTGTTCCCACTGAAGTTGTCATACTCCCACTGTGGGGAAAGTTGGAACGGGTAGGGCTGTGCCTTTCACAATGCATAAAGGGTCCAAACATGGATTTGGTCAGACTCCAAGGCACTGTTGGGTTTTTCTGTCTTGTTTTAGGATCCATGTGTCCTACCAGGACCGCTAGTAGTGGGCAGCTAATGGTGGGCTTGGTGCACTGGTGCGTGCACGAGGGACAGAGAGGAGCATCTTTTTCTAACTTGGAACAGTGTTTCCGTGGTTAGTTCCCTAGGGAGTGGGAGCGATGGAGGCCAGTTGGTGTTGACGGTTCACCTAGGAGGTTACTGGCTGAATCGGATCCCCTCCTCCCCGACCATGGGACCTCACCTCATTGTGCTTAGTGGATTTGAACTTCGTGCTGGGTAGTCTTTTGTCAACTTGACACAAGCTAGAGTCATCAGAGAGGAGGGTGCCACAATTGAGAAAATGTCTCCGTAAGATTGAGTCGTAGACAAGCCTGTAGGGCATTTTCTTAATTAGTGATTGATGGAGGAGGGCGCAGCCTATTGTGGGTGAGGGTCCTGGGTTCTCTCAGAAAGCAGGCTGAGTAAGCCACGGGGGGAGCACACTAGTAAGGACCCCCCCCACCCCCGCCGTGGCCTCTGCATCGGCTTTGGACTCCAGGTTTCAGCCCTGTTTGAGTTCCTGTCCTGATTTCCTTTGATGATGAACAGTGATTTGAAAGTGTGAGCCAAATAAACCCTTTCCTCCCTGAGTTGCTTTTAGTCACGACCTTTCATCACAGCAATAGTCACTTCAGCTAAGACAAACTTGATCTCCCCCCCCCCCCCGATCCCCACCCCCCCCCCCCCCCCCCCCCCCCCCCCCCCCGCATCCCAGGACATTGAAGAAGGGCTTCTGATCTGGTCCTGTTGTTTCCTCAGTCCTGGTCAGTCCTGGACGGTGCCGGAGTTGGCCTTGGAACCTATCTTTCTCTCCATTTTGATGAATTCTAAATCTGTGGTAAGGGTTAGCAGACTTTTTCTTTTTGTAAAGGGGCCATAGAAGCAATATTTTACTCTTCACAGGCTGAGAGACAATCCCGAGGTTGTATAGGTGATCATAACCACAGCAGGAGAAAGCAAATATACACAAAATTTTCACTGATGAAATCTGAACAATAATAATAAAGTACATTTTTTCATTACTCAGGGTTTCTCCTGAGAATAGATATTGTGGGGGGGGGCATTTTGCCAAATTGGAGTTCATAATTATTGTTTTCTGCTGTCAGAACCATTGGGAAGTTATCTGTGAAGTGTTCTTAGTCTGCAGGGCACTTGACAGTGAACAGCAGCCCAGATATGACTTCCACTGTTGGTCAGTGGAATAGCTCTGGGGAGTTTGGCTTTGGAGTGGGTCTTGTAGATGTAGAATGTCCCTGGATTCCATTCTGCACCTTGGCTTCTGGGACTTCTGTTTTCTCAGTATATTGTGTCAGAGGTGGGGCATCCTGAGGACACAGGCATGAACTGGATGGCTAAGGCAGATGCTTTGGGGCAGCTTACATTCTAGTTGGAGAGATGATAAGTCAATATAAAATGTGATTGGAGCTAGCGGTAAATGCTGTTGACAAATGGGAGAAGTGATGTTTGGGGACACCTCTGCTGTTGCTGTGGTTTGATGGTATCCCCCCAAAATTCATGTGTTAAAAGCCTAAAGTCCAGATTTATATAGTAATGGCATTTGGAAGTGTGAGGCCCTTGGAGGTGATTAGCATTTATTGAGCGTGTGACCCCATAAGTCAGCATTAGTGGCTTTACTAGAAGAGCATGTGGTGCCCTCTACCATGTTGTCATGTAGCAAGAAGGCCCAGCCAGATGCAACAAAATGTCATGCTTTATGCTTCCAAACTTCGAGAACCGTGAACTGAATAAATTGTTCTGTATAAATCACAGGATTACAATTATTTTGCTATAACAATAGAAAGCAGGCCAAGATAGCATTTGTGTGGCCATAGGAAGTAAGAGTCAGAACATACCACTAGAGCTTTGGGTACTGCAAGAAAATGGGTTTTCAGGAAGGAGCCAGCTTGTGAATGAGACTAGCAGAAAGGTGGAGTGGAAAGACCCGAGGACTTCCGATGGGGAATGGGTAAGAGATGCATTAAAGAGGGAGGCAGGGGACCAGGTGTGGGAACCTGGAGGCTCACAGGGAATGAGCTAGAGATGGGACATGGTCCTGAGGGCTTGGAGACAGAGAGTGATAAGGACACAGTCCTGAAAGCTTGGAGCCAGAGAATGATGCAATATAATTAACTGTGGAAGAAGATTGCTCCAGCTGCTGGGCAGAGAGTAGAGTCAAGAAGGCAAAAGTGGAAGTGGTTTTATGGGGCCACAAAACTGAGTGTCGAAAATAGATTCTGAAAAATGTGGGGCCTGTGGTCAGTTTTATGATTATTTTCTGGGTCATACGAAAGTCAAGATCTTCTCCGTTTCAAATGATTCAGTACAGAGAAGCTCAGGGAGGAAGGGGACTACTGTGGTGGTCTTTGGAACTGTGAAGTGCAAGGTGTTCCTGGCTTCATTGCAGGTGGTTCCAGGGGCTTCAGTGCTGTCATCATGGCTCTCTCTGTTCCTTAGCACCCTGCTCTCTCTCCTCTCTGTGGGTTGGTCTGTTTCCCACTGTCATGGATAATCTCAATTGTTAATTTGATGAGAGTCAGAAACACCTGGGAGATGGGCTTCTGGACATGCTCATGGGGGGTTATCTGAAGTCAGTTAGGTGGGTAGCCCTTCCCACTATGGGTGGCACCATTCCCCAGGTTGGGATCCCAGGATGGAAAATGGAAGCTGAGCATTGGTGTTCATCACTGTCTGGGTTTTGACTGTGGATACACTGTGACCAGCTGCCTCAAGTTCTTGGTGGCCCAGCAATGGGACAAATAGTGGAGACATCTACCTTTCATATACTAGTGCTTTCCATGAGCCGGGGAAGATGGCCACCAGGATCCTGAGTTCATATGATGGCCTGGCAACTCCAGCTGGAGTACTGCTTTCCTGCTGCATTTACTACCACTTGAAAGGAAGTTCAGTGACTGGTCCTGCTGTCTCAATTTGCATATTTTCCTAGAGAACTTATCTGTTGTCCCTCTTTCTTTTACATTTGCATATTCTCCCAGGGAAGTTTACTGATTGGTCCTACCTTGTCCTGTAGAGATCACAGACGCACTCATAGACCGGTCTTCCTTCATTAGTAGCCCTTGGGACTTGAACAGTGTGTGTGCCTCATGTCTTTCCCTTTTGATCTCCTTCCTGTTCTCTTCCTTCTCCAACTGGGGTCTGTCACCCAGGGAAGCATGCCAACACACCAGTGAAAGCTGTGTCTTTACCCTCAGCACAGCCATAGAGAAGGACAGTCACATGTCGATTCCTGGTGACTGCTGTGTACAACATATGATTCTTTTGCTTCAAGGCCTGGCCCATGCTACTTGTTCTGACAATGCTTTTCGAGAACAGTGGCCTGGATGGGTTCCAGGGTCTGATCTACGTCTTAATAACTTTTCCATGGTCCTGGAAATACCACTTGACCTTTTTCAGACTTAGTTCTTTCTTGCCAGGTCACTGAGTTGAATAGACAAGATAGGCACCGGGCACTTGGGGAGATGCAAAGTGCCATTTAGATGCTAGCTGCTGATTAGTATGTCTTTAAGCCACAGAACAAGGAGAGCAGCCGTGAGCAAGGAGAATGAATGTAATGTTTTGTTTCGAACTTATTCCCTGCGCATATACCATTTCTGGCTTCTTTGCAGAACTTCCTTCAAGGTAGGTATAGCCTTATGTTGTCTTCTCCATGCTCTTATGTCCTGAATGGATCTTGGGTAGAAGTCCTTGGTGAGGATGCTGGCTTGGGAGAACCACTCTAGATTAAGTTGTGTTTTCTGTCTTTTGGCTAGTGGTGCTCTCAGCAAAATGACATGCGCAGTATTTTAGACTTACAGACAAGAGAGGACAACACGTTCTATATTGATAAGATCTAAGTAAGAACTCGAAAAAGGAAAAGAAGCAAAAGATGGTGAAGGAAACACGAAACTTCCAGCGTTGCCATGTACCGCCTTCGTTCCTGGTTCTTTAATTATGCCTGTGGTTTAGCAGAGTGTACCATCTCAATACCCAGATGGTTTTTATGTAAAAAATTTTTTCAAATGTTAATTTTCAGTGACTGATGTTCTCTGCCTAAATCATTTTCCATTGTTCATATTTGATAAGAACTGTATTTGAACTGCTTCTTTCTAAGTTGGAGTCTTTTGTAATGGGATTGTACTTAGTGGTTTTACAGGTGTATGAAAATGCTAAGCTGTGTATTGTACTTGAGAGTTTGAAAATTCTTAGTTGCAGCTAATTTAAGGGGAAAAAATTAAAACAGGTGATTAGCAGCCCCTTTCGGTTTTGAATGCCCTCGCCTTGGGGTTTTGTGTTTGCTTATTCGTGTGCAAATTGATGTGGTTATTTTGGATGGGTGGAGATGCCAGCATCGCACCGCCCTGCCAGCTGCTCTGGCCCTTTCAGGAGGACCCTTCCCCAGTTCTTCAGGCTGAATTGTTCCTAGCTAGCTCTCTCAGCTCTGCTTTCTTCCTAATGATACAGCCTTCCCCACCCCCACCCCCGAGAAAACAAAGCAGGCCTGGCCCTGTTCTTCTTGAGGACAGGCCTGTTTATTGCCACAAAGGCATCCCTCCTTCTCAAGGAGAGGACTAGGTCTCTCTGGACGACCAAGAGCTGCGGTTCACAGAGTCTGGAGCTCCTGTCTGCTCTTGGGAGTTTCAAAACTTCTGTTCTCCCCAATGACAGAGGCTAGAAGACTTAAGTTGCATGATTCCTCCGAGGCCCCAACAGTCAGGCCCTGCTACGTTTGAGGTAAGCAGCATTAAGAAGGCAGTGGCCAGGAGCTGAAGGACTATGGCTCTCAGAGCTGGATGTAGCCACCCATGTCCTACCCTAGTGGGAAGAGGGAGGCCTCCATGTCCATCCCAGCCCTCACGCTCTTAAGGTCCCACTAGGTTGTGTTTGCTTAGCCCTGATCCTTATTCTTGCTGGGGCAAGGAGCACTCTGATAGGCCACTTCCGCTTGCTTAGTAACAATGATACTAGTGCACTCTTGCCACCATCTCCCTTCCCGGGTCTTTGTGGCCACATCCTGTTCATTTAAGGGTAAAATCACAACCTGCTGGACTTGATTTTCAGTCAAGGAGCTTTTGTATGTTATCACTCATGGAGATTCCATCAGCAAATAGGAAGTGGATATGCTCCTGGGAGGAATACTCACGGTCAAGATTAAGAAATAATTTTCTTTTTTACTGGATGAACCATTGCTCTTGTTTGCCTCACCTTTGACATGGACTTGACAGGGCAGCCAGGATTGCCTGCCATCCCATCTTCCTATGAGTCAGTTGGTCACGCTCCTGCTTTCCTGCCTCTGCCTTGAGTGGTCAGTCTGCTGGAACATCTTACAGGACTGATGTTTGGAGGGATCCCCCACTGGCAAGCTTGGCTTCAAGAAAGGTCGCCTTGAGATGGCCCAGTGGTTAAGAACACTGACTGCTCTTCCAGAGGACCTGGGTTCATTTCCCAGCACCCACATGGCAGCTCGCAACTGTCTGTAACTCCAGTTCTGGGGGATCTGACACCCTCACACAGACGTACATACAAACAAACCACCAATGCACATAGATAAATAAGTAAATATTTTTTGTTTTTAAAAAAGAAGTCACCTGTTGCAGACTGTGGTAACTGTTTGTCTTTAAAGAAAGCAGAAACACCAGAAAAACTGAGGGCAAATAGATGAAAAAGAAGACCTTTGTGGGTTTTCTCTGTGTGTTTTGTTTTGTTTTATAGGTAACATTTTTTTTTTTGTACCTGCAAAACCAGAAAAACTCCTTCAGGTGCTTTTCTCTAGGCTGGTCCTGGTCCTCCACTACCTGTGGCATGTGGCTTTTTAGAGACTACAGCTTTTTTTAAAGTTCAAGGTTCCCTGGGACCATACTCAGGGGTCCAGATTTGCAGCTGGAGATGATCTGTGTCCCTGGAGTTAGACCATCTTTTTTACTTGCACAGAGGCACCATAGGGGCCAGTGGCCACCATGGGAAGCCCTCACTTAAGTTCAGGGGTCATTTGGAAAAGTGAGATTGAAGTGGCAGGTAAACCTGAGACGTGGGATCCTGATAATTCCAGGGTAGAGGGGATCTGGGAGACTGGTCCGGAGAGGCGAAAGGATGCTGTGAATTCCATAGGCTGGGCTTTGGGGACATGATTTTAGAGGAGAAAAAGGAGTGCTAATTTTCACGTTGCTTCTAACAGTTGCACGGGGATTACACTTAAAGTGTCTTGCAAGTCAGCATGTAAATATCTCGCGAAGAGGTCAAATCAGGGACCGTCCATCACTGGTATCCTTTGAGGGTACTCATGATACTTTGCAATTGGTTTCGTAGAGAGCATCCCAAAGCCCCTCAGTGCTACCATGCCTCAGAAGGTGGGTAGCAGAATGGGGGCAGCTCCGCAGGCAGGTGAGGGGTTATTCCATGAGGCGTCACCCTTCGTTGTCCAGACATGCCCGCAGAAGGAGCCTTGCATGTTCTCTACCCTCTCCAGATCCGTGGACACTTTGGATCCCACTGCCTAGGGTACAGGAGCAGAGAAGCCCTTTGCTGACAGCTAGCCGGGCAGGTGACTTGAGTCTGCACGTGGCACACTGTTCTCTGTATGGTCATTTGCATCTTTCAAACCAGCTACAAGGGACATAGAGTAGACTAATAGCGTATCTCAAGGGTCTTGAAGCCAGCAAGGTGAGGGTTTCAAATCCCGCTTCCAGCCTTTGGGATTCTGAGCAGGGACATGCCTGTCTTCATTTGTAAAGTAAATCCCCATGGTTGTGGGAGTGAATCCTCCAAGAAAGTTGCTAGTCACATTATTGATAGTTTTGTCTGACAGGGTTGTGTGCCCAGTCTTGGATGGGAGAAATCGCATCTGCCTCACAGCACTATGCTCTGCTGGTGACAGACAGACCCGTATTACACAGAGGGCGGTCTCCTACTTCCTGTCCCAGGAAGTTCCTGCTGTGGCTTGAGCTGAGTCCCACTACCATTTTCTATCCAGCTGGCTCACCCTTCTGCAGGGAGGAAAGTGTTAAATTCCCCTGTGAGTGTTCTCCTCAGTTACCCCCGACCCCCATGTGGTGGTCACTCTGCACCTTTGTGATCTGGTAGTAGGGGAGAGTCTGAGAATCTGGCCCTCCACCTTATGACGATAGGAATTCCCGTACCGTCATGCTGGTTCAGCACCGGAGAAATGCTGTGGACACTTTTCCAGAAAGCTCTTTGCCTTTGAGCATAGTGAGGAAGTGGTTGCTTGAAGCTGGGGAGAAGGTACTGGAGGCTTCAAAGCTGGATGCCCATGGAGGAGGTCCAGTGTTTAGGGCCCAGGGAGCTGGCCTTGCCACATGGCAGTCACGCCCACTCTTTTTCCATAGGAGTGGACTTTCTACCCAGCCTAGCTTTACAGAGGATGATGGGTGTAAAGGTTGAAACTATTTTTCTTTCTGTTTGCCTTTTCCTACCCTCAGGAACCTCTGATCCTGGGGAAGAGACTCGTGCGTGTGTGTGTGTGTGTGTGTGTGTGTGTGTGTGTGTGTGTGTGTGTGTGTTTGGACCCAAGACCTGACACATGCTAGGCAAGTGCTCTACCACTGAATTATATCTCCAGATCCCATTTTACCTTTTTTTTTTTTTGAGACAGGTCCTCACTAAGTTGCCTAGACTGCCTTTGAACTCATTCAGTAGGCCAGACAGACCTTGAACTCAGTGATCCTTCTGTCTCAGCCTCCTGAGTAGCTGGCCATTCAGACCTGTGTCACCAGGCCCTGTGGACTAGCTTCCTGGCAGGGCTCCAGGGGCCACTTGCCTCCTGGGCTGGGCTCCCCTGAGGAGAATTGCCAGGCCCCAGCAGATGGTGGAGTGGGGGTTGGCAGGAGAGGGGACTCCCTGACCAGGCCTCTGCCTCTGCTTTCCAATCAGAGCGACTGAGCCCCATGTCCTTGAATGCTCTCCTGGCCCTCTAGGGCTGTAGGATCCCAACTAGCTTGATCTGGTACCACTGTGACAGGCGTGTGGCTAGCCATGCCTGTGAATCCACAGAGAGAAGATGTTAGAACTGGCATCCGCGCTCCCAGAGTGATTTGTCTTTAGTTTCCCAGTCTTATTAAAATTTAAAAATACCTTATTGCTTCCACAGAAGAAAAATTTTTGAAAATGGGAAAAGTGAATATAACATTTTGTTCAATATTAAAAGTTAATTTAAGACAGAACCAGAGGCCAAGACAAGTGTCTTCTCTTTTCTTCATTTGGTGGTATAATTGACCCTTGTGCCTCCATCCGGCACCACATTCATTCAGCAGAGGCTAATTACAGGGTGCAGAGATGCCACACGGGTCTGAGCTACATCATTCTACGGTTCGAACTTGTCCAGAAAATTTGCAACAGACTGTAACAAATGGAATATTAACTAAGAGTGCGGGGAGGTCTGTGGTATCTCCCATCTAACCAAATGGGGCCTGTCTCGAAAATAGTCAAGAATAGTCTCTATACATCCTGGACCTACAATTTAAGAGTCCTTCTTTTCCTCCATCCTCAATCCCAGTGGTGGGGATTGAGCCCACGACTTCAGGCATGATAAGATAAATGCTTTACCAGTGAGCTGCATCCGCATCCCCCAGCCGAACTTCCAAATTCAAACACATGGTTTAGTGTAAAATCCCAGGAGAGAGATGCTGGGTCACTTTTTCTATGTATGTGGTCAGCCTCATAAAGGTAGAACAATGGATTTCATTCTCTTATAGATTCTGAAAATTATCCCTGCCAAAAAAAGCAGAAATGACATAAAAAGGAGGGCTTCATAAGTAGCTACGGTCTATCTCAGATGTCAGGGTAATTAGCTCCCTGGAACAGTGTACGCCCTGGGGGCGTCTGGTCTTAGCTTTTGAAATTAGCAAGCCTTCTGACAGTACCTGGACCGGGACTGTGGAGTAGTCCATGGAATCACCTGGATCACAGTGGAGCTGAGGACCCTGGAAGCAAAAGAAACCTGACCGTCACTGTCAGAGAAGCACCTAGCTCGGGCCGATTCCATTTCTGTGTGATTCTGTTCCGGGATCGGGATGGGTTTGTGGCGTTGCTTGTATTCCAGGAGCAAAAGGCTTCATCCTCCAAATCAGGGTCTTTGGTTGTTCTTAAGAGGAAAGCTCCCCCAAGCCTCATGTCTGGAAAGGGAGGGAGTGAAGTCACATGTCTGTAGCCACCTGGCCCGCTGAGGAAATGAGTATCGGCCCAATTCTGTTTGCTCTCTGAGTTTATGGCTTCTTAAGGAGCCGCTGTAATGACCCATTGACTGTTGCAACTGCATTTCCTGAAAATTTTATTTTATAGTTCTGAAGTTTTAGTCCATAAATCTTTTGAACTTGAGGTTTGTAAGTTGGAGGAGCCATGAGGTTGAGTGCCAAGTTTATTTTTCGTGACCGTTCACAGGGCCCGTCCCATCCCCATTTCTTGTCTCTTCACGTGCCATGGCTCCAGAGTTTCTGCCTGACCAAAATCTGCTCTAGTTTATTTATGTTCGTGTAGTACCATTCATAGAATTTTTGGGTTAAAAAAAAAAAAAGCCTGGGAATGACTGTGCTCAACTCAAGAAGATTAACTGTAATTGGAAAGTTTGTGTTTATAAAATGAGAGCTCCTGGCCTGAGGACAGGAATCCGGACAGTTACCTAGAACGAATGAGGCACTGGGTTTGATCCTTAGTACCACTAGTAAAAACATTGCCCCCCACCTTCCAAAAACGGTCTGGAAGTGGAGCTCAGTTGGTAGAGTGCTTGCCTAGCAAGAAGTCCTGGGTTCCACCCCCAGCACCACTACATTGGGTACGGTGGCCCATGCCTGTGATCTCAGAAAGCGGAGCCCGGAGGATCAAGGTCACTTTTTGTTATCTATAGTAAGTTTTAGGTTAGGCTGGGGTACAAGGGATGACTAGCTTCAAGAACAAAAGGTAGAGGCTGGAGAGATGGCTCAGTAATTAAGAGCACAGGCTGCTTTTGCAGAGGACTGGGGATCAGTTCTCAGCACCTGCATGCTGGCTCAAGACCATGTGTAACTCAGCTTCAGGGAATGTTAATCCTATACTTTCTTCTGACTTTTGTAGGCACCAGGCACACGTATGGTGCACATAAATACATGCAGGTAAAACCCTCATACATAAGATAAAATAAGTCTCAGAAAATTGAAAAATGAAAAAGAGTAACATTGTTGAAATGCACCTGTGTGTTGATGGGGCTATAAATGGTGCAGCCATGATAGTTTCTCAACAATTGGACATACCTCCTTCTGGGTATACACAGATGTGCATGCACACAGACACGTATGTATTCTATATATGCACGCATACATATCGTATTGGGAAGGTGAGAACTTGATAGATATCTGAACATCAGTGAGCATTGCAGCATAGTTTGTAGTAGTCAGAAGGTAGAAACCAGGTAATTTCCATCAACTAATGAGTGGGTAAACAAAACATATAGAATGGAGTATTGTTGTGCCGGCAAAAGGAATCTCAAAGACTGTGCTAAGTGCAACAAATGGTCACAGAAACCAATAGCATTTGAGTCCTCTCCTATCAGGTTTCTAAAGGACTTGAGTCTATGGAGACAGGAAGTAAGATAGTGGTCTGTCTTATTTTGTTATATTATTTTGCCTATGAAAACATGATAAGGAAAGACTGATGGAGGGTCCTATGTGCGTGGTGGGATCCTTGTCTTCCTAAAGCTGCTTTGAACAAGCTCCGTGGGCAAGGCCTGGAGGTTCCCCTGTCCTATGCTGACCCTCTTCCCGGGGTGAGAAGCAGCTGCCCCCTGAAGCCTGCCTTCTCTGTTGCTTCATATGGTCACTTATTTGGTTCTATTTTAAGTCACCTCCCACTGCATTTGGTAACCATCTAGGGTTGTATTTTGTTAACTCAGTGAGACAGAAAGTGAGACAGTGAACAGAAAGATCTCGTGTAGGTGGTAAGGCCTAAGACTGGGCTGACTGGGTTGGGAGACAAGGTCCATTCATGCATCAAGAGCCCTCGGTCCTTAGGGTGAAGGCTGAGAAAAAGACAAGGCTTAAACAATCAAAGAAAATACATATTTCACCCTGCTCTGGAAACACGCTTGGCTACAGCACAGCAGGTGGCCGAGGAACTCAATCTGGGGAAGGCATCAGGCTTGCGGTGCAATCAAAGTTAAGTGCAGAAATTTAATTAAACAGCATCAAGGATGGCAGAAACTTTGTAAAGCCGCAGTGCATTGTCAAATTCAACAGTTCTTCCAAGGAACACAATCCACAGATGGTGTCTAATTGATAAATTAAAGTTCTGTTTCGTTAATGGGCTTGCGTTTAAGCCCGGTTTCCCACCCAAGTGCTGACCGCCCCTTCCATGGAGGCCCTTTTCCCCACTCTTATCTTTCAGGCCTACAAGGAAAAAAAAGAAACAAAAAACCACTGCTCCCTCTGAAGGGCAGCATCTGCTGGGTCCTTGGATTTGCGTACGAGTGACCTCCTCCCCAAATGTCCTTCAAAGCCCCCACTTGTGGCAGCGCCGTCCTAAAAACAGAACAGTAGGGACATCTGGGTCCTGTGTATTCTTTCTGCTCTGTTAACCTGGATCTGTTGCTTGGTTCTGCCGGGGCTATTTATTTTCCACTCCTCCTCCTCCTCTTTCTCTTTGTTGTCATTTTTTTTCCTTTCCCTTTTTAGCATTGCTGGCTTTTATCCACCATGGCACTAGATTTTTTTTTTTTATTTTTATTTTTTGGGTACAAAACAAAAGCCCCAATTTATTAAAACAAAACAATTAAAAAAAAAATCCAACCCAGAACCGTCTGTTTTTCAGACCTTGCAGCACTTCCTGTCTGTTAGCAGTTGATACCCAGAGAACTGACGTTCTTTTCAGAGAAAACATTTGCTCTTTGCTAAGATCCAGTTATGTTCAGAGACACGAATCCTGTGGACACTGTGACACACACAAACACACCCTTGAAGGTCAGCAGATGGGCTCCCTTAGAGCACACTCGGTGAACTCTGTGTTCCTGGAGCTACAGCACAGGCCCCCTGGGCACACAGATCCCACCCAGCGTGCATGAACGCTTACTGTGCTCTTGAGATGCTCAGGGGATCCTGGAGAGGGGTAGGGGAGGTCACATGGAGCCCGCAGGGACCGTGGGGACAAACACGGCAGATGCTGCAGGTAGGTGCATTGGTACCTCTTAGCACTCTGCGGTGTATAAAGTATGGATACTCCAGAGGGAGAGCAGGGTGGTCTCGGAGCCCAGTCCCGGGCGTCTGTGGGAACATTAAGGAGGTATGCCTTAGCATCGGGGAGGAACCTTTCTAAAGCAGCACCTGCTGGCAGACTCTGCTCTAGGAGAGTCAAAAGCAGGACTTTGGGGAAAAGCTGGCAGCTACACTGTCAGCATGGCAGATTAATTCCTTGGTATTGGGCACTTCCTGCGTGGCTGGTGTTTCTGTCTTGTCTACTCTGTCTTGTCTCTCTACTTTATTCCTGTATATGTATCAGAATCTTTTCTTTCCCTGATGCTGAAGATAGAACCCAGAGTTCTGCACTTGGAGGTTAGGACTCTACCACTGACCTACGTACCATCCATATCTCAGCATCTTCTCAGGTGTATGTCTGACACATTGGAAGATCTCAGTGGATGTTGAATGAGTGAATGAACCCTCTCTATGATGGATACTATCTGGACTGACCCTTGCAGCCAGGGAAACTCAAGCTCACATGCTCAGTTTGTCCGGGTCTGTAATTCTGATGGCTTCCATTTCTGTGCTGGAGTCTGTCTGTCCCCACAGTCTGGATTGTTCTCTGCTCCTCACTACCATTTAATTGGATCACGTATGTGCACCACCTGTTGTAGGGGCTATAAATAATAGTGCTGGGGGCTATAAATAATAGCCCTGATCTCTCCTTAGGTTAAGGTGGTGTTTCCATCTCTTAGAGGAGAGGAGAAATAAAACTTAGCCTCCCCCCTTATACACGCAGTAGTTAATAGTAGAGGGCCTGTTTGTGTCTGTATGTGCATATGTGTGCGGAGTACAAATGTATTCGTACATGTATAGAAGCCCCAGGATCTGATTCCTCAGAAACTCTCCACCTTTTAATTGAGTCAGGGCCACTTACTGGCTTGGAACTAGCCAAACTGTCTAGGCTGGCTGGTCAGCAAGCCCCAGGAATCTACCCATTTTACTTTTGAGCCATCACTCCTAGCTTAAAAACAAACAAACAAAAACTAAAACTAAAAAACAATAAGAAACATGGGTTCTGAGGACTGAACTCTTGTGTTTGTAAGGCAGCACTTTACCAGCTAAGTTATAATAATAATAAAAACAAATAATAATAGTTATTATTTTGAGACAATATCTATTTATTCCAGACAGGCTTTGAACTCATGATTCTCTTTCCTTAGCCTCTGGAGGGCTGGGATTAAGGGAGTATGCCAGTAGGGTCAAATTTAAAACAGAAGCTTTTCTTTGTACAGGCAGCCTCTCAGGGTTCAAGCCTCAGCCATGTAACCTTGGGTTGATCTTTGTTCCGTGTCATGCTATCTTAGAAGAAAACGGGGGTGATGGCGAATGAGGACTAGATCATATTTACTTATTTGTTTGTTTATTTATTGCCAAAGAATAATTGTGAGGATGCTGTGGAAGAACCTGGTCTAATTGCCTGTTGTTTCTTTTTTGCAATGGTGTGGGTGGCTTTTGAAATTCCCTGTAGTTTATGGAGGCGAGCCTTGCTGTGCAGATGCCAGATGATGTAGCCGAATGGCTGTCGGCTGTTTATTTGCTAGTCTGTCGTTCGCAACACAGCGGTCTTGAGTTTGGAGGCCCAACACTGTTTGATCCCCCTCCTCCTCCACCTCTAAATATAACCAGCCAGTCAATCAGTCTTGGCAGGCATCAGGGCTGGGGCTGTCAGATGGAGTTTGCCTTGGATCCTCTGAACTGTTGGCTTGTTTTCCTAGCTTTGCAAGTGTATTCAAATAGGGAGATCCGAATCAGCCTTGCAAACACGCAGGCAGGTGGGGCCTCCAGGTCGAAGGGGAGGCAGTATTTTGGTGTCAAATGACATTTCTCTCTCCTCCACTCTCTGTAGTGGAGCAGAGACTGAACTAAGCTAGGGAATGGCTTCATGCTCAGTGAGCAAGATGCGTGGGTGTGTTTTCCTGAATTGTGATTAATTTTTTTTTTTTTAATTTTAAGTTGTTGCAAGAGAGAAAATGAGAAACTGGCAGGTGGTGGGGATTACTCGAAGGCTGTGGTGGTGGATGGAGGCGGAGTACAGATGTAGTCTGGGGGCGTTTACCCAGGCTTTTTCAAGTGGGCTGTGATGTCCCCATTCTGGCTAGGGCTTGGTGAAGAGCCTTGGGCTTCAGAAAGGACACAACTTCCTGGACTGGAACAGCCCTTCCTGCTGCTGCCTGAGGCTGTTCCTGTAGCCTAGGAACAGGGTGGCTCCTGGTCCCTCCCCAGAGGCTTGTTAAAGGGACCTGAGGGAAGCTACCAGATGATAAATCCCAACCTGAGAGACACCCCGCCATCTCTGGGGAGAAATGTTGCATTCATATTGCCACCACATTTACTCCCAGATGCTTTGATCTGAAGCTTCATCCACGATGGGGTTGCAGTTGCCATGGGCAAGGCCTGGACACATAGGTCCCCTGCACTTCTGCCAACTGTGTGACGCCCTGTAGGCCTGGGCAGCTCTGCAGTTGGTGCCAGCAGCAGGTGCAGCCACCCAGTGACAGGCAGCCACACTGGGTTCCCTGTCTTTAGTTGAGTTCTGGGAGGGAGAAGTTAAAACACTTGACCACTGTGGGACTCAGTAGCACAGAAATACTGGGTGCAGACCCTGCCCTTAGGTGGCTTCTACAAACACAAAGTCATTCTTTGAATGAAATTGTAGTCTAGGACTCTTGGCTATCTATGACACCCTTGCGTGGGATCTGTAAAGATATTTTTTTCCCCTAACTATTCTAAGGCTTGGTCTTTCTTTCATGGATATACAGTGGAATTTTCCAGAGGCTGCATGGCCTGTATTGATGTTTCTGTTAGTGATATATGTATATTCCTGACATCAAAACAAAAACAAAACAAAAACCCCTCTATTTAAATCTCTAAACAGTAAATGTTGATTTAGCACACATCTGAATTCCTGATGGTCTGTGTTTTGTTTTTTTTTTAAGAAATAAAGGTTTTAGTCTGGAGAGATTACTCGCTGCCTATGAGAGGACCTGAGTTCAGTTCCCAGAACCAATCTTTTGTCTAAGAGCCATACCCATGTAATCCCAGTGTTAGCGGGGGCAGAGGCAGGCAGATTCACTAGCCAGCTAGCCTGGCCTATGTGAGAAATTCCAGGCCAGTGAGAGACCTTTTCTTTCTTTTTCGAGACAGGATTTCTCTATTGTAACTTTGGCCATCCTGGAACTCACTCTGTAGACCAGGCTGGCCTCGAAATCACAGAGATCGGCCTGCCTCTGCCTGCCAAGCACTGGGATTAAAAGTGTGTGCCACCACTGCCCAGTTGAGAGACCCTTTCTCAAAATCATGAATGAATGAATGAATAATAAGTAAATGAAGTTGAATGATGTTTGAGGAGTGGTCCCTGAGGTTGTCCTCGGCCTCCCGCACACATGGATCGAGAGGTGGCCTGAGATTAAAATACTGAGCACCACCGAGAATAGAGACAGCTGGATGATAAATATCGTGGAGCCGAGGTGTAACACGGTTCTAAGAATGATATCCTGTGATAGATGAGCTGAGGTGGGAGGAAGACTTTCTTAAAACCTGGGCTTTGAAGAATGAACAGAAGCTTATACTCTGGTAGGAGCAGAGCGCGCGAAGGGTCTGCCGCGTGAGACATCTGGGTGTGCTGTCCCTCCTTCCTCAGTCTCTGAGGGTTGAAACAGTTTTTTCTACTGGCTTACCATGGCATTTTCTCTACCAGTGGTTTCCATAGAGGGGCTGCCTCCTGGTTATCTGGTGAAGTTTTGGGACGTGCTGAGAAAGCTTGTCCTAGGATCTGCTGCAGTCCCTGGTGGACTGGTGACACTGGTACTTTGGGTTATTCTTTCATGAGTTTTGGGAGTGGCCACCCTGTTGGCTATGTCAGAGGGGCAACAGGTGTCACTGGCCTCATTCTTAACCGTGCTTTCTTCCCTCTGTCGTGGGAAGCTTGGGGAGAACGGGAGCGTGGGTTCTGAGCAGCTGCACGTTACAGAGCCCATGTGACCCCTAGGAATGGAGCAGACATGCTGAACAGACAAGTGTGCTTCTGCTAGGGAAGGGGGCCCTCCTTTTACTGAGTCAAAGGTTTTGGGTTTGTCTCTGGGAAATAGTTCACCGGGCATAGCACCTTCTCGGCTGCTTCTGGCTTTTCAGAGAGGGTGGTGCAATTCTCAGACTAGATGGCAGTCAGCTTTGAGCCAGGAGGGCAGGGGAGCGAGCGCCCAGCCTGAAGGTCTGTGAGTCTCTTCATTTGGTGAGCCTGTACACAGAACCTGACATCCCATTTTAGCAGATGGACAAACAGAGTCACAAAGGAGGTACCTGAGTTTGTGTCAGGCCATGCAGGTGTCAGGTTCATGCTTTCTGGTCTTGATACTGAATCTACCCTGCCGCTAGAGAATGACAGGAGTGTAATTTGGAGGAGTTCAGAGGGTTTAAAAAGAGCCAGAAGCTGGGCAATGGTGCACAGCTTTAATCCCAGCATTTGGGAGGCAGAGGCAGGTGAATCTCTGTGAGTTTGAGGCCAGCCTGGTCTACAGAGTGAGTTCCAGGACAGCCAGAGTTACAACAGAGAAACCCTGTCTCAAAACAAAGCAAAAGAGCCAGAGCGAAAGAGTCACCCCACTCTTCCTGTAACAAGAATAGAAGACAGAATAAAGAGCCCCAGAAATAAAGAATTGTTAACCAGGCTGATTAATCAATAGACTAATTAAAAATCAAACACCTGAGAACACCATGGCTGGGTTAATTGTAAACCAACATTGAAGCATTAAAACTTGTCCAGCCAGTGGCTTTGAATTATTAACTGAATGAGTTAATTTCAAGCAGTTGGCTTAGGTAGCTGTTAAAACGGAGGTTAGCAGAACGGGATTAGTGAACCTTTGCCTGCCAAGGCCTGCTTTGGCAGCCTGATTTTTTTGTTTGTTTGTTTGGTTGGTTTTTTTTTTTTTTGAGATCATGGTCTTTTTATTGGTGCTGCTGTTTGCATTCTAAATCAGGATACTCTAAACTTTAGGCAGAACCCCACAAATTCAGAAAAATTATGGAAAAGGAACAAGGAAGAGCCAGTAAAGAGTTGGATTACACGTTTTCTTCCTGTTGAAAGCACTGTCTTACTGTACAGAATCCTAGCTTTCCCGTGGGAGAAAGGGTTCTGCTGAACACTTTGGACTTGCAGTGTTGGCCCTACATGACCCACCAAGTCTGTGTTGTGTTGCTTATTAGTGTGTCTTTCTGTCTTTGGAGGTCAAGGTCTGGGGGTAGGTTCTCAGGAGTTACCCCTGAACACCTGCTCTGATTTGGGACCTCTGTAACACTGGGTGACAGCTGAGTAACCCCACCAGGTTTCTGTGGGGTTTTAAATAGTCTTTGCTTTACCTCTTTGGGTGACTGGGTTTCGAATTGGTGTCTGTGGGATGGGTTTATGAATTTGATTCTAACCTTGCTGGACTTGTAGAGCCAGCAGAAGATTCTGGAGCCTTCATTTGGAGTAAGTTTATGCCACAATTCCATGGTGCTTTGAAACAAGGCAGTTCTCAACTTTCCTGATGCTTTGACCCTTTATTACAGTTCCTCATATTGTGGTGACCCCTCAACCATAGAATTATTTTCGTTGGTACTTCATAACTGTAATTTTGCTACTGTTATGAATCGTAATGTAAACATCTGATATACAGATGGTCTTAGGTAACCCCTGTGAAAGGGGTCATTTGATCCCCAAAGGGGTCGCAACCCACAGGTTGAGAACCGCTGGTAGATGCACAAGTCCCTCAGTGCAGATGTGAGGGACCTCTCATGATGGGGTTACAAGGCAGCAGGGCTGTTGATGAAAATAATATTTCACTGAGGCTTTTGTACAGTGCCTGATATTTTTCAGAGTTCGTACAAAGTGGTCCTATTCGCTGCTCAGCAGAGCCCTGTGATCTCTCTGTTCAATCACACATGGTGCACATGGGCAGGCTCAATAACTTCCCTGAGTGTTGCTGTTTTCTTCCTAATTTGCTAAATGGGCTTTAAAACAGGAGATAAATGTAAATTTCAGCTTCATAAAATAGTCACTTTCAAATGCTCATGACTCAAATTAATTAATTAAACAGCTTAACGCACTGCTCCTGACTACGAACGCTAAGTGTGCAATGTCTGCTCCGTTCACACGGTGGGTGGGGGTCACATTACGAGTTCCATCTGTGAGAGAACACGCTTGACTCCAACTTGGACATTTACAGGGCAGAGAGCCTCCCATAGTGTGTTTATGTAGAATATTGATTACTACTTCTGCCCTCTTCCCAATTAAAGAAACTTGGAAACTTTGAGAAACCACTAGTATTAAGGAAAATGCCCTTAATCCCACAGTTTTCCATTAAGACATAATCATCATTGATGCTTTGGTGCATTTTCCACCATTCGTCTTTTCAAGGCAAAAAAAAAAAATGGATATATGTATATGCATTTATACATGCTCAGATACCATTTGCTGCTTTGCTTTCATAAGTATATCATGAATGTTTCTGCATATTAATCACTATTTTTTTAAAACATAGTTCTTACTGTCTACATGGTATGACGTCTCAAGATTATATTTGATGTGATTAAAGCCTATTAATGAATGGTTAATGTGTAAACAATTTATTATAAATAGCACTAGCATAATTTTATACAGTATGTATCCAAAAGTGACTTTGCAGGGGTTAATTTGCAGATTGTTTTTTATATTATTAAACTACCTTAATAATATAATATAATATAATATTGTTATATTTAATATTATTATTATTATTATTTATTATTATTATTATTATATCATTTATTTGCTTTTGAGAAAAGGTCTCACTCTGTTACCCTGGCTGGTGTGGAACTCACTAAATAGGTCAGACTGGCCTTGAACTTAGAGTAATCTTCTTCTCAGCCACCACACTGGCCACTGTGAATATTTTAGAAAAGCTTAAAAAAATAAAGACTTTATGTATATGTGTGTAATAAAGTTTCATGATCAATAATATGTGTTATGTTTTATAATATATTCATAATTTGGTTATATATAATGTCCTTTAAAGTATATTTTCCATTCATATTGTCTGCCTAGAGAAAATGGCACTATTTTATGCTGTCAACAGAAATTTGAGTATTAGCTTTTTTTTGGTTACGGTTTCTATTGCTGTGATAAAACAGTATGAGCAAAAGCAGCTTGGTGAGGAAAGGGTTTATTTCAGCTTAAACTTCCAGGTCACAGTCCATCACTGAGGGTTGTCAGGGCAGGAACTCAAACAGGGCAGGAACACGGAGGCAGGGGCTGATGCAGAGGCCATGGAGGGGTGCTGCTTACTGGCTTGCTTCTCATGGCTTGCTCAGAACCCAGGAGCACCAGCCCAGGGTAGCGCCACCCACAGTGAACTGCGTCTGCCACCTACTCAATCATCAATCAAGAAAAAGCCTTAAAAACCTGCCAATCCTATGGAAGCATTTTCTTGATTAATATTCTTCTTTCCCAGATGACCCTAACTTGTATCAAGTTGAACAAAAAACAAAACAAAGAAACAAAACAATACCAACAAAAGCCAACCAAATAACAACAAAACCACTAGTCAGCACAAAACTTAATTTAAAAAAAAATAAATGAGTATTCCTAAAAATAATAAAAAGGGTTAATGTTAGATCACTTGCCTGGCAAGCATTAGGCTGTGGTTTGGAGTCCCAGCACCGGTGAAGAGAAAAACCAAACATTGCTGTTTGTGCTGAGGGCGAGGCTGAGTTTTTGGTCTGTTGTTTCTTGGTCCATTTGGCCCCTGCTTCCCGCCACCTCCTGGCAGAGCTTCTCTCCAGGGCTTGTTGACCTACCTTATCTTCTGAACGCTGACCTACCCACCTGGCTATCTTGGTTAACATTTATCCAAGTTTGTGGCTGGAAATAGTTTTTCTCTGAATCAGAACTCGAAGTGTAACTGTCCCGGGAAAGCACGCGCTCACACAGGTATGGGAGGGGGATAGAGAGGGGAGCCCCTGCCCCCACCCCACCTTCCTCCCCCTCTCGTAGTCACTACAGCAGCTTATCTGCCAGTAGGTTTCCATCCTCCTGAAATTCCTTCTCATAGTAGGTTTGGATCAATAGACAAGCACATCATGCCTGTTTTCTTTCTATTTCATGAAGAAGTAACAGGTACTTTCTGTTGTTAAAAATACAAATTGAGACAGAAACCAGTATTGCCACCTGGAACACGCAAAAGCAAGCGACCTTACCCCTACTTTGCTTGTCGTTATCACTGTGGTTCCTTTCTTGCACAGGCTACACTCAGTTCCGGGTTAGGGCACGTCTCACATCATGATTTGAAATTGATCACTCAGGTAAGGATGAGGACAGTTTTTCTGAACATATATGTTGTGTTGATTAACTGAATGTTAAAAAAAAATCCAGAATTTTGAATAGTATAGTGCCCAGGATTTAAGGTCAGTAAAGACTTAGGCACGGTTAGGGATCATGGGCCTCATCTGGTTTCTCTCTCGTTTTACAGATGGAAAACCGAGCCCCAGTGACACAAGCGTGTGCCTGCCCCAGGTCAAGCAGCTAGTGAGAACCAAAACTGAAATGTTGGGCTCTGGTTTATGTCTTTTTGAGTGATGATAATGATCTGTTTTTAAAAACAAGAATAGAGGCAGTGTATTGGTCTGGTTTCAGTTGCAGAGAGCTGAGTCCGGTCCTATCTAGTTTAAGCAGAATGGAATGTGTTGGAGAATGGTAAGATGCCTGCAGAAATCATCAGGACATGTAGAGAGACTACCAGGCTGTGTACTCAGGGACCATCTCAGAGCCCTGCAGCAGACACGGAATCAGGTTGTCACCACCTCTCCAGGCATCAGAAAGTCCTTCTGCCTCAGGAAGGGGATGCCACAAGCTGCTGGGTTCAGAGCCAAGGTCACCATGCTGTCTCAATCAGGCAGCATCCATTGCTTCCACAACCCTGCCTCAAACTTTCCAGAAAAAATAGATTCTGCGGAGACGCAGGATATTGCTACTGAAATAACCAAACACCTCCCCAACCCCGCTGGCAGAGGAAGCAAAGCCCAGAGTACACCACTTCCCTTCTCGAACTGAGCTGCAGAGCAGTCCTAAATGGTGGTCTCCAGTTTTCAGGCCTTCGTAACAGAAAGGCCTGTGAGGAGGCTATCGGAATGGGTGAGGGCACCAGTTCACCGTGTCAGCTCAGCGCCTGAGTAAGGGACCAAATGATAAGATCCAGGCTTGAGGGCTGGACAGATGGCTCAGTGATTTAAGAGCACTGGCTGCTCTTCTAGAGGACCTGGGTTCAATTCCCAGCACCCACATGGCAGCTCACAACTGTCTGTAACTCCAGTTCCAGAGGATCTGACACCTTCACACAGACTGATGACATACACACAAAACACCAATGCACACAAAATAAGAATAATTAAAAAGAAATTGTCATGAGGCCCTGTGTTTCAGCCATGTACATGAGTAACAAAGGAAAAGCACTTCCTAACAGACAACTAGAGAATATAGAAGATGAAGTTGTATGGAGAACATTTTATCATAGGGTGGTAGCCCTACCTTATGTTGTTCTGGGATATGTTGTTTGCAGTTACCATTGCAGTTCTGTAACCATTAACATAAGTGGTATGTAATAACACAGCACCCTACTGGGTGAAGTGAAGTTCTGGACTAGGTCCAGCCCAGTTAAAGATTTTCCACTAATCCCTTGGACTTCTGTCTTGATACTTGTCGCTAAACCTTTGAACTTCCTCTTTTTTTTTTTTTTTTTTTTTCTAATTTGGCCTATACATTTTCAGCGTCAATTTTCTTCATACCATGGGAGGATCCTACATTCCTTTTCCATCCAAGTAGCCGCCAAGATCAGACAAGATCATGTGTGTTCGGGGTGGTATGGCTGTGAATTCCACATTGCTTTTCAGAGTCCGAAGTTTCAAAGGATGCTTATCCCAGACCTCCCAGGGGATGCCACTTAGTATCCGTTCTGTGAACGGTTGGCATCTGGGATCTGTTTTAGGCCAGACGGCAGCTGGGACACAAGTCCCTGCATGCTCTTAGGATGATCATCTTGGTTTCCAGACCTTCACCCCCTCAAGTGGGACGTCCGAGTGCTCCTGAAAATTCTCATACAGATGGGAATGAGTGTTTGCCACCGAGTGCCTAGTACCTAATGTCTTACAACACGGTGTTCAGGTTTAACTAGGTTAATGTATCCTTGCTGGGCTGAGCGTTATTTGCAAATTAAAAAACAGGGTTTTATGGCAGAAGAAGGAAAAGTAGATAGAAGGTCAACATTTTGGAGATGGGGCCTGGAAGGATAGTCATCATCATAAGTAATTCCTTGGCTGCAAGTGATTAGCACCTTTCCAGACTTGTTCTGGTAAGGTAGGTCAACAGGAGGCTGTATGAAGCATTTTGTTGTGATCACAGATGTGCCCAGTCTGTGGCTCAGATGCTGTATGTGACTGCATGTAGCCCAGGATAACTGTGAATGGTACCCAGCACCAAATCATAAACTCACCTAAAACATGGGATTTGGGGGGGTTACTTGGTTTCAGGGTTCTCAGGCATGAACTTTGTAGATGAGCGAGGAATGGAGAGAAAGCCTTAGAGAGAAAGCAGTGTACTGTTGCCTCCCGGCGAGTTAGCCCTCTGGTTCTGTGGGTGCCAAGCCATCTCTGAGCACGTTGAAATAATGACAGAATACAGGGTTGGGTGGGTTCCAGGTGACTCGGACTTTCTGTGGTTGTGGAGGCCAGGCTCGTTCACCAGGCGGAGCATTTTGGATTTGCTGAAGATGAGAACATGATGAGGAAACATGACCGCATAGTTAGGAATTCAGTACTGACCTAGGCAGGGAATTGAAGGCATGACCGGCATAGGGTGTTTTTTTTTTTTTCCTATTTTCTTTCTTTCTTTCTTTCTTTCTTTTTCTTTCTTTCTTTCTTTCTTTCTTTC
Organism: Cricetomys ansorgei; assembly: GCA_026225945.1. Lineage (NCBI taxonomy): Eukaryota > Metazoa > Chordata > Mammalia > Rodentia > Nesomyidae > Cricetomys > Cricetomys ansorgei. The sequence continues at coordinate 4,132,848 of JAMJFZ010001871.1, forward strand.
TTTCTTTCTTTCTTTCTTTCTTTCTTTCTTTCTTTTTTTTCCAACTTGACACAAGAGAGAGTCATCTGGGGAGAGGAACCTCAGTTGAGAAACCTCAGTCTTCATCATATTGCCTGTAGGCAAGTCCGTAGGGCTTTTCTTGGCTAAGGATTGATGTGAGAGGTTACAGCCCACTGTGGTCCACAGGTGGACCTGGGTGCTATAAACAAGCTGAGCAAGCCACTAAGCTGTAGTCCTCCATGGATTCTGCTTCATGTCCTTCTTTTAGGTTACTGCCTTGACTTCCCTCCATAAGGAATTATGAACTGTAAGCCAAAATAAACCCTTTCCTTCCCATGTTGCTTTTGGTCATAATAGCAATAGAAGATACCCACAAGGATAAGTGCACCGAGGTCCACTCAGAGTGGATGCTTTTGGGGATTCTAAGGTGCAGTGGCATGGTAGGAACAGAGAGTGATGTGGGGTAAACAGAAGATAAAGCTAGAAATGGGGGGCTGTGCTCTCAGCTCCCCTCTTGTGATGTGTGTGGTTCCTGCACCTACAGGATGCCTGTCTCCATCCTCTTTGCTGATTGCAGCTCTGCCCAGGAACAGCTTCCTGAGTCTGTCTGTCTGTAAACTTGAGCTCACCTGTTTGCTTTGATTACATGATACATGGGTTCCCCCTTCTTCCCCAGAGAAGATTTATCGCTTTGGGTGATCAGCTATTGATGCCAGCATGGGATCGGAGTGACTTCTGTCCGTCCCCACCCCCGCCCCAGCCCCTCAGGGGATGGCTGAGGTGGAAGAAATCGAATGTTAGGGCAAGTGCTGGCTGAGCTGCTTGGCAGGTTCATGAGGCTGATCAGTGACCATGTCGTCGCAGTTTTGCAAAGCAGTCACATGAAATCTGATTGGATCCTTAGGGTGAAACTACAGCACGCCTCAGGAATGCTATCCCATTTCATAGATGGGGGAGCTAAGGCACCCAGAGATCACAAGTCTTATTCAGGATAGAACACCTGGAACAACTCATGGTCACGCCAAGCTGGGAGTCCAATCTGGCTCTGATGCAGTTCATTGCTCCCTGCTCCGGGCTAAACCTGCCTGCCTACTTAGACTTGCTTCTCAATAGGATTTATTATTATTACATTCAGCTCAGTAAATAATAGACCATGTGTTAACTTCTTCTATAACACCATACACATAAGACACCACACAAAAGCTAAATGACACACAACACCACACAGCACCATAATATACCACATACATAGCACCATAATACAACATACATCATACATTACGACACGCAGTACACAAACATATAACACAAAATACCACGTAACGATATACCACATACCACATAATACTACAAAGTACCACAACACAATACACCATACTATATAAAACACATGCCACAAAATTCAACATACCACTGTGCACTATGCTATATAATATGACACAAACCAGCAGCACATCGTACAGTAAAAATCACACCACATGGCACAATACGCCACCACACCATTCATGCGACACATAGTATAGTACATCACCACACCACACCATAGACTTATTATTCTAACTGCCATCACTCCGATCCTTTCTGCCCATGGGGAGTTCCTGAAAAGGATAAGCCTGGGCATTTAGAACAGACCTTAACCTCTCCTGACCTACTTCTGAGCCTGGAGAAACTTCTGCAGGGTGGCGTCATGGTGATCTGCCTTTGAGGTTGGGACTTTCAGTTCTCTTTAGATGTTTGGTTCAGTGGCATATCTCCCCCCCCCCCCCAGGAGTTTTCTGTGTCCAAGAAAACAGCTGGCACAATGTTAGCATTCTGGAAACAGTGTTTTAACCTTTTAACGTCTCAACTGCTTTCCACATTCAAAACTTTGTGCCTTGTGCCTTAACGGGTGTGTGTGTGTGTGTATGTGTGTGTGTGTGTCTGACTATATTTGAATGCTATTCCACTCTGCCCTGGTCCCCCTCACACCCTGGACCCAGGGAAGATGGAGGACCATCTTTACGCAAGTACCTTTCTTAAAGTCCCTGGTTTAGGGTAGGAGAGGGAAGGAACAAACAAGCTTGAGTTGGGTATTAGTCTGATAATCTTTAACTCTGACTTGGATCAGAGCATCCAGTTCCCTACAGTAGGTCCTTAGAAATGCTTCTTTACCATTACGTCTCCCTTTAGCATTGTGTCACAGTGGCTGGTTCCTCAACTGGAACCTAGTATTGGTTGGGAAAGGGGCAGAAAGTCTGGGCCTCTGGCCAGGTCAGTGGGCTTCAGTACACTGGGTCTCTGGGCATGTTTATGGAGAGTTTTTCGTACATGGAGCTGTGTGCCTGCTTATTTACCTTGACGGTGACCATAGGTACTTCATATGTATTTGACAATAAATAACGTTTCCGTGGGTTCTGGAAATGGTACAACTTGGGAAGCCATGGATTCATTGCATTTTCTACTCTTTACCACTGAGATGAGTAGGGATAGGGAGAGGGTGAACCCTCACAAAACTCATCATCCTGTCGCTCCTCATCCTGTCTCAGACATCGAGATGTTATGGGAATGTCTGTTTACTGTATTTTTGCTTAGTTTTCTTAGTTTAGGGATGCTGGCATGTCAAGCTTTGAGTGTGGGTCACTGACAGAGAAGGCTCCAGAGTAAACCAGTCTCCCCTGAAGACTGAGTGCATTCTTCTCATATCCATAAGTGGCTGGGCTTATTTGTATGCTAGGCATCACCATGGTGAACTATTGACTTGTCCCTGTGATTTGACAGTCCTTCGGTGGGGTCAGCCGTAGACCCGCGCCCCATCGTGCCTGTTCACAGACCCATTGGAAGTGGTGGCTGCATCCCTCAACCAGCGTGCCCTGAATTGAGTGGCTTTATCTTGCTGCTCCTGGCTTCTGGGTTCTGATGTTTTGCAAGCCATGTAGAGAACCCACCACCAGTCTTTACCTTTCTATCTACTTTCTCCGAGCCCTTCAGTTCCTCAAAGTTCTGTTTTCTCCTCCATATACCCTGGGCCGTCTGGAGGGATATATGGTCTCCCTTGGAACTTTCCAGAAGAGTGTCTTTATTCAATTTGACTGCTGCTATTATGTGGTGAAACATTCAATAAAAGTTGTGTGGCTACCGTTGGCTTTGGCTTCCCCCGCCCCTGTTAATTCTTTTTTTTTTCCCCCTTTTTTCTTTTTCCTTTTTTTGCACTGTCATCTATCAGTGAGAACAAACCCAAGCCTGATAATTTCTTGGCATATCCTGTGTTCAGTTAAGAATGTCAGCCGTCAGCCTGTGAGGAAGTTATTTCTTGAATTGTTTTTTTTTTTTTTTTTTTTACCTCTTGCCACGGCCCATAAAGAAGCAGGGGCCCTGCTCAGTCCTGTAGGCAGGTGATAAGGGGCTGTGGGAAGCTGCGGGGGGGGGGGGGGGAGAAGGAGAGTGGCCCCTCACCCTGCGATACCCCTGTGATGCCCCTCAGTGGTCGGCTGCATGTGCATCTCACGGTCAACTCAGGATTGCTGAGTTGGAAGAGGCAGGCAGGGGCCTTGTGGGGTTGCCAGGGTTTTCTTTGTTCATGAATTCAGTGCCTCCCTTACCCCACCCCACCCCCATCCCCTTTTTAGTTTTTGGCCTGGCAGCTTTAGAAATCCTTCCTTTGCTTTTTTTTTTTCTTTTCTCAAAGTATGTGCCCGTTGGATAAAAGGTTCCTGGAGTAGAGGGCCATATACTGAGTACTGGCTCTGAGATAGACTTACTGATGGGAGCAGGTTGTCATGAAAGTGAGTGGGGGTGGGGTGGCAAGGATGAGCCCCAGCAAATGCCAAATTGACTCTTTACCCGACTCCCCATCTACTGGGCTTATTAGCTGTTTGCTGAAAGGCATCCAAAGTTCTGTGGAGCCACCTACAATGGCATTAACCAAGTTGTGCCCTGCATCTTAAGCGCCTGGTTAAGGCCCTGGTACAGCAGTGGCTGGAATCAGTCCATGCTGGGCCCCAAGAGTGTGCATAAAGAAGCTTTTAACCCACAATGGGTGGCCAGGAAGGACTGGGAAGGCAAGGCTGTGGAACATGGGCAAAGCGTGTGGCCCTTGCTTCAAAGCACTTCGATTTGGCTGGGAGCCTTGCTCCCCGATGGCATTGGAACATAGAAAGCTCATCTTTCTTCTCTTCTAAGGGAGGGAGTTTGGGAACAGGCTGAGAAGCCCAGAAATGCTCAGCAGCCTCCCTCACTCTGTTCAGAGTGGCTTTCCAGACTTCTCTTGGGTGAACCACTGAGGGGAAGGGTAGTTCTCAAATCCCCACATGCTAAGTGAATATGGGTTTTGTCTTCTGGTTATTGATGTCTTAGGAGGCAGAGGGTTCTGTATTTGTGAGGGCCCTGGGTCCTGAATTTGCACACATTCTACCCCCAAGGTAAGAAATTGCCTAGTCATATCTCTGCATCCTGCCATTGCTGTGAGTATCTGTCTTTCTACTCCTCTCTTTTTGTATCAGCATTCATCAAGCCCCTCATCTATCAGCTGAGAGAAATTCTCTCTCTGGTGGCCTCTCTGCTTCCCCCTAGGCTCATGTGTGCTCAGGAATGCAAAGCAATATTTTGCTTAGCATTTTGGCTGCAGTTAATTTTATATTTTTTTCATGTGGGAGGTGGTTTTTCAGGATTCTGGTCTTCTGTGGCCCCCTTCTCTCTTTCCCTTCCTAGACAAGATTTCACTCTATTGCCCAGACTGGCCTTGAACTTGAGATTCCTCTGTCTTAGCCTCCCAAGTGCTGGGGTTTACAGGTATGTGCCACCACACCAATCTCTTGCTAGCCGTTTTTCAAACTGTAACTTTGAAGGTGTTTCTTCCAGATTCCTCTAATCCCCACAGCCCGTCGCCTCCCAAGCAGCAACAACTCTCCCGGTCCTCATAGTTCCCAGCTGCCTCTCTTAGAACCAGCTAGCACCATACCCTTTTTCTGACCTTTTGTCAGAAAAGGTGTCCCCAAGTGTCTCTAAGAGTGTGTCCCGAAGAGAAGGTAATACGTGAGTGGAATTATTTGAGTTCCAAGCTTGAGGTCTTGGGGAGTCATGATGGGAGTCGTGATTGCTGGGGGCGGGGACAGTGTTCGTGGAGGGAGGGTAGAAAAGTGCATAGTTGGAGCGCAGGGTAGGGTGGAGAGATGAGGAGGTTGGGAGCCCTAGAAACTGGGAGGGTGATTGGGGACTCTTGTGATTGGCTCAGTTGCAGATGTCTGTCTTCCTGATTGAAGGTGTTGGCTCACCTGCAGCACAAGTAGCTGCTCCCAGAGACTTGATAACTAAGGGACAGTGTGAGTTTAGTCAGTCCTCCTGCTAGGAAATGCTTGACAAGGAAAAAGTCTGATTAGAGGAGGTACTTCTGCTTTGTTTCTAGGTCTTTCTCGGCGCACATTGTCTTCTGGATTCTCAGAGCCTACTCCCCATACTTTCATACATTCCCTTGTCCTGAGTCCATTGGGGATGCAAAAAGTTTTAGGTGCTGGATAGGCTTAGAAGCAGCAAGCAGGGGCAGGGGAAGACAGTAGGGTGTTGTAGAGGATAAGATTTGAGGTCTAGGGAAGGATAGCCTCAATTCCAGCAAGTGTGAGAGTTGAACAGGAAATGAGCCCCCCTGAGCCACAGATGCCACTCAGGGAACAGCTGCGAGGGATGATCATAGTTTCAGAGGGATCCTGGGTTTCAAGAATGTGGATTTTGCCTAGGAAGACAAGGAGGGCCTCCGTGACGGGCAAGAGAAGGCTTAAAATAGGCTATAGATCTGCCTGGGTTCAGGCAGCTGCTTGTAACTTACTGACCGATGAGCCTTTGCCCACAGGATGGAGTCCGGTCTCCTTGGTTACAGCCTACAAGACTCCTGTGGTATCACCCTTGCTTTCGTCTCCATCCTTATCTCCCGGCAGATGTTCTTTTCCACTTGATTTCCACTGCAGCATTGTCAGACTGAAACAAGCGATGATATTTCATGCTTCTGTGGCTGTGCCTGGTCTGGCTCATTGTTTTCCTGAAAAACTTCTGTTCAACCCTCAGAACCCTAGTCCACTGTCTCCTCCCTGAAGCTTTCCATTCATCTGACCCAACATACCATCTTTGCTTCCATTTCTTTTGCATATTCACGCCATCGTGCGTGTGTTCCTTAGTCTTCTCTTCCAGAGCAGAGGCTCAAACCTTTTAGTTTGGGGTTCCAGAGCCTGGTAGTGACGTGATCTTCATCCTTAGTTAGTATTGAAGAATTAATAGGTGACATAGGCAATGGAAACTTGCCAATATATTTGTGAATACTATTGATTTCTTATCAGATGTCATCAGTGGGCTTTTTTTTACTTACAAAAGTGCTTCATTAGGTGGTCAAGTAGTAACAAAAGGAAGGGCTTGTCTGACTCAGTGTAGAGGGACCTGTCCATCACAGTGGTTTGTGCTTGCATCTCTGTGGTTATTACCCAGCTCTGGCCAGCTGTTTTCCTTAGGAACAAAGCCTTTTATCTCCTGCGAGCTCGTGCCCAGCTTCGCAATAAGGAGTGGGTGGATTACCCAAGAACAAGAGAGGAGAAGATGATGTCCAGGGACTCGGAATCATCTGCAGATTGCTTTTCTCTCCATACTCGAAGTACAAGGGTGAGCAAAGCCGATAAAAGCCCCTAATTCCATTTCGGAGGGGTAAATTGACCTCTGGCCTGGCCTTGGAGGCATGGTTTCTGGGTGGTGAATTTGACTACTGAGTCCCTATCCCCAACACCAGGTACGTCAGCAGACAGGGAGCCAGTGTGAGTGTGTGGAGGGAATAAAGGAGCTCTGCCCAGTGAATGAGGTTTAACTGGATGCACAGCTTTTTCTTCTGTGATGAAAGGGACTTGATTTTGTAAAGCAGTTGCCGAGTGCAAGGTGGGCTTGGCTGCCATTCCAAGGGCTCCAAGGGTTGACAATACCACGATCATGCGTGGCCTGTGGAAGGCAGTGGCTTTAACTGCTTTCACCTCCAGGTCTCTGGTCTTCCTGTCAGAAGTGCTCCTCAGAGAGAGTGAGGCACTGGGCCATGTGACTGATTTCCTAGCCCTCTACAGTGAGTGCAACAAACAAGTTCCCTGCACATTGGCTGGCAGATATGGCTCCCCCATTGCCTCTTAACCTCAGTAAACAGCCAGCCAGACCAGTTAGTGGGAGACAGACGTGCATGGCTTCTCTGTCTGGTTTGCCTGGTGCAAGCATCCTTCCAATGGAGCAGACCTCATGGCTATAAAACATCAGTAATGTTGCACATTTAGTAAAGTTCCTGGATGGCCCAGTGTTTTTGATTGGTAATGTTTTTACTCTGGGGGTTGTTTCCTTTCTCTCTGTGTTTACCCCACTGGAAAGTCAAGTTTTCTTTTATGTGAGAATTTATAGAAATATGTTCCTGGCACAAGCAGAGCATGGGTGCATTAGGATATTGGTGCAGCAGAGAAATATTACCTCCAAGGCACAGATAGCTTTATCTCTCCCCCAGAATGACCTTCCTAACGGGGAACAATTTGTTCCTCTCTAGAAGGTCAGGAGCTGTGGAGGTGAAAGCAGATAAAGCCACTGCCTCTCGTAGGCCAAGGCTGTGTTCTTTATGCCAGGGTATCCTCAAACCTCCAAATGGTTGCCAAGGCTTCTGCTAGAGGTGGGCCCTTCCAGGGTGGTATGTGGGGAAAGCTGAAGAAAGTCTGTGTAATTAGTTACTTAGTTTGTGGAGCGTACTTCCTGCCTCCACAAGTGCTTTTTATTCTGTTTGGTACTGGAGACAGGAAGGGAAGGTTTGACCCTCATCCTCCAACAGCCCGAGGTCAGAAGAAGGAGTGGAGGAATGAGGAGGTTTGTGCCTGCCATTTCAGCCCCAGTCCCGAGCTCAGCCCGTTCACGTGCTGATTATTTTACTCCTCACCACCGTTTTTTTAGAAAAGGAATGTGTGCTTAACGTGCGCTCGCACATACAGTTCCTTGTTATATAGTCCAGGCAGGTCTAGAACTCTTCGCCTCCTTGTTTCGGCCTCTTGAGAACAAGGATTCTAGCTTGCTGGAACGTCTGGTGGCCTTCATACTTGATTTCGATCTCATTTCTTCTCTGAGAAAGTGGAGCTTGGGGCCTGGAGAGATGGCTCAGTGGGTAAGAGACTGGCTGATCTTCCAGAGGCCCTGAGTTCAGTTCCCAGCAGTCACACGGTGGCTCAGAACCATCTGTAATGGAATCAGATGCCCTCTTATGGCATGCAGGTGTACACACAGACAGAGCACCCATACCTTAAACAAACAAACAAATTTAAAAAGAAAGAAAGTGTAACTTGGTGACTTTGTAAACCCTTGGCAGAAATTCTTCCTCTTTCTGGTCTGACTGCTACTTGGCCTGCTCAGGGTGCTGGGATTGGTCCTGCTCCTGCCCTCTCCCCGATTTCTGAACCTGGTGCTTTTACCAGAGCTTCAGTGGCCCTTGGGCTTGAAGACAGTCACTTTGCGTCTTTTTGAGGGGTGAAACAGTTAAAAATGGAGAGAAACTTTTAGCATCTGCCTAAATGCAAACACTTCTTTGGGTTCCCCTTTCTCCCTCCTACTGGTAGGAGTTGGGGGAACCACGCCAGCACTTCCTATAGGGACAAGAGGGGTTGATTTTTTCCCCCCCTCCTGACAGTTGAAATTTATGACTTAACAGAAGGTCGGATGTTTCAGAGACCACTGAGCCAAGCAATGTGCTTATCTCTCTTTATGTAATCCTTGCCTCACTTTCCCCTACTCTTAGGATGTTTCTAGAACAGTATAGAGCTGGAGGCAGGAAGGGGTTTGGGATGGGAAGCATGTCAGTCGGTAGTACTAGTGTCCAAGTGTCTTCTTCCCGCTTCACAGCCTTTTGTCTAAACCTTCTTGCTAGCGTTTAAATGGCTCGGCCTTCCATCTTGACCCTTCCAGAAGATCTGTTTTTTCTCCTTATCAGCAGAATCGAAGAGCCCCTCCCCTGTTAAAGCCCTGTGGAGGTTCTGGCCTCTGGCATGGCCTGTGAGAGCTTTCCTGCCTCATCTGCCCGTGTGCCCTCTACCACACCAGCAGCCATTGTGCCCACTCTTGTTTGCAGCAGAAGATGCTCGGACTTCTGCCTTGGAGCCCCTTAACTCTTGGGGAACCGTAACTCTCCTAGGTGTCCCGGGCTGACCTTCAAACTTCAGACCACGCCCAACCCTGTGTTCCAAAGCTCAGTCTCTCAAGTTGGCTGTGAACATCTTTGAAGTGGGGTTCTGATCAGTTCTGATCAGTTTGCATCCACCAAGCCTAACGCAGTGCTTGGCCCTTAGAAGACATTTGACAAAGAAGGACTATGTCTTGTTATCAGAGATGACCTTTGCCCCATCTTTTTTTTTTTTTAAACCTTGTCTGTGTTCTCACTCTGCTGGGGTCAGTACACATCTCTGGAGAGTTTCCTATGGGCTGGGTGCTTTAGCATACTTGTCTTGTGGGTTCTTGCAGCAGTTCCCAGAGCTGCTGTCCCCACCTACATGTGCCCACTTAAACTGCACATCTAGGGGAGAGGCTGAGCTGGGGCTGTGACCCCACTCTTCCTAGTTCACACTTGCTGATGGCTTCTGCATTTCTAGATGTTCATCTTTCCCCCTTTGTGTCCTGTAATGGTAATGATGGAAGGGAGCCTGACCACGTATCCTGCCTCTTTTCCTCCCTGACGATGCCCAAAGTAGCCCCTTGCAGAGCCCTGGCTACACATTCTGATCTTTTGGGATGTATAAAGAACTGTTGGTGCTGGGGTCTGCCTCTGGACCCCTGAATTGGGATTCACTGAGGGTGGGGCTGGGCAGGGTCTATTGGCACTAAAGTGGCAGTCTGGGCAGAGCAGTCTGCACGACAGGAGCACCAGTGCCAGTGTGCACAGCCCTCTCAGTGCTGCGGATTAGGTAAAGCGCACTCATCAGGAGCTGATTGCCACGTACATCTAAAATATGGTAATGACGGTAATCAGGGCTAAGGGTTAAGGCTGCCATTTGTTCTTTTCATGAAATCAACTGGAGGGCTTGGGGGAAGGGGTGCAGGGGCTTTAGAACCTGCCAAGCAGCAAAGTTTTTATCCTGTCTCTAAAGAGGAGCAGGCCAGGTTGTTCTATAGATGACTCCCAGAGTACCAGAGGGATGGTTCTACAGTTCCTCTCTTGGGCAGTCTTCAGGTCCAGTGGCGTCTCCCAAAGCATGGCCTGCCTCAGTTCTATATCTGAGGGCCTGTCATCCTTACCGTGTAACTGATGTGTCTTTTTCAGCACAGCTTCTCGACCCATCCTTGGTGTTTCCTAAAGGTCATTGTGGAGGACAGAGAGACCCACCACAGATAGGCAAAGGACCAGGCATGTATTTTTGATCATGAGGTGGCTTGAAACTTAATTTCCATGTAGACACCATCTACCACCCTGGTGGTATCTGTATAATGTTTGGGAGAAGAGTTGTTTGAGAGGTGGAAAGGGATGCTCTGAGCCTACCGTGACTGTGTGTTCAAACATCCTGATACCTGTACATGACAGGAGGTCTCAGGGAGGCTGTTTATATACACAGGCTCAGTCAAGGGATTGGGTTTTCCTTAATTTCATTGTTGGAGGAAGTAGAAAAATCAGTCAGTCAATCAACCAATCAGTCTCTGTCCCTCCCCCATGCATGTGAATGCTCAGTTATAATTTTCACAGTAGGGAGTGGTCTCAATTGTGTTATTTAGGCTAGGATCTTAGGCCCATTTGATAGAAGGCAGCGCGTGAGATTCAGAGCTATGAGGGAGCTTCTCTTCATGTGTACACTATACAGAAATGTGCTCAAAAAGACAGGCACGGGTAGACTGACAGGATAGCTTAAACTTGTTCTAAATGACTGGGGCTTTAAAAAAAAAAATCTCTCTGTGCAGAGTTACTCCGGGTCTTTACCACCACCCAGGGCATATTTAGAAGGATTTCTCTTTGAGTGGGTGCTGAGGTGAGCACAGGCACACGGAAGGGTTTATGGCAGTCCACCACCCTGCCTGGCTTCCCTTCTCCTATTTCCCCCAGTGTTTTATGAAGAGTCGCCGTGGCTGCCTGGCTGGGGCTCTGAAGGTGTCTCTTTTGTATGCAGGCAGGTACGGTTTCCTCGTAGCTTCACCCCGGGAAAGGGTGTTTGCTTAATTTAGCCTAATGCCATGGCTCTAAAAGACAGCCGGCTTTAATTGCAGCAACGTATTGGTAATTGTTGAAACTCTGGAGAAAGTTTTAGGTGCCTTCCTCACAGTATTAGGGTGTGTGTGTGTGGGGGGGCTCCAGGGATGGAGTGGCGGAGAAGCTGTCTGTGGGTACCCAGCAGCTTGGATGCCTGTGGCAGGGATGCGGGCCAGCTAGCTACCACACTAGGCGTCAGTTGATGTGTGGACCACGCTCCTTAATTTCCTGTGCCTTTCCGAAGCAGCTCTCATCTCCATGCCTTTTCTGTTACCGCCCCCAGCCCCGTAGGATTCAATGCCACTGTCTAGGATATTACTCTCTGATATGATCTGTGGACAGGTCACCCCTGTGGCTGCTGCTTTTCCCCAAGGCTAAGAGGAAGTAGTATTTTTCAAATGAGTCTGGGAGGGAGCCTCGGTAGAGGGTTTCTGGGAATGAGGGTGGGGTGTGCGAACGCCCCAGGAAAGCACCGTGATCGTTGCATTATGAGATCACGTCCTCCTGTCACTGAGTTACTGTTGTTTTAATCAGAGGTAATGTTGTAACCTGACTATGGTGTATAATTGTGTGTAAATTATATTCCAACCCCATATAGATGAAGGCTATTTTTTTTCCTTCCCATTTTAAAGCTATTTAGAGGGAATGCCAAATTGTAGCTTGAACCCTAGTGCTCCCTGGCAGATAGCTCTAGACAGGGAGGGAGAGAACACAGAAACATTGGCAGGTGGCTTTGCAATTAGTTTCCCCTGAAGTTAAATTAATTTCTGAAATAGGCAACATAAAATATTGTTACTTATACTTTTTCCCTCCCGGTGTGCGACTGTGGGCGGGTGACTTGAGGCACATGGAATTAAATGAGGACGGAACGGAAGGGAGTCCACGGAGAGCACTTTCTTGGGTGCTTGGGTGGCTCCTAACCTGTTAGCATTCAGGTTCTCAGGTTAGGAACCTCTCAAGCTTGAATTTGGACAGTTTTACTGAGGTAGAAGTCAAACGCCATACAAATTGAGTGTTGAGACATCCAACTTTAGTGTTTTTAAGCATATTCACAGATAAATGTACCTACCCATCCACCTCCACAGTCATTTCAAATCGTGTTCAGAATGAAATCCTGAACTCTTTTTGGCCACCACTGGCCTTTCTGGATCCCCTCCCCCCAGTCTGCCTGGTGCCCCTATCAAGTTCCCTTACAGACTCTCATGCATGGAATCATGTATGTGGTCTGTGGCAATGACTGGCCTCTTTTATTCAGCATGAAGTTCTCAAGACTCTTTGTATGCTGCACCTGTCAGCACTCTCTTCTTCTTCCTGCCAAATGCCATTCTGTCATCTGGACATTTTGCTCATCTGTCCATTGGCTGACATTTGGTTCTTTGCTTTTGGGCCTCTGCTAATATGTGTGTAAAACTTTTTGGCTGGAAGGGTGTTTTGGATTCTTTTGAGTATGTACTGAATATTGGAGTTGCTGGGAAGATTAGCCAGCCTGTTCCCCAAGACAGGAGAGCCAACAGAATCTAGCTTGCCATTTTTACATCTTTGTTTTAAAACTAGAAGAGCCAGAAGTCAGACTTATTTCTTATGGCACTCTCAGTCCTCCATTTGTGTCTTGCCTCTGGGGAGGAACCCAGAGTCAGCACCATCATAAATGAAAGGGCAGAGACTTCTTGAACAGAAGGGGGAGGGGCTTTGACTGCCATCCACACTGAATACTTAATGTCCTTATCTGGGAAGAGAGACCTGTCATCGGACTGCTGTGAGCCTTTGTAAGGTAACTTGTATGAAGGGCAGAGACCAAGCCAGGCCCCCAGAGAGCTCTATGCTTGGAAGGGGACACCCTGAAAAGCTTTTCCTTTGAGCCCAAGAACCTTGAATCATCTCTCTGATCTGCTAGGCAATAGTCTAACCAGATGCAAACTCTGGTGCTTCTTTCTCATGTTTCCAAGAAACTGACCTCCATGCTCAGAGCCTGAGTTGCCTCTCCTTCTCCCTGGGTTCTGCTCTCCCTGCACCAGCCTCCTATCAGGCACCTTTGAGGGATGCCTGTCTGTGGCTTCTGCTCCAGTGAGTCTACGCTGCTTTCTTTTGGAGAGCTGATTCAGATTGTCACACAAGTGGGAGTTTCTTCCTCTCTTCCATAATGTTGGAGAGCTTCCAGGCAGAATCTGGCTCCACTGTTACCCCAGAAGATGAGACAGTAGTGTTCCTTTCCTGAGTGGACCTGTGTGTGTGTGTGTGTGTGTGTGGTGTGTGGTGTGTGGTGTGTGTGGTGGGGCACAGATCACGCACAGGTGGTTTACACGACAGAGATGCATTCTCTCACAGTATAGAAGCCTGATCTTTGGGCGGCAGGTGGAAGACTCTGACACCCTGAAAAGGCCTCTCTGCAGGTTTCTGGTACTTGCTGGCATCATTCTGACCTTCCCTGTCCTCGCACAGCCTCCTGCTTCCCACATATCCTCTTCAAACAAGGGTACCAATCACTGGACTGAGATGCCCACCCACATCCTGGATGATAGCACTGCAAGAACCTTAACCTTTGCTACCTGGAGACACCTTTCCAAGTAAAGTCACACTCTGAGGTCCCAAGTAGACGTGAGTGTTGGAGGGACCCTATTAAGTCCACCAGTCTGTTTTCTACCCATGACTCTAGAAATGAGTCTTTGGAGAAGACCTAGTGCTTTCCCTGAGGTCTAGTTCCATATGGTAAGGGTGCTTCTCCGGATTCAGTGCGATGGTGGTAGAAGTAGAGGTGGTGGCAGTGGCAGAGATAGTGGCTAAGAGGTGATGGTGGTGGTGATGGCGAGAGTGGTATTTCTGTGTGGTGTGCATAAAGAAAGATGGGAAAACTCTGGGATGCTGGGGATGGGGTGGCAGATACTCATGAGGCAGAGACAGGTAGATCTGAGTTCAAGGCCAGCCAGGTCTAAAGCCAATGCTACATGGTGAGACAGTCTCAAACCACCACCACCACCACCACCACCACCACCACCACCACCACCACCACCACCACAGCATCACCACCTACCCACCTACACCGAAACAAAATTGGAATAGAAGAAAGCTTGTCCCTTGGAAGAACACCTTAGGAAGTGGGCCTGGAGCCCTGGGTAGTGGTGGTGGGAGTGTTCTGCACCCTCAGTTCACACGTTTTCCATATAAAGCCTTGGCTAAATTCTCAAATGCAGAGGGGACACTATCGTATGGAGAGTCATCCTTGACTTTGGATCCAGCGAGCACTACGGTCTCCACTGTCACTTCGGTTAATGGATAGAAAGCCTGTCTAGGCCCTGGACAAGTAGTCCTCTTTAGTATACACCTTCCCTTTAAGTAGAAGATGATTCTTTTTGTTGGTGCTGAATTTTTCTGTCTACGTGATGGAGGTGATGGATCGGATGTTTTTCGAGATCCCACCCCATGCTAGTGCTCTGACACCTATCTTGGGCTTTCTCCATCATAGGGTTTCCAAGGGTGAGAGAATACGGGAGAAAGAAGCCTGGGCTTTTGGTAGTGAAGATGGCTCACATTTTCTACCCAGGGGACTTTGAACTCTTTTCCAGCATTTGATAATAGCAAGAGTTTACTTGATTTCTGAGAGCCTAAGCCCGCTGAGGGCTGCCGGGGCCGCTTCCTGCCTTTGTGTGTGCATCTGTTGGGTTTAAGAGATACTTGGATTTTTTGCTTTGTCTTGCTTTTTCTTTTGAGATTGCCAGTATCTTTGGGCCAATACTATTAGAGCTAGCTCCCCCCTTCTGTATTTCCTTAAGTGCAATTCCCCCTCACCACCATCACCCCACTCTGCTCTACAAATGTACGTGCACATGCTTGCACATACACACTCACCACACACTCACCCCACACATACACACACTGCACACACCATTTGGTTTATCTTACTTTGCAGAAACATAAGCAGTAGCCAGGAATGACAACTAATGCCTGTGGTCCCTGAAGTTGGGAAGGCTGAGGCAGGAGAATTGCCACAAGTTCAAGCTTGGACTATAGAATAAGAGCCACAAATGGGCACTCACTCTGAGTGATCATTTCAAATGGAGGCACAGGTTATTTTTAAGATAATTTTTAGAACTTACCAAAAACAAAATAACAAAAAAACAAACAAAAAATCAAAGCCCACCTCAACCCGACATACCACCAGCTCTTTAGCTAGAGGCAGGAAGGTGGGGTGTCTTTGCAGCTGTAGTTAGCAGCTGGCTAAGGCCACATGTAAACAGCAATTTTCGGAACTGGCATGCATGCTGGGGCTTTTGTAGCGCCAAGGGGTGTGTGGAGAGCTTTGGTGTTTAGTTAAATTATGGGTCTAGATACAAAACTTCACAGCGGGGCCTTGACCATTCCCTGCTTCCCTATGTGCACACAAGCTGGAGATCACACACACACACTCACTCACATACAAATACACATACACACACACACACATTCACTCACATACACACATACACACACATTAACATACACACACACACTTCTACCACCTACATACCTCTTCCCAGAGGGGCATGTTAAACAATAGAGAGGCATCTTGGGAAGCCTTGTAGTTGTAATCCCAGGGGTACAGGGCTCTTGGATAGGTCCCTAGGGTCCCCAATAGTGTAAAGCACTTCAATATAAATGCTTCCTGCAGTCCTCCACCAAAACCCCCAACCAGGGGAAGTCTAAGGTTAATTGCCTGGAGATTTTGGACTGAGCTCCCAATGGCTTTTCCATCTCAGTGCACTGTGGGAGCCAAGTGGCGCCCATGGTCATTTTGGTGTGCTGTGGCCAGTGTTCAAGACCCCATGCGTGGAGACTGCTGACGTCAAGGCTGCAGGAAGACGACACAGGTGTTTCATTAACTGGGTGGGAAGGATTTTTCATAGCTTAGATGAGCATAGATCTGGAGACCAGGGCACACTTCTTCCTATTCACCTCATGGTTTCCAAGGTCAGAGGAAGGTTAAGGCTTGGAGGGCTACTCGATAGTTTTGAGAAATAGAGGACTAGAGTGACCCTGAGCGCACAGCAGCACACTCCATTACACATGAACATACAAGTGCAAACTTCTACACGTGAACCTTGCATGGTGTTTATGTGAATGTGAAGACTTCTGCTGGGTTGCATGGGGAGCCTGAGCACAGCATCCAGGCCCTGCCTGCTTCCTGCCCTCCTCAGTAGCCATGGAGATGGACGGGAAAGAGAGGGAGGAATGTGTGATTGCAGGTCCTCTGCCTCCTGAGTCCCTCACCAGAATGCAAATCGCCGAGCCGTCTACAGTCCATTTAGCGGTAATAGTGTCAAGATTCGCCAAGTAGATCACCCCATTGCCCACCCCAGATGCTCTGATGAGAGAGGTCATGATGCACAGCCCACTGTCTCCTGGCCATGCTCCCCTCTCCTAAAGCAGCTAACCAAGCGTTGCACCTTTCCCCTCTGGCTTTTTCCATGTCTGGAAGGTTCTGATGGAACCAGCTTTTTTTTAGTGTTTGCTGAGGAGAGAGAGCCATCACTCCATCTGAGCCGGATCCCAGAGAGGATGTTTTAGTAACTTGCATGTTTTGGTGCATTGTCCAGGGTCTGGATCTTCTCATCCTTTCAAAAAAAGAGGAGGGTTTTTAAAGGCTTTGGGGGAGCCTGTGTAGATTTATAGCTGGTTGCCTGTCTGTCTCCATGTTTAGGGCTCTGTCTTGGCATGCTCACAGCTGCCAGGCAACAGTGGAAAGGGTATGAAGAAATCTTTTCATTTAACCAGTTGCTGAGCTTTGGTCGTTTGGATGAAGACAGGGTGGTCGGTTTTTCTTCTCTGGGTTCCCAAGAATGTTTGCAATCTAGGTAGCCCTGCGTTGCCTGTCTTTGATCAGTGAGGAGACGACGGGGTTGCTTACACAGAAGGTCCAGTTAGAGGTGCTTTGCAGTCTCCACTAGGATGCATCTGAGGTCACGTTAACATTTCTTTACAGATATTTAATTACTTGGTTGGACTTTAAAAATGAAACGGAGGGGGCGGGATTAAACCATAGGATTATCAGATATTACACAGAGATGCAAAAGGGAAGAGGCTTTTGAAATTACTGGAGTTTGGGATGGGATGATAGGAGTTGATTTTTTTTTTAAAGACCTAGTTGTACAACATGTTTTTCTTCTGTACATTTATTTTAAGTGTAAAGGATGAATTTAATAATTGGCTCTGGGTTCAGTTATAGTGAACGTTTAGCGGTCATCTTCTTCAGTGTGCCCCGCCAGAGTCTTCGGTATATGGTATTTAACTTAGGTCTCGTGGGAGCTTGAGTGCTAAGCTAATTATCATAGTTCCATTTTATAGTGGATTGGATTCCATGTTCTCTTAGAGTGTACGCTCCTGTGCCCAGCACTTAATGGGTCTGTTGAGTGAATACATTAGCGAAGTTAGGGTAGTAGAATTTGACCATTAGTAAGTAGAGAAAGAGTTTGAAATCCGCATTAGTTAGCTTTGTTCATTGCTTTGACCGCATGCAACTTGAGGGAGCAACGGTTTACTTCTGGCTTGAGGTTTAGCATGGTGACCTGCAAACAGCATAGGCGGGTTGGCTGAGTTTGAGAATACACGAACGTGTCTGGGTTCGTTGTCCTTTTCCTTTTTCTCTTTTTATTTCTTTGGGACCCTGGCATGGTGCTACCCACATCCAGGACAGGTCCTTCCCTGCCTCGTTGCTGTCTAGTACCTGTCAGTCAGCGTTAGAAATGCTCTCACAGACATACTCAAAGGTGTGCTTTACTGATGTCTCTCGCTCTCTCAGTCCAGTGAGGTTCACAGTAGAGATTAGCCATTACAGGGCCTTGATAGAGCCTGACCGTCGAGGACATCTTGGATGTCAGGAGGACCTTGTGAATAGGTGAGAAAGGAGAGGAAAGTCAGCAGCAAGACGGGGTTGCAGCCAGTTCATCAGGAGTGCCTGGGAGGTGGGCACTGCATTTTGGATTCTGGCAGGATCTTTTCTAGAATGTCCTCACATTGTCAGCTCATCTTTAGTCATCAGAGAAGAGAAAACCAGTAAACCACACCTTTAGATCCACAGTGGCCCTATGCAGCAGGAGGAAGGAGCCCGCAGCGCGTGGCCATTAAGACAGTGTCCTCTTGGAACAGTGCAGAAAGCCCATGCTCTAGTTTGGGATCAGCCATTGGCCACGAGGTCCATGTGCCCACTGGGAGCTGCCTGCCAAAGCCTGAGCCTCCTCAAGTCTGGATGCCTCTTTCTGACTCAGTCTTGGACTCGTGAAGCCTGGGTGGCGTGGGTAGCAGGTGGCATTTTGTGGATCTGTTACAGTACCTTGTGGGGTAGAGGAGAGAATCCAGATCCCGGAGAGTGAGTCCCACCTAGAGTCACAGGTGCGATGAGACACTGAAGCTGGACTTGTAGTGACTTTTCTCTTCCAGCATGTCATTGGTGCGCCCTGGGCGTGCGGCATGGCACTCGGGTGATCTGTTGTGGGGGTGTTGATTCATTCATTCACTTATCAAATATTTTAAGAGTCGGTGGTGACAGCTATCCAGGAAGGTGTGGCACCTGTCCTCTATCCTGCACCCAGCTATAATAGCATAGATAACATTTATTTTTATTGTTTTAAGTCAAACTGGTGAGACTTGGTGCTCACTAGATTTTTGTACTTTTTATTAGATGTTTCTTATTTACTTTTATTCTATTTTATTTTATTTTATTTTTGAGACAGGATCTTGCTATGTAGTCTCTACATAGCCTCCAATTCTGTCTTCCTTCAGAGTAGTGCTGGGCTCAGAATTGTGTACCTGCCTTTAAGTTTATATTTTTGACATGAAAACCCCTACTAACACATATTCCAAATTCAATCTTCTCCTTGATTATTTATTCCTCTTACAGAACTTTTGGTCCTGGCCCTAAGCAGCTTATATGATATGGCCTTTTCCCTTTCCTTTGGAGATGGTAGAATTATAAAATGTGGGCCATATTTGCCAATTTTGGCAATCACTGAATTTCGGTGTTAGCTTCTGTCTGCCTGACCCTGTGGGTGTAGTAGAGGTCCTGCAGAGCCAGAGCCTGGATATTCAGCGGAGAAAGTGGTTTATTGTGAATCAGGAACCTAGTGTGTGTGTGTAAGCCGTGTACGGACGCAGGGTCAGGTGACTTCTGAGGAGGTGAGATTAGCAACAGGCCGGCTGGGTCAGAAAGTGAATATTTTGGAGTTAGAAGAATGTCACGGAAACTCGGAAGATCGTTGTAACTTGCCGTGGGAAGATCTAGGAGTGGAGAGGCATTCCAGGGAAGAAGACCTGTGAGAATAGAGGCTTGCAAACCTGGGGATTAGTGGGGCTGGCTAGGGTTGTTCATGGTGAGCTGCAGGCAGTCCTGAGGGCTTTGAAGGAGTTCTGGGCAGAGCCTGCAGGGTGGTCCCTGAGTGCAGGGTCAGCACCTGCCTCGTCTGCAGGCACAGGCCAGCCTGAGAACAGCTGAGCGTAGAAAGTCCACACCTCATTTCAATTGTGTGTGCAACTTTTTTTTTTTTCTTAAGTACTGGGGATTAAGCCAGGGTCTTGAACATTTGAAGCAAGAGCTATCCCTAGTCCTTAGATATTCAATCAAAACTACTTTATTAGTTCTTTGAGAACTCCCTGTGCTTTGACATGTCTATGCCCCTTCTTGCCAGCTCCACCCTCTTTCTCTACCCATCTGACTTTTTTTTTTAACCCCATCAAGACCAATTTGTGCTGCTCACATCTTCTTGGGCACGTGGTCTTAGCTGACAAGATTTTGGCCACTATTTGAGCATCGTCTTTATGTATCTAGCTGTGTTTTGTTTGTGTATTAGATTTTAAAACAGCCTGTGGTGGGATTTTTCTCGATAGATATGCTAATTTGAAGCCATGTTTTGTGGCCGCAGAGGTCCTGGGGTCCCTCTGTTGTCAAGTTCCAGGCAGATGCCTGAGATGTGCAGAGTGGCGGACTCCAGCGTCCTTAACTGTCCGATGGTCTGGTCCGTGAGGGTAGCACAGGTTCCAACTGCCTTCCTGGAAGATACCGAACAAGGCTTGTTGCAGTCCCTTATCTATTACTGCTTCTGATTACCTGGCTAACCTTTGCACTCCTCTTGTCCTCTCTTGCAGATGGTCACAAGAACAAAGAAAATATTTGTAGGCGGATTATCTGCGAACACCGTAGTGGAAGACGTCAAGCAGTATTTCGAGCAGTTTGGCAAGGTAAGCGCCACACATGGGTGGACAGTAACCACTCACGGGAGCTGGTGGATCCTCAGATGTGGCTTCCTAGGCCTCTGCTATAGCTGTAGCTTCTAGAACTTGGTCCTTGAACTTCCCTGTCAGGATTTACGTGAAACTCCAGGAGCTGCAGTGCAGGAGTCCGGCTTGTGGTTGGCGTGGTGCCTCGTGCGCCTGCAGGAGCACACAGAGTGGCCTTTCAGTACTGTTTAGCTGTCATTTGCCAGCCACATGGGGCCAGGACTGGGGAAGGATGTGAGGCTGTGACTCACAGGGCACAGGCGCCCACAGAAGCTGTGAGAGGTAAAGGCCTGTGAGCCAGTGATGGAATCCCTTGTTCTTTGTGTTTCTGGAAGATGACATTCCGAAATGAGGGTCCCTGGGCCTTGGGAGCAGAACATTTCCCTGTTCAGTGCCTAGGGAGACTTGAGAAAGATGTGGCTGTACCCGTCATCATTCTGACCTGAGTGCCATGAGCAAAATAGTGCCCTGAGGTAGGCTGTCAGGACTAGGAGTCCTCATTCAGAAGTGAAGGGTGGGGGTGGGGGCAGATAGACATGTGAGGTGAATCCATCTGTGGGTGACAAAGAGGCAGTAGCACGTGAGTGGGTTCTTCTGGAGAGTGGCATCCTCTTCAGATGTCATGCTGCCCTGTGTTGGGCCTTTATGTGGTCCCCTTTCTCTGACTCAAACAGAAGACACAGATTGAAGGAGGTTGGCAGGTCATTGGCTCCACTTCCTGTCTCTTTGAGTAATTGTGGATGTTGTTATGGGAGCCTAGGCACGGCTCCTTCCACCCTAGGTCTGTGTCTTCCCTGCTGAAAGGTTGACGTGGCTGAGCTCCGTGGTATCCTGGGAGTGCACAGTGCCCATTCTAAGCTCTTATCATTCATTTCCTCCCACGGTGGCTGTCCTGTTTGCCATGGGCCAGGACAAGGGCACCGCCACCCACTAGTTGGCCTGAAGGTTCTGTGCTTTGTTTACTTGTCCGGGGCGGTGGACAGCCATGACTCAAGCCCCATTTGTGTCTCCATGAGCCACTGCCTGAGATGAGGGCCATGACCTTTATTTAGCTTTGAATTGAAGATTTTTTTCCTCATCTCTTGTATTAATCAATTTCTGCATGGATGAGAGACCATGCAACAAGGAGAAGAGAGCCTCTTCCAGTTCAGCTCTGCGTTGGAAATGACATGGAATTGCCCAAGCCGGGTGGGTTTTGAAAGAGGCCTTCCTCACAGTCCTCCTCACCTTCCCCTCTGTGGGCTGATTCATTCTGGGGTGGCTCACAGCTAGGGCTTCTCCTTCCAAGAGCGATTTATGGCACTACGGGTGAGAATCTATCACTGGCACCTCCCTGCCTAGGGAGAAGGATTGGAAGTAATTAAATGAGACAAGTCCATCTTGCACCACACTCTGTTGGAGGGTGGGCCCTCTTCACTGGCTTTCTGTCTTCAAATGAGTCCAGGGGTAGTGTTTGCAAACACGAGGTGGGATTTCTTTTTCGAGCCATAACCTGCCTTGGAATCTCATGGGCCCATTTGCAGGAGCCTGGGAGATTGCCGCTGCCTAGATGAACTGTTAGTGTATTCCAGACAGGCTCGTACTTGCCGCAGACGGCGCATCCCTGCCCACCACCAGCCTTCCTCTCTTCCTTCTCAGATCTCTCCCTCCTCCTTCCTTTCTTTTGTTTTGTTTCTCATGAGCACCCAGAGAGTCAGCCTTAGGATGCTCTGCAAGCTTTGGCCATTCCTCAGGGCTGTTCCAACACCACCTCTAGAACAGTTGTCCCTTTGTCTTGGAAGTAATCACAGACCATCTTCTCTAACGTGGCACTCGCTGGGCTGGGTGCCGCCAGGTTAATCGTGCAGTAATATTTGTGGATTCAGACAGGATGCATAAACTTTCGGAGTGTTTTATTAAGGGACTAAGGAGGCTTCTGAATGTTTCAAACCCGGTAACACTCTCTACTCCTGTGCTAGCAGCTCGGTTCATTTTATATGCTCTGAGTATTATCTGGGCTTGCCTTCCAAAGAGCTTATTTGTCAGTTGCTGGAGTCTAGTGTTCCGACTGTGGCCCCCTGGGCAGAGTTCACCACCTCTCAGGATTCTGGTATTTGAATCAAAATCAAATGATCAAAGTAGGGAGAGTCTCCTGCTAGGCCTTGAGGGGCATGAGTAAAACCAGCAGCTGCAAAAGAAGGTAATGGGTAAATTGACAGACTAACTTATTTGTGTGTGTGTGTGTGTGTGTGTGTGTGTGTGTGTGTGTGTGTAGACTCTACAGGAAGCATCTTCACATCTTCCACACACATATATTCCTGTGTGAAGTTGTTTGGGGCTGTCTTAAAGCCAACTACAAATTAGTGAGGTATAGGTTTTATTACTTCTAAGGAGTACCAAATGCCAGGTTTCACATTATCTTGTTTAATTTTCCTCTGGGAGGTGGTGGCATCCCTGTGTTTCAGATAAACGGGGTCTTAGTGCTGGCAGGTGAGGAAGACTTGGTGTCTCTTCTGTATGCTCAGGGTAGTGCCCCAGAGTAGGGCATCCACACCTTCTTCTATCTGCACAAAGAAGGTGGGTATCTTGTAGCCTCCTTGATTGGGGGGATAGTTGAGACCATAGAGGTTTAAGTTTGAGCCCAGGTCCCCCCGGTAAGGCAGTGTAAGAGCCAGAACTGTGCCGTCTCACTACAGCCTCCACCGTCCCTGCCCTTCCCTTCGTGCCGGAAATGACAGCTGTTCCAGCTGTTTATTTCAGGTGGCCGTCAACACCGGCACGACTGTATCAAGGGGCTGAGCTAGGGGGAGTTTAAATATGTCATTGCTGTTAGTGGAGTGGGTACAGGGTGACACATGAGGGCTTTAAATAACTCCAGCGCGAGGCTTAGCAACCCTTTTTGCTTTTTCTCCCCTCTTCCTCTCAGAAGATTTACCCTCCCTCAAATTAGAAACCCCAATACTTGCTTATATTAAAATGTGATCGTGAAATGAAGCTGTTGGCACAGGACTCAGCAAACTTAGATGGCTGTCCTACCCTGCTGGGTGGCTGTTTCTGGGCCTGCCTTATAGAATGGCAGAGTAGATGGTCTTCCAAAGCTTCCGTGCTGGGCTTGATGGCCGCAGGATGACCTCCAGTGACACCTTGCCAGACTTTGGTTCTGGCCTCAGTTTCTCTTCTGGGGAAGCTGTTGACAGATTTGTGAAGGCTAGTCAATTGCTTTGCAACCCATATGGTCTCTATTGTAGCTTCTGCAGGGTGAAAGCAACTTCAGCCACCAAGTAAACAGATGGCTGTGGTTGTGTTCCAATAAAACTTTATAAAAACAAACAGAGAGCGCCAGATTTGGCCTGTGAGCTGTTTTGTTGACCCCCTGAACTGAATTATTCCTAAGGCTGCCTCTTTAAGCTGAGAAAGTCCAGTAGAGAGTGTTTAAATGTAAGAAGACAGAGTATAACGCAAGGTATTTATAGACTAGCCAAAAGAATACATCGCTCACAGTAGTGAGCGTAGTATGCTGTAAGCAAAACACTCTTCGCCACATTAAAGTTTATTTCTGGGCTTCGTGATGCAGGGACAGTGCAGCTTGATTTGAGACTGCGTTCTTTATTTGGAAAAAGGCACTATTTATAAGCTGGGATCTTCATCCTATGAGTAAGGCCTAGAAAAACTGAGTAAGTTACTTTCGTCTTCCTGTTTCAGGCCCTAGGCCTAAACGATCAAAACCCATAACGTTCATATTTTAATCTCGTATGATTTCCCTGTGCATTGGTCTTTCTCGGTTCCAAGTGCTGGCTGCTAAGCTTTTTAATGCGTTTTAACATGCACTTTCTAGGACGTCCAGTGAGACATGTGCATCTCCACTAGGTGGGTGATAGAGTGAAGTTGTCCCTGCTCACACAGCCCAGGTTGGGCAAAGCCCGGGTGGGTGCTTGTGGCACATGCTAGCCGCTCCGCACTCTTGATAAAACCCTGCCTCCTGCTTCAGCAGTCAGCGGACTCTTATGCACAGGGAGCACTGTTTGTTCATTTGTCAAAAACGCTGATCTCTCGTAATTTATTTAACTGCCTGGGTTTTTTGGTGGGCATTATCTGTGTTCATGATTTCATGCATACATGAATGATGTATATAGACCATCCCGAAGCCTGGCAGATGACTGATGCTCTGATACGCCAGAGCAGAGACGCTTTAAAAAGCCCATCTTAACCACAGTGTCCTGATCTGAAGAAGCCCTCCCTTCACATGGGTTTCCTCCTTCCATTCCCTTTCCCTCCCCCCTCTTCTTCCTCTCCCTACCCCATTTTGGGCCTCCTCTTTCAAGTCCCAGTTCCTCCTCCATTCTTGCAAGGGATTTGAGATCAAAGAGGACTTGAAGCAGAATGACCTCTTTGCCTTGTCCTGGATGGAGCAGAAGGTTTCCCACTTCTCAGCTGCTCTGGAGATGCCTGGGCCTCTCCAGTGCCCAGCTCTGCTCACTAGGTGATGTTGCTTTTACAGGACTCCTGTGAGAGTCATGGAGGCTTCCAATTATACTTCACATGGCGAGCTGCGTAATTAGTTTGGAAGACTTATGCTTAGTCATTGGTTTATCCTAATCGGCTTTGGCTTTTCCCAACAACAAAGTGAGCTTATTTTGCTAAGCTGAACCGACTCTGCACCCTTTGTCTTGCCGTTTATTGTCTCATTCCTTTCATTCTGTTTTACTGCCAAAGTTCTGTTTCATTAGGCCTACAAGTCATTTCCAATCCAGTGGGCTGCTACAATCCAGCCTTTATCACCCGCTGCCCTGGTTCCCATGTCCCTTCTGGTCCAGGGCCTGAGCCTGTGGTTTGATATGAGGGCCTTAACCCCTTCCTGGTATGGCTGGTCATGGTGGGGAGCAGAGGCAGCAAGGAAGGACAAGGCTTGAGAAGTCATGGCTCTGCAGGTCCCAGGGAAAGGAGAGCTCTCTGGGAAGGAGGTAGGGGGTTCTTGGCACCCCCTGTGCAGGGGCTGGGCTGTGTGAAGGGCTAAGAAAGTTAGCCAGGGATCCAGAGAACAGTGTTTGGAAACTTGATGGGAAAAACACTTGGAAACCAGAATGAGCTGGCTTTTTCACACAGGGACCTCTTCATTTATTCCAGTGATGTGGGTGCATATTTTGAGAGTGTCAGTCTCTTGCCCATTGTTTTCTATCCCCAGGCTGTAGGTAGGGGTATGGGAGTGTTTCTGTGGCCTCCATTCAGATTCCTTTTGATTCAGAAAGTGTGGAGAGAGTCTTACCTAGAAGAAAAAAACAGTATAAAGCCTTTGAAACTTGAAAAACAAGCTATTTGTGAGAAATAGAGACAAGTTACCGTATTCCTTAAAGTGGATGGTAATCCCAAGATCCCAAGGTAGAGTTTTATCACTTCCAAATGTGTGGCAGATAAGCAGGACTTGCTCGATTCTCTCAGAAGAAACCCAGAAAACAAAAATCTCTGTGTGCCCTTTGTGACTTTGGTTGCTCCCACCAGCCTTCATCTTCTGAAGCAAACAGCGGTTTGCGCAGGTGGGCTCTTCGGAAGGTGGAGGGCCTCTTCAGTCACCTGCTTGGTCTTTCCAGAGTCTGGGGTGTCCCTCAAACTGTCTCCCTTGTAACTAGGGTCAGGAAGGTTCGTTCCCTCCTCACTGGCTGGCCATGGTGCGATTTTAGGCTTAAGTTTTCTTCCTGTGATAGCCCAACACAAAGCCCACCTTGCGCCCACTTCAGTTTCATTCTCCCTTACTTCAGAAGCATAGCCCGAGGGAAAAGGGACACGGGAGGAAAGCCCTCCACAGTGGACAGCAAAATGTCACCTCGCTTCCATATCCACCTTTACCAGCAACCACCACTGTTAACAAGGTCCTTGTGCTGGGCCCTAAATCTTCCTGGTACTCAGAAGTTTTGTGCTTTCCTGCTCACTTCATCCTCCCAACCCTGTTTCTACTATGGCCAGTGGAGTTAGAAATAGATTCGGCTCCCCAGCCTCGCTTCTCCTAAGTCTTCATGTGTTTGCTTCAAACAAGAATTCCTAAAATAGACAGTAGTTTTCCAGGAAGGCTTCCCGTTTCCCTCTTAGTGTACAAAATATAGCCAGCTGTTAGGCAAAGGCATCAGACATTATTATTGCTCTGTTAACAGTGTTTTAAAATATACAAAATAGGAAAATATCCTGATGCCTTCTGGGTTGCAAGCTGGGAAAACTTGGAGATTCTGTTAAATCAAATCCCATGTTCATTTGCATACTTGGTAAAGGAAGGAGGCTTCACACATTGCTTTTCCACACTGTGTACCAGAGCAGTTTAGCTTAACTTAATTTGAAAGAAGGCAGGAGCAGGGAGCTCTTGGGAGCAAAGGAATTAATGAGGCCCATGGTGGGGCTGGGAGGGACCGAGAGAAGTACTTCCTGGGGGCTCACCTTCCCAGAGTCCTCCTGGGGGCCTCTGAAGAGGTCACTTACAATGGGGGTCGTTAGCATGAGAAAGGAAAGCTTTCTCTCCCGAGATGGTTTTTCAGTGGGAACTGAAAAATGCACCAGAAATCATGGCCTAGGCTTGTGCCAGTGGGTGCAAGCACTGGTCCTTCAGGGAGAGAAAACACAGTTCTTTTATATTTGGCATAGACATCTAACTTGATTATTCTGTGGAGTGAGCATTGATATGGAGATTCTGCCCCACCCCTATCCCATCAATAGGACGCCTCATTACATGGGTCATGTATGCTTTTCTTTTTGATTCCCCTTTCTTCTCCTTTTCCCTTCCTTTGTCCTCATAGAAATGTTCTATGTAGAATGGTCCGGTTTGTCAAGTTTCTACCCTGTAAGTTTCTTCAGCTCTGATTTTGAGACTCCCAGTATCTCCAAATTAGCCCTCAGTGTGCTGCCAATGGCTGCTTTATTTACATTCGAAGCCACCTTAGAGAAAAGGACCCAGGAAAAATGTTAATAAGCAGGAAGAGGCGGGAGCATTACATCTCTGACTGTTGCTAACCTCCTACTGCCTTTAAAACTAATCACGAGGCTCACGGCTGATATTTAATAGCTTTTAGCTGGTTATTTTTCTTCTCCTCTTCTTTCTTTTCTATCCAAGTTGACCTGGGTGTACTTGAGCGGAAATGAAGTCATCCAAATGCTGAATTAGAATAATCACAGTCCTCTAAGAAAGAAATGGAAGCAGAGATTAAATGGTGGAGGGAAAGCAGGCATAATAGGCACCGGGAAAACTTTGCATAAAATAAATAGGAGATTGTGCAGATTGAGTTTGTCTCGGCTGCTTCCATTTCTCTTTCACTTTGTGTCATCTTTTTGGTGTCGAGTTAATGGCCAAGTGGGATGTGATTTGCTTTAAGGTCACATACTCTCTGCCACCTAGGTGACAGTGCTTTCTTTGTGGGGTATTTTTGTGCCCATAATGCTTCTGTGGTAGAAGGATCTGGATGGAGGGTCTGTTGGGGGGGGTGAGGGCGGGAGGGGTGCTTGTTGCAGCTAGAGGGGATGGACACAGGAAAGAGGGTGGCAAGTAGCACACAGTGGGCCAGCCATCCAGCTGGAGAGAGTGGGCACAGAGGAAAGAGGGTGGGAGGCAGCACACAGTGGGCCAGCCATCCAGCTGGAGAGAGTGGGCACAGAGGAAAGAGGGTGGGAGGCAGCACACAGTGGGCCAGCCCTCCAGCTGGAGAGGGTGGGCACAGAGGAAAGAGGGTGGGAGGCAGCACACAGTGGGCCAGCCTTCCTGATACTGTTACTGAGAGATTCCTTGTTTAGGGGCTCGTCCCTACAAACCTGGCCAGGTTAAAGGTAGCTTTGTTTACCGGGGACTGGAGGGTTTGCTAAGAGGAAAGGGCGGGTGAAGGAAGTCACTTCACCTGACTCTTTTACACTCTGAAAAGGCCAGTCAGGTCTGGTCTCCATGACAAGGCAGATTTAAGTACTCCTTCCTCTGTGTCCTGGAAGTCTCAGTCACACCTGTTTGCATTTTACCTTGATGATTTATTCCAGCAACTGGTGGGAGAGCTAGCACAAAACCCGTATGAATTCCGGCCAGGAATTGTTAAAGGGTAGGCAGTGATGGTTTGGCTTGTAGCTCCCCTTTGGGCTCCTGTTTGGCTGCTTGGGGATTATTTCTATGACCATTGCAAATAATAAATCATCATCATCATCATCATCATCATCATCATCATCATCATCATCTGCCCTAGCTCAATGAAAAGTGAACTTCTTGTAGTTAAAGAGTAAAGTAAGGATTTAATTAGACGTAAAAGCCCAGCAGAGTGGTTTGTTTACAGGAAGTGGTTTTTAGGTGGTCTGCTGCAGAAGATGCAATTTCTGCAAGTGGATTACTTCTAATGAGAGATTTTTGGTTGTTGAGGTCGCTAACGGCCTTTCGTAATTGGAGGCAGAGGTAAATATTTTCTGACCTGCTTGTGCCGGGTTATCATTTGAAGAAACAATTTAAGGTGCTTTTCACTTAAGGAAAAATAAATGAGAGTGTGGAATGATCAGAGACAGGTTTCTGAGGGTACTCCCAGCTTTCTTCTGGAATGTCAGAGGGCCTGGCAGGCCTCAGGGGGAGGGTATGCTGCAAACCTTCCAAGACAACTTGAGGAGCCTCTGAAGCAATTTTTGTTTCACATTTACCTTTTAAAAAAACAACTTTTTTTTTGTAGTGTAAAAAGGAGGAATTACCAACAGTGTAGCTGCTATCCATGTTCATATGCAGGGGTTCCTTTCATGTCTACCCCTAACTCTGCACTTGCCTTTGCACTAACCCTGCAGTTGTCCTATGCCGTAGGATTATCCCCCATTTTATAGTTGGTGGGGGGAGATTGGGAGAGGGTAAATGACATGTTCAGAGCTGCTTAGCCAGACAGAAGGAGCTTCACATCCCAGTCTCCTAGTGAGAAGCCCTGGACTTTTGCTTCACGGGAGATACTCATAGTGAAGGACAGGTTGCCTGACCAGCCACCTGGCTTATCTTTCTGGAAGGTTACCAGTAACCCCTGTCCACACACTATTCTTCAGACAAGGATTTTAGCCCAGGCTGGCCCCAAACTTCCTGGGTAGTCAGTAATAAGCTCAAACTTCTGCTCCTTTTGCCTCCACTCCCTGATGTTGGGATTTTTAGGCCTATGGCACCACACCTGGCTCTCTGTGGTACTGAGGTTTAAACCCAGGACTTTGGGCATGCTGGGCTAACAGTCGACTAACTGATCTACATCCTGGGCCTGCCTGGTAACCATTAGTTGGTAACTGTTGGTTAAATCTTGTTATATAGAATAAATGTTACTGCACATAAGGCCACAGGTGTGTGGTTCGTGTTGAAAAATAGAGTCTTTCATTTGCTTAAATAGCTCCCGGCCACATCCACCTGCATTTCTGGTCATTACCTGACCTTGAGAATCAAACACCAGGGTTGGTAAAGTTTGATTTTTTTTTTTTTTTTATAAAGCTCCAGATAATTAGTTTTAGTTTTATAACCCGCATGGTCTTATAAGACCACTCATCTCTGCCACTGTATCAAACAAGAAGCGAAGACAATATGGAAATAATGTTCGTGGCTTTGTCTCAATATAACTATAGAGACCAAGGGGCAGCCAGGTTGTACCACGGACCATAGCTTGACAATCCACAAGCTTAGGGTATTGCCTGATTCACAGAAGGTTTTATTTATTTATGTATTTATTTTCACTTTTCTGGTTCAAATCCATCTCATCTACTTACTAGCAAGTCATTTCATTCTTTCCCTCTATTTCTTTATCTGCAAAACAGGGACAGTAATGGTACATAGCACACATGTACTTAATATGTTGGCATACTGTGTACACGATGGCCTTGAGGACTAAATGCGTGACTATGTCTGTAGTTACTAGCATCCTGACAGAAACAAAATCTGTGCTAGATAAACACTAGAAACATGAACTGTGGTTATTTTCTACCCCTGCCACCCAAGTCCTTTGAGACTCTAGAATTGCCTCTCCAGCCTTTGGTAGTGCTAGGTTGCCTGCATGCAACCTATTTCATCTGTCCTCCGGGCGATCGTAACTCTTAGTTCTTTCAACCCTGGAGACAACAGAATTGAAAAGTTCTCTCTGGATCCCCACAGCAAAATGATGAAGTTGTATCATTTTGGCGAGATGTACCCTGAGTTCTGTCTAGCCACCTCCACGCTTCCGGTCTATGGAAGTAACCTTCAGGTGGCTTTGCCTTTGATGAAAACATTGGACTGTCTCATGGGTCAAAGAGGAATTCTTGTAGTTAGGCCCTGAGGATGAACTCTTTTAAGTCTTTTATATAAGAAAGTCTTTTTTGGGGGGTAGAGAATATCATCTGGAAATTGTCCCAGGAATACTTAGCTGATGTTTATTAAAACACATTTAAATATATTGATCCACTAATGTGTTTATTGCATTTATTTTGCCTCATGGGAGAGCTTTTCACAGTCTCACTAAGTTTTCTTTCCTTTTCCTATACATATGATTCTCATAAGCTTAGTTTTCCGGCTTCCTTTGAATTTACAGCAAATATTAAGGGATGGGGAAGATGTTAATAAACTCAGTGAAAAGCGGGAGGGAGAAAACCCTAAAGACAAAGACAAAGAGCCTTAGATCTTAAAAGCTCCACGTTGTGGGACCACTTAGTGCAGGAAAGCAGCCATTCCTCCTCATTAGGCCCAGAAAGCATTACGCCTGTAGCCTTGCGCACTGTTCACTCGATCATTCCATGGATCTCAAGGATGTTCTAAGGGCCAGGCACTGAGCTAGGAGCCACTGTCCCACGACAGACAAAATCCCTGGTTCCATGTAGCCTGTTAGCTTGGGGTGTACATGGAGGACACACTCTAAACTAGCAAGCAGATAGTAAAAATAATTTCAGGTTGTGTCATTAAGAAAACAGACTAGGAGCTGGGAACAGTCCATACTGGGATATGAAGAGAACAGCGTAGCTTGTTTAGATGTAAGACCAGTATATGTTCTTTGCCTCCAAGAGCCTGCACATCTCAGCAAGCTGGGGTCCATGCAGTTTACTGGTGGGGAACTTCATCCTGCCTGGCCTGGTCCAGTACTTAGTAAATAGTGAAGGAAGGGATGGATGCGGCCTCCGTATCAGAGGGCAGAGCTGTGCCAGTCCTTACAGAAGGAGTTTCAAATGATGAAATTAGGGTTTTTTAAAATGGGACCTTAAGCAAGTGTATTCGGTTTTAGCGGGAGCACTTCCCATTGAGGATCCTGTTACTCCCTTGCAGATCAGTGTCAATGAGCAGTATCAAGCTCCAGCCAAAGCTCTGGAGAACTAAGGCAGTGTGAGCAGGTTAGCGAGACCCTTCCAGAGCAGGTCTTGACACAGAGGGTCCACACAAGGGAGGCACTCCGGGAGGCTAAAGCTGAGATTTCTCTTTAGTCTTATCTTCTGCTTTTTCTTGCTGTCTTTGGTCTGAGGAAAGGCCTAGATCTTTCCTGTGGCAGGGCTTCTCAGGTGGGCTTCCTGATTTTCAGAGACACTGGAAGCTTGGCCAGGCTCGTAGTTTTGTGCATCCTCCGGGGTTGAACATTAGGTATTTAGGACTTCTCCCTGAGACTGGCTGAGTGGTGATCAGCCAGCCTTGGGAGTAGAAATGGTATGGTTATGTTGAGCCCAAACACAAATATCTGTCATTGGGAAGTCCAGTCGGGGCACAGGAGGATGTGTTGGTGATACATTTTCCCCTTGAAAGAATGAAGGAGCACCACCGTCACTGATGGGAGGACTCTCTGGCTTTGTTTGGATGATGTGGGATAACATTGATGGTTCTGGACTTTGGAATTAGGTTTGACCTAAGCTTGAACACAGGTGTCCCCAACCCTGAGGTATTGATTTCACTATCCGGAGCAAGATTTCCCATCTGTTAAGTGGGGCTACAGTTTCATTTACAGGGCCTTATAAGAGTGAACAGAGTCAAGTTTAGTCGGTGTCTGGCACGTAGGCATCACTGATGTCTTTCCTTCCTTCTCTGATTCTCCATCTGCCTTCTTCCCCTCCTCCCTTCCCATAAGGTCCCATGTTGTACAGTATGGTCTTGAACCTCGTATGTGGTTGAGGGTGACCTTGTACTTCCAACTCTCCTGCCTCTACCTTCTGAGTGCTAGGATTAAGGGTACAGGTCACCACACTTGGTTTAATGAGGTGCTGGAGATGGAGCCCAAGGCTTTATGCATGCTAAGCAAGCATTCTACCAGCAAAGCCCCCTTTCCAGATTCTTGTTGGACCCGCACGCACCCCTACTCCCAGTCTAAACTCTCAAATTACTGACCTCCCACTAAGTTCGTCTCCCCTGGTAAATACCCTGCTTTCACCTGCACAGTTCTCTTCCTTGAGCCAAGCGGATGGGTTTTTGGGTTTCTAAGGTACTAGTTTTATAGTGACTCCTATGCTCTGCCTCCCTACTGCCTCCTCCTTCAGCCTTTTGACAAATTCAGCATCTAAGATCTTGCTAGATTTAACCCAGCTGGAGCTACTGTGGGGGGAGGATTTGGCTTTTTCTCCTCTTATGCTAATGAAGTGAATATGGCAAGGAGTCACAATATTTTCTTTCCAGGCAAAGAAATGTTGTAGTAGGAGAAACAGCATGCAGGGGAAGCAAATGTGATCGTGCTGGATTCTCTCGAGGGAGGAACGGGACAAATTGTCAGCTTCTGTTGAGAAGATAATGCTCGCGCTATGATAAATGCCAAGTTTCTATGGAAAGCCACCATCTTCTCAGTGATGCCCACAAATACTCACAGAGCCTGGCAGCTGAGGCTTTGGTTAGACACAGGGAAGTGCTGGTATTGGCGGCGGGGTAGGGGGTTGTTGGGGGGTTGGTTGTTGTTGGTTCGTTTGTATTGTGAAATGAATTCAAAGCAAGTGAAATGAGTACATTGAAAATGTCCTTTGGAGGCATCTTTGTGAGGCTAACGGTTAGTTCCTTGGGCACACCTGGAGGGGGACCCCCATCCTTCAATGAAGAGACACAAGAGACCCTAAAACAGTTTTCCCTCCTCCCAGAAAGCTGCTGCTGTACCTCCATTGCATATGATTTCAATACACCTACTCTGAGAGAAGCTGCTTTTCGGGCTGTGCTTTTCCCCGTGACTGTCTGTCCATAGCATCCTTTCTTGATGAGGGCGTGTCTGGGTAGACTTTGCTACGCATCACCCCCTGGAAAGCATCTGTTGTAGTCGCCTCTCGTCGTGCTTTGTGTGAATTCGTCTGAGCCACTTCTGCTAAGTGGAGCTTCCAGTCAAACATGGCTGAGGGAGACTTTTGGTTTAGTGAGGATGTTTCTGGAGGGAGGGTAGCCAGAGCTCTCAGGGTGCTGGAGACCATGGTAAGCACAGGAGGGAGAGGGAGATATCCATCAGCTGAGGTTGAAAGGCCCTCAGGTGGTTGTGCTTTCACATACATGCCCAGTCACCCTGTCCCAGGAGTTAGGCACCATGCTGGGCTTTTGGGCAAGGCAAGCTTCCTTGATTGGAGTTACATGCAATCCAGGAGTGGCACACCAGTAAATAGAATTGCCTTGCAGAGATGGCAAGTGAGGAGCCTGCTGTGGGTCCTTCCCCCCAAGCCAGCGGCCCTTCAGTCCTGCTGCTCAGC
This sequence comes from Cricetomys ansorgei, assembly GCA_026225945.1. Lineage (NCBI taxonomy): Eukaryota > Metazoa > Chordata > Mammalia > Rodentia > Nesomyidae > Cricetomys > Cricetomys ansorgei. The sequence continues at coordinate 4,166,863 of JAMJFZ010001871.1, forward strand.
TTTCCAGGGCAGCCTGGGAAAGGTGGGTTGTTTTCTTCATTGCTTTAACACCACCGTGAACGTGGACCTGGGGAAAAGTACTTGGCAGGCTTTTATCCTGGACCTATTGAGGACCAGTGTGGATATGAAGGGCAGGAAGAAGCTCAGATGTGTCTTCCCTCATGCACTGCTGGATACAGCAGCCTTGACTGTGCCCACTTCATATAGACCCGGATCATGATTGTCCATTCAGTGGGCTTGAGATATACCGTGTTATTCTGTCACTGGCTGGAGGGCCGTGAAGGAGGCAGCTCACATATGAACACCTGTCTTTACCGTGTCCGTATCTGTTAAATGGCCCAGGGTTTTAAACATGTTCTCCTTCTTGCCATGTTGTTTGCTCTCTGATACCGCATGCCTCACCCCCGCCAGCAGTGATCTCCCAGGATTTCTTGCTTATAGCAGTCCAAGAGTTGGACCCTGGGCAGCTTAACAGAAGAGAACCACAGGGAATGTTGCAATTCAGTCCTATGGCGTCTTACACGCCTCTCTCATGGAATCTGCTAATGGTTGGGCAGCCGATCAAGAGAATGGCCAAAGAGAATTCCTCAGATGCACCTTGACATCTGAGTGACGGTTGAAGTAAGAGAAAATCTATATGTATATAGATTCACACAAATTGAACGCATTAATTCTAGGAACATCCCCCCCCCTTCCTTTTCACAACAAGGTTTCTCTGTTATAACTCTGGCTGTCCTGGACCTCACTCTGTAGACCAGGCTGGCCTTGAATTCACAGAGATCCACCTGCCTCTGCCTCCTTAGTGCTGGGATTAAAGGTGTGGGACACCACCGCCTGGCTATAGGATCCCCTTTTTAAAAAGTAACAACAAACAACAACAACAACAAAAAAGCCATGGTTTTTCTATGCGTTGGGTACATTCAGTTGTCTAGTTCACAAGTAGTTTCTTACTGCTATTTGAATTCTGAGCACCCTGCTCACATGGACCAGGGTCTGCAGACTTTAGCTGTAAAGGGCTGTATAGAACATACTTTAGATTCTGCAGAACATACAGTCTCCAGCTCAGTCACTCAGTTCTGCTCTGTTATGCACAAACCAGCCACAGACAATATGCAAATGAACGCGCATGGCTGGGTTCCAGTTTTTATTTACAAAAAGCAGGCAGCAGGCTGCATTTGGATTGCTATAAGTTACTGCTTAGACACATTCTCCGGTCTCTACCTTGAGTCTCAAATTAATGATTTCACAAAACTTAAGTGGGGAGCGGGGGGTCGGGGGGGGCATAGGCGTACTTATCTGAAATAATAGTGTCAACTGTGGAGACTACCTTTCTAGTCTGTTTGGAAAAATCTTCTAGATTAGCCACAAATATCGGGATTGGGGAGAAGAAGACAAGCGGCCCTCCGTGTTAGGTAGGCAGCCAGGGAGCAGTGGTCTGGCTTGCTTCTTGGGCATGTGGCAGCCCACCAGCTAGAGGACTGTACCCATGCACACATGTGCAAATTCTTGTTCTGTCATTCACTGTTTCCCCAGCCTGATTATATCAGGCCCGAATGGAAACTTCATGTAGCTTCACGCAATGACTCCTTGGCTCTGCTAACTCACACCCTTGACCTGAGAACATTTTCCTAAAAGTATGTGTGCGGGCTGGGGGTGGTGGGGTGGGGTGGTGCCTACATGGATTGATTTGCGCTCCTTGCGCCTGCTTAAAAACAGAAAACAAGAAAACTCCAACGATATTGACTTGATGGGCTAATGTGGTTGTGGAAACTACCATTTGGAGAGAGTTATATAAAACATGAGTTGAATTCAGCGAAACACACACTAAAAAGAGCTATATATTTATACCTGGGGCGGGGTGGGGGGGACACGATTGATGCAAAGCTGCTTATTTCTCCATTGTGGTCACGTGGGCCGAGGTTCTTCGTATGAAATGTAATTTACACAAATTAGTCCAAGGCAGGTAGAGTGTGAAATTAAATTGATGCCTTGATTTCTGTATTCTCCGGTAAGTGTTCCTCTGAAAATTTGTCATTTCTCTGCTAGGAACTTTGAAGTGTTACTCTCCCCCCCCCCCCCCCCCCCCCCCCCCGACACACACACACACACACACTTCTCTTTCTGTTTTTAAATAGAACGGGAGAGTTCTTACTGGTTAGGTACACGAAACAACTTTAATTACAGGCTAAAGAGGCATGCTTCATTTTTACTTCATGGCTAAATATTAACAGTAAGCTCTTCTTGGGCCTCTAGTAGAAGGTAGAAAACTTAGAACTTACTGTGTCTTTTAAAGTTTCATAAATTTGTAGCAAGCCATTTAATTTCTTTCACTGTGACTAGGACCATTTAGGGCTTTTTGCTGTGTAGACGAGGAAGGCGTATTTGAGATCCGTTTAAAAGACAAGATGGAGGCTCCAGAATATCACTATAGGCTTGCACTGTCTATGTGGACACTTCGTGTCCTGGTTGGGCCTGTCCTTATCACCTTCCTGGCCATCACCTCTCTGAGAACAGTTGTCAACACCTGGTGTCCTCATATTGAGTGCAGGGTAGCCAGGTTCAGCTCTGATCATCTGAGAGGAAGGAAGGAGAGTCGCTCAGTGCTCAGAGTTGACCCTGTGGCCTGCTGAGGGATCCGAGTAGCACATTTCGCAAAGGCACTGGCTTGACCTTGTCAGCAGAGTATCAGCCCTCGAGGATGGAGCCATCTGTTGGTCCTTGCAAGTCCGTGGACTTCCCTCCTCAGCAGAGAAGGCAGGCTGCCCCTCCAGGGCCCAGGACCTCTGTGGCTGCACCCTTGTTCCTGAGTTCACCCCCAGCCAAGTAGGCCTGGGTCAGCTCCGCTGACTGGAGAGTGACTCATATCTGTCAAATAACCACTGGCCGGTGTTTGGAGGATGCTCTGAGAAGTGAATTATGGGCCCTCATGATTTGTGTTTGTTTCTGGTGGCATGGGTATATTTATCTCTCTTGTCCACGCTCTTCCCCCATCTCCAAGCCTTTGTCTCCATCTGAGTCAGCATGACATGGTTTGAAAATTGCCTGTTTGGCTTTTAATGATGATTAATGTCCATAGCCATGTTTCAAATTTAGGATCTCTTGAAGTCTCAGAGACCGTTACCAGGAGCAACCTGCTGAGGGAGTTGATCACACTCTGCACTTGCTGTCTCCAGCCCAAATTAGATCTCTTCTGAACACCCCTACTTTCCCTTCAGCACTTCTTGGGCCCTCCTTGGATCTTCGTGTGAGGAGCTGAGTGGGGCAGAGGGGAACACTCCTGTCCGGAAAGCTGATCCCCTCTCTTGATCATATGTAATCAGGGCCCATCATGGGGCATGTGCGAGGGTCACTCTTGCCCCCCCACAACGCCCCAAATCAGGGAGGCCAACGAGGAGCTTGATTTCCCCAACAGCAGGTGCCTGTCATCTATCTGAAGATGGTTGCCAACATCTGGTACAATTGCCTCCACAAGCGCAGTAACAAGGCGGCCTGCAGTTCAGCCGCGGAGCGAGCATCGGCGCTTTAATGATAACAAGCTGTTGGCCTCCCCTCCGAGATGAATCCATCTCACAGATGTTTGTCTAGTTTTGGCAATCGTATCGCACTATAGCTTTGGTGATTATGCTCAACTGGAGACTATTACAATAAAAGAAGTTTGAACTTGTTCCATTTTTACATCCCACCCCCTTCTCCCCTGTTCCGAGGTATAATTTATATCAATGGCTGTAATATCAGTTCCATTACCGAGGCCTTTTTACTTTTTATGATGTCGGTGGAGCCGCAGCTTATAGCCTGGCTTCCTCCACAGGTTAATGTGCTCTAGCTACATCAATGCTTTTAATGTCCTCACTTAATGGCCCTGTGGCAGTCCTGTGCCCTTCATTGACGCTTGTGTTGACACGGGGAGGTCATGTGATTACACTGACTTGCTCTCCCAGTTGTGGTTAGTTACAGTGTGCGAGTGTGCAGGGAGTAGACGTGGATCGTGGGGAGGTTTGGTTGCATGTCCAGGACAATGAGGAGACTGGAGAGCATTAAGAGACAGATCCAGATCTGCAGAACTTTCTAGATTGCTATTGGCCTTCCTCTCTTCCTCTCCCTTCATGTTTTCCATTTACTCTTGTCGCCCTTCTCCCTCTCCCTCCCTCTCTCTCTCCCTCTCTCTCTCTCTCTCTCTCTCTCTCTCTCTCTCTCTCTCACGCGCGCAAAAGACATCACATACACACTGGGATGAACTAATGAACAAAATCACAGTTGATGAAATGGCACTTAGAGGACCGTTGTCAGTGTTCGGTATCCCGGGCTTCAAGTACGTACATTGCTTAATATTTAGTGCTGTTTAGTGTTGCCCAGATTTTGCCAGTGCATAGCTCTATAGGAAAAGGAAAGGAACCAACAGCCCATTCAAAATTGTACACAGTAATAATAAATGGCAGATATTTTCTTTTGTGTATGTGTGTACTTGTTCGTGTACATGTGCCAGGTGTATGACGGCCAGAGGTCAATATTGACTGCATTCCTCATTTTTCACTTTGTGTGTCTAGCACATGCATTTGTATGTGTTGGTGTATGTGCATGTGCATATGTGTGCCATGGAGACCAGAGATCAAAGTCAGGTGTCTTTCCATCTTACTTTTGAGGCAGGATTTCTCAATGAACATGGAGCTTGCCGATTCAGCTGAACAACATCACGTCTCCTGAGATCCTTCTTGTGTCTGTGTCTCAGGAGCTGGGATTATGGGCATGTTCCACTGCACCCAGTTTTCTTTTTCTTTTTTTAATGTGAGTGCTGGGAATCCAGACTCAGCTCCTTCTGCTTGTGAGGCAAGCTCAACTTTCTTTTTCCTTTTGTGGTGCTAGCTATTCAACCTAGGGCCTTGAAAATGCTGGACAGGTGTACTAGCACTAGCTACATCTCTAGCCCGGTAACAGCAGTGTTCAGTTGCATCTCTCCTATGTGCTAAGTACAATGCAAGCTGATTGCTTGTATTGATCTCTGAGTGTATAATTCCCACAGTGCCCGTTCAAGGTAGGTGTTCTTGGGCCCATCGTCACAGCTGAGGGAAGTGAGCTCAGAGCAGGAAGGTGCATGCTCAGTGTGTCAGACCTGCCAGGAGACAGGAGATGATCTCAATTCTGGGCTAATGAGCTCCAAATCCATCTCATTCTCCTGTCGTCATTGTCATTGCTATTCCTGCTTGTGGCCCAAACTGATGTCATGGAAAAATCTGCCCGTCCAAGATATGGCAGTAGAAGATAAATCACCATCATCATTTAACATTTAAGCTCCCCTCCCCATTTTAATTTGGATATTACTTTTCAAAGATTAGGAAATGTAATTTTGGCAAGGTGTTATTTTTGGTAGTGCATTTATGAGTCAGCCTAGCCGTGGACGTCTTATTGGAAGTAGGGTACCACATGATCCTTTTCTTGGCCCAAAATTGATTATTGTTCTCCATTCTGGTGACACATCAGGAGGCCCTGGCCAACAGTTCTGGTCACCTGTGTAGGAGCCTCCTACAAGAAACCAGGAGATCTACCTCATCTTGATCTCTGGACAGGATACTCTACTGTAAGCAGTTCACATATGTGAGTTTGTATCCCATTGAAAGAGGTTAATTCAATGGTGTTTTTTTTTTTAATTTTACTTAACTTATTATTATTTTGCATAGAGTCTCGTGAAGTGCAGATTATTCTCTTAACTTGCTCCATAGACAGTTTTGGTCCTGAACTCTTGATCTTCCTTCCTGTACCTCTTAAGTGCTGGAATCACAGGCATGCAGCACCATGCATGCTTCAGTCTCTAGTGATCCATTGCAAAAGAAAAACCTGGAATGGCTCATGAGAAAGAATTGTTTCCAGAAGTAGCTAAACGTGTGAAACTTGGAACCCAGCAGGTTTTGGAAGTACAATTCCTTTGTTATCTTAAACCCAGACCATACTTTCTTATTGAGATTTATTTATTTATTTATTTATTTATTTATTTATTTATTTAGGTTTTTCGAGACAGGGTTTCTCTGTTGTAACTCTGGCTGTCCTGGAACTCACTCTGTAGACCAGGCTGGCCTGGAACTCACTCTGTAGACCAGGCTGGCCTTGAACTCACAGAGATCCACCTGCCTCTGCCTCCCAAGTGCTGGGTTTTAAAGCGTGTACCACCACCACCTGGCCGTATTGAGAAATTTAATGTGACGTGGAACGGCACCAGCTCATTGTCCAGTCTGTGTGTTCCCGATCGTTCCCAGCCCCAGAGTTGTATCCTGTTGGCTGAAACCCCCGAAGTGACTTCCCATGGTTGAAGTGTGTATCTTGCTGGTCTCCTTTACTAACTCCCTTTTGTGTCTGGTCAGGATCCCCTAGTTGCCCAAGGTCAAAGCAGGATCTGCCATGGGGGAGATGTTTTGACTTCCTTATCTCCGCTCTGTCAGCCCAGTTCCCCCAGGTTGGAAGGCAACAATAGATTTTTCACATCTACGCCATGGGTGACAATCAATGTTCCTTTTACCCTAGGCTGCCTGCCCTTCCCTACCAAATTAGCTCTTCCTTGGCGGTCGGTCCCGGAGCCAAACCACCAAAATGTAACAAAGTCATGTGGCACAGTCTTTTCCCACTTTTTTCTCTTGCAGTAGTTACAATATTATTAAAAATCCATTAAATTTTAATGTACCCTATAAAATATGTGCTCTTGTGAAAGCAAGCACAGATAATTATTTCTGATGGATAAACCAAGAGGACAAGTATGTATGAAGTTCATGCTACAGCATTCAATTTTTATTATATACATCTCCTGCAGGGGCAATCGCTGTGATGTTCCAGCTGGTCGTGGAGGGCCAGTTCTTGGAAACCCTTCAGGGGCAGTGAGAACCCTGAACTCTCCAGGGCGTTCTCAGACTGCACTATTCAGGGAGGCAAAGAACCCTGTGTAGTGGCTGCCTTCTGTTAAACTCTCGAAACCAAAGGACGAAGGAAAAAATAATGCAAAGGGAGAAAAGCCCTGTCCCTGCCCCACTTCCCAGACAGACTTGTGCCACGGACAGCCAACTGACACAAGTTCTTCCACCTCATGGTCCTGTGTCCTTGAGCTGGCTTCTCTATTTGTTACCTTAGTGGGGCGGAGGGATGACCGTTCTCTTTGTTTTGGGACTTTAGGAGGAGTCTTTGCCTGGCTTCAGAGAGGGGATTCTAATGTGTGGGTCATCCCTTTCCTTCCCTCTCCTTTTTAAGATCCTTTGAAATTGTTAGAAGTTGGGAGACAGAGGTACCTCCTGGCTTCTTGGACTCCAGGTGGTATAGGGTTTTACAACTATTAGGCTTGGAGGTTTCTTCTTCCTTTTCTAGGATGGGAACCCCAGGGCCTTGCATTTACTAAGCATTGCCACCTCCCTTGTCCTGCTTGGGAAATGGTGCATTCCTGAGCTCCAAGAGCTCTGGATGTGCCCCAGTGGTGGAAGCTTGGTGTGGTGTTTGAAAGACTTTGCCCATCTGGTGGATGTCAGGTAGTAGGCAGAAATACATCCTGCAAAGTGATAGGAGGTTTATGGTCAGCTGACACTTGCCCCTTCTCAGCTGCCTCCACACCTGATAACCAAGCCAGGTAGAGATTTCCCCATCCTTGGTGGTGCCATGACTTAGAACCAAGGAGAAGTACTTGGCCTTCAGACCCTCGGGTTGGTTGGAGACAGTGCCTAAGAACTGACACCTAATCTGTTGTGCAGGTTTTGAGGGCCCAGTCCACTGTTCAGCTAGGGCTCTCTCTTCTTTCTGGGGTAGGTTTGGTTGTTTGTCAGGATCTGGTCGTATAGAAGATGGGGCAGAATTTAGGAAATACATGTAATGGTTTGCAAACCGTGGGTGTGTGTAAGCCTTCCCAGGGTGTCAGGGTTTCACAACCCTACATCATTTGGCATCCTGGAGAGGGAAGGACCAGGGTGGTAGATAGGTTTCATGGAAGTATTGTGGAATGTTCCAAAACTAGTGCTTCTAGGCTCAGGGTGAAGACAGTGCAACACTTTGTACAGAATTGGATGGTCTGTAAATGACAGAAGTGTATTTTTAACTGTGTTATGGCGTTGGTAGAAACGAAAAGGCACACTGGACAGAAATGAACCACAGAAGGAAACAGCTATCCAGTGGCCTCCAACTTCATCGTCAGGAGACAACATACAGCGGTGTTCTGCCGTAGCTTCCCATAGGCCTGTCAGCCCAGGAATAAACCTGGCCCTCTACCTTCATGCAAATGGGATCATGTGTGATGTTTGCCGGATGAGATTTTCTGCTCACCAGTAAGTGAGAGGCGTCTCTGTGCATCCCATGTTGTTTCTGTGGTCTCGCCATACCCTGACTGACTTCTTCAGATCCTCACTGTAAGCATTTAGGTGGTTTCTGGTATCATTAGGATCATCATTTGGAATTATAAGTAGTCCTGTCAGGACCGCTCTGGTGAATGCATCTCTTCCCGGTGCCTGTTATAATCTGACCCAGCAATTCATTTACAATAAGGAGATAATAATACATTTTACAATTTGCTACTTATTGCCAAACTGCCCCACAGGGAGGTTGGTACTAATTTGCATTTCTCCCAGTGGAAGGCGGAGTCCATCCTGTGCTGGCTTTTGGATTTTCATACACACATTTTTTTTCTAAAATTTACATTCCTCTGAAATTTGTCATATGATCTTTTTTTTTTTTTTAAATCGAAGAGTGAGGAATCGGTTTTACCTTGACTTTTAAATGAAGCCTTGAATTGTTAGCGGATGGGCTTCCATCCCAGATTATCGTCTTGAAACAAAAGTGACACAAGATAAAACGTTTTCAAGTTGGTATGTTTAGCTGTGATTTTTAGTGGGGTTTTGATCATTGTTTCTGGCCGGCTACCAGGCTTGCGCTACACTGGATAGAGCAGAAGACAAACAGTGACTTTCCCCCCATCTTCATATAATACATTTAGCAATTACGTGCTGCCTAGCAGAAGCATCACCATTGTTATTTAAATTTTGCATTGCTCTTTTAAGATAAAGGTTCAGCTTGCTACCTGTTTATCTTTTCCCTGCAGCTTAGTGAGGACTGCAGGCTGCTGCCTTTGTGAGTTCCCCTGGAGGTATGAGGCACAACACCTTGCACCCACGGACACCAGGTGCCTGTTAATTGGCTTGTCTCCATTTACTAAGTTTTAGCATTGGGAGTTCTGAGTCAACTTTTCCCCCATTGTAGGTAGACATATTTTTTTGATCTTCTGCCCATTTTCATCTATTGAATGAAATAAACTGCCAGGACCTCTTAATATATAGCAGTTGCTGAAGTGGCTCCGCAGTGACAGTGACAGAGCCCTTGTGGGGGGCTCCAGACAGAGCAGAGGGGTTAGATGATGAATGGATTTCCATGTAGTATCCGCTTTTCCCGCGTTGGTCCTGAGGACATGTGACCTTCTCATCTGTTACCTTTGACATCTGCATTTGATAAAAAGCTTCTCCAGAGAAAGGCCTTAAAGTTCACAGAACCCTGTTTTCAGTAGAGGTCTGTACTCTCCAGCCGTTGAGAGGTGGTTTTAGTTAAGCATGGCTTGCTAGAGGAGGGTTTGGGGAAGGGATTGAGAGGAAGCCGGCTGTGCCAGATGCCCACATGACCAGAGCTCTGCATGTGCACAGCCCTGCTGTCCTGCTCACAAGGAGGGGATTTCCAGCAGCAGCTTGGAAGGATTCTGGGGACAGAGGCTCAGTATCTCTTTTGGGTGGGTCTGGCTTGAGCACAGACGGAAGCATGCTTGGGGGGGATTTCAGTGGATTCGGGGCACAGGGCTGGTTGCAGTAATATGAGTAGAGACCCAGGCCCTCTGACCAGGAAAGGGAACAAAGCTAGCTTCCTCGATGTGTGGTCCTCATGATCAACGGAAGCACCCCAAGTACAGTGCCGCCCGTAAGTGGGGGTCAATTAAACAATGGTGTCATTAATTATTAATACATTGAATAAGCAGTTTCTTAGTCTGACCTCTTCATAGGGTAATCCAGTCAGGGTGAAGTCCAAGTGGGAATCCCATTTTTCATTTATCCCTCACTCATTTGATTTATTAGAAATCTCAACTTCCTAAGGCATTAGAGTTCATTGTTGACAGACTTTCAAGGGTGCAGGAAAGAGAGTGCTTTCCTGCTTGAGGTGATCATGGTTTCTCATTTTGTCTTCTAGCCTCCCTACAGAAATAGCTTATCCCCCTTCCCCTTCATATACCTACTTGGATCAGTTCTTGAATATAGACAGATATTGATGTCTCATTTATTATATAGACTCATGAACTATCTCCGCGTTGGCTGTATTAGTAGTTCATAAACATGGCTACATATCAAGGTTATTTAAAGAGCTTTTAAAAAGTACGAACTCACAGACCGATATTTGACAGTTATGCTTTTTAAGAGTTGTTGGTCACGGCTATGGTTGGAACCATTGGTTCCTTGTTTTCAGATTTAGAAAGGCAGCTGTCGCTCCTCTAGGGACACACTTCTGGGAGGCGACAAATTGGCTCTTTAACCAAGGTCTTCTCATTTTAGATCTTACGTTTTATCTACTTTCTCGTGAAGCTTCATTGTTCCAGCATTGTTAGAAGGTTTCTTTGCTTCCACCCACCTGTAGCGTCTGTTTGCTAAGGTTAATGTCCCTAGGTACTTTGGCTCTTACTGTGATTTTTAGTGCCCTCTGCTCTGTAGGCAGCCTCCTGTTTGCTACTCTGAGTGTTCACAAGTCAGTATGTATTTGTGATGCATTCTTAGGCTAGGCATGGAGCTAGCTAGACATTGGACTTTAGAGCCCGATCCAAAAGACTCCCAGACTCTAGACACTGACACAGTACCTTGGCCGAAGCCCTCCTTGGTGCTGTACACACCTTTCCCAGAATATCTGGCTTTTCAAAAGGGGGGGGGGGTCCTGTATCTGAGTGTTCTTAGTCTAACTCAGACCCCAGTAGGCCTGGCCTCGATAGCTAGGCCTTCCAGATGTACTTGACTATTCCTACATTTTGTGTAGATTCTACACAGCCAGCAAATACACAGAATTGGCTAGGATTCCTGGGGCGAGGAGAGAAGCTCGTCTGCGTTTTGGAATGTTTAGATTTTATGTTTAGGAGACAATGTCGTGCATCTTGATTTCCCACCATGGGGAAGAGAAGCTGATGGAACGCTGTCAGATGCCTGGAAAGTCATTTTCACACGCAGTGTTTGTACCGACCACCCAGTCACAATCCACCGACTCTCGCTGTCGCTGACTTTCCCGGCTGGATGTTTTTGGATCTTCCATCTACTCGCAGCATCCAGGGAGGCTGTGATGAAGTGAGGACCATCTGTTAGAGACCAGATAGCAAGGACGTCCGCTGCACATGGAAGGTTGGCCCAAATGACCAGCTAGAGCTTTTGATGTCCTGCATTGTGCTCCCCTCCCCCACCCCATTTGTCTCCTGTTCAGGGATAGTCATCACTAGTAAAGCTGTTGTTTTTTAAAACACAAACCCAAAACCACAAACCCCTCAGGTCTAAGTCACTCACATCCATTATAGAATGTCTATTAAAAAAAAATATGGAAAAAAAACCAGTTGAGCAAAAGGAAGTACTTAGTGTCCTGTGGAGCCAGTGTGATTAGCATTTTGGTTTGTGCCCTTCCAGACTTGTTGGTGGCTCCTTTGCCCTGCAGTGTGCAAGTCTTAGTGATGAACACGGACACTGGAGGCAGGTGGGTTTGGCTGGCAGTTCTTGGCCTCATCCCTTCCCAGCTGTGTGACCTTGGGCAGAGCGATCTATAAAAGGGCTGCCGTAGAATGTATTTTATAGGATTAGGAGTCTTAAAGAAAACAGAGGCATGTAAGTCCTTAGCAGAGGACCCCACACACAGAGACTGCTCAACCCAAAGCTTATTTAAATCATATGTGTCTTATTATTCATAAGAGTGGGACTCTCTCCAGAGCCTGGAGGTAACAACAGATGACCGTGAATTAAAAAAAAGTATCTACACATTGCCCATTCAGTGGAAATCCTGTTGCTACTAAAGAAAACACACCCTGTTGTTACTGTGGTACACTTTCCATGGCAAACACCAATATTTGTGCTGCATGGTAATTAGGTGTGAATGGCAAACAGTTTGCATCAGCAGTTACAACTCATTTCTGTTGCTTTTAATTTTTCTTCTGCCAAGTCTCAACTTGTCTTTTTCTCTTCTCCAGTGTCCGTGATGAGTGTCTACAGTGCCCCTGTGGGCCCGTTTCTTGTGGGCAGGAATGGTGGCTTCCTTTTTGTACCTGTTTTTCTTTCTGCTGCTGTGATAAAATACTCAGACAAAAAGCCACTGAAGTGGGGGAAGGGTTTATTTTAGCTACAATTCCAGGTTTCAGTTCATTATTTCAAGGAAGTCAGAGTACCAGGAACTTAAAACAGTCAGTTACATCACACCCATAGTTTTAAGAGCAGAGAGAAATGGAATGCATGCATGTTGTCAGCTCACTTTCTGCACTCTTAAGACAATCTAGGGCCTAAGCCCAGGGGATGGTGCCACCCACAGTAGATAGGTCTTCCCACCTCTATTAAGACTGTCAAGACAGTCATAGACATCCTCATAGACCAACCCAATCCAGACAATACTTTTTAAAAACTTTCCCCCAGGTGATTCTAATTGTATCAAGTTGACAATCAAAACTGACCATCTCAGTACTTGATTCTCTGGCATACTGGGGCCCAAGAAGTGCTGGTGACCCAGGGCGGCTGCCCAAGTGTTTAGTTTCTCGCTGAGAAGTCTTCGATTAACATATATACTCTATAAAGGCAAAAATGCCTTTGCTTTCACTGGATTTATTTTCTTATTGGTCCTCATGTTCACCCTCGTCTGCCCAAGAGTCTCCGGTACCATACTCCGTAGGTTCCATCTGTCTGTCATCTTCTCAGGGCATGCACTCGCCATGTTTCCCTGTTCTCTGTTCCCACGGAGACTTAGCCCATCCCCTCACCAAAGGGTGCCTGAGCAAGGCTAGAGAAGTAGGGGCAGCAGGCCCAGACCACTGAGGTTGAAGGATAATGGGAAGAGACAGAGGAGCTCGCACAGATCTCACTCCGTAGGTCTGGCTTGGCTGCCCTGCCACCTCTTTTTCCTGTTTGGGTCCTGATTATGATTTTAGGAGCATGGAGAAGGTGCCTCACAAGAACCAGCATCAGAAAGCCCATTTACCCTGCCTCTGAGTAGATATAGTATTCATTGTTTTAGGATCAGATATCTCGGTGGTAATCGATGATGGTTCCCTCTCCTGTTGGTTATCTGGAGATAGGAAGCTAGATGAAGCACCATCACCAAGGGGTTGAGGTGAGCAGATCCCAGCCAGTCACCTTTGGCTAAGCCACAGAGAGGATGGACCTTGATTCCCAGCATCATCTGCATCTTCCTTTGAATGGACAGATGGAGCTGGTCATGGGAGTGGAAGGGCAGGTATGTTGTAGCATGACCAGGTAGCACGTCTTTGTACGTATGTACCTGGGTGTCTGGAGGCCAGAGACACTTGTAGTCTCAGAGTGGTGGTGGGTCTTCTTGACACAAGAAGGGTGAGATGTTAGTACTCCTGTCATTTTTAGATTGGCTTGTCAAATCTCAGCTGTCTCATCTTCTCGTGTCTCGTGGTGGCATTCTTTCCCTAGCCCTACCCTGGAAGACTTGATGGGCTGGAAAGAGCATGAGACCACAGGTTCGGCTCCATGTCTGCAACAGGCAAGATCTGGTTTGCCTCCAGACCGTGATGCTCTGCCTTCCAGCCATGTCCTTTTATACCTGGGCAAACCTGCCACTTAATTCTAAACCTGGAGCCCTCCCTTGGTGCAGGCCAGGCTGAGCAAGGAAGAAAGAGAAGATACCCCCTAGCCCGTGTCACATTCGGAGCACCCCTGTGTATCACACTCTTCCCACCTCACCCCACTTCTCCCCACAGCACGCTCAGTCTTTAATTGTAACTATTAATCACAGCGAGTTGTGTCGCACTTCATAACGCTTTCATTAAATGTTAAACGTTAAAAATCGAGCTTTCTTAATTGAATTATTGAGTTGCCCAGCACTTAATGTGGCTCTGGTGAACAGGAACTAGAGACTTTCAACCTTGAAGGGGGCTTAGTTTTCTCATCTGGGACATGGAGGGTTTGTGGGGCCCAGAGAAGCCACGGGCTGGTTGGTGATCCAGATGGGATTTGAGCTGGTGTGTCCTGGTCTGTGTGGACCTACCTCCTCTGCATGCAGGAGGCTTTGTTCCTGGTGCATCTGATCTCAGATTTGTGCCCCGTACATTTTTCTAGGCGTTCCCAACACCAGGGTGAGCTGTTCACGCCCAGGTCTTTGACAGGCCGTTCTTTTCTGCAAAGGCAGGCTGGACCTGAGTTCGTCTCTTGGCACCTTCTTCAGAGACGTTTACTCAGAGCCCCCTCATGCTCATGGTACAGCTATTTCACCCCTGTAGTTCCTGCCCACAACCTAGGCCGTCACCCCCGTAACCCATGCTCCAGCCGCTGGACGTTTCTATTCAAACAGTACAGGCTTGTCATCCTTCCGCTCTCCTCAGATGGGCCTCATTGCCTACTGTCTGGCCTCCTGCCCCCACATTCCTGCCTGGGCGAACCTTGGTGTTCCTGACAGCTCTTTCTGATTCATTTCTGGAGTCTGATTTTATCTGCCAAGCACCTCTGGTGTTCACGTCTCTGCATTCTTGCCTGCTGAGCCCACCCCGACCCAGACTGAAGGGCTTCTACCTTCCAGCATAGTCCTCAGCCCATACTCTCCCCTGCTGCAGCATAACTTAATTAATCTTCACCTACCCTGGGTGGGCCTGGGTCCCCTCCTTCCTGACAAAACAGATCTGCAGTCCCTTAACTCAGCGTAGGTGGATGGGCTCTTTTTATATGACAGGCGTCCATGTCAGTGCCTGCCAAAGCCTTTCTTTAGGGAAGGGATTTGAGCCCCATATTCAAATGGAACAGAAAGGTATGTACGCTGGACACATTCAGCGATTACTCTGAGGTTGTGTGCTGAGTTGCTGGTTTTCTGTGTGAAATGGTGCTCCACCCCCAATTCATGTACTAGGACTTCAGAATGCAACTTTGTTTGGAAACGGGGTCTTTGCAGATATAATTAGTGACGTTGTGCTGGGCTGGGGCACGCCCTCTCACAGTGACAGGTAGCTCTATGGGAGAATGGAAATTGGGCCAGCCAGCTGTGGGCAGGAACGCTCAGTGAAGACAGAGATGTGCTCATGGGCTATGGAGCACAGCGGAGGGCTGACCGCCACTGGAAGGGAGGAAGGAGGCATGGTGAGGTTCTCTCGGAGTTTTCAGAAGGAACCAGCCTTTCAACTACATTGGTTTCAGCTTCTGGGAAAATGAGACAACAGGGTTCTAGTATTTGAAGGTACCAGGCATTTTGCTTTCTCATGGCAGCATGAGGAGACCAGTAGAGTGGGGGAACACGGTTTGAAACCAGGGCCTCAAGGTCTAAGGCCAGAGATCTTCCCACTGTATGTGGGGTCCCGCCCCTTCGTAGACTTCACCAGCGTGGGTTTTCGTTACCCCCTCACGCATCACTTGTGAGGACCCCCAGCCCCCATCTGTGGAGTCCTGACCCTCAGCAGAGCACCTCTTCATGCGTCTTGCTCATTTGCTCACTCGTCCTTCTGTGTCACAATGGTCAGTTCCCCCATTGCCTCTTCCAGCAAACTGTTTTAGTAGTATAATTTTTTAAAATACAGATTTTATTATGTGTGGAACAAAATAAGGTTGGAAGTAGAGTTCTTGCAAAGGTAACTTGTTAATATGTGGTATTCTGGATTGGGGTAGGCCCTAGTTTTTAAAACTGTATTTGTACTTACGCCTGTTGGATGGCTCCGTGAGTAAAGGTGTCTGCTACCAAGCTTGAGCATGTGAATTCAATTCCCTGGATCTACATGAAAAGAGAGACATCACTCCCCAAAGTTGTCCTCTGACCTCCGTATGAGTCATGGTACACACACGTGCACGCGCGCACGCGCACACACTCACATGCACTGAAAATACAAATAATTTTTGTTACCTTCTTTTTATTTAGCGTTTGTATGTGTATGATGTGCAGTGTGATGTCACATTCCCTGTGCATGCTATGGAGTGATTCATACTGATTTACATGCCCGTACTTTCTTTGTGAGAAGTTTTAAAATGCCTCCGTAGGCAGTTTTGAAATGTACGATTCGTTCTGATTAACTCCTGCCGCCACTGCAGTGTCCTTCTGACTCTCAAAGCTTCGTGCCCTTTGACCAACTTCCTTCCCTTCCTGGGCATCCCGTCCTCCAGCCCCTGGCAGCTCTGTTCTCCTCACTTCTTTTTCTATCCTAACTTCTTTCAGTTCCAAGCGCCAGTGTCACCGTGCTGGCTTTGCCTTTCTGTGTCTGGCTTATTCCCCTGAACATAAACGTCCTGTAGGTTCAGGTTAACCCATGTGTCACAAGTGACAGGGTTTCCCTTTTTAAAAAGGATGAATAATATCTGCATGTGCTTGTGCGTGTGCGTGTATGTGCGCGCGTATGCATGTATGTACACATACACTTTCTTTAACTGCTTTTCCATTGATGAGTACGTCTCTCTTGGCTATTGCGAATCAGGGTGCAGTAAACCACTCCCCACAGCTTTTAACTGAGTGTAGTCTACCGTCTACACTGTGTTAGCACAGAGGCATTTAAGGGTCACAGTTTTGCTTCTGTGGGCCATACCCGTAAGTGGAGAGTTGAAGGGGAGGCACGCGGAGCGCAGCAGGTAATAGAAACTCCCGGCCATGCCTTTGGCCATGAAGAAAACTGAACTGGCCGATGTAAGAGATGTACTTGGGGTTTCCTGTGGTAGGCTGGGTAGACAGGAAGTCTCCCTCAGAAGCTTTATGAGATTCTGGGACATGGGCACTCTCAGCAGAGGGGCTGGCAGTGAAAACCCGTGAGGGGATGGAACTTGCTGGTTGAAGAAGCAGGAGCAGGGCAGGTGTGATGAGAGCTGGGAAAGGGGAAGGTTGCAGGTAGGTCAGGCAGAGCCTTGTGAGCAAAGGGAAGAAGTCGGAATCCTAAGGGCCATAAGAAGCCTCTGGAGGGCTCTCAGCAGACAAAGGACAAAGACTGTGTTTTTAAAGGTCACCCTGTCTGAGTTCCCTAGGGATTGAGATGGGGAGTCTCAGGGCTACTAGAGACAGCCTGGCTGGATGCCCAACCAGTCCTCATGTTGTGTATATCTAGTCCACTGTCCTCCTCCCCTGAGCCCCCTTTGCCCTTAAAGTCAATATAGCATGTTTACCACTTAATTAGAAAATCGTTTCTACTTGTCCATAGCCTTGCCAGCCAGGGAAGCTGGGGCGACTGTTTCAAAGGAGGCTCCTTGGGAATGTCCGCAGGCCCTTCATGATGGGTCCATTGCTTTTTGGGTGGGACCGAGTGATGGGTTTATGTTCCATATGGAACTGTCTGAGGGGTAGGAGGAAACTCATCCTTCCTTGAGAATTCTTTGTGTCTGGGATACTGTGTTTGAGTGTGTTAATACAGTTATGCTTGACTAGACATGGAAGAGTGGTTATTAGCTCCCCTTAGCATGCGGGAGACTAGACCTTTGAGAAGCTGTGGGCCTTGAGTAAGAGCGGAGGCCGGGTCCATGTGGCCATGAACCCTGTAGTTATCACCCATGAATGTATTCCTGAAAGAAAAAAAAATCTAGCCCAGTGATGAAACCATTAAAACCAGGGAAGTTTCATAATGGATCGTGGGAGCCTGCCAGCTTAACTGTGTGCTGCAGTGGTGAAAAGCTTTGGCATCTAGGTAACCCAGGAGAGGGAAACGGCCCTCCCTCAGTCTCAGTATGCTGACCCATGAGAATAATAAAGGCACGCCCTTCCTGGGCCAATGCTTAGGAGCGAATGAGTGAATTCATAAAAGGGACCCAGTCGAGGGCTTGGCACAGGATGTGCCCTCAGTAAACATTTGCCATTATGATGATCACTGGGAACAGATGATACAAGAAGGAAGAGTGTGTTCATAAATTTCTGGGAAAACTGGTGTTCTTGTGTTCTGGGTATTGGGTTCTCTGCAAAGTGTAGAACCAAACCAAACCAAAGCCCTGATACCCAGCTTGAAAATGTGTGTGTGTGTGTGTGTGTGTGTGTGTGTGTGTGTGTGTATGTACGAGATCTGAAGTGGACCTTGCTCTGCTAGGAATGGAACTAGGCAGGCATGGGAAATAGAAGCTGTGAAATTTGTCCCAGGAAGAGGAGCATGGATATGGATAGCCTAGGCTAACTCGGATTGGAGCAGGGAGCCTTCCAGCATACAGAGGTAGAAAGTGGAGTAAGACCACGGGTTGCTGTGGACATTCCAATACAGCCATTCCTATGGCAGCTGTGAATCATAAAAGTTGGGCTAGTGGAATGGCTTTATCAGTACAGACGCCTGCCACCAAGCCTAGAAAACGGACCCCTGCAAAATTTCCTCTGTGTACATGCTGTGGCACACGTATGCTCACACTCTTGCGCACATGTGCACACAAGATACATTTTTAAAATGTAGTTTTGGAAAAGCCTACATTTCAGAACTGGAAAGATGGGCGTCGAGCCCTACCCGACGTTAGACTTGGCTCTCATGTCACAGCGATGTGCTCAGGTCTAGAAGGAAACATCCCCCCACCTGCCTTTCCTTCTTCTAGGGGGAACCGCCCCCACCTGCTTCTGCCCAGCAGACAGTCATTTGACCCCCAGTCCTCAGGACATCGGAGGCACTTGCAGCCTGGAGCCTGGTGTGTACCTTGCTGATGAGTCTCCAAAGTGGAGTAGGAGACTTTCGTGGCAGATGACATGTCCGCAGACCTCAGGAGAGAATTGCCTGCCTCCCCGCACAGGGTGGAGATTGGCATTTCTTGGGAGTGTCTTTGCCAATTGGTGATAAATACTTTTGGACAGTAACCCAACTTTCAAACTTATTTCCCATCCTAACTCTTTTCCTTATCAGTTTTTTTTTTTTTTTTGTTTGTTTGTTTTAAAATCACATTGTAGATCTTTTTGTAAGATGTTTCCAAGCCCTTTTGGAACAGGCAAAAATAAAGAAA
Source organism: Cricetomys ansorgei (assembly GCA_026225945.1). NCBI lineage: Eukaryota > Metazoa > Chordata > Mammalia > Rodentia > Nesomyidae > Cricetomys > Cricetomys ansorgei. Next base: position 4,185,957 of record JAMJFZ010001871.1, read on the forward strand.
TGAAGGTGCTTGACTTTTGCCTGTGGTCACCATCACAGATGACTCTGTGAGCCAGACCTCTTTGATGCCAGTAGACTGAAACTCACATTCCAGCTCTGGGAGAGGTTGACACAAGACTGCTATTCCCAGGGATCATAGCATGGCAGCAGTGTCCTGGGCATTGAATTGGGGGGATACATGGAGGCCTGGGGAGAGCAAGAAAAGCTGTTTTCATGGGTGGTCACTTAGCTGGTTCCGTTGTTCTCAGAAGCCCTTCCTCAAAGCTCTGTTCTTGGCTCTTTCTTTTCTTCCACATGGGACAGGGATGCATTTTCCTGTCCTGAGGTATGAGGAAAGAAAAGAGAAGGACTTTGTGTTCTTGCGTTACTTGTGGATCAAACAATTCCCAATGGAGCCCAAACAAAGTAAAGTTCACGTCCTGTTTCTAGTAGCCAGCAGTAAAGCATTTCCGTCTGTTCGGTAAACAAATGCTTGTTTGTTTTTATAGTGTTGGGGTTGAACCTGGGGCTTTGTACACCTTAGGCAAGCGATCTACCACTGAGCTGCATCGCTTTCCCAGTCTGCTTTTTGATATGGAGTCCACCTAAGTTGCCAAGGTAGTCCTTAAACTGTTCCTGTGGCCCAGGCAGTCCTGCTTCAGCCTTTCAAGTAGCTGGATTTAGGAATCTGTATCACTAGGCCCAGCTCAGTAAATACTCATTCAGTGTTTCATCCTTTGGAAGGGAAGGTCTGGCTTCCACAAGGCCTGTTCTAGCAGGGAAACTGACAGACCAACATTACACAGACGTGAATCCGCTTGTAATTACAGATTGCCCTAGCCTAGGTGCCGTGGAAGGAAAACACAGTATGTTCTATGTGCAGGGGCCTCTCTGGGAGCCTTGTCCCCTCTCTGTAGTCCCTGTCGTCCATGCACTTTGCCCAGTCATAGGTTGGAAGCCATCCTGTCCCTGTCCCCTGAGCCAAGCCAGACAGCTGCATAGTGGCAAGACAAGGAAAGGAAGATGGTGAGGGTGGCAAATTTTCAGTTCCCCCCTGAGCCACCTGTCCCAACCCTCAGGAGTCCCATAGGCAGCCCTCCTGGGATTCAGTAACGTGCTATTTCTCAGAAGGAGCTGGCCACAGAGATAAGACCACAATGACAAGGGGGCCATAAATTGTTACCTATGCCCTTGGGGTACCCTCTTCTTCCTCCATCCCCCTCCTTCCAAGGCTGTGGGGTTGGATTTAGCAACAGGCTTTTGGTTCATGGGATGGAGAGAAAGCTGACTTTCTGATGGCTGAGTATAATCGCCGAGATGCAGAGTGCTGATAGCGGGAATCAATTTAATTTCTGTTGCTCGGTGACAAGGAGGGGGAGGAACAGGAAGGTCAGGGCTATTTTGAAAGCCACTGTTCAGTTAAGGAAACAAAATGCTCCCTCTAAGGAATCTTCAAAAATACAATCTTTTTCAGGTAAAAAAAAAAAAAAAGGTGGAAATGGGTTGAGGTGAAGGCTTTCATCAGAAGAACAGGGGGTAGCCTTAAAGACCGCAAGTCTTGAGGAACCCAGGGCCCTAAGCACTGAGCTCGGCCACCAAGAGGGAGTTGCATTGTGTGTCTCTGTCCTTGAATCCTCAGAGTCTCAGTGAAGATGAGGACACTGTCCTTAAGCGGCAGGCGCAGTGGGTGCTGGGCGCCGGCTGCTGCCGTTTGTGGGATCTTTCAGGTGGGAGGCTGAGCGAAACTGTGGATCGGGGTGAAGATTATGCTTCTCCGGGACTGTGACATTTCCTGGCTGAACCGTGGGATTGCCTGACTGGGGGCATTGCAGAAGCACCTTTTTGGCTGATGGTAGAAACTTTGCTTTTTGGCAGGGGGGTGAGGTACTGGAGCTGGGCCAGTCCTATTCTTATCTGGAAATGACATTCATTGTCAAGCTCAAGATGGATACTGAAGATTTTCTATCAGCCACAGGAGAGGAACTTTGGCTTGAAGAGACTTGCAGCCCAAAAGACATAGGGTCATTGCTTAAGTCGTTAAGTTCTCCTGTGATAGCCCCAAGTCCAGGGTCAGTATGTGGGAACCATAGAAGGAGAGTTGAAATGATGAATGAGAACTAGAGACTTACAATCCAGTGTGCAAAGGGTCTTCAGTATGTAAATGCTGCTTACAAGTTACTGATGGAGAAAGAAAGGTTGTGCCTCTCTCCAGCAGCCTGGAAGTATTTTGTAATCTAATGCCTGGGATACTTGAGTTGGGGGCCTGGGGCTCCAAACCAGCAAGGTTTTCTTGCCAAGGCTTTGTGGATGGGGTGCGTGATCCTTAATGTTGGTTGGCTCTCCTCAAAGTCAGGAGGTCATTTTAACCTTGAATCACTGTTGATCAGTTTTGACTTGGAAGTCAGGATAGTCATTCTGAGCTGTGGCTAACAGGATGAGGAGGCAGGGCACATTCAGAGATGAGCCGGAGAGATGGTGATGGTCGTCCATGTGCAAAGAGCTAAAGGAACAAAGGGTCAGCTCTCTAGGCCCAGCTGCTGCTGCTTGCTTGAGCTGGGAAGCCATGGACCTCACACCAGTCCCTTATTTAATAAATGCTTCAAGACAGGGTCTCATGTAGCCTCTAGTCTGGCCTATGACTTACTCTGTCACTGAGAATGACCTTGAATGGATTGTCCTGTCTCTACCTTCCAAGTGCTGGGGTTACAGGTACCAAGCACTACCAGACTTGGGCTTCATTTCTTCTTAAGCAGTGTGGTGTTCGCCATCTTGTGATTAAAGATTTCCTTGACCCTTGTAGCTGTGAACTCAACATCAGTCAGGTGTTACTTGTAAGATAGGCCTACCCTGGGTTTGCTGTGCATGAGCATGTGTACACGTAGTCTGGCTGAGTCACGTAGCTAAAAGAGGTTCTGAGAAGGCGGAGGACCCACACCACTGTCAAAGGGCAGAGGTCTTTGCCTTGGTGCTGGTCTTCTGAAAAGCGAGCAGTTCTGTTTATAGTTTGGCCGATTTCTCCACGCCTTAAATAAGTGGCAGCCTGTGCAGGCTCATACACTGGAAACTGAGGCAGAGCTGGTGTGCCCTGTGGCTGTGTCCCAGACACCTGTCGTCTTGAGTGAGGGCTGCTGGTTTTGCCCTGGGTCTCTCGTTCTCCAAGAGAGCCTAGTGACACTGTGCCTATGAGTTGACACCTGGAATATGAATATGGAATATGTCACCTAACAGAGACATCCTAGGGACCGAATCTGGACCACTTCTTACCTCCGAGGAAGCAGAAGCCCAGAGGGCAAAGGACTCCTAACTGGCCTCAGGTGTTTTTCCTGAGCATAAGGGACTGGGCTCTGACATCTCTTTTCCTGCCAACACTGCCCCCTGCTGCTGCCCTGTAACAGCGGGCACCTGGCCACACTGGAGATAATGTTTTCAGGCAGAGCAGCCTTTTGTAGGAGGCAGTGACGCTGGTAACCCACGGGTGTGAGGACAGAGCCTTTATGTTTTGTTTCCATTGACGGGGACGGGTTTTCAGAACCACCTACTCCCTTGCCTGGGCTAGTGACTCACAGGGACAAGATGGCTGAGCAGGGAGAAGGAGGGAGCGTACTCCCTCCAAGGCCCGTTTGATGCTAATGTTTTGGCCCTAGGGATCCCAAGTAGCAGTGGCCTGAGTCTGAAGGTGTCCAGCTTGCCTCTCCTGGAGTCCGATGTGCAGGGTGTTCAGAGCCAAATGCTGCTACTTGGCCCCCATTGCTTTGCTGCCCTAGCTAGGCTGGCTGGTTTGGGCTGCAGAGACAAGGCTGGGGACTTTTAGAGAAATATGGAAGTAACAGTGCAGAGGTAGACTTCTGCAGGGACTAGGAGCAGCATTTGACTCTCAGCTTTAGGGCTTTATCATTTTTTTGAACCTCTGAACTCTTTGAGTCTACTTTAGAGGAAGGGGACCCTGGGGAGGACAAGCCCTTCTATGATAGACACGCTTTCTTTCCCCCTTTCTCCCAGCGTCCCTTCCTCTTTACCTCCCTGCCATTGTGGTGGTTAATTGAGTTATGAGGAGTATCTAGCCCGTGGCCTGGCACACAGTGGGGTATTCAGGCAGCAGAAACAGTCACTATGCGTATCAGCATCTTTTAGGCAAATACACTACACACAGGGATTTCTTTTACTGTAATTTCACTGTGGACACACCAGGAGGAGGATGCTAGTGTGGAGGGACCCAGGAGCTAGGTCCCTCCTTCTCCAGCACATCCCCTTGTCCAAGCCCGTGGACATGAAAGTTGGATTCCACATCACACTGGTCATGTACATCAATATACACGGTTTTGATAAACCCTCAAAGGATGGTGACCTTCTTGGTTTTCAAGCACGAATGATTTCACTCCCTTAAGGAGGAATTGCCATGAAATTCGAAGCTTGAAGGGGATTTTGCATGGGAGCTGCTTTCCTTAAGCAACGTGGGATCTGTTGGCCTCCACAGAGTTTCCTGCAGCCTGACTTAGTCAGCCGTCTCCCCTCCCGCTCTTCCCCAGGAGAAATGGATGTTTTGTTCAGTGTGTTTCTTCTCCTGGGAAACTGCTATAACCCTGGATTCTATTGTCCAAGGTGAGGTGGGTGAAAACTGGATGTTGAAAAGACCCTGGAAAGGCCCCCAGGGTGGGGTGGAAATGAGGAAGGCACTGGCTTGTGGCCATGGAGCCCTTCCTTTCTTCCTGACAGGTGTATAGAATGGCATCTCCTGCTGGCATTCGTGGAGCCTAAGGATATCTCTGGCAGACAGGGCTGGAAATTTGATGCTGCGAGGCAGGGAGGCCCGAGAATACTTATAAGAAACTGCGTTCATCCAAACCCAAGGACTGAAGAAAGGCCCACTGGGGGTGACATATACTCTTTTCAAGCCAACCTCAGAGGGGTTAGGATCACTTCCCGCCTGGCTGACTCTTAGCCAGCCTTGGTTGAAATGGGAAACATGGAGGTTCGGGACACAGCAAGCTAGCTCTTGTCTGACTACTTGGGTACTTGGAGGCCCGTTCCTCATTAGCCAGTTCATTAAAGTTCAGAGCTATGGCTTGAGGGAGTGGGTTGGGAGGGGCTCGTGGCTCTGGGTGACTTATTTCTGGCCTCAGCTGTAGGTGAGGAGAGGGCACAGGCTGAGCCCCTTAGGGGTTTCATAGTCCCGCTTCTCCTGGCTCCTTTCTCTCTCCGCCCACTCCCGGCAGAGGCTTGCAGAGCTCCATAGGGGCCCTGTGTTCTGGGGCAGCAGCTGTTGGTGCTGACTAATGAGACTTCCTGGCGGCTGCAGTGGCACACGTGGCCGGAACTGCTGCTTCTCATCTGCCACCCTGTGCTCCAGCCACTCGAGAGGGGTTAGGGCTGCTGCTGCTACTGCTGCTGAGCCCTGGTCAGAGGCTGCTGTGAGGAGAAGCATGAGGATGCTCCCACGACAGTGGGCTCACAAGACATCCCTGCCACAGGGAGTGTTTAGTGCCTGGGAAAGATACCTAATGCCAACAGTAGGGCCATCCAAACTAGCCTGTTCTACCCCTGTATGGGAGGTCTGCAACAGCTCGAGGCTTACTGGGGCTGCAGGCTAGACACAGTTACTCTGTAGCCATGAGTCCTTGGCAAAATGTGCCCCGTCCTGTGAACACCACTTCCCTCAGAGGCAAATGATATAAGTATCATTCCTACTATACAGGCTTGTTGAGAGGACCTGATGAGAGCCTAGGGTCTGGCCCAGGGGCAAAAGCCACTTAGCTTCTTCCCTTGTGAAGAACTGGGCAGATGGCTTTCTTGCCCTCAAATCCACAGATGTTTGGGTCCTCAGATGGCCACTTCAGGAGTTGCGCCTGGAATCCACTGAGCCAGGATGGAGGGGTGATGGAGGGGATAGACAGGGGCAGAGTAGAGAGATAGAGGAGCCTGAAGGTTTGCTGATTTCACACCTTTCCTCCTCTGCAAACCCCTCTGGAGAAGAGACCTCCAGGAACTTTCAGAAACCAGCATTACTGAAGCCCCAGTGACCCCAGAGAATGCCTGACACGAGGGCAGGCCTCCTGTACCTGACAGTCACAACAGATGTTCCCAGAGCATCTGGAGGGCACCACTGGCGGCAGCCTGAGGAAGGGAAAGTAGTCACCCACTTCAGGCTGTAGATAAGGGTGCAAGATCCAACTCTGAGAGGTACATGCTTCCCAGAAGCACTTGCCCCGGAGAAGTGAGGTAGCCAGACCCTCTGATACCTTGGTTCTTGTAGGGCAACTTTGCCCAATAACGGGAAAGGAGATTCTGGATACCTGGAGGCCACCTCTGGGTCGTCTGATACTGACAGTGCTGTGGCAGGAAATGGGGCATTTCAGGGCACCAGAATGAAAGGCCAGCTCAGCAGGGGCTGCCCTCTTCGTGACTGTAATTAAACCTCTGTGTTTATTCTCCTTTTCAAGCACCAGCTTTTCAGGAGTTCAGATGACAGAACCTCCAACCATATTGGAAACAGTTCACTACATCCCCAGGACATGAAACCCTTCCCTTCACGCTAATGCTGAATCTTCATAACAAAGGGAGGTGGGGTTCTTGGTCCAGTAACCAATGTCTGGGCCTGTTCATGGCGATCCCATGATGGCTGTTTTCTCCGGGATGCAGTGTCCCAGAGAGGTTTATCAGCTAAACCTGCCTGGCTCCAAAGAAGCCACCACAGACTTCCTGGTAAACACCTCCTGGTCACAAATGCCTTTGTGTAAGTTTCTGGAGACAATCCCTGAAAGCCTCCTTTGGGTCACCAGACCGCGTGTGTGTCTGGGGATGAACTGTGTGAGGAAGATGTTTGCTCCCGAAATGAGACATTTTGTTCAATACCTCAGAGCCTTTCATGTGACATTGAAGTCAGGTGCTGAGCTGCCAGATGCCTGGGGTTTGAAGTTGAAAGTTGACTCTGCCCCCTGTAGTGACAAAGCTCTGTCAGCCTGAATTTCAATTTCCGAGGATTTGGGTCTGTTTATAACTCAACCGTGCTTTCTCAGCACTTCTGGGTATGCTTCTGTTGTGTGGTTGGGTTTTCTGCTGTTGCTTGCGTGTGTTTTGGTAGTTAGGGGAGGGGTGGGTTACTGACAGGGCAAGGGGGCATTTAACCATTTATTCTTTTTAGTAGGTTTAATTGTATGAAGATTATAATGCATACAAACGCCTGTAATTAGGGGAGTTGGTTCTGTAAGACAGTGTTTTAGGGAAGAAAATTACAGTGTTCATAAGCCGTTTAAGGAGGAGGCAGCATATATTAACATGCAACTAGTTTTTGTTAATTCGTGCCCACTGTTTACCAGTTCTCCCTGGAGGTATGTCTCTGAATCCCTCGATGCTTTACCCTACGATGCTCTCGGCTTGTCTCCTTATGCTTTCCTGCAGTTAGACCGGTCACTTCTAGAGCATAGAGCTTTGCTGCAGGGCTAGAGCGACCAAACTTCCTTCTACAACAAAGTGAGTTCTTCCATTCATTCCTGACTCAGATACTTCAGACTCTGTGCTGTGTAAGGTTGGAGCTTAGACCATTGGTTCTTTGCTCTGGTGAAGCTTACAGTCTATGACCCTGAGCAGCATCAAGAAGAAATGGAAGTTGCATGGAACAGTGTCAGGTTGGGGAGAGACTGGGTGTGAGGATAGTGATTTAGACATAGTGGGCAGAGCGGTCTCTCTGAGGCATAGGACTGTCTACAGACAGTGATTTTTCGGGCAGATCGCATGGTTTGTTTGGTCACCAAGGCAAGCATAAGCTTTGTGAGTTCAGGGAACAGCAAAAGGGGTGCTGGGCTAGGGGTCTTCAGGGAGCCAGGGGCTTATTACTCAGGGGAAGGTGAGGAGTTTGGATTTATTTTCAGGGCATTTGGAAGCTAGAAGTGAAGAGTCCCACTGTAAAGTGAGAGTGGGATGCTCTGTCTCTGCCCCTTGCGGACTCTGCCACATGTCAGTGTCAACAGTGTCAAGCATGTAGCATCAAGCTTGCTCCCGGTGGTGAGCTTTTTAGGCCCCTACAGAGACCCTTGAGTTTTCATATAAACCCTGTGGGCACCAGTGAAAGAAAAAAGTTGACCATGTATTTTGCCAAGAGAATATTTTTAAAGTACCCACTGGGCTGCTGAGGTGGTACAACCACATGCTACAGGTATATCATGTCTTACTGACTCCATTGAGGACAGAACACATGGCTCTGGAGGAGGCATGGGAGTTTGAAAGGACAGATTTCTGTGTCCTGCACGTGCTGAAGGTTCCGTGAGTGGGAACACTTCAGGAACACTATATAACCTGATGCAACAAGAAGTCAGTATTTGGGAAGAAGGGTTGGGGCAGGCCTTTAAGGCTTGTGATTCTGTCATGTGAGTACAGTCACATTAGTTGATGCTAGGTTGCTTCACAGTAGTTTAACTAAGCTGGTATCCTCCTTAATGACACTTCCAAACAGCCTCTGACTATTCTAGTCAATAAGTTTAGACCACCCTGTCCTGAAGGGGTGACCCCAGATAAGGTGGACCAGTTGTAGATGACTTGGCCCATATGTGTCAGTGTCCTGGCTCCTCCTGTCACACAGGGAAGGCCCAGCTGCCCAGCCAAGTCTGTCAGAGGATAAGCATGTGGAACAACTTTGGGAGTCTCAGGTTTTATAGTTGAGCTCTCATACTCTTTTCCTTGTTTTTTGTCCCGTGTCTTGAAGGCCAGGTGGCCGGTCCCCTATGGGTTACAGGAGCCGGGAACTCTGTTCCATGCTGCCATTGTTCTAGGAACAAAAGCTGTCTCTACCCTTCAGCCCTGGACAGTTTGTCTGGTGGACAGCCTCACGTGTCAAGAAGCTTTTCATCTGAAATATCACCGCCGTGTTTCTCCTGTTCCTTTTGAGGCAAGCTGTGAATGCCGAGGTCTCTAGGTTTAGATTTCCATGAGAGAGATTGGAGGATAAAGTTACAAGTTACTTAACCGGAAGCAGGCTTGTGCGAGTCCGTGTCTTCAGTGGTCCTTCCTAGGACTCTCCAGTGGGCACACTCCTTTGGCCTTGGTGAAAGATGATTAGCTAGGACGAAATAAAGATGTCCCTAATTGTGGTGTGGGAAAGCAATCCCATAAGCATTAATTTACTCAAGCCCAGAGAGTGTGAGAAAGAGCTCGCCTGACATATTTTTCTTTTCCATTAACACTTCTGTGATAAACAGCTTAGATGCACTGAGAAAAATTAATGAAACTATTGTAACCATTGTGCACATGTAGGTAATTTATTAAGGACAATTAAAAAGCTTTAAAAGTCATCCACGAGGTAAAATGAACAGGAAGCTGGCGTGTGGTACATTTTGGCAGGGAGCCCGCCTGGAGATGTGTGGAGGTCTTCTTCCTTTACTCCATTAGAGAGACGGGACACAGGAAGCAGGTTGAGGTGCTCATGCTGCTAATGGCTGGCATTCTATGCTGGCTTCCTCTCTCTTTAAGCCAGGGAGACAGTGAACCTGTGCAGAGTCATTGGCACCTTCCTCTTGGGGCCCTCTCCTGCAGCCTTCTGGAACTTGCAGGGTCACACCTGGCTGTTGGACTGAATTTGCATTAGTGCAGAAATGCAAGCCTCAGAAGCAGGTGAGAGGGGCAGAGGAAGGTAGAAGGATTATGGAGACGCTATTGTCATTCGCTACTCAGCAGCCCAGACCCTGGTTTCTGAGGCTCGGTTCCCCATCAGTGATGGTCGCACCGCAGTATGATGGAGTGTGGGTATCACATTCCTGTGACCAGGTTTGCCTTAGTGAGGTAGTGGGCACCTGTACACCGAGTGCTCAGTCAGTGTTTACTATTCTTCATTGTCATTAAGGGCATCATTGTTACTGCTGGCTGAAACTCAAATCCTAACTCCAAGGCCAATGTCTTTCATGATGCAGTAGTACCTTTCTTCTCCCACCCCTACCCCTGAGCACCCCACATCATGGTGGGACCGGAAGCAGAGAGAAGCGTTAGAGTGTTGTCCTCCATCTGGCCTCCTCCCTTCCCCCTTCCACATGGGTCCCCGGTGCTACCCACATTCGGAGCTGGTCTCCATCCCCCAGTTAATCCTCTGTGGGCATACCCTCACAAACCACAGCCAGAGGTGAGCCTCCCCCATCTCCTAGGTGATTCTGAACCCAGCTAAGTTGACAGTGAAGATTAACCACCACAGCTGGTGTGGCATTTTGGCCTCACAATGGAATTTTCTGCACAAAAACGAGTTGCTAAGATTTGTTTCTTTGTGTTGGTTGGTGACTCCAGGAATCTTTGGCCTTGTTACCAGAAGTTTCTGTTTTTCTATTCTCTTTAATTAAAATAGGATCACATTACTTCTTCCCTTTCCTTCCTCCAACCCTTCTCCTGTCCCGGGCCTCCCATGATCCTTCTCACTCCCTTAAATTCATGACCTTTTCCCTTTATCATCATCATCATCACCATCATCATCATCATCATCACACACTCATAAACATATAAACTCAGCCTACTTAGCCTGTATATTGTGTGTGCGTATGTATGATGTTGTTTGTGTGTGTATGATCATTTCAGGGCTGACTACTTTGTACTGGGTAACCAGTTAGTGGGCTCATCCCTGGGAGAGGCTAGTTCTCCCGCTCTCAGCAGTCATCAGTTGCCTACCGTTCTTTGGGCTGGGACCACCGTGCCATTCTCCACCCTCCTCAAACGTGTTTATTGGTATGGTCATTGTTCAAGTCATGTTTGGGCAGCCATTTCTAGGAGACGCTATCTCAGCAGACTTCCTGGTCCTCTGGCTCTTACAGTCTTTCCTCTGATCTTTCTTCTGATGTTCCCTGAGCCTTAGGTGCAGGAGTTGTGCTGTAGTTGTGTCATTGGAGAAGGGCTCCCCACCGTCTGCCAGTCTATGCATTGTTATGGTTTTCTATCATGTTCTTCAGTTGCTGTAAAAAGAGGGTTCTTGATGAGGGGTGTTAGCTATGCTTATCTGTGGGTATAAGGATAAATTGTAGGATGCAGTTAGGAATTATGCTAGTGACCAAAAGTTTCTTAAACATAGATACATTAATATAGTATGGCTTTTTTCCGGGGTGCTGTTGGCAGTACTTTGGCTGGCTTATCTTCATTTTATTCTGTTTTTCTCCAGGCTTGATCATAGACACATATGTTATGTGTCCATTATAGACATATGCATCTATTTGCAAGAAGTAATTTTTAGTTCACGTACTGACTAGAAAGGAAAATGAAGTGTGTTAGCTCAGACACGTCAGACACGACAGATTTTTCCCCCTTTCACATGCTGCAAATGAGCAGAGAAAAATTACTCGCTTTTGCTATTAAAAGCTAGAGAGCCTGTAAAAAATAGTAAATTATAGAGACATTATCAGAGTTTATAGGCACTAGAATTTGACCTTCAGCAAATTCAACATCGGAGGGAGCAGGGTTTTCTTTTCTTTCTTCAAAATGGAATTGGAGAGGGAGGCAAAAGATTTATTACCTTGTGTGGCTAAGTGGCAACAGGAAATGGCATTTCCCAGTTGAGGGGGGAGGAGGGAGAGAGAGAGAGGGGGGGAGGGAGGAAGGGAAAATATATTGTCAAAATACATACTTCACAGGAACTCAGTCTCCTTTGAAAGATTAGACCTTGGGGCTGCAGCGATTGCTCAGTGGTTAAGAGCACTGGCTGTTCTTCCGAGGACCTGGGTTCCATTCCCAGCACCCACATGGCAGCTCACAGCCATCAGTAACTCCAGTTTCAGGGGATGTCATGCCCTCTTCTGATCTCTGTGGGCACTAGGCACACATGGGGTTCATATACAACATACACACAGACACAACTTTCATGCACAGAAAATAAAAGGTAAATCTTTCTGATAAGTTAAAATTTTATGGAGAAGGGGTCCACCCCTTTGCGCAGCTTGCCTCTGCTCCCACCCCCACTCTTCCTTCCTGAATATTCATGTAGAGCTTTGTTACGTGTCTGTGTGGGCTACCACACAGTGGGCTACCGGTTTAGTGTAGCAGGCTCTCACCAACTCTGAAACTCTTCCTCCACTTGACTCTGCCCTTTTCTGACACAGAAAACTGGGGTGGTAATACGTCTGCAGTTGTCTTATTTCCAGGTAGCTTCTTCCCTTTTGATAGAAGATTGAGACTGGTGATGGCTGGCGGGTAGAGGCAGGTCTATGTCCAAAAGGGCTGAAACACTGGAGGCCAAATTCCTGTGTCCTTTACCTTTAGTGACTTTGAGGCCTGTGTCCAAATACAGACTCTGGTCTTCAAGACAGCTGACATGGCTTTCAGTCAGGGAAAGGGGCACAGGTAAGGCAGGGCAGCCGTCACCTCTCTGGCAGACATCTTGTCCATCAAAGCACAAATTTGAGCCTTGGTGAGACCAGTCAGTAGATGTGAGGGGTGGGGGTTGAGGAAGCCATCTTCAAAGGATTGGCTGTTGTTCCTGCAGCAGCAGACTGGCCTGTCTTTGTCTGGGTCTTTTTCTCGGGTCTACTCATCTGTCCTGTGTCATGTCTGCAGCATCAGGAGCCAGCCTGGAGGCAACGGCTGACAGGAAGCTTGTCTGTCTCCCCCTCTGCCCCCCAAGACTAGAGGAGTTGCCAGCTGCTGGTTCCTACTCTTAACCTGCTCCTGGATGTTTAGGAGTACAGCTTTGAGGCTTTCTGAGGGTGGAGTTGGAAGTAGGTAGACACCACAGTGCTTTGGGAAAGAACACAGTGACTCCATTATTAAAGAGCACTGGGCTCAGACTGATCAGGCCTGTGTTCATCCTAGGAGCCTTACTGAGCTATGGCCTTTAAAACTCTAGCTGAATGCTTCCCAGTGGGGCTGTCCACCCTTTGGAAGGAGGAAAGGAAGGGACAGGGATGCCTCTTGCCTTTATTAGTAACTTTCTACTGCCATGTTCACCATTCCTGAAGGTTATAGTTCATGACTGTCGTGGCAGGGAGCATGGCCGCAGGCAAGTAGAATTGGAGCTGGAGTAGTAGGGGACAGCTGAACATCTTGATCCACAAGCAAGAGGCAGAGAAAGCTAACTGGAAATGAGACCTCAGAGCCTGCCTCCAGGGACACACTCCAACAAGGCCATGCCTCCTAAACCTTCCCAAACAGTTCCACTAACTGGGGACCACACATTCAGATATATGAGCCTATGGGAGCCATTTTTATTCAAACTCCACCATCAGGCAGACCTCTTGTTTCCAGAAAGGATACCGTGGAGAACATCAGCCGCACTGGGACTTGGGCTTTGCTTGCCATTTTCCTGAGTGACAACTTTTTCTTGCTTTTTTAAAAAGCACCGTCCCTTGTCCCTTGCTCTGGTTCCTCTGCCCCAGGTCAGGCTTCTTTGGCCATCACTCTTCAGACTCCGTTTAACAGACACTAGTTTGGTCTTCACCCCCAAACCCTGTTAGCTGATTCAGCACTTTCCTTATGTACCCAGAGAACTGCTCCTGGCTGGGGTCTGAGGCATGGTGGCCTGAGTCGTCAGGCCTACTTCAACATGGCTGGCTCTCAGTTTCCTCATCTTTATCAGCTCAGTGGTACCCTCCCTGCTTCAGCCTACAGAGACCCCAGCAGCCCCTGGTCTATCCTCACAGAGGGGAAACATACCCGACCAGGACCACTTTGCCCACAGCCTGCCAGCACTAGACTGGTGCCCTGCCCCCCCCCCCCCGCAGTTGTATGTGCCCCGAATTTTGGGGCTGTAGGTACCAGATGCCAGAGCCAGTCAGGTGAGTGCAGTGGTCTCGCCAGAGTGTCTACTTGATAGCTTTCTGTGGAGACGATGATTTTTCGCGCAGATTGTCTTTTTTCTGAACTTAGGATATGAAGGAGGGACAGCTTGTTCCCAGAAAAGCAGTTATCTGAGGAAGTTTTGATTGGTTTCACAGTTACCATAATAGCTACCAATCATTTGTCACCTACATTCGGTCAGTACTAGCACAATACGTGCACTTCATCGTACAGGTTTCTAAGCGCCCACAAAATGGAACCGCCACCCTTCTTCCTCAACCCGTGAGGACCAGGGGAGGTGGGACCCCTGCCCTTGGCAGTGTGAGAAGTTGACATTCAGTGGGCTTCCGACTGATGGGTATGGAGCAAAGCTTGGCAGAAGAGCCGTGTCTGGTCAAGGGGCTTCTCGCTCAGGCTTGTCACTTCTCTGCAAGGACACTACATTGCTTTCCAAGGAATCGGACTTGAGGCTTGCTTCAGGTGATGACTGTAGCATAAGGATTTGGCATTGAACTGCATCCCTATAATTTACTTCGTAGGGAGCAGTCAGTGGGATCATGGGGCAAAACAAGAAGCTTAATGTCAGCGTCAGAACAGCCAGAGCAGGCAGGAGCTCCTGCCTGAGATGAGGATGCGCCCTGTGCCAGGCGTACGTCTGCACTGAATCCTCACCACGGACCTTGCGAACAGGAACTATTTCTATTCATCTCATTGTACAATGAGTAAATGGAAGTCCGTAGCGAGTAAGTGACTTGGTTGTCAAGGTCACGTGGCTAAGGGTTGGTAGAATCAGGATTCCAACCCTGTCTGACCCCAGGTTCTTGCTTTTCTCTGCTTCATCAGGAACCACCACAAACTGGATAAATTCTGTTATTAAGCAGAAAGGGCCTCATGGTCCTGTGTTCTGTTACCTAGCTGGTGGCTAGGCAGACACCCGGGATGAGGTCTCATTTATAGAATGAACCCTAGTGAAATGAGAGCTCCCCACCTACAGGCTGAGTGAAGAGAATGCTCTCCTGGGAGTACTGATTGGATCGTGAGCACTTTCCTCAAGTGTGTTAACTGACTCAGGGGAGCCTGGGTGGGGCACATTGATGAGACTAGTATGTCTTTGGTAGCCCCACAAACAACCCCAGACTGTTGGTCACCAGATACCCTCTTCCTGTGTCTTCATAATGGTACAGAGACCATGGACTTCCACTTCTGTTCTCAAGGGCTGCCATGCAGATTTCTAGCCTGCCTCTACTCACGGACAGCTGCCAATGCCATGATGTCTTCTGATCTCTTTGGCTTGGGTTTGTGTGTGTTTCTGGAACTTGGCCATGAAGTAGTAAATATATAGTGCAGGAGGCCGTGAACTGTTCAGTAGCTCAAAGTCAGAAAGGTGCAAATTCAGCCCTCCATCACTGGAAGTAGGTGCTACTGTGGCCCCATGTGGGGTTACAACCTGTCTCTGGGACCCCACGGTGCCCTTGAGGCTGCTTACTAAGTGTGTATACCTGGGTTTCCCCACCCACCTTATGCCCATGCATCACCCTTGCCCTTTCTATGAGGCTCATGTTAGGAGCCCTTTGCTTTTAGAACGTGGCAGCTGACATGGGAAGCACTCACTCTCTATGCCAATTTATGCAGAGGATGGTCCTGTGGTCATCTCCCCCTTGAATAATGCAGAGGATCCTCTGCCCATACCTCTCCTGTAGGGAGCTGTGTTTGTTGTTGGAAACCCTTGGCATAGCTCCCAAGACTTGAAACGAGGGCTTGAAGCCATCATTCCTGTATTAGCATCTTTTCCTCTTTTGCTTTTGTAAAAACCAACTTCCTGTACTTCCACTTGTATTTTTAAGCCGTAAAACGTAGGGGGGGGGGTCTCTCAGCCCTTGTCCACTGCTTGCCTGGTTTCTGGGGACTCTTATACATTAAAGATGACAGCTGTTGCAAAGAACATCTTTAAACAAGCCCGGCTTCCTCTGTGTGCCCCCTGAGTGTTTTAAGTTTCTGTGTATAGCAAGTCCAAAGCAAACAGATGTGTTCTTGAGTCTCGGTGAGGTAGGACTGAGACATCGGGGGAAGGAGAGCAGCAGAGGCCACAGTAGGGAAGAGCCCACAGCTACGGTTTTGAACCATTGGTCTCCTGTGTGTGCTTTGAGAAGAAGTAGGGCTGCATTGTGAGCTTAGCAGAGCCTGTCTCTTATTACAGTCTGCTCCATAACCACGAGGAAGCTTGGGATTGGCCCCCTCCTTTATGCATGCATGCTGATGCTCTTGCATTCTTGTTCTCTCTCTCCTCCCCCCACCCTCCCCCACACAAGGGAACTCACCTGCACACACACTCACACACCCATTCTAGCTGAGGCCCACGTATGTTATACATAAGCTCTTTGGACAGAACCCTAGAAATCGAAGGAGAAGTGTGATTGATTGAAACATCTCCAGGGAAGTTTCCATTGTGTGCCTTTCACTGCATGTAAAGTGAAGGGTCTCAGAGTAGCAGAACACCCGTTCCCCATTGATGGTAGTGACTGACCATCTGCATCTTCAAGCTTAGTCTCTCTGGGGACACAAGCATATGCAATTCCTGTCATTGGCAGGTAGAGAGAGGAGACAGACTTGCAGGGATAAGTCCACAGTTCTCTTAATCCCCATGACTCCTTACAGCCTCCCAGCCTCTCTTAGAGGGAGTGACTGAGTGCTGCCCTGCCTGGTTTTGGAGAGTTAGTCTTGATTGAGGGCTCGCCAAAGGCCATGCTTGGGAGCACAGTCAGAGCTAAATCCCAGGCCTGCTCTATTGGGTCAGCAAATCTTCCCTGAAAAAAAGCTCCCGGGGCTGCATCATCTTGGAGTTTATTTTAGGCAGATGATTGCCTTCTAGGTCATTTGCAACCATGTAAGTATCCTTGGCAGGAGGCATACTTGAATCAGCCAAGGCTCTTGGAGTTGGGAATGGGGCATCATCTTTTCCCACGTATCCTCCGTGTCCCAGGCCTTACAGCTGCACTGGCGTTGCACTGTCCGGATGAATGGATGGATGGATGGATGGATGGATGGAGAGGAGAAAGAAATATGGCCGTACCTTGTTCCAAGGCCTTGAGTTGCCATGCATACATCAATTCTTGCCAAGCTCACCGTCTCTCTGGGTGGAATGAGACTCTGTAGAGGATTAGACATTTCCTCCTAAGGCCACAATTCCCCTACGCGTTGAGAGGTGTTAGACACTCAAGTTCTGAGTCAAGATAAATGTAACAAACTTACGAATTAAGCATTCCTTAAGTACAGGACTTCTCAGACCCTATACTCTTCTGCCAACTGTTCTGATGTAAGAAATGATAACAGAGTTTGTCTCACTGCTGAACTTGTATTAAGGGGCGTTTCACAGGACTAATGTCTCTTGAAGTGTTCTGTGAGAAGCTTCTAAAAAGTCTTTTACTGCCCTGAGACATCAGCTTCCTTGACTGTGACACAGTAGGAGCTAGTCAAGTGTTCTTAACGTCTTTGCCACTTCTCGAGTAAAATTTCTCCTAGAGACCCTGGGTCCTCAAAACACTGTTTCCCTCTTGAAAAACCAATTACTCAGTAAACACTGGGGAGTAAGCTGAGTTCTGACTTGATAGATTGAATTCAGATAGATACATCTATGTTGGCCTTATGTAAATATATATCAGACAATATATTGCATGTATTCAAACATATTTACATAAGATAGATCGGCTTGAATGTATGTATGTTTATATGTATATATGTGCGCGCGCACACACACACAGTGTATTTACTGCATAATACACAGTCTGTCGGTGGCTAGCAGAGCTTGAGTGTGATTATACACTGCTTTGTCAAAAGCAGAGACCATAGGGTCAGTGTGCAATTTTTGGTTGGCTTTTAGAAATTGGTTGATATCACCTAGAGTGGTTGGATGTAAAATTAGGAATTCCTGGATTCCTCGTGGCTAGGAATATTTGTGGTCTTTGACTGAGAACCTCTAGGTGTGTCGTTAGAGACCCTCTCCAGCTGTGCTATTCTCTTTGTTCCTGCATCTGAGCCTTCTGTCAAAGCCTGGTGGCTCCACCCATAACACTAATCAGTGGCCCTGTAAACTCCAGAATGTAATTGGACTGCTAATTGCTACCGATGCCATGTTTTGAGCCCGGTTTGGTGTGCAGGATGCACCCTGTGCAGGCCACAGGAGGATAATTTGAGAATTCTCTAGCCTGTTCCTGGTGCGAGGCTTCTGGGCACCTGGCAAGAGTGTCAGGCTGTTTGCTTTGGGTAACTATGGCAGCCCCTTTAACGGCCACTGGAGGATTTGAGCCCAGAGTCAATGCTGCTTGTTTGGCTACATCACCCAGAAGAATAAATGCCTGCCTCTTTGTAAGAGCCTGAGAGAAGTTTCCCAGAGGCAGACCTGTGCTATTTAGTGTTTTGTTTTGTTTTTTTGTTTTTTGTTTTTCTTTCTACTTAACGAGTAGGAAGAAAACTTCTTGAGTAAAACTTGAGTTTGGGGTAGTTATTTGGTACAAAAGGTAAACTGGCATGTTTGGGGACTTTCCTCACAAGCATCCTTGTGACATTTAACAGATGGCCTTTGTGCTAAACTTGGGGCCCTGTCAGAGGTCTTCTGCAGTTATTTTGAGAAGGGACGGGAGTGAGGTGTAAGAAGGCAAGGGATGCAGTGCAGGACTGTTGAGCAAGGTCAGACATTTTAGCAAAGAGTAGCTTGGAGATGGGAAGAGAGATACGAATCAGTTGGCGCTGTTGTTTCTCTGACGTCAGAATAATAGAGGACCATCAACCCTTGATTGCTAGCCTCAGATTCCATGAAGCTCAACCCATGAAGCCTTTGGGGTTAGGATGGAACTTTAGTGCTTGATTAGATAGTTTTTCAGTAGTTGCAATCCTACGCTAATTTATACACCTGTAGCCCAACACTGTAAGACAGCTCTCACATTAGGTGTCCTCATCGTATGGGAAGGGTCATGGAGATATTCAAGGCAAGCGAGCAAAAGCTTGCAGAAGGTGAGGCATCGTGCCAAGTACAAGGGCCTTATATGGAAGAGTGAACGGGCCTTGAAGCCAGAGCAGGAGCTGGAAGGACAAGTCAGGTCCCCTGGCAGGATGGCGTGCTGAAGGTTCCAGAGATGGGGAGCAGAACAGACTGACTTCAGGGCAACTCAGAAGATGAATTTGGAGAATTGCACAATACAGTGCCCAGGGATGAAGCAATGATTGGGGCTGGGGGACGGGATGACAGTCGGCGGGACCACATCTCAGTGGGACAGAGGAGTAGTGCCTTCCAAAGGATCTCTAGGTAGCAAGCAGGTCTGTTCCCAAAAGTCAGGATTGGCTGAGAGGGCAGCATGTTCTTGGGAGGGTGAGGGCTCTGGGCTGTGTGTCCAGTGTGCATCAGGAACTTGGGTAGCTGGTGAGAGATAAGGAAGCGTGTTGTATCAATATCGAGGTCCTTGGTGTGCAGCTTCTTACTGGGACAGCTTCCTGGAACAGCAGGTTGGATTGTCTCGTGGTCCTGAAGCAGAGGCCCCATCTCAGTGTGCCATTTCCCGGAATATGGGATTGGTGGCGCTCACTTCCTGAATGTGTGAGCATATGCCCCAGGATGGGTAACCACTCCCTGCATTTGACCCTGCTCAGAGTGACTGGGCAGATGTCACCCAATCTTCTGTGGCCCATGCACACAGAGAGCTTTCTGTCTGCTCCCTGGGGGCTCCTGGTTACCCTCAGGCAGATAGATGTTGGGTGGTAGTCAGCCCAAGCTTTACAGGTTCAGTTTAAGACTCCTTGTCTTAAATTTTAATAAGTACAGAAAAACAGAGTGCTGATTTATTAAAAATTGATCCTCCTGAGGGGTAGCTCCAGCAGAGGGGCCTGGAGGGGAGAGAGGCAGGAGGCGGAAAGCGCTGTGCGTAGGCTGCTGCTTCGCTCCTGCATGCCCGCAATAGGAACACAGGCCCACCTGTGCCTTCCACCCGGCCAGGGAGATGGCAGCGCTGGGCAGTCTCCTTTGAGCTCTCTGTTCCCTTCCTTTCTCTCTCCTCTCTCTCTCCCTCAGATGAGTTTGTTATGGACTCAGTAGGAAGTTCCACAGTTCTGGAACTTCAGCTGCAGAAATACACCGAGGCGCAGCTCTGGGGGTTGTGAGATGAAGCAGCACTGCAGACTGAGGGCCTAGGGGGAACTGTCCCAGACCTCTCTCCTGACTGTTGGCAGGTGCGGCTGTCACTGCTGTTCTTGGGGCTGTAGCCATGTCATCAGGCCCATGCCGGTTGCTTCACGGGGCCTTCTCCCAGTCCCCAGTTCTCTTAGGACCCTAGACCCATTAGCTCGAGGTCCTTCCCTCCTCCACACTGACCTCATTTTAACGTAACTAATGACATCTGCCACAACGCTATTTCCAAATAGGGTCACATACTGAGGGACTTGGGGTTAGGGTGGCAGCAGCTTAGCTTTAAGGAAACTGTGCAACCTGCACTGTCTTTCCCTCCTTGGCTAGCCCGCCCGACTTCCCTGCCCCTGCCTCAGTACCCTGCGTGCACCCCACGCCTTCCATCTCTGTTGCCACCTCACCGTAGCCCTCACTCTTTTGTGAGTCACCACAGTATTCAGGTCACAGTCATCCGGCTTCAGCCGGCTGGTGCCTCTGCATGAGCCAGCCCTGTCCCTGCTTTCTGCAATGGTGAGTGTTGTGTTTATGCGAGGAACACCTTCCCCTCCCAGTCTGAAGGAGTCTCTGCTGAGAGATTGAAGACATCTACTGTCCAGAGTTTACTTCCAGGCAGGGCTGTGAGGGTGGGGACAGGAAGGAAGGGATCCGTGTGAGGCTTCATACTTGAGAGAGAATTTCCTTTTATTGATCAAAGAAGCTTCCAGCGAAGGGCAAGGACATCCCCTGCATGAGCCTTATCATTTAGATCATTTCCTCCTCAGAGGCAAGCCAAACGGGCGGGCGCAGTGCAGAGCTAGCCAAGTTGAAATTCAGCAAGAGGGGAATGTCGGCCCCCTTAGCATCATGGGCCATTAAGCTTGTAATGTGGCAAAGGCCTCTGGGTTCCTGTTTTTCGTGTTAATTGCCAGGATGCTACATTTTTCTCTGCTGCCCTGTCTGAGTGTTCTGCCTTCAAACACATTCTTCTGTGATTGCTCCTTCAGTGGGCACAGGTGACAACTGGAAGTCATAGTCTGTGAATCTCAGAATTCCGTGGAGTCCTCGGGAGCCGAGCACCTCTCTCTCTGCTTACAGTTTAGTGCGCCCTCCCCCCCCCCCCCACTTGTGGACTTGATTGTGCTCTGCTTCCTGCTAGGACCCCTGGCTCATTTTCCATCTGGGGCTCCCAGCTTTGTGGATGTGGTGATGGGGATGGCAGGCAGGTTTCGGGGAACCTTTGACTGGGGACCAATAGTTTTGAAATGACTTTTGCTCTTTGGGGAATTTCCAGTATGAGTAAAGTTAGAGGCTCCTGGGCTTTTGAGAAAGACACTTCTGTAAAGCCTCTCGTAGTAGTTTCTATTTCTGAGATTCTTCTCTCCCTACCAAGGTTGCCCCTTGCCTAGTGGTCAAGCACCACTCCAGGACCCTGGCCCTACCATCTCGGTTGCCCTGTTCCTCCTTGGCTGGTTATTGTAGTCAGAATTTCTTGGGTGTTCTTCCACCTGGCCTTCTAACCTGCACGGTCCAGTCCTGTCTAGGCACTTTTTCTTCTTTGTATCTTCTGTCCATAGTGTGGTCCATTTGTCCTGCCCCATTGGTTGCCCTCAAGCCCAGATAGTACAATGAAATGCCCTGTTTAATTTGATTTCCCACTCCCAAGCTTGTCAAACTCAGTTAGATCCCGCCCTCAACGCGATTTCTGTTCAGTTGTCCTCCTTGTTCCCCTGTGTTATTTCTTTGTCGTTTGGTGGCTTCCTAATCTAGACACCCCACGTAGCATAAGTTCTGCTCTCAGTGTCATCTGTTGGGGCTTGCTAAATATCTCTACTTGGGTCTCCCTGTGTGTTTAGCTTGGTTCAGTTTAATCAGTATGGATATACTCCATGAATGCATTCTAGTCTTGGGATGGCTCTGTTTCCTAGGTTGATATAGTGAAGGATGAAGGGGTTAAGGGGTCGAATATGTGAGAAAAGTGGCCCCGGGGGTATAGCACAACATCAGAGCTGCTGGAGAAATGGGAGCAGATGAGAGGAGCAGGCTCCCTTCTGGAAGTGCCTAGCCTTTACGCCAGGGAGACTAAGCATAGTTCAACCCATTTCTCTGAGGAAGGCTATAAGGAAGACAGATGATTTATCACCTGCAACAGGTAACTTCCCTGCCTGGTGTCTCTTTGTATACAGTCTTGGAAGCCCCGAGGGTTCCTGGTAGGCTCTGTTTCTCTGTTTCTCTCCTATCCTTTTGGAATTGGGTCCAGTGGGCAGCTTGTAAGGGCCTCCTGCTTCAGCTTGGCAAGAAGATGATGGATCTTGCCAGAAAGTCCTTAGTTCTGAGTGAAAAACAGTCCCCGCCTGGCTGGGACCATGATTCACCAGTAGTGGAAGAGCTCTTGCACCCCAGCAGGCCACAGAGTTCATTCTCAGCAAAGAGGGGAGCGGAAGGAGTGGGTCGGGGGAGGGGGGAGAGGGAGAAGAGAGAGAGAGCATGAATATGAGAACAGGGCTCCATTGTCAGACATGACAGAGCTGTGATACTGTACACCTAACATGAAATACCATGTGCTACTGTGTGTCTTGTACCCTCCTGTTATGCGGTGTTTCCTTGCTTCCTGCTGGCAATTTATATTTTGTTCCTACCCTGGGAGCTGTCGCCCTGTCCCCATCATACCTGAGAGTATCCTTTTTTGATGGAGCCTCCAAGAATAGTTTTAAACATAAAGATATTGCCTGTTCTGTTACTGTCACATTTCGGCTCAGTACAATGAACAGTACAGTTCCTGAAAACCTAAACAAAGACACCGAGGAAGCATTTTTGTTCGGACATGAGCCAACATATCACAAATACCCGTTTCAAAGACAGAGATCCAGGGCTGGGTTGTAGCTCAGCAGTAGAGTGTTTGCCTATGTGAGGCCCTGAGTTCAAGCCCTAGTACCACTAAACCAAGCCTTCAAACAAATGCAAAACACGAGACCCATTCTCCAAGCCCCTTTCTACAGTGGGGAGGTGGACCATTGTCCTGGTTTCCTCAGGAGCTGCTCCATGAAACCAGTTGTTCTTGTTGAATGTAGGGTCTCCCCAGGTCCCAGGCAGATATGGAGACAGGAGCCCAGTCTGAGACAGCTACCATGTCTCCTCTTTGCAGAGGCAGCAGAGCCTATGCCACCAGAACATCCTGGTGGAAGAGCTGAGCAGAGCTGAGCTGAGCACTCCAACCCTAGCCCCCCTCCCAGGCTTCCCTTGACACCCTTTCCCCCCACCCCATCACTCTTTTCAAGTTTGTGGGTATCTGAGCAGTCTGAAACCCGGGCTGTACTCCGCTGTGCATCAGTTTCTTTGAGCCCAGAGAAGGCAGCTTTATTACGCTATGCTTTTAGAGACCATTCGCTCAGCTCTGAGCCTGGGAGAAGGTTTCCAGGGTCTATTAGGCAGCAAGTGCTTTGATGGCTTTGGAATCATAAGGTTGATTTGAAAATTTGCCACCTAATGGCTTACAACTGGAATAAATTTTCCGAAATTGGACCTCAGAGGGAGACTTGGGTGCACACACGGGGGCCTCTCCCCAGTACACCGCCCAGCACGCTGGGCGAAGGAGCTGCTCTATGTGGCCTCAGAGCCAGGAGGCCCCCCTAATTAGGCAAGGGACCCTGTCACTCTTCATTTCTCAATTTGGACCCAACATCTAGTGTCAGCAACCATGGGGAGGCTTCAAACTGGAATTTCTCCCCACTGGCCTTTAAAAGGCCAGGGCCTGAGAATTCCTGAAAAATTAATGGGGTCTCTGTGGGTTCTTCCCACTTGCTGGTAACCTGGCCTCTCCCAGGCCCGCAGTGGCTGTGTACCATAATGGCCTCTCAGCAGCCGCTCTTTTGTATGCAAATATGACCTAAAGAAGTCCGGGAGGCAGTGGGCCATTGTTGCCGGAGACTAAGATTTCAAACAGCCACAAGGCTTTAAAATATTCCAGGCAGATATTGAAAATGTCAGCACTGGGTCTCCCCTATTTCTTACCTAGCCCTCTTTTCCTCTCTCTCCCTCCCTCCCCCCTCCCCGCTGCCACCCACCCTGCCATAAAATATAATCAAAAAAGCTGGTAAATAATTTAAAGAATTGCCTCAAAGGATTTGCACACTAGAAAGAGATTCCTTTCCCTGGTTTAGAGTTGGGAGAGACTGTTTTCATTTTTAACCCCCACGATATTTAAAATATTCAGAAGTGTCCCGCAGGGTCTTGAACTCATAAGCGCCTGAGTTTTTCTCACTATGCTCTCATCCCCTCTTTTCTTTATTGATTTTTTTTTTAAGGTTGCTGTCGGCAACATTTAGGTCCTACTTTCAAATGAAAGTCATATTTCAGATACCAGTCTTAAGTCAGACCAACATGAGGCCTGTTACCTTCATCCCAGTTCCGCGTCCCCTACTCTCTAGTTTAACAGAGTGGATCGAATCTTGGTTACTGTGACTTTTCATCCTTTTAGCGCCTTTCACAGGGACCCCTTGCCTTGTCAGCAGAAGGCAGTGAGGACTTAGACGCGGGACCTTTGCACATCTACTTTTAGAAACTTGCCCCGTGGTGGTGGCTCATGTTTGTGAGTTAGAGACCAGCCTGGTCTGCAGCGTGAGTTCCAGGACAGCTAGAGCTACAACAGAGAAACCCTGTCTCAAAAAAGCAAAACAAAAACAACAACAAAGAAACTCACCTCAGCTAGGACCTCCAGGCTCAGCGTGCTCACCTTGAGAAGGGAGAGAAGCGGTCAGGCCTCAGACTGGGTTGGAGAGCACCAGGAAAAGTTCAAGCTAACTCCTGAAGACAGGCACCGACCTCTAGGAAGACTCCTAATTGCCAGTACATTTCTGCATTTCCCAGACGTTTTGGGGCCTGGAGTCTGCTGGCCAGTTAGGGGCAATTGTGGCTGAATGACAGAGCTCACACAGGTACTGGGTGGATGGAAGGAATAGACGGTTTGGAAGAATGGCAGGTGCTTAGCTTTCCTGCTGTGCATTCTCTCAAGCTGTACGCAGCCCAGGCACCTGCTCCTACAAGCCTGGGAAAGGTGGGCTAAGACACTGATGTTGAAGATTATAAACAGTACCCTTTCCTCCTTGAGTACTTCCAGGTAGGACCCTCTGAGGCTACTCTCATGGTGAAATCGCATATTGAGTATACTGGTCCCTTCTCCTGCAGGCCGCTCTGCCTGGCGTC
The DNA here is from genome assembly GCA_026225945.1 of Cricetomys ansorgei. Classification (NCBI taxonomy): domain Eukaryota; kingdom Metazoa; phylum Chordata; class Mammalia; order Rodentia; family Nesomyidae; genus Cricetomys; species Cricetomys ansorgei. The sequence continues at coordinate 4,211,010 of JAMJFZ010001871.1, forward strand.
ACCCCCTTCCTTCTGTGACAGGACCTGTGAACGAATGCCCTCTGGCCTATAGGTGATTATTGTCGGTATCTGCCAAATAGCCCCTTGTGTCCCCTCTGCGCCTAGCTTTGGCTGACTGTAGGTCAGACACTTGAGGCACTGATGTGTGATTTTAGGTGACCTGAAAGAGCGTATGCTTAAGGGTGCTGTGACTTCACTGATGTCACGTTCCAGAATCCTTAGAAACCAGCAGTGGTACCCATTTCCCAACTGTGCAGCTCGAGGAACATTTGTCATTACCGAGGGTGGGAGAAGAGGCCTCGTGGTGAATTTTGAGGATTCTTGTACTCCTAAGGTGACACTTGTTTGACGAGCTTCCTTGGGCTGACAAGGGTCTCAAGGCCTGATCCAAGCACCTTGAATGCCTGTAGGCTGGTACTAGAGAGCACAGTGGAGGATGGCACACTCTGGCTAGTTAGTAGAAGGAGGCCCGGGAGTTCATTGCTCATCGTGTCTCCTTCAGACACAAGACCTTTTCTTGCTTTTGTTTCTGTACATGAGCTGCTGGTGATTTCTTCATCTAGCAAAGACTGAACTTCGCTTGACAGGAAGAATGCATGTGTACCCTCTATATGTACCCCCCAACATGGCTGCCTGGGACTAGCTCTCCTTTTCATTTCTGCCTTGGAGGCTGGAATGAACCCCTGTGCAAAGTTAGGAGCTGCCTCAGAAGACCTTGGTAGGTATCAAGAGCCCTCTTATGCTCTGAAATCCAGAACAACCCTGGCCTTGTCCCCTCTGAGGAGTCTTCCAGAAAGACAGAAGTTCAGGTCTCCTGTCTCATCTCCCAGCTCTGGTTCTTTTTTATTTTAAAGCCGCTGAGAAGGGAGATGTGAGGTCTCTGATCTGTAAGCATAAAGGATTTTAAAACTAAACAAGAAAACCAATTATTTTTCTAACTGCTTTACTCCTTCAAATCTTTCACTGTAATGGAGATTTAGAACCCATCACAGTTGGGCTATTATTTCTGTGTAAACAGTGTCATGCCCTATTGCACCAGGCAAACAGTCAATTTTTTCCATTACACTTAGACACAGATGATGAGGGAGCCGCGTCCATGGTCTGCAGAGCTGGTTTCAGTTGATGGGTGCGTGTAACCGTGATCAGCAGTGGGGAAAGGGTTAACATTTTTACCCAGGGGCACCCTGTTGTCTACAGAGCCCTGTTATGCTCCAGACCCTGGCTTAGGAGGCTCAAGGACAGTAAAGAGTTTCTTTAAGTTGTTAGGGTATAGTGATCACCAGAGTTCGTTCGGGTTCTGGTCATGGAGCGTCTGAAACATCTGTTCTTGTTTGAGCTCTGTTGCTGAGATAAAATGCTGACCAAGAGCAACCTGAGGAGGAAAGGGTTTGTTTGGCTTACGTGCCCCATCACAGCCCGGGGTCAAGGGGACCTGAGACAGGAACTCAAGCAGGGCAGGAACCTGGAGGAGAGAACTGAGACAGAGGCCATGGAGGAGTGCTGCTCGCTGGCTTGCTCTCTAAGCTCATTTTCAGCTAATTGTCTTCTATCTCCTACGATGTAACACCTTACGCCACTAGGAGTGGAATGCGCACGGGTGGCTGGGCCCTCCCACATCAGTCTGATTAAGAAAACGTCCCCAACCTTGCCTAAAGGCCGGTGAGGTGGAGACATTCTCTACATTGAGCTTCCTTCATCCAAGATAACTCAGTTTGTGTCAAGATAACAACAACAACAACAACAAAACTAATCAATACAACACCTGATGGATAGCCTGGTATAAGTCTTGATAGCCCTGGAATATAATTTAGAAAGGCGTGTAGTCCACAGGGTCCCTGTCCTGCAGACCATGATATGCTACCCTCTGCCTGGAGCTTTCTATCCCCCGTGTTGTCATGTACCACTCTTATTGTAACCACAATCTGTTTTCCAGTAAACCCTAGGCTGTAGAAGGTAGCCCGGTGCCCTCATCCACTTTGTATTGTAGGGTCCAACTCCATCTTCCCAGTGTGGATGGGGATGCAGCCTCCAAGGATGGAGGAGGAGTATCTGGCGATCAGCCGGGCAGCTTGTTGGGTGGACAAGGTAAAGCAGCTGACTCAGTGAAGACACAGATACTGGAGACAGCTTGCCTAGGTTCAAATCCCACCATCGTCACCCTGGCAGTCTCAGAAACTCTGTGCCTAAGTGCCTTTCTCTGCAAAATGGAAGTAGTGTTTATCAGACAGCGCTATTGTAAGGTCTACATGAGTTGGCAGTCTGCCTCGGGGGGCTGCTATGGGAGCAATGGCCCGTTCCTTTCTTGTGGGTGCTTCTGGAGCATCCACTCTCCCTGATCTTGCTTTCTGCCTTTGAAAGTGTTGCTCAGAGCAATGGTGCAAAACTTCACGAAGGGTGAGCTTGCTCACAGTGCTGGTTGCTCACGGTATTGGCCACAGAGTTGACCATCTGAGTAGAAGATGACCCGAGTTGCTACCACTGTTTCATGAATGCCACTGGTCTGGGCTCTGGGCACTTGAGTTTATACCTTCTGTATTGTTCTTATAGCTTAGCCTAGAGCTTGTAAAGCTGGGTCGCTGATGGGTTCGGCCAGTCAATCTTTATGAAGCACCTTTGTGTACAAGCACTGTCCTTAGAGATGAGCTGTTATACTGAGCGTCTTACTAGAGTGCTTTTGGTATTCCTTCAAGGAGGTTGATCGAGAGAGTCACTCAAGGTGTGCCTCTCACCTCTCATCTGTAGGAGATGATGTGGCTGTCACACACGCGCACACACACAAAATAACATCTGTTCTTGAGCATTCTTGCTTATCAAGTCAAGACAGATGCTCTGTTAGCCTTGGATTGTGCTGTAGGCGTCTAGCTATTCACTCGTAGTCCAAAGCCCAGACTTCCAGGAAGCCATGGGCATCTAGCAAGAGGAGCGATGCCTTCAGGCTCAAAGTCCTGGATTTGTCCTTTCTCGGAACACCTCTCCTCTGGGTAGCCATGGCCTGAACTCCTCAGAGCCTGGGAGGACAGCTCAGGGTGGAGAGAGTGCTGGGGAGGCTACACTGCTGCTTTCCCCCAGCCACGAGTGGACTCTGTGTCAGCAAGACTGCTCAAGCCATGTGTCTCCACAAAAATGAACCCACAGGAAATTAGAGTCTCACAGAAGACGCCTTGTAAAACGTACTCGTGGGTCCAGTTGAACACTGGTCCCAGGGTAGCTTGGGAGGCACACTGAGACCATGTCTGAATTCTGTGTCTACCTCCTATCAACCCTATGACCTTGAATAAGTCCTTTAATTATGAGCCTTATTTTGTTTATCTCTAAAATGGAATGATGACCGTAGGAATGATACCCACAGGGAGGTTGAAATGAGGCACTGTGTATAAACACTTAATAAACACCGTGCGGCCATGGCGGCTGTTATGATCGGCATTTGCCCTCACACACAACTACTACCTCGTACCCTTGCAGCGAGCTCGGCTCTCCTGAACTGTTTTTACCAGGCTCACTCCATCACTGAGGTTTCTTAACCAAGCCGCTTTTCATTAAACGTGCCAACCAGCAGATCACCTTCCCTTCCCAGAAGCATAGGGCTGTCTGCCTGGGGATTTGTGCACGTGTTTTGTCTGTGATGCATAATGCATATGTGTGTGAGTATGTATGCACACCCCCTCCCCCAGATGTATATATAAGCCATTCCCCAAAGAGAGATTTATTTCAAGGAACAAATGCTTCTGCTTAGCTTCTGTGCGGATCTGATCCAGCCCCAAGCTGTTACCATGAGTAGAATTCATTGATGGCAAAAGGAAATGAAAACAAAAGTTCCCTGACATGGGGCATTTCCGTTGGGGGCCCCTGGGAGCTCTCCTCCTCTATTAAAATATCTACCAAATTGGACAGAGGAACTTGGCAGCCACAGCCTGAGCTCTCTTAATTGTTTCTGTGGGGAGGGTATGGGCAGAAGCTCCACTTTGACCTCTCTTCCAGAACCTTCTCACTGTTGAAGTAGGGAAGGTGACTGAGTACCCCATGCCTGGGCAAGTGTCCAGAGATGGGCCAAGGGTGGATGCATCCTCCCTGGCCTTCTGGAAGCCTTCCAGTGGTAAGTTTTGGAGGAATGGGGGTGTAGCTCCGGGAGCTTACATTCCTGAGATGGTCTGAAGCCTTCTGTTTATCCCCAGCAGTCAGAATATAAATGTGTTTTTTATCACAACCAGACTTATTATTGACCCAGACTTATGATTTCTTCATTTGATCCCCCCTTCCTCTTCTTTATGGGGAAGATGTTTCTTTTATGAATGAATTTGCTTCAGGGGATAGAGTTCAGCATGGAGGAGGAGAATAGATAGAGTTCTCATGCAAAGTTGGGGGTGCTTGCTGATCTGTAGCATCCAGGGCCACTTCTTCCCTTCTGATCCTTAACAATGGGTCCCGGCAGAGTCTTCTGAGGCCTCAGGATCGATCGTGGGGTTACTGGTACTAGTTGTGTTCATTTCATGGCCATTTCCTTTACTCTGTCTGCAGGGTGATAATAGATGTCTGTATAGTACGCATCTGGATGCCATATCTCAGTGAAGTCAAATAGTGCGCAGAAAGAACACTTGCATCCCTGTCGGAACAGACTCCATTTGAGGGTTTTCCACCTAGCCACGGGAGGCTTTGCCATGCACAATATCCTGTGTACTCCCTAGCATCCCTGGCCCATACACACTGGGTGCTAGGACACCAAACACACACACACACACACACACACACACACACACACACACACACAGTGCAGAAGTCAGAGTCCTCTAGGAAGGGAATTTCCCCTGATTAAGAACCACTTTTTCAAATCCCATGTCCTGTTCCTATGGGTGGGTACACCACACTATTTATTATTAATACTCAGGTGACAGTAGCTGTCTGAGGAACCACAAGCACTCAACACACGTGTGACAGCTACATATTGAGTGATTTCCTCAGAGCCCTAGCAGGAGTCCTGTGCTCAGGAGCTAAGGGAATTCCCAGAAAGGCCAGACAAGGTTCCCTCTCTTCTCAGAAAGCTCAGGCGAGAAACAAGCTCACAGTCTTGGAGACCTCTGGTCAAGTGGGTGGTGAGGACTGCAGGTGCCTGTTGAAGGAGCTCGAGAAACATAGACATCACAAAGTGGGTGTGTGTGTGAGAGTGAATCTCGGGGATTTGCCTCATTCCGCCCGAAGAGCTGGTGGGCAGTGGGGTCACCTAAAGTAAGGAGCCCTCTTTACTTTAGCAGACCCAGGTGTGTTTCTTATCTCTGAAAACCCAAAATTGTTTTTCCTAAAATCTCTCACAGCTTTTGGAAATTTGCCTTTAATGAAAACACATGAGGCAAACGCTCCTGGGCTTCACCCTTCTAGTTTCAGTTGATTGGTGCCAAAAATATCTGTTTATGCTACCTGTAACCCTGTGTCTCAGGGTGTGTCAGACCCACAGAGACGCCAGGATGGGTTCCTTTGGGAAAGTGAGGACCTCCAGAGAGGAGTTATTGAGAAAGACTATGCGTGTGTGTGTGTATTCTTATATATGTATACACATACATGGTCACATTCAGGCACACAAAAGGAGTAGCAGGTGCTTCCTTTTTCTCCTTTAAAAAGTCCGAGAAGGCTTTCAGGCTCCTCCTGTCTGTCTGCCTGCCCCCCTCTCCCCTGCAGAAATCTTGGTTAAGCCTTAAGACTCAACAACAACAAAGAACAAAGCCTCCGACAGCCTCCCCCCCCCCCCACAATGTCAGCTGTGAACTGAAGATCTGAATAGCCTTTAAAATTGTTTTATTGTTGTCAGCGCTGCAGAGTGGTGTGTAATCTTTGTGTTCTGGAGAATCTTTAATTGGCACAAAAGGGCAGTTTAGGCGGCATCTTGTAGGAGGTTTGTCATGCAAACGGCTAGTGCCTGCCACTCACAGCACGCAGGGCTATCTAGGCTGATTTGCATCAGCAGCTCCCTCTGGTTAATAGCCTTGTATGTTTCCTGGGGGTCCCTGAGCAGAAGTCAAGGGGAACTGAGGAGCCTTTCCCGCCTCTACATCCATGCTGCCTTGTAGCTGTTTGGAACCGCCTGTCACCTTCCCCTGAGCCTGGGCAGGGTGAGGTAGAGAGGAATACAGTGACTACAGGATGGAGTCCCCACAGCTTTTCAGCTGTCTTGTAGTCAGTAAAAGCAAAGGAACTAGAGTGAGCTACCTGGGTATGCATCCAACGCAAGAAGCTGTCCTTGTTGCCTGTGCTAACTAGGGGTGTGCTGGGCTGCTGAAATAGCTGTACCCCGCAATTTCAGTGCTTATCACAACACGTTTACTTCTTGCTCACTTGACTATTCTGAATGGAAGCTCCTGGCTGACTTTTATTCTGTGTAGTGATTTAGGGACCCAGGTCCCTCCAGTCTTCCTGCTTTGCTTTGCCTAGGTAGGACCTAGGTAGTGGCTGGTCTCAGAGGGACTGCGTACAGAACTAAGCCCTTCAGATTTGTCATCTGTCTCGTTTAACCCTGGCAGCTCTTGGAAGCCACGCTGCCAATTCCCAGGTGGGAAAACGGGGACTCGGAAAGGTCAAGTCACTTGTCGGGGATCATATAGGAACACTCACATCTGTGCTGCTGAGGGCCATGTAAAAACCCCTGTGCCCCACCCACTCCACCATGAGCCTCATTGGTAGTCCTGCCTACCCTTTTCTATTTCCCATTTAAAATGTGAACAGAGTTTTTCCTTTCCTGTAGCCCTATCCTACGAGGCCCTCTGCCCCTAGTTTAGTCTTGTGTTTGAGAGGAGCTTTGCTCTTGGGTGGAGACAGAGAGATTCAAACGACTGAGACATGCCTTAGCTTTGAAAAGACCATGGGGAAGAATCCTAATTTCTGTCCTTGTTTGGTTCAGAAGTCTGCATCATGAGGGGTGTGTGTGTGTGTGTGTGTGTGTGTGTTTGGGGCGGAGTGGGAAGCTGTTTATTTGTCCTCTGGAGAGCTCAGCACAGCAGGTGGGCCCTGCAGAAGGAGTCTCTTGACAAGCAGGCCTCTCTCCTGACACAACTGCCTGTTAATGGATTCTGAGTCTGGCAGTTCCTCCTTAAGCCGACTGCCAATGAGCCCTCCTGTTCCTGTGCTTGACACTGCTGATCAGAAATGGGTTTCCTTTTTGACGCCTTGTGCTGCTCTCAGCATGGCCTTGATCAAACAACAGATACTAGTTAACCAAAGCCCATCCCTAGGCATCTCCTCCCATTCCGGTACCCCCCACCCTCTCCTGCAGGCAAGGCGACATTGACAGCTGCAGGAAGCATGAGCTTGGGACCCCACTCCAAGCTCTGCGAAGTCTGTACGTATTCCATTAAAGCCCCCCCCCAGTGCTCTGAATGGGCTTCGGCTGCTGTGCAGATGCACAACCCACCTAACAGCATAGATTTACCGAAGAGCACCCCTAGAGGGAGCTCTGTGTGTTGGAAGTCAGGGGCAGGTTGGCAACGAGGATACCTCCCAGAGACTCACGGGCTCTCAGAGAATGTTCTCTCTTCATAGTTGGGGACTTAGCATGTCTTCCCCCTTCTGGGAGATTCCTGGCAGGAGAGTTGGGAATATGCGGCTATTGTAAGAAATGGTTGAAGGCTTGACGCAAGAGGCTGCCATGGCCGTGGTCCATCTGCCTGAGCAGCCTTTCCTGCAGCCACCTGGACTGTAGAGGGGCACACAGCTGTTCTGCCTTCTCTCTCTGCAAGGATGTTGGCTGGAGCTTAGAGCAGATTTAGGGAGCAGGGCCCAAGAGCTTCTGCCAGCCTGGCCCCATGAGGACTTGCCCACCTAGAGAAGTTTCGGGGGCATTTGCTCATTGGCTTTGCAGCCTTGCAGGAAGGGCTGAACTGAGGTAGGCACAAGGAAGGGGGCTGGCCCTGCTGGCTGAGGCCCAGAGTGGACAATCCATGAACGTATCCCTCTTTGGCTCTGGTTGCAAAGGAGATAAGCAAGCGACTTACTAGAAGTACCACATTGAAGGGATGTGCCTAGTGCACCCCAGATTCTAGAATCCTCTGTGTCTAATTGACTTCTGTGTATAATCCTTCAAGGTATTTTTTTCCCCCAGTACAAAAGGACAAGTTCAGTGTCTGGTGGAAAAAGCCTTTATTCGTTACTTAATTCTTCTGTTTTGTTTCAAATTACAGAACTTGAAGCCTTTCAGATACACTGCCAAATATGTCAGGGTCTTTTTCCTCCCTCAAGAAAGAAAAGGCCACAGGCCTCTGAAGCCTGTATTTTAAGAGCTCTATCTGCCCCCAAACCAAGGGAGATAGATAGATTACTGCTGACGTCTCTGTGTTATATTCAAGGCCAGCACTTAGGTCACTGGGCTTTTGAATTCTCATATTGAGCCAGCAGTGTGATAAAGGCCACCGTGAGGTCCCAGACTGCCTGGGGAGAAGCAGAGTGCTACTTAGAGTAGGAGGGAACTCGGGATCCTATCTAGGTTTTGGTGTGAAACAGTCTGGTTTTTGGCCTTGGGCAGGAGGCCAAGCTGTTTGTTGAATTATTCCTTCTTCCCATCACTAAAATACCGATTCGTTTTCTTTCAAAAACAAACCAGGACTCAACTGTGTGATCCTTTGAGAGAGTGACTCCTTGCCCTCTTTGCTATCTGTTTATCCTTTCCTTTGTTCAAAGAGACATCGAATGGCTGCACAGTGCCCGTGGCCTTCTGGGCTCTAGGGATACGTCACTAAACAACTCAGACAAAACCCAGCCTGCCAGCCTAACAGTGTGCTGGATGGGATAAAGGAGATGAGAGAGAAAGTACCAGAAGGGTGGGATGAGAACTAGAGCCTGGTAGAGTGACCTGGCCATCCTAGGCCACTGGGCTAGGGGGACCGATGGTAATGGGAGTTAGGGTGTGCTGAGATTAGACCTGTGGTCTCCAGCTGTTTGTTGGAGGATGGGGTCCTGAGTCTTGGGGTGATGGGAGAGGTTAGGCTCTCTCCACACCTGGCACTAGGGGCCTGAGATGAGAAGACGGTATTCTACCGGGAGCACAGGTTCCCCTGAGGCTTTCAGTTCTGGCCTTTAGTCTTACTGTTCTTAGACTCGATGGTCCTCCTGGCACTGCTTTCTAGAATAGGTTCGATTTCCTCATTCCTGCCCTGTACAGACTCTCCTACATACTCCCGTTTTTACCTTGAAGGTTTAACCCCGAGCCATATCATATTTAACGATGGGCAATCTGATGTTTCTTTTGAACAGTGGCAGGAAGGACATGCCCGGAGTATCTGGATTGGGAGTCTAGTTTCTCAAGTGAAGCAACTCTGGGATGAAAGCTAATACTCTAATTAGTGCGTGCCAAGTGTAGCCACAGAGCTGGGGACTTCATTTGTTCTTGGTTGTAGGGAGTCCCCTCCTGCCCATATCTAAACTGGTTTTTTTGTTGTTGTTGTTGAGCCCTACTGTGTGCAAAGCAGGGACTCCTGAGCCTTTCACATATACAGTTTGTTTAATATTCATTAATAAATCTAGGGATGGAGAGTCTTTTTATTTACTTTTTTAATGTGTAAATAAGCTGACCATCACAAAGGTCATGCAATATGCCTAAGTTCCCATAAGCTTGTAAATCTGGCTCAGATGCCAGAGACTTCTACTTCACACAGCCAGTCCACTGAAGTCCCACTGGTCAGGACAAAGAGCTGTTTCAAATGTGAACCTGGCAGAGCTAAGATACTAAGAGTTAATGCTGGCATCTGTCAATATAGCTATTCAAAGTGAATATATAAATAGCCCATGACCCAGCTCCTCTACTACAACCAACCTTAGTCTTTAAGCCAGCACACACGCCCCGTACTGGGGTTAGCCACAGACTGAGCTTTTTGAAGCTGGAAAAGAGATTCCTTGTTACTTCAATCTGAGTATCTGCCTTACCCCAAGCCATAAAGTAATAGATTCAGAACCTTGAGATTGAATCATGTGAGCAGGACAGTTCCCAGACCTACCGCTACCTCTTGTTTGGGCTTCAGACCTCAGCTGCATAGATAATGTGCTATCAGCAGACCAAAGGAAAAGTCTTAGCACAAAAATCCTGCGTTCTCAGAACCACTACGTGCCCTACCTACTGAGCTAAGCTGTCCTGGTCTTGAGGGCCTGATGGTCTTTGTTTGCTTGGTTTTATAGTTGTTGCAGATGGTGATAATTGTTTTTTGAGACATGCTTTCACTGTGTAGCCTGGCTGGCTGGAAACTAGCTATGTAGACATTACTGGCTTTGATCTTGCTGCCTCAGCCTCCAGAGTGTGGGATTATTGGTGTGCACTACCATGAGCCTAAATACCATGATGTTTTCACAAGTAACTTGTGAGTTCCTGTGAAGCCAGCCATACCCCAGTGATACCGCATGGTTTCTGAACACTGGGTGACTTTCAACAAGGAGGTGACAGTGTATCTAAACATGACTCAGGCACTTTGAACTTCCATGACAGTGCCAGTGACGTTGGAGATGATGATGATGACGCTGGTAGGGACACTCACAGGGTTGCACAGACTCTTCTCATTGGCTAGGCACACAGCACTGGAGAAGCAGAGAACCGTTTCCTCAGGATTTGTGATAATTATGGGCATCTGTAGAGCTCTTCTCAAGGCTGTTTAACCATCCTGTGTGCAAGGACACACAGGCTTCAGTGACGAGGTATTCAAGCAGTTAGCAGTTGATTCTCTTGGATTTGATTTCCTGAAGGAGATTGCAGAATAGCAGCTAGCAGGTAATGGTTTTCAAAAGAGATGTATCCACTCCACTGAAGAGCACAGAGCCAAAATAATCTGTAACTTATTCCACCCAAATAAATAAAAAGTCTGCTTTCATTGTACTGTCATCTTCATAAAGATCTTTTACGTGGAAGCCGAGTGACAGCATATGCTTTTACCACTAAAATGGCTTCACTGATATTGAAAGAGCTTTAAAACCACAGTTGTCATTGAAATGCCTCTGTCTATCCCCTTCTCCTCCTTTGCTAGTAACTAGATCTCCTTGTGAGTTTTTTTTTTTAACTTTTTAAATTTTTATTTTATGTGCATTGGTTTCAGGGTATCACATCCCTTGGAACTGGATTTGCAGATTACTTGTGAGCTGCCAGGTGGGTGCTGGGATTTGAACCCAAGTCCTCTGGAAGAGCAGCCAATGCTCTTAACCATTGAGCCATCTCTCCAGACCCTCTTTGGGAATTTTTAAAGTGACAACTGGTAATTGTGGTGGAGGGTATCTATTCCACATAGTTCTTCTAGGAGCACTCAGCTCTAACTTGATAGGATCCAAATATCCCAAGGAAGAGAAAGGTTTCATTTGAAAATGTAAAGCCCATCGGAGGTCATTTGTTCCCTAACTTTTAGCATTTTGCAGAAGAGGCAAAGAAACTCTGGCAGCTGCGATAGATCTTGGCCTCGAAGGGACTTCTCTGCTGTCAGGATTAATCTAGACCTCTGGGCTTGAACACAGGGTTGTATATGCTTATTAGAGTCTCAAATGTTATTCAGCTTGATTGCAGCTTTTATACAAAGGAGTAAGACATGAGGAAGAAAGATAATACAACTATAAATTGCGAGACAGGTTCTTAAGAAATCAGTAAATTATTCATTTAACAGTTTGCTCCTTGTTGATTTCATGTTGCTATGACACCTCAAGATGGAAGCCAGTCTGTCCATCGGCCCAATAGGGGCTGAACACAGAGACAAATCCTGGAGGAAGGCAGATAATGCATCACATACAACCTTCAGCTGGCCACATGATAAATTGCCTCTTTATCTGGCAAATTCCAAGGAGATCTACTGGAGAGGACAGAAAGAGGTATCTCACAGTGGCTAACGTTTCTTGGAAGAGACACAGCCGTCTCAGGGTTTGAGTCAGAATCTGTTTAGGAACACATTCTGAATGCACTGTGTGCGAGAGGCATGCTGGTCTCCTGAGATGTTGGAAACACCCTGGGCTCACAGTTGCTTTGGCATCCGCGCTATAGTAAATGCCTGACTTCATTTATTACTTTGATGGGCAAAGAAAGCTGCCTGTCTGGCAGTCATGTCCCTCCTTAGCTCTTCCTAGCTATACTTTGTAATCCTCTTTCACCCATTTATAGTCTTGTTAAATGATTATATGCAAGAAGTTCAGTTGCTCTGGCCAAGATCGTCAGTCAGATCTAGTGGCTTTGGGAGTGGGGGGAAGTAGGAGACTTTTGTACCAGGGAGCTGTACAGTGGTAGACCTTGGACAAGACCCCTGCCTCCCTGTTTTGCTAACATCTTCATCCATAGTGTGAAGCATCTGGGACATGATTTGGTCTGTCCCTTCCTGCTCTGATATCCCAAGATCTGCACTTACGATTTGTATTGATGCTCAGTTCAGGTGCAATGTCATTATGAGTACCTGAAGACCATCTGAATGTGCCCGCATTTGGAAAGTCAGGGCCAGACCCACCCCTAAATGCATTGGACTATGGGGGCATTTTCTCTGAGAAGATTATTAAGAATTTAGCCACTCACTCTGACAGTTTGATAGATGGAGTGGTTTTGCATGGCATCCGTGGGAGAATTGACTAAAAGGAGGGAGACATTTTCCGTTCAGATATGCATATGTGTATGTTAGGAGTATTTCCTACTTCAATCAGATGTTAAGTTTGTACAGAAAGAGCATGAACAATAACCGAATCCAATACCATTTCATATTTGAGTCTATTGACCGTAACCTGCCTCCTTGAATTTCTGCTTTGGGCCTAAATACAATGGATAATAAATGCTATTATGGCCACTGTGAGCGGCCGCTGTCATCCCCGTTTAATGTGTTAGAGTCTAGCCACGGAATGGACACCATGCCAGTTACTTACAAAGGGGCAGTTACAGTACAGGGTAGAGGAGAGGTGCAGGGAGAAGGTAGTAGTCGTGGGTAAGCTGCTGAGCCAGCTTAGTAAAAATACATTTCAAATCTGGAATAATCAGGGGAGGGGAGGGGAGGGGAAGGGAGAGTAGCACTTTAAAAGCTAATCTCCAAGTAAGAGAACTAAAGTATGTACAGAATACTCCGGAGATGTCTAGGTAGTCACTGGGCTTCCATGCTCAGTATCTCCAAACAGCAGTGAAAGGGACTGGTTTACAAGTGGACCTATTCACATAAAAGGGGATGTTAGGGTAGAGGTGGAGCCAGAAGAGGCAGGAGTGGAGCAAGAGGAGGCAGGGGACAAAGCCCTTCAGTACAGGAGACACAACATCCCAATGAAGACCCAAAGCATCATAGCCAGAAAGACGCTTCTCGATAGAGTGTTCTGGGGGACCCACTTGAGGATTCAAAGCCAGCTGTCTATGTTCGTATCTCTGCCGTTTACTATCTGAGAGACTTTGCAGCATGGATTCCCCAGCACTAGTGTGTGTCTGAATCCCTTAGAGTTTGTGTTAACCCCACATGCCTCCTTTCACATTTCTTAAATGTTTTCAAGCAACATGGAAACAGCTGTTTGGTAGCCACACTGAGAACCGGTGCTGTGAAGTATGCTGTGAACACAGCACTTGAAGGACAGAGGCACTGCCCCTACCCTACTGGGGGGGCCAATAGAGTTAAACTCATTAAAATTGAGAGACAGGGATGAGGGTGTAGCTTAGCTTAGTTGGAAGAGTGCTGACCTGGCATGCACAGAGGCCTGGGTTTGATCCCCAGCACTGCCTGAAAGACAGTAGCACGTGCATAGTAAGTAGCACGTGTCTCCCTGTTTTGTGAGCTTAGGAAGTGACTTTTACCTGCTAAGAGAACTGACTGTCATTGCCAGAATCATACGGCATTGCTGGGGTCTAATGTTCAGGAGCCACAGCAGACAGGGAACACCACCCCCTCCCCACACCCCAGCCAAGAGGCTCCCCACTGCAGCCTCAGCCTCCCTCTAGCACCTCTTAATGGAGAGCCTTAACAGGGAACCAGTGGCAGAGCAAACTTGTGACACCGTGGCATGAGATAGAACACCAAAGATAAAAACACAAATTTGAAGCCAGGCATGGTGGTGCACCTCTTTCGCACCAGCTCTTGGGAGGCAGAAGCAGGCAGATCTCTGAGTTCAGGGCTAGCCTGGTATACAGAGTGAGTTTCAAGACACTCAGTTCTACACAGGGAAACTCTTAACAGGAAAAATAAGATAAAACATGAATTTGTTTGGTAGAGTACTTGCCTATCGTGCATGAAACCCTGGGTTTGATCTCCCAGAACTGCATAAACTAGGTGTGATCATGAGTGTCGTCAGTGCTAGCATTTGGAAGAGGAGTCTGGAGGATCGAGAGCTCACAGTCATCTTTGGTTAAGCCAGCCTGAGCCACAGGAGAGCCTGTCTCAGGACAAAAGTCAAAACCTAGAATAATGAAAGACAAAGGAAGAAGAGCAGTTCTAATGCCACCTGCTCCGTGAAGCCTTTCCTAGTTATGTCCTGGTAGACATAATCTCTCCTGTCTGAAACTTGCTGGCCGTGTCGCTTGTGCTTCTTTGACACAGGTGTCATCTGCCAGCAGGAAAGTGAGCTTTGGTGGAGCAGACCTGTGTCTCCCTGTTTCTGAATCTTCCACAATGCCTGTGCCGTGGGCTGCCTCCTGGTGCTCTGTGGAGCAAAGAGCTTGCAGTTCATACGTGTTCTGAGCATGCTTTATTTTCCATTTTTCTACAACCTTCCTGTTTGGCCTTGAATGCATAGGCCTGGACTATTCTAATCTCAGCAAAAGTAGCCTAAGTGTAAAGTTGCAAAACAGCCGTGGACTCTCCACACGTCAAGGTGGATGAGGTCGTTAGGGTCACCAGACCTCCACCTATACTCCAAGCCCACTTCACTTGCAGGCTAAGACTGCCCATACCACAACAACATGCCAGATCCCTACCAATAGGCCAGATCTAACCTAGTATGCCAGATTCCCACCAGTGAACCAGATCTATACCATTTCACCAGATCTACACCAGTATGCAAGATCTACTCCAGTGTGCTAGATCCACCCCAGTGTGTCAGATCCCACCCAGTGCTCCAGATCCATCTTAGTGTGCTGGGTCTACCTGTATGCCCGATTTATACCAGTGCACCAGTGCACCCAGATCTGCTCCAGTATACCAGGTTTGTGTCAGTGCACTGGCTCCACACCAATGCTCCAGGGCTGTGAGCTCTGGAAAGCCTAGGCTTGGGGACTTGGGTTTCTTGAGCCAGGTGCACTCCTTCAATCACCTTCCAAGAACACAAAGTCAGAATAACAGCTTCTGCTGCTTCTGAAATGAGTTTTCCACTCATGCAAATTGCTCTCTGACTTTGAACACCCATGTGCTCTCTCAGCTGCTCAGTTGGGGAAGGAGGGGACATGGCAGGGATATGTTTTTCTCCTAGCGAACACAGGCAGTACCTTTCCTCTAATCAACAGGTTCACCAATACTATCTGAGAACCAGAAATGAATTTTATAAGGGGCTCTGCTCGCCTTGTGGAATTAGAGCAGAGATGCTGCTTTCTTTTCACTTCACTTAATCCAAATGAGCTGAGTCTCCTTTCTATAGGGAAGGGCAAAACAAAACAGAAACCCAGCCCAGCAAAAGCAAAGCTTTCTTACTGCCAAAATGAGACTCCAAAAATAGTTTGGGTCATTGGAATCACGAAAGAAATGGCATTTATATAATCTCTCTCTTGCAGAGCACATGAATTGCAGTGATTTCCTTACATTATATGTGAAGAATATGTGGGGTTTATTTCACCTAGTTTTGTCTGGAAAGCTTATTTGCTGGTGGTCAGCCTTCTTGTCTTTGCTCTGGGTAAGTTCCCTGAGCTCCTTTACCCTGAATAGTGAGGATGTAAGTGTTGGTCCCATCTGGAGTGTAGAGAGAAGAATGTTTGAAAGAGTGCCTTTATCTCAGCCAGCCTGACTGTTTATTGCCTTTTATGGTACTGCAATATATTGGTGGATCAGTCAAGATCCCCTTTGTCCAAAGGCCACCGAGACCCATCGAGCCATCTGTGTCCTTGTGTCTTACTTAGGGTTTCTATTGCTGTGAAGAGACACCATGACCTCAGCAACTCTTAATAAGGAAAACATTTAATAGGAGCTGGCTTACTGTTTCAGAGTCCTAGTCTGTTATTGTGATGGTGGGAAGCCTGGTGGCATGCAGGCAGACATGGTGCTGGAGAGGTAGCTGAAAGTTCTGCATCTGGATCTGCAGGCAGCAGGAAGAGAGACACTGAGCCTGGCTGGAGGGTGTGACATACTTCCTCCAACAAGGCCACATCTACTCTAACATGGCCACACTTCCTAATAACACCACTCCCTATGGGCCTAAGGGGGCCATTTTCATTCAAACCACCACACCCTGGCTGAAGACTCAGGAACTGGAGTTCGAGGAGAGAACCCTTAGTAGCCAAAAGCATTGGAATGTAGAAGACAGCAAGACCAAGCTTGCCAGGCAGGGAAGGGAGCTATACTGGAAGACTAGGGTGCCATAGGGCATGGCCTGAGCTTACACTGTGGGAAATGCAGAAGATTCAGGGCCACACTGTGAGGAGATACAGTACAAGAGTCCAGGGCTGTGCTCTGTGCAGCTAGCTCATGACACTGCAAAGCTAGCATGTGGTGGGCTGTTTTGCCAAGCCAGGAGTTGTTTCCATGATTGGAAGTTATCTTTGTCCTCCACACAAGCTGTGGTCAGGTCCTGTGCCCGTGTGCTCCATCTCAGGAGCTTAGGAACTTGGGAGGCATTTCCATAACCTCTTTCTTCTTGTCCCACACACCTCCAGTCATCAGATTCTCTATTGCACCCTGATACATGGCTTGCCTTTCTCTCTAATTACTCTGCTGTTGGGCTCTCATTCTCCCAGCACTTGTCCTTGAAGTGACAAAACTCTTCTCTTGACCTTCAGTATCTGCTGCCAGAGGAATGGTTCCAGAAGGCAAGGTTGGCCATGCCATTTCCCTGCCCAGCACCTGCCTGTGGCCCTTGTCTCCATAGAGGAAAAACCTAAGTAAGGTTCAACATGGACACTCTGTATGTCTGCCTCCCCACGTGCCCAGGTTTAACCACCCCAAATGGGGCGTACCATGCACTTTGTCAATTCAGTCTCTGTAAGCAAGCTGGGCTCCCTACTCGGAGCTCTCTTTCTTTCCAGACTCCGCAATCCATCCCTAAGGCCGCAGACATCTGCAGGCCTGCCAGCTAACGTCTTCCTTCCTCACCTGGAACACGTAACTGTGTCTCCCTCCTTCTGTTCCCATAATACTTCCTATCTCCTCTGGGCCATGGCCCAGAGCCTTGTTGGTATTGTTTTTACTTGTCTATCATCTCATTAGATGGGAATTCTTCCCAATCTCTAGCTCTGTGCCAGGCTCATGGTGGGTCCCCAGCAAGTGTGCGTGGGTAGGGATAAATGGAGAGAGCCCAAAGGAAGGAGCCCAGAGCAGCAGCCCAGGCCACCTTCATTTGTCCCAACGATCGTTCCTTTCTCAGAGTGGGCCTCGTTCCTCCCGAGGGTGGTGCTAAGATTACTGGAGAAAACAACCAGGGGAAAACTCATTTGTATATAGCCACCCCACCTCCCTCCTCCTTGTCCCAGGAGGAAATGATATTTCCATACATCCTAAACATCCGCCTCCTTTAGCATCTGCGGAAGCTCAGTTGAATAATGAAAGATAATCAGCAATGGGCTGAAATTGCCTCTCCTTTGGCAAGATTTTTTTTCTCCTTACTGTCATGTCATAGTTTATGTACTGTCATTGGGTTTTTTTGTATGTGGACTGGGGCTTTGCTGATTGTTCACCTAAGGTGATTTATGTGTGTGTGCGTGTGTGTGCGCACACAGAATGTGTATGCCTTGCAGTTTTTAGAGGCAGACACGGCTTAGAAATGTGTCCAGATCCTCCAGAATGATGGTACAGTGAGGCTGGCAGTATGCAAGCATGGAGAGAAGAACCCGATGTACTGGCTCAGAGCTCCACACGCCCTTCCTGAGGGAGCTTCTTGGATGAAGCACTGCCAGGAGGCAGCCAGGCCCTAGGCCATCACTGGTATTAGCTTCATGCTCATTTATGTGTCATCAGAGCCATTAAGGGTCATTAAGAGCCTTGGTTTCTGGTCCCAGCTCCACCGCCAACTGACTGAGTGGCCTTGGGCAGGCTGCATGGCTTCTGGGGTCTGGATAGCCCTCTTCTATCAGGGGACGGTTTAGATGCCATCTTTGGGCGTCTGATGGAACTTCTCACGAGAGAATGAGCCACTTGAAGAAGTGCATCAGGCAGGGAAGTGACAGAGGCTGCTGCAGGGAGCAGGTGCTCAGAGGAGAGGAGGGAGACGGGGCAGAGAAGAGCAGGCCTACCAGGCAGGGAAGAAGCTGCCCTGAACTTGTGCCAAATGGCTCTGGACTTCCAAGCATGAACTTTGGAATTCCAAATTGGCCAGAGAAATTCCTGGCCTGGGCCCAGTAAGGCCAGCTGGTACCGCCCAGAGGCTCTTCCAGAACTGCTGTGGTATATGAGCCCCAAAGGGCTCAGCCAGCATCAGTTCCTCTTCTTCCATCTCTTAAACCATTTGCCTTGCCTCTCCCCTGATGCACGAAGCACCCTATAGTATCATGAAGAGCCACCCATGTGCCAGATGCTGTGCCAGACACCGGCAACACAGCCAACATGCAGTCCTGCCCGTCCTGGTTCTCACCCAACTTGTGAACTATGTTCACTTTTGTATGCTTAGGATGGGAGTAGCGTAGCCAGGACCTGGAGGTAAGGTTGACTTCTGCTGTGTGGTATTTCCATTCTGCAGATGGGGAAGCCTTTGTAAGAAATAGGTCTTGGAGAATTGAGTACTTTTGTCAGGCCCAGCATCTCTCGAGAGTAGTGGGCAAATGGGCATTGGTATTTTGGGAGGGAAGAGGCACTGGGCAGGCAGGTGAGTGCAGCAGGGGTGATCAGAATGTCCAGCTGATGGATGCTCAGGAGTAAATCGTGCTGACTTTACATTCAAGTGGTAGCAGCCGTAGCATCTGCCTCTGGGACAAAAGAATTTGCCAGACCAAGACCAAACCGGGCAGAAAGATCAAGGG
The DNA here is from genome assembly GCA_026225945.1 of Cricetomys ansorgei. NCBI lineage: Eukaryota > Metazoa > Chordata > Mammalia > Rodentia > Nesomyidae > Cricetomys > Cricetomys ansorgei. The sequence goes on from JAMJFZ010001871.1 coordinate 4,230,046, forward strand.
CCTTGGAGATCTTTGGGCAAGTTCTTTTCTCTTCCAGATAAGAGCTGAGGGTGTTGCTCAGTGGTAGAGCACTTGCCCAGTGTGCACAAAGTCCTTAATTCCATCCCTAGACCCAGGAATGGATTCTGGGCGGGGCGGGTGGTGGTGGCGGCGGCGTCACCAGGCTGATGGTATAAGAATCGTGGTGGAGTTTTAGAAGAAATGTGTCAGCGCTCAGTAACTGCTAGCCCTTTCTCTTGCCTGTTTAGAATATCCAGCAGCCGCCTCTCCTTTCAGACACAAGAGATCTCTCTTTTGTTCTCCTAAGCTCAGCATATTTAGGACTATTGTTGACCCCTGAGGAAGCCAAAAGGCTTGTTCTTGGCAGGTAGCATGTTTTCAACCTCTCGTATCCCCTCTGGTAGGAATCTTTTGGGCACCCTGTTGTTAGAGCCTGGAGAGTTTGGGGACCTGGGACTCCAGCTTTAAAAGCTTTCTTCCGTCTTCCAAGAAGAGTGTGTGATGGCCTTTACAGAGCATGGAGAAGACCGAGGAGCTGTAGTTGGGGTAAATTTGGCTCACTCATGTGTCCCGGTTCTCTAAGGCAAAGAGACCGTGCTGACCTGAGGGATGGCATCTGGAATAGAACTCCAGGCTCAGATTTCAAAGATGTCTTAGGCACAGGGTGGCGGTGATCTTGGAGAAGAGCCCTGGCGTTTTGTTTCTGTGGGACAAAAGTAGGGCACATCACCGAAGAACTTTTGTTAAATACTTCAATCTGCCTCCATTTCTCAATTCAGTCTTCTAGATTATTCTGAGTGACTGACATGTCTTGTGGGGGGCTATGGGTAGGTTGGCATTCTCCCACCTCCACCACCACCTGTGCTATTTTTTCCTTCCTTTAGCCGAAGGCAGTAGCTTAGTACTTGGAGCCAGTCACTTAGAAGGGCTCAGACTCTTTGGAGCCAATGTGCAAGTTGGCAGCATCCTCAGAGCACCTGGCCAGAGTTCTTTGGGTGGGAGGGCAGGTATATGAGAGGTACCACACTGCCCCTTGTGGGCTGTGGTGCTCATAACTTGTAGTTGCCTGGCACTAGGGTGAAGGGCTTCGGGGACCTCAGAACATTCCTTCCACGTAGGGGCCTAACCTCCCTCCTTTGTTTTCTTTCTCAGTTCTGAGAGCTGGTTGAGGCTTCCTGGAGTGCATGCTTAGGCACAGTACCATGCCAAGGAGTAAGAGAAGGCAGATATAGAGTGATGGATGCAGGTACCATGAAGTTCCAGGATGTGGCCTCTCCATAGTCACTGTATAGCACTTCAACAGCCTTGCATCACAGGTAGCTTTCAGTGCCCCTGAGGTGACAACAAGCAGCCTGGAGAACACTTGGAGCACAGTAACAGTCAGCCTAGGGACTGATGTTTTTGTCTGATCCCTTTTGTTTGTTTGGTGTGTGTGTGTGTGTCTGTGTGTGCGTTTTGAGACAGGGTTTCTCGGTTGTAACTCTGGCTTGTAGACCAGGCTGGCCTCGAACTCACAGAAATCCACCTGCCTCTGTCTCCCAAGTCCTGGGATTAAAAGCACACACGGCGTGACACAAGTTTTAATGGCAACTCCAGTAGCTAAAGAGTCTCAGCCCTTTGGGGGTTCTCTAGGAGGAACAAGAACCAGATGGCATTAGTTTGGGGCCCTTGCTGTCGGGAAAATGGATATTAGTGGAGGCATAAACCAACAGCTACCAGTTCTCCCCTTCCAGCTTGGGGGCCACTCAGGACCACAGCAGGAGGAAAGCCAGCGCCAGGATGGTGGTGGCTATGACTGTTTTTACTGTGCCTCTGGTGGCAGGCATATGAAGCCGGGTTCCTCCTTGTTCCTATTGGCTCAGCATCTCTGGCCTGACAGCTTTGCCTCCATCTCCTCCCTCAGTGATGAGCCGCAGTGCTGGCCAGGAGGAAGAACCATGCTCTGAAAGTCACCATTTTGCTCTTTTAAAACTTTTCTCTCCCAGCATGCTGTATTAGTGTTATAATTTGCTCTTGATACCACCTAAATCAGTTGTGATTAAAGGTTTTTCTTCCTTCTTTCTCTCTCTCTCTTTTAACCCAGGTTTGCTCTTATTAATGCAGATGAAAAAGATAGTTTCTGATGTATAATGTTCTGAGTTGCTTAAATCCTTCATTTGTAATTCTCCACTGTATTTCTCTATGAGAGCGAGGCTCCGTCCCATTGTCAGAGTCTCGGTAATCCCCGTGGAAAGCCAGGGAAGATTGTCAGAGAAATTCTGCATGAGCTCTGGAGGTGACGGACAAGTGGAAGTCACAATGGTGTAAATTACTCTGTGTCTTCCCGTCCCACAGTCATCTTCGTGATGGCATTGTGGTTTAGGGTGACCCCTCCTGGGCCCTTTAAGGTCAAGAAATCAAGAAGTGAAAAACTTCATAGTACTTGACCTGATCAATACTCAGGGTCCTCAAATAGATATCTAAGGGTTTGGCTGCCAGTGTTGGACAGGCACGAAGAAAAATCGTTTGGATAGATACTGCAAAGCTTGCAGCAGCTAAGTGATGCTCTTTCTAAGTGTGAGCTGTACCCCAGTGTGTGCCCTTGGGCCACATCTGTATCTGTAGATGGGAGAATCCATCAGGTTCTTTTCTTCAGTTGAATATATTTGTCATTTCTCACCCATCCCTTCCTAGTTTAGGAAGCAAACATCAGTTACAATGAGGTAAGCCCGGGCAGAAGAATAGAGAAATGAAGCTCACTGTACAGTCTTTGGCATCAAGAGAACTCCATTCCCATTTACAGGAGGAAGTCCCAGACTTTTGCCCAGCTATGCCCCTCCAAATTCTAAGTGCCACCCAAAGGACTTGAAATACCAGCTGGGTACCTTGAAGGCCCGGTGAGCTGCCACCGTCCTTTCCTGCTCTGCCTGCAATGACTTCAGGAGTTTGGGAGGTGATTTGCATCTGTCAGGAAGCTACAGGAAGTGGTTGTGTTACTCTGGGGATTTCTGATTTGTCTCATGATACAGTGTGCTTGTATAGTTGAAATGATCTGGTCACATAGTTGCTGTGCAGCAAAATAAAAAATAAATAGACGAATGAATGAATGAATAACAGGGAAGAAAAGATGAATGGATCCTCTGCCCTCACTTGCCACTCTGGGATTCTTTTATCCTGTGCTAGTTAGGTGCAGGGAAATATCAATAAAGAGGCTGATGTTGAGGTCTCAGAGAGGAGTGCTTGCCAATGGACAGGACTTGGCCAGCAGAAGTCTGGGCAGATGGGCGCCAGTAGAACATGTCAAGACTCCTGTTCCCTTGCCCTCTGAGTCCTTGCAACCAGAACAGTCGTTCAGGATCCGAGGCTGTGGTCTGGAACTGAAGGAAGCTCTGGCAGGAAGGGGATATGATTTTCTCATCTTCCTGTTGTCATTGCCGAAACCTCTTCAGCTGTCCAAACTGTCTTCCCCGGGAGCGTTTTCACGCCCTTTGCAGGTGGCATTAAAGCGAAGCATGTGGACTTACGAAGTTTTCATCTCCTTTAAAATTGGTCCTTTAGAGAAAATAGACTGTTGGCATGATCCTGGAGCTTGCCCTTGGGCCACATGCCCATAAGTCTCCCAGAGTGCTCTTGGCCCCTGAGAGTCCACCTCCAGTCACTCCGTGATGGGCCTCGAGCCCGAATTCACCAACTCTGTAGTCTTCATCACCACCCTTTGCAATAAGGCGGCGCAGGTTATGGTAATACCCTCCACGGATGAAGAAATGATGGTTCGCAGTGCCCTCATAACAGAAAGTAATAATTCTTGTCAGAGAATTCCATTTGCTGTGGCGTGCGCCTCCTGCAGTAAGGAGAGACTTGCTAATATCCAGTGTCCTGGTTTTAGAGAAAAGGCAACTCTAAGGCCAGAAGGTTTGTAATATTCCCCAAGTGAATTGGGGCATTTGGACTTGCACGCAGACGTCTTCAGAGGGGAGTAGTACCCCACACAGCGCCTAGTGGTTTGATCCCTCCCTGGTGCTGGGGAAGAGACTGGATCTGGAGTAGAGGGGGATTGAGGTTCTAGAAGAGAGTGTTGCCAGAGTAACGAGAACTGTGATTGGACATGTCCTACCTCTCTTGGGTCTGAGCAGTGAGTGCTGGATCCTAAGCCTCCTGCACGTTTTTGTTCTCTACAACTAAGCCGCGTCTAGCACCCTCTTGGACCAGCCTCTTCCAGATCCTTTAGCATCTACTCTTAATTCTCTCCTCCCAACACCGGACAGTAGGCGTTTGCCTCTTCCCTCCTTGGTGTGAGGAAGCTGAGGCTCAGCGTACTGAAGAAACTTGTCCTCAGCCATACAGCTGTACAGGCAGTAGCCACTTTGTCATTCAGTAACCCCTCAGCCCCTTGCTGTATGCCCCGTTCCCTACTGGGGCATCAGGGAGAAATGAGTGGACAGAACAGACACAAATCCTGGTCATTTAAGAGAGCTAAATTCTAGTGGAGAGAGATCTACAATATACAGCAGATCAAAGCTTTTGCCAGTACATTAGGAAATGATGAGAGCCATGTAAGAAGGACAGAAGCAGAGCCAGGTACGGAAGAGGGGAGCCATGCGGTGGCACACCAGCTTCAGATCAGTCCTGTGAGGCAGAGCTGCTCAGGGTTACAGGTTTCCATCAGCTGGTCAGGGTGAGCCTGGAGAAGACTTGGAGGCATGTTCTTACCAGGTGCACATACGGGTTGGGTCTGATGGTCTCTCTTCAGTCCGCCTGTGGGAATGACATACTGAATTAGCGTCCTAACCTCTCCTCACAGCTGTCTCTGCTTGACTCCTTCCCCTACAGTGTCTGACATCTTTGCTTTGATAGTATCCCCACCCAAGTCTCCTTGCCCGCTTCCCTGCCTTTCACAGTTTTTAGCCTCCAGCTTTGTTAGCTTGGGTTTCTCAGTCCCGTACTAGCCCCAGAGACTCCCATTGCTCAGAAGCTCACATCTTGTTTCCTCGGGTAAACTTGGATCCCTTCATTCCCGAATCCCAGTGCCCAGAGTGGGGAATTAGTGCTTTTTTTATTTGAAGAGATCTGTGGCTGTCATTTTTGATATCTTCTGTTTTTGTATGCAGGAACGCAGAGCACAATTAGAATACAGTTATATATCCTCATAGTTATTAAAGCTTGGATTAACATGACATAAAGTTTTGTCTGGGGAGTCTTTTGCTATGGCTCAGGGAGCATTTTTTTGTGACAGTAATAGGCTACAGTTAATATACTTGAATGATACTAGAATCTGTGTTATAAGGCAGAACAAAAGGGGTTTATCTGCAGCTGAATTACAAAGGTGGAATTATCACAGCGAATGATCCATAGAGATCTGGGCTTAATTATTGTCGTTTGTGTCATTTTGGCATAATACAGGTAGTTACTGGAGCAGAGTAGAAGTGCAGGAGGGCTGACCTGTCAGTCACCCGCTGGATGCCCAGACTGCTCCCCCACCACCTCGTGACCACCTTATAGGCTCCCTGCTCTATAGCGCAACAGATTGGCAGCCCTAACCATCTGTGGCTGTGTGGCACTTCCTTTAGTGACTCCCTGTCCCACCAGCAAGCAGCTCAAATCTCTTCTCCCTCCACTGAGGTACCCCGCCCTCCCGGCTTGTCACACCCTCCGTGAGGCTGATGAACAGGCTGATATGACAACTGCATTTTCTCTGCCCAGTGCCACAGCAGCTACCTTCCAGAACTTAAATGTTCTGGTGAACAGAGGGGGCGAGCTAATGCGCTCTGTCAGCTGTTTGGTCACAGAGCCCGGCTGTGGCTAACCCAGGTATCTGGCTGCAAATGGAAGCCCTCAGGTGCACCGCTTCCCCAGCTGCTCCGGGAGGACAAAGCATGACAGCCTGGGAGTCAGGAGCAGTAGGCAGCCCCCTGCCTCCTGCCAGCTCCATCATAGTCACCATCGGTCAGGGAAGCCTCAGAGTATGGACAGGACAGCACCAAACCGGGGCGGGGTGGGGCGGGGCAGGGTGGGGCTCCCTGAGGCCTTCTTTAGAACCATTCCCTAGTGTCATCATTCCTGTCATCTGCCTGCCAGGCTCACAGTTCCAACTTATTTTGTTGGTGGCTGATTTCAGTTTCCACCCTGACTCTTAACTCCAAGAAACATGGTCAAAGTGTTTCCTTTGGGCTCTTTTTTTTTAATGTAGCATTTATTTATTTGTTTATTTTTTCTGTTCAATTTTTCTTCTGAGCAGCTCTCACACTGCAGAGTTTTGAAAAGCTTTTCAAAACTGCCCCACCTTGAAAGCCAAGGAGCAAAGGAAAGGCCAAGGATGGCTCATGGCTACAGTCCCAGGAGGCTGAGGTAGGAGGATTTGAAAGTTCCAGACCAGCTTGGCCTATATAATGAGTTCCAGACCAGCAGAGGGTGCAGAATGAGACCCCAGCTCGTAAAAACCCAAACTGAAAGAGAAAGGAAAGAAAGCTGGGGAGGGAATAGCCCTTGCCTGGAGCCTGCGCGTGGCAGGAAGTAGACAGGGACTTTGCGTGCCTTCCTCCTGTGGTCCAGTAGCGAGGCTAGGAAGCTGGTGAGGCAGTCTGCCTTGGTCTAGGTCATGTGTTGCAGTAAGTCAGGAGGATGGGATTTGAGACTGAAGTCTGTGTTCCAAGGCTGTGCTTTTTAACTAGCCCTGAGTTTCTCTGCGGCCTAATAATGGGAATAACGGGCCCCAGAATGAGAATTCTAGACCTCAGCCTGGAACTCCTGAGCCCTCAGGGAAGCCTGCGGCTGTGCATTTAATAAGACCACCTGATGTGCTTCTGGGAGCCACAGCGCTGTCCCCATTGCCAAGCCTGGTGTCACCATGGAGGCTAGTGATGGCTTTGGACAGCAGGTGCTCTGAAATCACTCCGCAAACCAGGGAGCTGGTCCTGGGTTCTTGGTACACCTCACTGGGGTAGAGTGCCAGAAAGTGGGAGCATTAGAGCCAGAGAGAACACATGAAATTCTCCTCACGTGTCGTGTTCCATAAACGAGAGAACTGATAGTTGAAGAAAGTTATGCCCAGGGACATGTTCATGGCAGAGCTGGCCCCATCGTAGTTACTCCAACTGCCCACTGCAAAGTAAATGTCACCCTTTGCCTTTCCATTGCTAAGATGATTTAAAAGAAGGGTTGGTTGTAATTAGAATAAACACAGCATTTTTCTTGCTGCAACAAGGCTTTCAAAGGGGAAAAAAAAAAAAACCTCAGTACCCCAATTATGCCAAAGCAGTCCCAGCCCTATCCAGGAGTAATTAAAAAATACAGCTGACGCTTGTTCTCGCACTTGTTTTTAAATGAATAGCTAAGTATCTGTCAAGATGATGAGCGCCCAGGCTGCTGACGGCCTTGCGATCTCAATTTGCTCCTAGGAACTGCAGGGACGAGGATGTGAAAGCTGTGCTTCCGCCTGCGCAGTTGGTAGCTGCTGGACGATGTCCCTTACTCTGGCAGCAGGGTCAAGGTGGAAGGGCCAGATTTGGTGGTTAGGTTCTTATTCCTCCCTGCAATGTTTCCTCCTTCCCAGAGATGGAGGAGTTTGGGGGTGTCTTGGTCTGTCACAAGGAAGCCATTCTATCTGTATATCTACATATATGTATATATTGTGTATAGATAGGTAGATACAGATATAGAAATAGATATATCAGGGGAAGTGCTGCTGCGTGCATGTGGAGGTCAGAGGACAGCTCTCCGGAGTCGGTTCTCCCCTTCCACCTGTGTGTGAGTTCTGGATCCCTAGGCTTGCCTGGCAAGCCCCTTTTGCATACTGAATCATCTCTCTAATTCCACAAGTCAGATCTTAATTGCTCATGGAATCTTGGAATCTTGGTTTGTTGGATTTTAGTTATATTTGTCTCTCCATGTAGGGGTGTTTGTGTGTGTGTGTGGTGTGTGTGTGTGCTGTGTGCACAAGAGCACACATATGCATAGTGACTACAAAGGCTAGAAGAGAGCATCAGATCCCCTGGAGATGAATCTACGGAGAGATGTGAGCTGCCCAGCGTGAGTGCTAGGAACTCAACATGGTTCTCTGAGAGAGCAGCAGGGCGCTTAACCACTGAGCTCTCTCTCCAGCCCTGATTTGGTTTCTAAAGGAAGTCAGCAGGGCTGAAGTTGTTGTTTGGTTATAAAGCATTTGCTTAGCAAAGGCGTGGCTTGGAGTTTAGCCCCAGTGGATTAGGATGTCATTTTGCATCCAGTTTAGGGTTCTACATCTTTAATCCCAGCAGAGGCAAGTGGATCTCTGTGTGTTCGAGGCCCAGCCTGGTCTACATAGTGAATCACAGGACAACTAGAGTTATACGCTGAGACCCAGTCTCAAGGGGTGGAGGGAGGAAGATGTCATTCTGCGTATTTATAACATTTATTTTATTGTTGTACTGTTTTTGTCCAGAGTCTAAAGGTAAATATATACGCATTTGTCTACCCCGTCTCTAGCATGCATAGTGTTCTAGAGACAAAATCAAGGGTAGACTTGAAGAAATGATCTTTAAGCTTACAACAGTATTCGTAGTCCTTTGTATTTACCTATTAGTTTACAGCAGGATTTTCTGAACACAGTACTCCAGTTATCTGAAAACCTGTTGACTTGAAGCAGTTCTGTCGCCGTGTCGTCGCTGGCGGCTTCTGTGGGGCAGGGATCTGGGAGGAACTGGCTAGGTGGTCCTAGCCAGGAGCACCTCATGAGCTTACAGTCAAACTGCAGCCTGATGTACTCTCAGGACTTCTGCAGTGGTCTGTCTGCATGTGGCCTGAGCTTCCTATCTTCACCTTTTCTAACGTAGCCTCAAAAGTCATACAAGCGAGTCCCAGATCTCCTGGAATGGAGAGACTGCCCAGACCTGACCTCTGGCCTGGGGGCACCTCAAGGTCACATTGTAGGGAACATGTTGGGATAGTGAAGGTGTATGGCCTACGGTGGGAAATACAAGGTGACCATGTGGTCACCTTAAGGCACACTAAGGAAGCGTTGTCACCATGTGAGATGTGACAGGAGCCAGGCCTTTGGCTTCCTGAGGATTGTAGGCGGAGTACAGCGGGAGGAGCTCGGTGGGATGGGCTTGGGGGAGGAAGGGATTGGGCACATGGCCTCTTGGGAGAGAAGCTAGTGAGCACTTGGCAACCTTTCTGTCTGGTGAGGAAGGGGCTGCCTAGGAACACAGTGGCTTGTGGAGACCAGACTTCAACCTAGCTAGCGCTCTGCTCAGTCAGTTCTGAGAGTGAGGGCACTCAGTGGCCTTTATATAAAATGAACAACTGTAACTAGTCGTGATGTGAGAGCGTCAGAAGCTAGCACTTTGGCATATTCTGTGTGTGCCAGTTTTTGTACACACTGTCTTGTTTCTTTCTCACCTGAAGAACATGCCACTGGGTGGAGCTCGGAGAGTTAAGTACTTTCTTCTGTCGTGCACCCAAGGTCACTGTCGGCTTCTGAAATAACACATGTGAAGTCCATTCTCTGTGACCCTGGAGACAAGAGCCCTTGACCACTGAGTTGGCCACTGCAGGTTTTAGTTGGAAGGGGCAACCCCGCCAAAGGCGGCAACAGCAGCCGCCTGTGCTGCAGGGATCTGAGTGCCTGGACCAAATAGTCTTTTATGTTTGCAGCCAAATAGCACTCGGCCAGGAGCCCCTGTTGTTGTTTCCCATGCAGTTTTAGGGTTGAGGGAGCAAATCCCATCAGTGTGGACCAAACATCATCTCTCCCCACCATGCATAGGCCCAAGACAGGCTCCATTCAGCTCTCAGAATGTAGCTCAGCGCCCAGAGACCCAGCGTGGTGTTAGACTGGTCTTTCCCAGGGTCTCTGCATGGTGGCGTCTGTGACATGCTTGGGGTGGCCCTTTGAATGGCATGCTCATGGATTCTGTTCTGCTCACTGAATCAGGTGTTTCCAGCTTGGTCTTTGGAAGAGAGACGGGCATGGAACAGCCTCTTTCTGGAAACTGTATTCACACGCTCTTTGAAAAGGCCTGCTACATTCCACAGTCAGGGCATGGCTGAGTTTCTTAGGAAGTTAGTTGCTCTTTCTGTCCAGGTGACACAGTTACGGTAGCCATCCTGCTGCCTAGCCTTGTAGGGCAGGCGTTCCAGGTCTCTGAATCTCAGGACCTACAGTAGAGATTATATGAGCTCAAGGCCTTACAGTGCGTGTTCAGATTATCCAGCCCCTTCCTAGGAGGGTCTTGTCTACAAGGACTGCAGATAGATGCAGAATCCAGGCCCAGAGAGGTCCCTGTGGTGTTGGTGTTCTCCCACAGCCCTCCAGGAGGAAGACACAGAGAGCGCAGAAGAAGACATTTGTGCCGTGTCCAGCGTGTACCAGGCATTTCACCCTCAGCACATGGTTCTTCATGTTTCAGTGAGATGTAGCATTTCTTTTCCCATTTTATAGGGAACGTGGCACAGAGTTTAAGGGCCTGAGCTTAAGTCCACTGTTGAGTTTAAACCCAGACTCTGCCCCTCGTAAACAGGGCAAACAGAGCCAAACTGCTCTGCCTTCAGGGCCTGAGTTTATAAATGCGGATGGTGATACTAGCGCCTCCCCTCAAAGGCATAATGTGGGGTTTGGACTAGATAATGGCGCCCAGCATAATAAGAATTCACTGCGTTTATTACTGTGTCATTAACAACCGAGGGGTCGCAGCTAGAGGTGACTGTCACATTAAGTCAGTAACCGCTTTGCCATCCAGGAGGGTCTGGGCTCCTGTACCCGATGCTGGAACTCCGCTAAGGTTAGAAGGTTCTGAAGAGGCTGCACAACGTGTACACATCAGGGGCCTGCCACGAATCCTCCCTTAGCACAGTTACATACTCGGGTGCCGCCCATCCTTCATGATGCTGATGTGGCCTTGGGAGCAGATTGTACAGCTGGGTTCAGGTCTAGGTTCCAGGCTGCTCACCAAACCCTGGGCTTCTGTTTATGACTAATTGCTTTGTTTGCTCTGTGTGAGACACTTAATTTTTTTCCCCATGATTTACTCCTCTTTGTAATTAGGTGTAGTGATTAGAATCTTGTTCCTATTACAATGGAGTTTTGCTTTTAATTCATGCACATTCACTAGGCCTGTCTCTCTCTGTTCATTGATTGTCCCCAATTGGCTTTTCCCAAGCTGTCATATAAATCACAGTTCAGGGATGGCTTAGAGACTGATGTGAGTCTAAGGAACCGGAGGGCTGACTGGGAATTCCTTTGCATTCAGCTGTGCAGGAGCAATGCGTTCCTGGGGATGAAGTCTCAATAATTCAGGTACAGAGACTTGCAAATTAATAAATGTTCTTTACCATACTATCTCCTGCATAGTGCCTTTTAAAAATTAAAGGTGTTAACACACGCACAAACACTACTAAGAAAATGTGTGGAAAGTAAAACAAAAATTTATAAAAATACTAACTGGTATTTTTTCCTTTCTGCTCTTTAGTGGTTTCTGCTAGGTAAATGTAATGCATGCATTAAAAGTAAAATGTTTTGCAAGTGCTCTTTATAATAAATTCACAGGCACATGTACCAACTACTCCAAGGTCACTGTGCGTATCAGTAAGATTCTGGATCTCTGGAGTCCAAGGAAGTGGGGTTTCCTTTTTGTTGTTGTTGTTCTATTTGGTGTGTGTGTGTGTGTGTGTGTGTGTGTGTGTGTGTGTGTGTGTGTAGACCAGAGGTTAGTGTCCAATACCTTCCTTCCTTACTCTCATGACTCTATTGTGGTGGGGTCTCTCAGTTGAACCCAGAGCTCCCTGATCCAGCTGCTCTAACTAGCCAGCTTCTAGGGATCAGATGTTCCCACTCCCGAGTGTTGAGGAGTGTTGAGCTGGGCTGCCATGTCCCCCTGGCATTCATATGGGTGCTGGGGACAAGCACTCAACCCACTAGCCATTTCTTCAGATCTAGAGCTGCCTTTCATTTGTCGGTCAGAATGTACCACTGATCAGATGCAATTCCTGTTCTGTGAGGCGCTGAGACAAGAGAAGTTTTAAGTCAGTGTTTCCTTCCCTGACTGTAGCTTGACTTGCTGGATTCCTCAGACTTTGGTATCTCCTTTCCATTTTTTACTTTAAAAGGTAGCTGATGCCAGAGTGCTGCCTGCTCAGCTTGCTTCTAACTTGCACTGACCCCTTCTCTCCGTATCTTACTTCCATCCTCTTCCCTGTCTGCGGTGCAAGGCCAGGTGCCTGGCCATCATGGCCCCAGGCCAGGAATCTCATGGATTTCTTCATTGTCTCCTTTCTGTTCCTCCCACCATGAAGGCTTGGGTACCAGTAGAGGAACTGGAGGGGATTAGGTAGAGAACAGTTGATCTGTAGACTGGACCAACAGGTGTGCACTTGTTGGCGACAGAGAGAGATACAAGGCTGGAAGGTGTGGTTGGTATAGCTTGCCCTAGGCTGTGTGAACTTGGACAGGGCTCCATGGACAGTAGAAACCTGGGAGATTCAAAGAGACCCTTCAGGAAAAGTAGCCAGACACACACTGAGATAGTCAAGAGCAGTCAGTACTTCCCAGAAGAGAAGTGCAGGGGTATGAGGGAGGTGTCAGGGAGGCTGTTCATCAAAGGAAGAAACGCTAGTCCCCCCGGAATACATGCCAAGATCCCCAGTACAAAACTGAAACCGAAACTGGACCCACACCCCACACACGTGTACATAGATACCTCCCCACCCTTGTGCCTTTTCCATCTTTCAGGGTTTCTCTGTTGTGATTCTGGCTGTCCTGGAACTCACTCTATAGATCAGGCTGGCCTCGAACTCAGAGGTCAGCCGGCCTCTGCCTCCTGAATGCTGGGATCAAAGGCGTGTGCCACCGCTGCCAGACTTGCCTTTTCCATCTTTAAAAAGCACTTATCAGGCTGTTAGTCACCGTAGTCTTTGCTTTTACAGTTTGAGATATGACAGCAGAAGTGGCGCGCATCCTTTTCCTGCTCCACAGTTTGAATAGGTGGGCTCTACCTATAGCTCTCAATGACCTCAGCATTTAATTTCTTTCATTCATTGTTAAGAGCTTTTACCTTTGCGCTTAGAAGTGGTGCTTTGTGACTTCTTTTTGGTGTAACTCAATTGTCAGCCTCTCTACCCTTGTGCCTCGGAGACCAGTAGAAGGTCATGAGGGATCTTTGAGCATCGGCGCTGCAATACCTTGAAGTTGAAATGATAGCCAAGATGGCTACCAACTATCTATCGGGCGGGTGACTCTGCATCCTGTCTACAGGAAGCAAAGGCGTGATTCACATCCCAGACGGAACAGTGTGAGGCGCCATCCCTCCACAGTGGCGTGTAGTTTGGATCTAGTGAGTTGTCTACTTCTGGAATTTCCTATTTAATAAACACATAAAAAGCAAAACTCTAGATGAGAGGAACACACAGGCCAGTCTGGCTCTGAGCCGTGGGGAGGAGAATGGATTGGCAAGGTGTGCAGTTTACTATTAAGGCACATTAGTTTGAGGTCCCAGAATACTCATTTGGTAGGAAACAGCCACAGAGAAATGAAGGGGCAATCTGAGAATAGGATTAAAAGGAGAGCACAGAGAGAAGGGTGACTGTGGTAGCCATTCTTACAAAGACCAGAGTGCAGGTGGAGAGAGGGGTGTGCACAGGGCGAGGTGGATGACAACCGGCAGCTATGAGCCAAGAGAAGAAACAGGGTCCAGAGAAAGTTACATAGTGGAGCATAGAACCCCCATGATTGGAAACACTGAGAGCAAGAGTGAGTATGGGAAAGTTGGAATTTGGGGTGCAGTCTAAGTTTCCTACTTAGTAAGAGAGGGGCCCTCCCAGCACCCTGGAGGGGAAGCAGTTAGATCTCCGTGAACTCCAATCCAGCCAGAGCTATGTGATAAGATCCTGTCTAAAAGAGGGGGTAGTAGGCCCTCCACATTTACTTGAACAAATTATCAGTGTCAAACCGTCATCTCCTAGTCTACCAGTGCCTTCCCTGAGTTACCTAAACAAATGGTCCGTGATTCTCGAGGTCATACACTGCTTTGCAAGGGGAGGCAAATGATCTAAAGTTAGGGCTATGCCAGTATGGGGAGTGCCACAAATCCATTCATGCACTGGTGTGTAAGTTGGGGTCAGGTAGAGGGACAGGGTGTCAAATGCAGACACAAGAAAAGCGGCTCCTCACACGCCTGAGCTCTGTGAGTACTGAAGACTTCAATGAGTTTTCCTTTGCAGGGAAGGCACAGTTTTGTTCTGTGGCTTAGACCTTTCTAAGTACAGCAGCCTTCCTTTCTACCTCTGACTGTGTCCCCCTTCCAGCCGCCACCCTCCTGCGGACTCTCTTTAAAAATAGACTTTCATGCATGAAGAAGCATCATAATGTAATACTGGTCTTATCTGCACTCTTACCCAGCAGGCATTTACAAAAGACAGTGGACGAGCCTTCCATATCTCCAGGGCCCACAGAGGTGGCACATTTTCTTTTGTGACATCCTCACCTGGGTCTGTCCAGACAGGACCCCAGACGGGGCAATTAACCCTGATCAGAGCTGCCTCCCTGGGAAAGGCACTCACCCCTCTGCCTTTGCCTTTCATCAGTCCTGTGCTTTTCTCTCACAATAAATGTTCCAAGAGGAGTGTCTTAAAGACCCAGGGAAACCTGTGGGGTTATTATGGCTCATTTGGTAGATGAGAGGGACCTGTAATTTTCCGTTGTGTATTTGTATGCACAGAGATGTGATAAAGACAGCTTGTGGCCTCTCTCGCTTTCCAGATGTCTCACGAGTGGATAAACAGCGCTTTTTCCTCAGGCTGTGGGTACGTCTTTGGTTTGCCGCTGATGCCATGTTCCCTGGGCATGTTCCCCAAGCAGCCATTTTGTATTGAGAGGTCTTCCCTGGTTGTGTAGGGAATGAGGAGAAGCCTGCCCTTTGGAAAAGGATGTGTAACCCAAGGACGTCTGCCGTGTTTTCTTTTCAGAGATGTTGAAACATCTGCATCTGCATATGCTTTGCCTGTTTGATTCGAGTTAAACAAGGATAGAGGTTCCTTTTTGTGCCTATTGAAGAGGTGTGTGTGTGTCTGGGAGTCATCTGGGTGGTGACTGTCAAATAGTTTCAGGTTCAGCCCAGATTCACAAATCAAATGCATTTCGGAGTGCTAATGCTGTTGTCGACTGAGGGGGTAAAGCCTTTCTTACAGTTTCTTGTACTGGGCTATGAAGAATTCTTTCTTAATTCTCTTCCTTTTACTTCATCTTTAATATTCTTTTGTGGCCAGGTATGGTATTGCACTCTTTTAAACCCAGCACTCCAGAAGCAGAGGCAGGAGGATCTCTGTAAGTTCAAGACCAGCCTGGTCTACATAGCAAGTAGCTGGCCCACCAGGGATATATACCCTGTCTTTGAGGTTGAGGGAAGAGGAGTGTATGTAGTGTGTGTGTGTGTGTGTGTGTGTGTGTGTGTGTGTATTGGGCAGAGGTCAACCACAAATGTCTTCCAGGGTCCCTTTCCACTTTAATTTTTGAGACAGGGTCTCTCTCTGAGCCTAGAGCTCACCAATTCCCCTAGACTACCTGGCAGCAAAACCCAAGGGACCCTCCCGACCTGCCCCCTCAACTCGGGTACAGATGAGCACCAGTGAACTTAACTACTTACACAGGTGGGGATCTAGGAGGTCCTCACATTTAAGATTCTCTTGTATTGATTTTAAGGGGTTTCGTTGGTGCTTCTGTGTCTCTCCTGTATGCACATGCGGTGCATCTGTGTGTCTCTTTCTCAACCCCCGTGATGTTTAGAAGCATTAAGATCAGGGCTTTTTCCTGCAAGTACAATATGTCCTCTTCCAGAGCAGGGGTTCTTATGTCCTTATCCCAAATTGCCTACCTTTGCGTTGTGTGTTTTCAAAGGGCTCACTGTGGACTCAGATTCAGACTCCAGCATTTTCTTCTGAATCTCCTCATGGTGATAAGTCTCTGGCCTTTGAAAGTGGCTGTGAGTTTTGGAAACCATCAGTAGCCTTACCTCCAGATGACTTGTGGCCAAGACTGAGTATGCCAGTTTTGGATCTAAATGGAGTGGAACTTGAAAATAATAAGGATAGTTCTCTCGCCTGACTTGAGAACAAACTGAAAGGGAACACCCTTCCCCCAGGCCTCCCTCCCTCAAATCCAAATCTTGCTTAGTAAAGCCAGGGCCTTCTACATGATGCCCTTGAAGGAGAAAATAAGCATTTGGTGTCTAATCTCAACGTGTTCCTGAGTCACCAAGACAGAGGTTGCATTGTATGACTCTTAGCTATACATTAGACATGGAATCAAGCCAGATAACCCTAGACAAAATGTCAGGGTCAGCATGAGTTAGTAGAAACTTGCAATGGAGAATTTGCCCTTTCGGAGCGGCTGCTACAGGTCAGCAAGGGCTGTATTGGGAGTATCAGGTGCCAGGATGAGGGACAGCCACCTGAGTGCTTCATCACCCATCCCCTTCCCTGTGGACTGGGCAGTGATTCTCGTGGCCGCACACTGTAACAGTGCCACCCCTTATCTGCTGCCCTAGCCAGATGCAGATAACCCAGGATTCAGGCCCCTTGGGCCCTGGAAGCTGATGGAAGTTGATGTTCTGCCCCAGGGAAAGCCAACCTGTTTGTCCCAAGAATGACTCAAGTGACAGGAATCTTCCATCTCACCATTAAGCAACGGATGAAGAAAAAATCTAATGGGTGCCACATTGGCTCTGGGTGTTTCACTTAAAGGTTTGGCGCTGGCTGCAAAGGCACGTGGAGATGTTTCTTTTAGGAAAAGAGGAGAAGCCACACAAGGGGGCACACATCCCTCTATTTTATTTTATTTTTTAATTAATTTATTTATTTTTGAGACCAAACCTTGTTTTATAGCCCAGGCTGGTCTGGAACTCATGAGAACCTCTGTCTTGCCTGTGAGCCACTATGTCTGTCAGTCTTGCTGTTTTGTCTTCTCTTTCTTTCATGAAACAGAAACTTTCTACATGAAACAGACTGTGTACTTAAGGATGGTCTTGAACTTCTGATCTTCCTGACTCTGCTTCTCTAGCGCTGGAATTGCAGGCATGAGCCAGCGCACCTGATTTGTGCGGTGTCGACTCTAACCCAGAGCTTCCTGAACACTGGACATGGACTCTACCCACTGAACTGCATCCCCAACCCTTACATCTTTCTCAAGAAGGCCTCTTCCAAGCTCCTGGCTTGTCTCAGAAAGTGATGGTATAGTTCTCAGATGTGCGGGTGGCGGAGTACAGCCCCCAGCACACCAGATGTTCAGATCAACTAGCAGGACCGAGAGGGAGGCAGAACCCAGAGCTGCCGGGCACCTGCTGAGAACAGCCGGTGTTCTTGGAGAGTAGGGTACATACCCCTTGGGTACCAGTACCCTTGGGTACTCCTCTGCCTCTGTGAGGTGCTGAGGAGCTGTGGCCTCGGGATTCTTGGAATTACCTCAAGTGGCGGGGCCACAAGGCTGTTGCTGAGACACATTTCTTTAGACAGGGTGTTCCAGGCCTATGCACAGTGTCATTGCAGTGAAAATGGTTCCTGGGACCAGGTGAGAGGACCCCTGATTCAGATCAGCCTTGCACAGGGGTCCTCGGCAGCGCTGCCTCTGTCTTCCCGGTCTGAGTGATGGGACAGAGCACAGTTTCTCTAGGGGACTGGGGATTAATGAGCTGACATTTGAAAACTGCTTGGGAGATGAATTAGAAGCGCTAAGTATTACTATTTCACGTGGAAGTCTGAAAATAACCTCGTTGAAGGATCCTAATAAATACCTAACGTGGATGGTGGGGCACGGGAGGAGGGGCATTTCAGTTGTCTGGAGAACATTTGTCTTAAGTGTTCTCTTGAGCCGAACGGAGGTGCCAGGAGAGTTCTAAAGGGCATTCGTCTGCTGGCGTTGCTTGGCCCACAGGAGCGAGTGGGGACACCGAGGCACGGTACCTGGTGGGGATGCTCTGATTCTTCCTGATCTCCAGCCCCACACTATTGCCAATCTGAGACACCCAGCAGCGGCAGCAGCGTGTGTCCCCACGTGTCAGCCCCTTCTCAAGGGGTTTCCATTTTCCTACATTGTGGAGGCCTGCTCCATTCTTGAAAATCCTCAGAGTTCTCCATTCCTCCCGCCCCAGCACTTCCTTCTGCTTCGGGCAAGGGGAGGCAACTATGGCATTTATCACGTTTGTCAGATATTTGCCATTGATTCATTCTTAAATTGGCTCTGTCCCAGGAGCCTTTCCTGTCTTCCTCAGTTGCAGTTTCCTGGGGCTTTGACCCCTTGTGGTTAGATTTTCCACAGAGCTCTGTGGACAGCCTTGGGAAAGAGTGGGGCTCCTGGAACTTTCTACATCATGGCAGGGGATGGGTGTTGGGAGTGGCAGCCCCCACCCTTGAGCACGTCTCCCATTTTTTTCCTGCCCTAATAATCTAAAGAAAATTACCTTGGTTCCTTTGGTATGGTTCCTAGTGTTGTGTCCCCTGCCCCTCTTCGAGGTTTTATAAGCCACGCAAGTGCTGAAGGCTGCTGGAGCTGGCTGCTTGCTCCTAGCAAATGCTTTTAGAAAAAGGTCTGTGGGGACTGAGAGGATGGCTCAGCAATAAAATACCTGCTGTGCGAGGAAGGGGACTCTGCGTTCACATCACCCAGCACCCTTGTAAAAGGTGGGCATGGTGACACATGCATGTAACTTCAGTGCTAGGGTTGAGGGATTGCAGGGACAGGCAGATCCCAGGAGTTGGTTGACTGGCCAGCCTAGCTGAATCAGTGAGCTCCAGGTTCAGTGAGAGACCCTTTCTCAAAAGCTAAGGTGGAGAGCTATAGAGAAGATTTCCCAACCTTGACCTCTGGCCTTCACACATGTGTGCCCACACACTAATAGTCATACATTCACACACCCATGTGAGCATGCATACAAACATCAACAAACAAACTACCAAATAATTAAGAGTCTGTGACACAATCCATGTTTCTGGGGCTGCAGCCCTTAGCATGTTGCCTGGGATTCCCAGCAGGCTTTACTGTCCCTCAGCTTTCCTCTTGTCTCCATTGCTCTTCCCTTCCAGAGGTGGGGGATGGGTACCAGTCCTGCAGCCAGTGGATGGGTGCTTCTGCTCTTCGGTTTCATTTTTGTGTGGCGACCAGCACCCTGGGGCACTGACCGGTCTTGAGGCATCAGAGGCTATCAAAACCCTGGCCAGGGAGGGGCAGAGCAGTTCATGCTTCCCTGTGAAATCAGTTCCAGCACCAGAAGTGGGTCAGCCAATCTGGCACACGCACATACACTCTGCAGAAGTCAATACCACAGGCTCATTGTCACATAGGTTACTTGATCTTTAATTATTGGTGATCGGAGGACCGGGACTTCAGTGGCTGGAAGGAACCTGATCCCCAGGGCTGTCACACACCTGCCCTCGCCGTTGATGGTCGAGGGAAGTTTCTTGAATGCCACGTGGGTCCAAGGCCAGCAGAGCATCTTGGCCTAACATTTTCTTAGTTCATCTTCAGCTCTTGTAGCGAGAGGGGGAAAAAGACAGCTCTAAGGAGTCGAGCAATCATTTAACTAAAAACAAAAATTTAGATGAATTTGCCACAAGTCTTCAGAAGGCATCGGTTACCCCAAAGAGAGCATGACAGGAGAAGACTGGGATTCTCCTTTATTTATTTTGTAAGTCCCCTTGTCATCCAACTCTTGGGTTTGATGCAATGAGGGTTTCTCAGCAGCCTGGCTTGCAGGAAGCATGTGTCTCTGTTGATTTCTGAGGATGAGAAGTAAATGTATAGAGACGGACTTCCGGCTCCTGCGATCTTCCACGGGGCATTTAAAGGAACAGCACCTGACAGTTCACCCATAGTTACACGATTTTTCTGCTTCAGAAAGCAAAATACCATATAAGTTGTACAGCATGTACATGATTTGAAGGGTTGGGGCGAGGCAAGGCAGATAGTGTAGTTGTCAGCGGAGAACTGAGGGCTTCATCGGGTTCCAAAGTTATCAGGGGAGGTTGGGGACGAGCCAGTAGGCCCCACACAGGTGTGCTGGGTGGCCTGTCATCCTTGTTTAATTTCCTTCCTCCCTGTTCCCAATTTGAATCGCCAGAATATGTTAGATTGCCGTGCGTTATTTCATTTGCCTGCTTTGTAATTCCTCCTTACCGAAAACAGATGAAAAACACAGCACTAAAGCAAATTGACAGCTCCTGAAATGAGAATGCTCTTTATCCGTAGAGTGTTGATGTAGAAATAAATGAAAGGAAAAGCTGCCTGTTGGGTCCTGAAGCAGCTTGAGTTGGTACTTTGTTGCTGCTTTTTGGGGTAAGATGTTGAGTGTGGGCTTTTCCTCTCCTTTCTTTTCCCTTCAGGGGATTGTGTGGCTTGGGAGATAGGAAAAATAGTTATTCTGACAATACTCGCTTAACAAAGTCCGAATCACAGTTTGGACCTAATGAGGAGTCTAGAAGTTTCTAGAATGGACCCTAAGGGGTCCACAGAAGGATTATGGGATCCTTAAGTTGACATCATCATTTCAAAAGAAACTTACTGGGTACTTTGGATATCTCACCCTAAACTCGTAAGGGCCAACTAAAAGGTCTCAGGTACACACTTTAGGCCAGGTAACCCAACTCTATGCCACCAAAAGCCTCCTTTATGACCAGTATTGATAAACAATCTTCAGTACAAGTTCAGTTTACTTGGTAGATGAAATACCACAACACACACACACACACACACACACACACACACACGCACACACACGCACACACCCGCGACACACACACACACACACACACACACACACTACAAAGTGCTCGCTTTTGCCCTTCACCTAGCTTCCCACAGTGATGCTACTGTCCGTAATCATAGCGCATTGATAAAACCAGGAAACAGCGGCAGCAGCACAGCGTTTCATTGTCAGATGCGGTGTGAGCTGGTGTAGGTGTGTATGTGTGCGTGTGTGCACGCACAGTTCTCTGAAAGATGTTTGTGTTGCCAGGTGTGGTGGGCACACCTTTAATCCCAGCACTCCAGAGGCAAAGACAGGTGAATCTCTGAGTCTCAGGCTACACAGAGAAACCCTGTCTTGAGAAACCAAAATGAAGGCATGAATGAATATAGAAAAGAAAGGTGTTTCTGTATCATTCTAACGGCCATCACCATACTCAGCACTGTCCCATAGCCAGGAAGAAACACCTTGTTTCTTAATACACACCCTGCCCCACCCCTAACCCTTGCAACACAGATCTGAGCTGTTCTCCATTGCAATAATTTTGTTATTCTGAGTATTATAGGAATAATATCATCCAATTTTTGATGCTGCCCCCCCCACACACACACACACACCGGCACAATTCTCTTTGAAAGCTCCACGCAAGTTACGTACTGTGGTTCCTGTGTTTCTTTCTATATTGACAGCATTCCATTGCAGGATATGCCCTATTTTCCCCTCCCGTTCCCTTTGTGCTTCTAAAATACAGTGCATTTACATACTACTCCTTGCAACACAGTTCATAAAGCCAGGTGAGCTTGTGTCGTTAAACTTCAGTCATCCACACTGATTTCACTAGATCAGACTCTGTAGTGATCAATACACAGTCTGTTAGTCCTTGGCACATCCCTTATCTGACAAGTATTTGTGAGCATCTGTGCATGCTGGTGCTGGAATGCTTAATGGCAATAACAGACCACTGGCCAAATGCTTTCCTGGATTCTATGTCAGTAGTTTCTACTTCTCAAGGCAGAGGGGAAGGTAAACAGTGAGCATTGTTCTTCTCTTAGGAAGCTAGCCGCCCTGCAGAACCTTCCCAGGCATGCGCAGGTGGGGGTGGTGGGGTCGGATTTGAACCCCAGACTTGTAAGGTCATACCAGGTTCCCATCACTCTGTCACTGCCTATAGACACGAAATCACGGGAGAGCTGGTTCACTCCTCTGGAATGTGAAAAGGAATGGGCTGGACTCCTGTCTTCTTGCTCCTGTCTACCTTAGAGATGTGACGTTCCTGTCTGAACAGGACATCACTTTACCAAGCAACTGAACCCTGAACCTTAGCTGTACTTGAACTTTGTTCCCAGCAGCATTGTGTTAGCCATTGTTTGAAGATGTGTGGGGAATTTTAAAGCGTCGACGTAGACTGTCTTTAAAAATAGTCATTCAGCACTTCCTTCATTTGGGTGCTTTTGGACAAGGTTTGGGGTCAGCATTAGAATTGAGTAACCCATGAGGTCTTTGAGTCAGGACTTTGCAGTGACTTTGGGGCCAGGTGCCAATGAGATTGGCTGTTAGCTGGCCCAGAGGACAGGATAGACCAGGGAGAATTTGGGATGACCAAGGCCTGGAGCACTCGCTGGGGTACCTGGTGCCATACAGTTCACAGAATTCTGCCTCCCACCAGAGCCGGGCTGTGGAGCAGAGGAAGCTGCTATTTCGGGCATCTAAGTGCTTCCACTGCTGACTTCAGACCTAGCAGCTCATCCCAGGGGAACAGGAGGGGTGCTCTGACTTTAGAGCCAAGAAGGACTGATGCAGATGTTCCTAGAGACGAGGTTACTGCACTGGGAGTGGAGCTGTGGCCCTGGGTCACCTCTGATGTGACTCTCAAGTCTGCCGTTCTGAAGTGATGTAGGTTCCTCTCATCTCCCAAGATCTGGCTGAATCTATCAGAACACAGAGTGGGTAGAGCGTCAGGGGCCCACTCAGAGCCTGTGGCAATCCCCTCCTTTGCTCCACGTAATCAAGACAAGCGGACGGCTCTGGAATCCTATGGGCCAGAGTCTGCTACCCATCCAGCCCACAGAAAGGGGGAGGCACAGAGAGGTCCCGTGGCTTGAGACATCAGGGCCATTCTGATTCACGTTCCCTACATTTGTGCTCACAGCCAACTCTGTGCTGGGCAGACAGAGGAGCCTCAGTAAATACTGGTTTAACGAATAATCCTGGCCACCTTGGCTACGCTCTCACCTCCCTGTTTCCTCCTCTGCCGGTTCCCGTCTGTAGAAGAGCAGGATAGAAGGAGGCCTGTGCACACGGAAGTCCCTTGCCAATGCAGACAGGTCCTGGTCCCGCCATCAAGCCGTGTAGCTTCCCTCCCTGCTCTGCAGGCAGAAAGAAGTGGCACATGACCCGAGGGACTGGAACTGGAGATTGGAACCTGGACTTCTCAAGCCTGCAAAATCCCTCTCCCCCTCCTCCCTTCCCTGAGCGGATGGCTGCAGCCACGCTTGTCACCGTCCGAGATTGCATTGGCCACAGGAGATGTGGATGATTTTTCCATTTGGTCCTGATGTTTATTTCATGCCCATCAATATCAGCCCGTATTAGGACAGATGAGGTTCTTATTTACAGGCTGTGCATTTTCACACTTGGTAATTATAAACCCTTCCCCTGTTCGGTCAGAGTCGTGCAGATCCATTTTGGCAATTAGCAGTTTAGTATTTGTTTAATGGGAATGCAAGAGAGTGTTACGGCACATCAGCACTCCCCTAATGATGGGCCTCTCTCCTCTGGAGCTGGCAGGTTCGGGCCTTTTTCACAGTAGGTGAGGCCTGATGGGAGAGGTTGGAGACAGGGAGAAAGAAACATTCAGTAGCCTGCCTACCACTCCCTTCCCCCAGAGCCCACTTGCACGCATGCATGCACGCACGCACACACTCAGCAACCAGCCCTGCAAACGGGTACTGGATTACCAGAGCACAGCAGCCGCCACTCGAAGGAACGTCACACGAGAGGCCGTTAGGCCAGATGCCATTTCCATGTGACAGCTGTCAGCCTGCTGGATCCAACTGCTTCTCCTCCAACAGCTTGTGCCCAGCCTCTCTCCCACCACCTCCCTTCTTTCACCTCTTCTCCATGCCCTAGCTCAGATCCCCCCAAGAGTGCCTCCTGCCCCCCCTCCCTGGATGGTGCCGGAGACAGGGTCTTTTGTCTGTGCAGCTGACAGGGGGCCCTCACTCCAACCACAGCCTCAGAGGGCAGACTCCTGCTGTCCCTGCTCTTTCAAGATGGATCTTCCTGTGACTGTTCCCCCAAGGGCTTGCTGATCCTGTTAGTGGCTGTTCTTTGGTGTGACCCACTTTTCAGTGGGTATGTACGTGTGTTTGTGTTCATGGTACAGCAAGAGAATTGCTCGGGAGGGCAGTGAATTGGGCCAGCTTCACTTAGGATGAGTGTATTCTGAGCCAGGCACTCCATGGCCATCATGCAAGCCTTTCTGCCAGCCCTAGATTGGGAGGCATGGAATACTTAGTGCTCACTGTACCCTGTAGACTCTCACAGACTGAGCCCCTGACTGACTTCCAGGACTCCCGTCCAATTTCAGCTCTTGCATTGTGACCGTGGAGGAACCCAGTGATTTGCTTTTAGAATTTGCCTGGCTCAAAGAAAGAGACCCCTGTGTTCCTTCAACTCTTCAGTTGTCCCTTTCCCAACCATCCCTGATACGGTTACCTAATCACCTCTGACTCTTTGGAGAGCTTTTAAGGTAGTATTGATTCATCTAGAAGGCAGTAGCACTACCCTAAGATCTAGGGACTTAAGAAAATGGAACCGAAGGGAACTGATCCAGCTTTAAATCCCAACTCCACTGTTTATCATGTGTGATATGCCAGGCAAGTCACTGAGGACACTGAAGTCACCCCATTTTCCTCACCTACAAATGGGTGTGATAGTATCTGCTACAGAGCTACTGCAGGAACTAAATAAGCTTTGCAAAATATCCTTTAAGCTGTAGTTGATATTGCAGCCATCACTATTCATCATTTTGGTGGTGGTGGTGGAGGAGGAGGAGGAGGAGGAGGAAGAGGTAAAGATGGTGGTGGTGGTTGTGGTGGAATGGTGTCCTAGGCTGTAATACCAGCATTTAGTAGGTAAAAGGATCGGGAGCTCATGGTCATCCTGGGCTACATGGGAGACCCTGTCTCAAAAATAGGGTTCTAGGTTCAGTTGTTGGTCTTTCTGGCTACTTCAGAACAGAATCCTGGTTTTCTTAGACAAGGACCAGGACAAGAAGCAGGGAGCACGCTTGTCCCTCACATCCAGCGTCCCACATCTGGGAAGCCCAAGGCCCACTAACACCAGCTAGCTTACTTTTTACACACCCACTCTAAGATCCCTCCCGTTACATTTGACCATTTAGAACAGTGGTCCTCCGCCTTGGAAGAACACAGATCACTAGGGAGCTGAAGAGGCCTTCTACAAGGTCCTCTCCAGAGTGAAGGGGTGGCCTTGGCAACTTTAACAGGTCAGAGGGGTTAGCCTAGGCAACAGGTGTTTTAAACAGTCCTTCGGGTGCTACTGGGAGCAGTAAGGGTGAAACCACTGATCTAATCGCAGCATGGACTTAGTGGGATTTTCTAGGCACTCCATCTTCTGCCTGCTGTCTCTCTTGCAGTGGTTAACATAGCTACCATCCCTGCTTTGTATGCTAAGAAATTCAGCTTCAGAAGACGACCTAGTTGCCTTAGATGTTTGGCAGGAGCTACTTTTGTCAAGACACAGATGTTGGAGCAGAAGCGACCCACACTTGACACAGCACAGGTTCCGGCACCGTGTCGTAGGTGGTCTCGCCACGTCAAACAGCTTCAGTGCCTTGAATTTACAGATCACAATAAGGCCCCTAAGCCCTGTGCACTAACTCTTGAAGCGTGTGTGTAGGAGCAGAAATCTAAGAGCGTTTGTTCTGGGGGCACTGGGAGAGTGGAGGTTTCTCCTCTTCCCTCTTTTCCCTCTTTGAATCCAGCCAGATGATTTAAGGACCATTTGAAGTGTGGTTTCCTGCTTTGTTCTTGATAGGTGTGATGTGTGGGTGTAGGGGCCGGTGTCCTGGGAGGAGTAGGAAGTTCCTGAGGGTGTGTGTTGACCACAGCAAAGCTCTGGAACAGCCTCACAGAACAGCTTTCAAAAGAAAGGTTTTCAGTGGGGAATTTGAGGCTCCCAGATGTTGGAGTCTCTGTTCTGCGCCCCCTCTTCCCCAGCACCATTCTGTAGTCCGTTCTCTGCATCCTCTGGAGCATCGTTATCCTTGGATCTTAGATGCCGTCTCCTACAATCCCCTCCTTTCCCAGATGCTACCAAGGGACAGTGAGGGAGGGGCCTTGAACTCCCTGAGACACTGAATAAGAACCCAGTGTCTCTGGGATTAGAACCCAGGTCCCCTGGCTTTATGCAGCACTTCCTGTCTTGATCACCTGCTTCTGGCTCCTACTGAGTCAGCACCAGCAACTCTTTTATCTTTAGCCCACTCCTCAGTGTCCTCAAACCGGGTCGCTTTCCCTCACCTGCTCTGTATCCGGGGAAATCTGCAAAGTTCTGGGCAGAGCAGCAGGTCCAGGGGACTGCGGTCAGCTAGCCAGATGAAGAAAACTTGTGACTTCCCCTTGCATCGAACATCTCCGCACTGTAACTTTAAAGGTTACTTTTTCAGCCAACATGAGCTGAGACGAGTAAAGTCTAAACTTTGGATATAGTCAACACCACCTGACTACTGCAGAATCACCCAGCAGAACTGTCTGGCTCATGTTAAGTCTTTGAGGCATTTGAAAGAGGGTTCGCTCGCTCACTAAAGGAATCAGGATTACAGAGGCTTCCTCCGTTAACTTTGAGAGGTAGTTACTGCTGAGTCTTCACAGTGCTCACTTGGAGAGAAATACGCTTCTGTTTTCTCTTGGCCTTTCTAGGACTTGGGTCGATCGATACCCTTGCTGCTGGGGTGAAACTTAGAAGCAGAGGTCCTTATACACCCTAATACTTGTGTCCATCTGGAAGGTTCCATTTGAAATGTGGAACCAGATGGTTTATTACTCGACTCTCATTCGGCATATCTCCTTCTGCCTTCTTCCTTGCCTTTGTTTGCTCTCTAGTTTATTTAAAACTGTATCTTCTGAATGCAAGGTGTTCTTTTCGAGTTATTTATTTACTTGTTTTAGGAACAGGGATTATGTATGTGTTATCTCATGCCACAGGAGTGCTTCGTAACAAACTGCAGAACCTCAGTAGCAGACAGCAGCTTCTGTCTAGGGTACCCTGGGAATGGTTTACTCATCCTACATGTTTTAGGGGTGACTAGCTGTCTTCCAGAGCAGACTGGTCTCAACTGGGTCTCGGCTGTGGAAAATGGAGAAAGTTGTCCCGCACCATGTGTCTCTCATCCTTCAGCAGGCCAGTCCAGGCAAGCCCCTCTCATGGCAACGGCCAAGATCCAAGAGAGAGGCAGTGGAAGCATACTGAGTTGCTCCAGACCAGACCCCAAACACCACCCCCCCCCTCCAGCTTATTTAATTGGCCAGATCCAATTCAAAGGGATAAGGAAATAGACATCTTCTCTTTGGAGAGAGAAACTACAGAAGCACTGGGTGTCGGGTCATCAGTGTGACCTATCCCACAGAGCCAGGGGACCTGCCTCTTTTTTGTACTTAGACTGATGCTTCGCAAGTAAGAAGTGCCTGATACACGCAGGGTGTGTAGAAGTAAAGGAAGTTGCCACTGGCTAGATTTTAAAGTCAAGATTGGGTTGCCTGGCCAATGCGGACGTTAGCAAGTGTTTATCTGTTATGCGAAAAATTCACATCATGCAGACACATGCTAAATTTTCTCTCTGTTGGTTCAGGGGCAGCTTGATTGACATTAAGAAACCCTTCTCCTTGTCATCTTTTCCACTGTAGGTTCCACTATTAACTCTTGAGGGTGTTAGTTGATCAGTGGCCGAGTGGAGGAGGGACTGCTGCCCCAGTCAGCAGGTCCCCTGGGGGTTTCATCCTGTGTTTTGGATATGAGTAGAGCTGAGAGGAGAAAGCAACCTCTGGCCAGTGCCTTAACCTCTTTGTTCTGGGCTCTCAGTATTTACAGCAGGTCAGGGAAAGAGGCCACAGGCCCGTAGGAATACCTACAGGATCAGGGACCCCAATGGGTACACAAATCCTGGGGTGCCCCAAGAGGTCTGTGGGTCACTCGCCACTGGGCAAATCTGACCAATGATGTTGCTCCCCTTCCACTGATAAACATACCCTACTGAGGGAGATTTACTAGAACCTTCCAACTCCAGAAACATACATGCTAGACCTTCCAGGCTCAGGTCAGAGAGTAGCATGTCCCCCTCCCAATTGTTTGACCCGAAAGTTCCATGACCAAGCTTTTCCAATCCTAACCACAGGCCGCTCAGGGAGGCAAGGCTCCACGTGAAACTGCTTTGGGTCCATTACTAGAGACTTCTCATGGTTGGAATAAGCTTTCTCTCCCAAACAGACCAGGCTCCTGCCCGGGCATGGGCCAAAGCCACTTACGGTTCAGATACCTTCTCTTCTCCCCTCTACCCCTCAGGGGGTTCACAAGACTATTTAGGCCTGCAGATGCCAACTCTGGTACAAGGAAATCTGAGGTAACATGCAGAGACATTACTCCCTTGACAGGGTTTATGATGTCTTCTTCCTGAGGTCAGAAAAAAAGCAATTTATAGCCACCCCCCCCCCAGGCCACACACCCATTCCGTCTCAACCCTTCCTGAAGACACTTATGACTGCCCAGCCCCCCACTGCTTTATGCTGTCTTCAGGTGTGTGCCCATGTTCAGGGGCTCCTGTGAGGCAGAGAGGCCGAGATTGCCACCACTCAGCTAGTCAGCTGGCTCCAGTGCTGACACCAGTCACCTCAATTGTGCCCCTCATTTCTCCTTGACGGAGACTCGCACAGACGGCTTCTGTTTGATTCTCCTAGAACCGTGAGAAACAGGCCCGTCTGCGAGGCCTCGGTTTTCATTCTATTCAGTCTTTGTGTATTCAAAATTCTCCTGGATTTCAGCTCTTGCTGTTCTGCCAGATTTCCATCGCATTGATGGCTTCTCTGAATTAATAAGTGTTTTGCAACCACTGAAAAGTACCCCCCACCCCACTCCCAGCACTGGGACTTATCCATATTGATCCCCCCCCCCCCGCATTCTCTTTCTCTCCAGCTACTTCTTAGATGTTGTATTTTTGTAAAGTGTTAATAGAATTTTTCTTGCACCCTGACACTTTTATCTATTCAGGAGGTCTTCGAAAGTCCCATTGTACAGCTGGACTGCAGGGGAAAGAGTCCTATTCTTTACAACAATGCTTGCCCCCCAAACACACACACAGATCCCCCCCCCCCCCAATGCTCACCAGGATGGAGAGAATGAGGAGGCTGCAGAAGAAAGCGGGCAAACTTAGCAAGGAGAAGCAGGGAGCCAATTACGCACTGCTGAAAGACGGGTTTTGAAAAAAAGAATTTTTTTTTAATTCAAAATATTTATTTCCTACGGGGATCTGAATTTCAGTACCAAAACATGGCTAACACAGAAGGGAGGCTGTTTTCTTCACTGTTAGGCATTTTCAGTTCAAAATCAGGACTTGGCAAACGTCTCAGAAAAATGTGGAGATGGGTGCAAAGAAGCAGATGTCACATTACCTGCACCCTCAGCAGGCCTTACCACCCCCCCCCCCGCCCACACCCGCACCCCAGGCGTCTGAATTCTTCTGGCATCCCGAGGTCTGAGTCTGAGATGCCATATGCTGCAGTGTGACTGCTCTGTGTACAAACACACCGGTTGATCTTATGGTGGTTTGCTTGAGTGGTGCGCAGGAGGCGTATGGCCTCAGCAGGTGCCTGGGGGACTCTTGAAGCCCGCCAAGACATGGGGACCAGGAGCAGCCCAGGGAAGGAGGCCATGTTCAAGTGATCTCAAACTAGCCTCGCTTCTCCTGCCAGCTGCTGTCTGAAAGAAAGGGGGGCAGCTCCCTGCTGGAGGAGTCACTAGGCAAGGTTATCCTCCCCATAGCAAATGACTACGGGAGTGGGGGCACCAGAAGGGGAAGCCCCCTCCCTCGCCCCCAGCCTGTTTGTTCAGTCTGGGTTGCTTAGCAACACAGGGGGCCCTACCTCCAGAAGGGGTTTTTAAGTGAGGCAGATCTCTTCCAGACTGGCTTGCCTACCTCTTCCATTCTTGCCTGGACTTCGCTCTTCACACTTATTGTATGTGATAGGGTCTAGAAAAATAGATTCAGTTTGTCCAGAGGCACGGTTTTAAACCTCATTTCACTGTTTCACCCAGGAGAAGTGAGAAATGAATAGCCTGTGAGTTCTCTTAGCAGAGCACCCTCCTCCCCGAAGGCTCACTTGTGAGCCTTCGAGCATTAAGTGAGTGCTAAGATCTTCCCAGACACACACACACACACACACACACACACACACACACACACACACACACAGAGCTCCAAGGACAGTGTCCTCTGGCTAACAGTTTGTGTAGCCACATGGGTTGGGTTGTATTTCTGCCACCAATGTTTAGCGTAAAACGCTTGGAGAGAGCAACCAGTACACCCTGACAAAGCAAGTTTTCTCTGGGGTAAAGGTGTGTTTGGGGGCTGAAGAGCTGGATCTACAAATAAGAGGAGCGAGTTGTGAAGCTGTCTCTAGTTTGTGGTTTCTCTCTGTGGGATCCTACTGCTAGACGTGCCCGAGAGTTGCAGGGTATGAGAACACAAACAGGAGCCGAGCTGGGCACTTCTCTTCTCGGATGCTTTGAAAAGGTCCTAGCCAAAGTAGATTTTTTTTTTCCTTTCTGTTTATTCCGGAAGCCAAAAGTTCAAGACTGAGGTATGACAGGGTTGGTTTCTTCTGAGGGCTTGTTGACCAATGCTTTGGTTTCTGTGTGTGTTTGGTTGCCCTGTGTGTGTGTTTGTCCTCGTGTCTTCATTTGAGGACACCATTCATATTATAGTACCAAGGCCCACCCTGGTGATCTCATCTTAATCTTGTTACTCCTTTATTGTTGGTTTGTGTGTGGTGTGTGTGTGTTGTTTTTTTGAGACAGGGTTTCTCTGTTGTAACTTGGGCTGTCCTGGAATTCACTCTGTAGACCAAGCTGGCCTCGAACTCAAAGAGATCCGCCTGCCTCTGCCTCTGCCTCCTGAATGCTGGGATAAAAAGTGTGTCCACCACCGCCCGGCTCCTGTTACTACTTTAAAGACCCATTTTGGGGTGAAAGATAAAGCTCAGCAGTTAAGAGCACTTACTGCAGTCACAGGGGATCCAGGTTGGGTTTCCCAGCACTCACGTCAGGAAACTCGAAATCACCTGTAACTCCAGCTACCGAGGATCCAACACCCTCTCTTGGCTTCCACAGTGACCCACACACATATTGCACGTATAAACACACACGTGCATACACATAAATAAAAATTTAAAATCTTTTAAAAAAATAAAAATAAAGACCCAGTCATCTATACAGTTCTAGGAATTAGGACTTCAATAGATGAAGAACACTCTTCAGCCCGTGAGGATACTGAAATCTGTTGTTTATAACTGAACAAACTAAATATATCGGAAGGGAAGTAAGCCGTGGCCTCTGGCTCCAGGTAATACTGTCTAGTTATAAAGATGAGTGACTGGGGTGGAATCCTTGCTGATTGTAATGTAATTTGTACAATAGAAAAGATTTTTTAAAAAAGTTCCACAGGTAATACAATATAAAGATTCCAAAAGAGGAATGGATTTTCAAAATAAATTTTATTTTTAATTATATGTGGCAGGGGGCAATGTATTTGTTTATGAATACGGGTGCCCACAGAGGCCACACACACACTAAAGGAAACCACACCGTATGTTAACTAAGGATATGCCAAGTAAAGGGTTTTTCCCCCCCTTTTACACATATTCTCTATTTGAGCAACTATTTCTTTAGTGATGGAAACCGCCTCCCCCAACCCCCTCAATCTGTGTCTGTAACGTTCTGTGTATTTCATGGAAAGTCCTGAAGCAGCTTCTGTTCTGCGTTTGTTTTTCAGGTGGAGGATGCGATGCTGATGTTTGATAAAACCACCAACAGGCACAGAGGTAAGAGGCCCCCTACCCCGCGCATAAGAAAGCTTCATCCAGCACGTCTCTCCTCCCATCCCATTGACAAAAGATACAGGGAAGATGCAGGATCCAGCAGGTAGATGTGACCACCTGTCGAAGGGCTTTATTTTAATAACTGAGGGCCATGGCCTCAACAATGAATCCAGGTAGTAGATGGTGAGAATTGCCATGGCTAGGGAACTCCGTCTGAACTGAGCAGCCACGCCCACCACACTAGTTCAATGTGCCTTTCTCTTCCTGGCTCTCTTAGCCCTTTGCCAACCACAGCACTCATTGATCCTGGTGAAAATCATTCATAGTGATTACTCCATCGGACTCTGAATTTGCATCGAAGGAGGTAGCTTAGAAAACAGACTGTTGACATACAGAGGAAGCCAGAGGAAGCGGGAAAACCTTGTCTTGATTCTGTCTGCTGATTACTGCGATTGTGGATTTGGAAATATCCTGTGGGGCCTCGCAATGATTAGGGAAACAACAGTATGTATTTGTTCCTCCTGGTCGATCAGTGTTATAGAAAATGGGTCTCACTCATCCCGGGGCCCACGAACCTTTGAAATGATTTGCACATGTCTGAGCTTTGCTTGGGAGTAGGTCTCTAGCATTGCACAGATTTGTCAGAGAGGACTCTCACCAATATCTGCTAGCAGAACATGCTAAAATTGCTTTGAATGGGAAAATAAGAGGAATCTAAAATACCTTCCTTGAGGGAAAGTCAGAGGAAGTTATGACTTAGCGCTCCCTCATCCTGTGCTCTGGAAGTGCCGTGTTTCTGGGCTTCCTATTAACAGGTTGTTAATGAGCAGCCCTTCTAAAGAGGGGTGGCAGGAAAGGGTGTGGGGTGTTCTCCAGGGAGGGAGCCCTGAGTGAACCCAGAGAGCTGTTTCCTTGCCTTTGGATCTTTCTCCCTTTGTTTACATTCCCGCTGTCACCTGTGATTAGAAGCAGTTACCCAGAGCTGACTGTACCTCTCCTGTCTGGGCAAAGCAGCAGAGCAAAGGAGAGGAAGGGGTGAAGGGGGGTGGGGAGAGACCCAGGTTCAGCAGCATTCTCAAGATGGAAAGTTGAACATTGGATGGACTGGGGCAGGGTGGAGAACGAGTAGAGAAGGCAAGAGGAGACAAGAAGAGCACAGAAGTGCGCTCCCCTCCCCCATTGCCCCCGAGAAAGAGCTTGGAGAGGTAGAGGACGTACAATTTGTGGTCAACCTTATCTTTGTGGTGTTACGTAAGGATGCCTGAGTACCAGCCTGGGCATGGCGGCACAGGCTTGTAGTCTCCTCTGCTCAGAATGCTGAGCTAGAAGGATTTCTTGAGCTTAAGAACTCAGAGTCAGCCCAGCAGTAAATAAACAAACAAACGAATGAATGTAGAGAGGCTAGGGAGAAGACTCACTGGTTCAGAGAACTCGCTGCTGTTTGAGAGGACCACAGTTTGGTTCCCAGCACCCACCTCAGGTGGCTGACTGCCACCTGTAACTCCAGTTCGAGGAAATCTGAAGCTTCTAGCCTCCACGGGCATCTGTATGCACATGCTTATAAGACATGCAGACACACAAACATATACAAAGGTTTTTTGTTTTTTTTAATTATAAGCAAGCTTTTAATACTGACCACTGATGGTAGAAGCTGGCCAGGACCATGTGGAGATTTCCCCCTGGGATCCCTCCACAATGGCCTGGACCACATGGAGATCATCCTCTCTACCCTGGGACTACTCCATGGTAGCCAGACCACATGGATGTCCCCTTAGAACTCCTCCATGATGGCCTACATATATGTTTTTTAATGAGGAGCCAAAGCAGAGTTTCCTTGTGTTTCTCCTAATTTGACCAACACAGAAACCAAGTTGTTGTGACTTTGGGACAAATCAGTGTACATTTTTATGTCTCCTCTGCTTGTTCATTGTTAAAGTAAGAGTACTAATAACATCTCAGGGTTTCTAGTGCTGCGATAAAACACCATGTCCAAGAGCAACTTGGAGAAGAAAGGGTTTGCTTCAACTTAAACGCCCACATCACAGTCTGAAAGGAAGTCAAGGCGAGGACCAACGCAGAGACTGGAGGAGCCCGATCACTGGCTCCTTTCTCGTGGCTGGCTTAGACCGCTTTCTTCTTCCACCTGCCTAGGCAGGGCACTGGCTGCGGTGAGCTTGGTCCTCCCCCATCAATCATCAGTCAGGGAAATGCCCCACAGAATTGCCTACAAACAATCTCCTGGAGGCATTTTCCCAGTTGAGGCGCCTCTTCTTAGATGCCTCTAACTTGTGTCAGGTTGACAAGAAACCCCGACTAGGGCAAGTACCTACTTTAATAGTGTTGTTTGGCAAGTGTAAGGCCAAGCATAAGTGTGCGTAAGTGTTAGCTCTCATGATTGTTATCTTTACCGTTTTGTAACTGAAATTACCAAGGCTCGGCGGTGACTGAGACTCCGAGGCCCCACAGAGCTTCCAGCCGAAGGCTACTATTCCAGACTCTCTCTCCCCTTGCTATGTGTGCCCAGATGGGAACAGGTTTTTCTGGGTGGATGATCCCATCTAAATGTGGCTCCCAGCAGGAACTGACAATCCCAGGAGGTTGCTGAACTATGTCATGTGACTGTGTCTTTTTCTTATTCATGTCAGTGTCTGGGATCAAATCCAGGACCTGAAGTAAAATGGGTTTCTTTCCTCCCTCTCTCTGTCTCTGTCTGTCTGTCTGTCTGTCTCTCTCTCTATGCGCCTGTGTGCTCACATGTATGTTCACGTGTAAAGGACATACAGAGACGCTAGAGATTGATGTCAGATGTCTTCCTTGATCTCTCTCCATTTTATTTACTGAGGCAGGGTCTCTTCACTGACTCAGTCAGCCATCTAGCCAGCTTGCCCTGTGATCTCCTGTCTTTTCCGTCCAACTGAGCTCACAGACAGACCACCACCCCACCCAGCTTTTATGTGGGTGATGGGGACCTGAACCTCAGTCTTCATACTTGCGTTGTGTCTTATCCACTGGCTATCTCCTCAGCCCCTGGCTTTCTTTTTTGAATATCAGAGGAAGAGAGTGTTTTGGCCTGCCCTGTGCTAGAACCTTCTACAGCAGTGATCTCCTCAATGCTTATAGCAGAGCAAAAGCAGATTTGCCATCTAAGGGCTCAGAGGGCCAAAGACTTGTGTCATGTGTCCCGGCACTGGCAGAAATGAGATTGGGCCTCAGAGGATGTGTCAGGGAGCATCCTCACATACTCGTGAGGACCAGGACACTGCTTTCGTTTTTCAAAAGAGAGAAAGACCACACATCCAGGTGCAGAGATGGGGCAGTGTTCCTCCTGGAACTGGGGTGTGTGAGCACTGTTAGGAGGTGGAAGAAGGTCTCAGCGGCTTTGGGATGTCCTGGCTGGCTCTGTTGAGTCCAGGCATCTGATGGGAACTGGGGGCAGGAGAGAGGGCAGAGCCTGGTGTTCAGCATCCAGCTCCCCTGCCAAAGGCTAAACGCTTGTAGTAGACACAGGATCAAATCTATGATTTGTAGAGTCCCTGAATGGGAACAGGCCTGATTATGAATCTCAAGGCAATGGGAGAGCATTAAAATAAAGTGAGAGCCTTCGAATGCAGGCCACACAAGAGTACCCAGGCTGCACACCCATCAAGCTGGCTTGTGGGTGTAGCGTGACGGCCCTGCTGGCTGCTTCATCCTCTCTGGTGTACTTTGCATACAAATAGGAACTGTTGCCAATACACAGTTTTTCAACCTCATAACAGCCCAGAAGTTTCTCTAGGACTGAGTGCTTAGCGCTAGGTTAGAGCCTACATTCAGAGCATTTAAGAAAGTGAGAAAAACTTTTAAGTCATAGCCGAAGCACAAGGCCTGTCTGCCAATACCATTCCCATATCACAGGCGTGGTGCGACATGCCTTGGAATCGGGTGATAAACTCAGCAAGGTAAAGCTGGCTCTGCCACCTCACCTTCGCCTCCTCAGCTCCCTGCCTCCCTTATCTTACGGAAGGGAGGGGGCTACAGTCTCTCTCTGCATACTGCCTCCAGATCTGATCTTAAAGAGACCTGTCCTGGCCGTGAGCCCCAGCTGTTGTCACAGCACAGCTGGATACTTCCTCAAGACCCTCACCCTGTTGGGTAGCCTGGGCTGTGTTCATCCCTGGTCCCAGAAACATGAACTTCTATTGTATATCAGGAGCCGTAGCAGCTCTAGGAGACTGAGGGCATGGACTTCGCCTTCTGAGGCCCCTGGACTCCCTCAGGCTGTTCGTGGCATTAGGAGACAGAGATCAAGTTAGTTGCCATGCTAACCTCTGGTTAACACCATCTGTCCTTGCTCCCTGTGGCCCTGTGGAGAAGAGATGAGCCTGAGACATAGCCGGGATGTGGCTGACTTCCGTCCACTGAAGGACCAGCCTGCTATCACCAGTGCCATGGGAGAGGATCCAGGGGATGAGAGTTTGGACTCTGCCTCCAGTGGAGCCATGCAGTGTGGGGTGCTCCCACCTTATCCCTAGATAAAGTTGGTCTTCCTCTAGCTTCCAGCACCCCTCGAGGGGGCAGAGGTGCCTGGGAGGTTTTCTCTCCACCCGCCAAGTTTCCGACCGTTGCAGTTTCTTTCTCGGAGAATACGCGAAGGGGCTTGAGGAGCCAGAGGACCCAAGTGTGTCTAGCCTTACGCTTTGTAACCGTCACATATCCAAGATGAATTCCTTTTAAAAACAACAGCAGGGGCTTGTGAATAGTTGCTGTAGTTGAGATCTCTAGGAGGCAGCTCTGCTAGCGGTAGCCTACAGGAGGCTTATATTAGGAAGAGTCCTTGACTAAGGGAAAATCTGACCTATGATGACGTAAGAAATGAGGGGGCCCATACCTGTCCCAGGTAGAATTGGGGGGGGTCCATCTCTGTACCCACAGACGCCATCCATGGATGCCTTCCATTTAGGATCCGGGCTTCCTCCTGCTGAGGAAATTTGAGAGGGACATCTTGGGGTACTCCCAGCAGCCAGAGAGGCAGGACGTAGAGGATACCTTTCATTTCTGAAGGGCATGGGCATCCTGTCTCAACACCTACCCTGACTTCTGCTGTCAGATTCATAGCTATCTAAACAGGCTGTGTTCACCATCTTGGTAGAAGCAGCCAATACTTGGTAAGCATTTGGAGCCAGCACTCGGACTGCATATGGCAAATAGCCGTAGATGAACTGAGGTGCCCAGGGATGCCCCAAGTGGAAGCAGAACTGAGACACAGGCTCAGCCTGTGCGACCTGCAGCCCCAGCTCATGGGTGCTCTGCAGGCTTAATACTAGGCAGTTCTGCAAACGGGAGAGTCAGTGAGAGCCTAGACTGCTTCCTCGAATTTTGCTCTCTCTACACCACCCGTTCTTGGTGTCCTTGCTGCTCCTCACTTTCAGATGGAGAAACTAAGTCACATGAAGTTGGGGGAGCTACTGGTAGGAGCTGGGAGCCATCCTTGTTCCTGCCTGTTATTTCACCCCATGGTCTTCTGTGAGATGGTCTGCGTCCCCAGGGAGGGAGAGAATGATGCCTTTCCAATTTTCTCAGAGTAATTTCATTTGTTTTCTGAGGCTTGTTAGAGGTAGCCTGGGAAATACTGGGCAGATCATCAAAGGGTTTAATCATCAGGGGCAAGTGTGTTGCTTTATCCTTGCAAATGGCAGATAAGATCTTGAACTTAGCATTAGGTATTGATCCCAGGGCGGGGCTGGAGCGGGCACCTGAGGGAGAAGTAAGAAAGGTGGCAAGACGCTGTCCTTCCAGTGTGCTCATATGATGGCAGGAGGCCCAGAAGCGGGAGGAAGAGAAGGATAGCTCAGCACTCTCTGCTGTTTCCACAGCTCAGCCCTGTAGAGGGTCTGGAATGTGGATACTTGGGCTGCTGAAGTAGATTCTACCCTCATCTCTTCCCAAGGGAATGGAACCCCAGCATGTGGGTCATTCTAGGGAAACCTTAGCTGACCCTTCCTGTGACCTTAGACCCTGGGCTCCTGAACTCTGAACTCCTGTACTCCTCTGATGGAAGAGCAGTACAGTTGGGGGTCCTCATGAGAAATGGAGTATCTCTGAAGCCAGGAGGATTGGCTAGAGAGGGAATAGTTTCTGGCCCTGGTGATCCCTGTGGCTGCCATTACCCAACAGGCCTGTTTGCTGTGGAACATTGCCAGAGGCAAAAGAACAGGATACACTGAAAGCAAAACAGAGATTAGTGTGATGGATGGCTTCTCCCAGCAACTAGCAGTCACTCACTAAGTGCAATGCTAATGACTTTGGAGAGAAACAACAGCTCCCAACAGTCATTGCCCCGCCAAAGGGGCCTTTGCGGGGCACCAGCCTCTTCAGGTCCTTGGAACTGAGAGGTCCTTTCCCTGGGTGACATACCTTATCTCAACTGGAGAGGCACAGGGTGGGGAGAACCAGCCAGAGGCAACAGCTTTCACCAGGCTCACCTCAAGGCCGTTGGACTCAGACCCTGGCTCTTCTCTTAAAGCTTGCTCAGTCTCCATCTCTAAAGCAATTGGCTCAAGTTTAAGGTCTCTATCGTTTGAGTAAGCAGTTTATTTATTAAAATGATGCCAGTAATATGTAACTGAAGCTGTGATTTAGAAGGTAATGCTTTTCTGAGGAGAAAAAACAGTCCTTAATGCCTTGACTACCTGCCAGATGCTCACTTTTGAAACTGACCTCTCAAACCCAGATTGACTCTTTTATATACACCATATAAAGATGATAAAGAATGGTACTGTGATTATTTGCTTTATTGATGCTTATTTGTCAGAATAATCAGAGGCATGTAAAAAGAGGTTCACAGAGGCATAAATGATATTAATTTTTTTTTTTAGCCTATAGTAATGAATCCTTGTACTCAGAAGGCTGAAACAGGAGGATCACGTGTTCAAGGTCACCCTGGGATTCATACATAGACCCTGTTTTGAAATAATTAAAAATAAAAGCATCGCTCCATTAATGTGTGATGCCAAGCATAATGACAATATTATTAGCATTTCTCCCCTTACGAGATTCTAGAATTGATTTTATTTACCTGGGAGGAGAGGCTGGGCTTCACAAGCTGTAAGTGTGACTTGTTCTTTAAGTTGGTCTTTAAGAAGAGTGTTTGGTAAAGAGGTCAGTATCGGGCTGAAAACATGGTTAGAATGAGTAATGTCTCAGCTGGCTGTGGCATTTATTATAACATGGCAGGGTGTTTTACTGGTGCCTACCTGTGGGGTCCAGAGCAAGACCTGCCTGTCGGCCTTGTCAGAATTATAGCTGTAGTCTTTTCCTACCTTCTTTTTTAAAAAAAAATATTGATTTATTACTGTGAGAGAGAGGAGAGAAAGAGAGAGGGAGAGATGCATGTGGGTGGGTGTGCCCTGGTGTGCATGTGGAGGTCAGATGAGAACACTGACAAGATGGATCTCTTCTTCCAGCTGTGCTTGGGATCCAGGGGCAGAACTCGGGTTGTCAGGCTTGAGTGGCAAGCGCTGTCCCCCACAGAGTCATCCCCTGGCCTGTATTTCCCCACTGCTCAAGTTCTGTCTAAAATTTGAGATGCGTTAACAGGTTTATTGAAAACCTGTAAACCAGTAGCTGGTCATTTATTGGTATTGACATTAATTGTGCAACTGAATTGTGGTACAAGCAGTGTAGACACCTGTGGTCAAGGGCCTGGGCTTCACAGAGCTTACATTCGAGGCTGTAGTGTGATGAAGCCCCTAGATTTGCCAGTTAGCTATTGTTAGTAAGTACAGGGTCCCTGATGGGGTAACATGGAAATCCTGCTCTCCTCCCAGAGTGGACATCTGTCATCAGTATGGGCAACTGCTCAAGGAAGACATTGCTAAGCCAGGGCTCTAGGAAAGACTCACTTGAATGGCATAGGAGCTGAGTGTTTCTGCATCCCTTGTGGTCCAACTTGTACAAAAGGAGGTCTTGGGGGCCGGGTGCGGCTAATGTGAGCCTTAGTTTGATGGTTTTGGGTACTTGAAGCTACTCTGTTAGAAAAGTTAAATGCAGGCTTGAAGTTGGGCATACCTTTAGTTAGGATGACGAAGAACCTCTAAGTCCAAGAGAAGCAGTAAATGAACCACACTTACCTCCCTGCTAGATTCTCAGAACCGGAGGTTCTGTGCTACCAGCCGGACATGTTCTGACCCTGAGGGTATATGAGGGAGAGGTATGCTTATATACTCTTCCTTACCCTGTGAGGGGCCCATGGGTCTCTGAACCCTGAGCAGATATTTAGCCCCTAGGTCTACACCCCTGCAGTAGTGAGGTGGAGGAGGGGCGGAGGGAAGAGCCACAACCCTCTACCCAGATCCCTCGTTTAATACCAGCCGCAGAGCTGTCTGCACATTTTTTTTCCTCATTAAATAAACACCATTAGCCTTCCCGAGAAATTGGTGCAAACATGACCTCGCAAATAACCAATTAAAAGGGCAGGGTTGAAAGGGAATGCGAATTTGAACATGTAGAAGAAGCCATTAAAGATTCCGGTAGATGTCCCAGCCTTGGCAACATCGATCCGAGACCTCAATTTTATTTCTGACAGGAAAGCAAGGAGCACAGTGGAATGTTTTTTCTTCTTCTTCTTCCCTGAGGTAACTCAATTCCGGAAGCGCCCATTCTGGCGCTGTCTCCTGAGATATTAATCAACACTGTTGCTTGGTTTCTGTTCACTTGCTTTGCTCTGCAGACAGTAGGACAGAGCTGTCCACTCCCTAGCAACAGGGCTAGTGGGGGTGGGGGGTCCAGGGCCAGTGGGGCCTGCAGAGTCAGGAGCAGTCAGTCAGTTGACTTCCTGGGGGGAGCTGTGTTTTCTTTCACCCAAGGCAAAAATCATCAAGTTCTTCCCTGGGCACAAAAACCCTGGCAGCAAAAGGGTGGTGAGCTAATAGACCTTCCTGCCTCCCCTGGCTGAGGCCTCGAGGAAGTAGAGAAGGAGTGGGTGTGGGGTCAGAACTTCATTGACCCGGAATTGGGTTTTTTTAAAGAATCAGAATGAGTCTTTTGTTGGGTCCTATTCCCACAGAGACCAAGGCTGTGAAGAGCTAGGGAGGGCAGAGTGCATAGGCCCCGAAAGAACAGAGCCCTGGGGTTGGCGACTTGATTAAAAGCACCCCTTAACCTGGCACCCCTGTACGCTTCTGGAGGCCATGGATGGCTGAGCCAAGGGTCACAGAAAGCCAGGGAAGTTACTTTGCTCTGAACTCAGAGGTTCCAAGGGGAGCCCTCCAGGTTTGTGTAGCCCTGTGCCTGATGCTGTCGGATGTTGGGGGGCCGGGGATGCTAGTGGGTACCGGCCCATCTGTACCTCTGTGAACAGATTCTGTAAGCAGCCCAAGCTTAGGCCCAGCCTCATGGCTCCTGATGGGGTAATCGAGCTTTGAGCCCTGCTTAGCTTGCTTATTGAGTTAGTGACCTGCTCTGAGAGTTCCTGGCTCGGTGTGCAATGTGCCCACAGCAAGTGGGGAGAGCTCAATAACCTGAACTTTCCTTCCTCCAAGAGAATGGGTTTCTTTTCTTTAAGCAAACAAAAATCTGTATTTGAACTGGGGGAGACCTCAGTGTTTAAACTATTTTTCCTTTGCACACCATATTGTAGGAGCTTTCCTGGTACGCCACAGCAGTTAAGATAAGCACCTGGCCCTAGAGCCATAGAGTTAGAATAGTAGCTCTGTGACATAATGGCTGTGTGAGTTACTTAACCTCTCTGTGACACATATTTCTTATCTATCAGATAGGAAGATGATTTGGGGTTAGCCGAGGCTTACATTATTTGCCCACAGTAATACCGCCCCCATGCTTCATGCATGCATATACATGTTCTCATGGAAGTGAATGTATGTATGTCAAAAATCATTCTGCTTCTGACAAATGGGATTAACTGGCCAGAAGTACAGAGGTAGAGGGACACTTTTTAATTGTATTCTCCTTTACCTTTTGAATTTATGTATGATGTGCATTCATTACCCAGTCAGGCATTTGCTTTTAAACTCCATCCCAGTGTAGCTATCAACATGAAAAAGAATCTTCAACAAAGAAATAAAACCTCACCCCACCCAGCATCCTCAGAGCTGTCACTTCTACCTCTCTCTGATGTCTGCATAAATATTTGGAAAGTCAGTTGCAATTACACGGTTCGTACATGGTGTGGTGTCTCCAGCTCAGTGGAGTGAGGGATGACCGCTCCTGCCTTGGCCGCCCCCAGACACTCTATACCAGCCAGGCTCGGTCCTCTGGTCCTCCCCTCCGCACTGAGCTGCCTCTGTCTTGGCTGTTCCATAAACGGGGTTTTCTTAGTAGCTTCTGCTCTTCCCAGACAACGGGTTATTATTAGAATGGCTGGCCTGGCCCTGGCCTGAAAAGAGGCCTGCCTGTTTGCTTCATTTCATCCAAGACCAGAAAAGAGGCCAGAACAGGGAGGCTCTCCATCCCAGAACACCAGTGCTCTGTAAATACAAGGGAAAAGTAGACCCACCTCTTCCTCCAAGGAAGTTAGTTAACATGAGGGCTTTGCACAGTCGGCAGATAGAGGCTAACCCCATAAGTCCTCCTTGTTTAGAGCTTCAGAGTCCAGGAAATACCAATTAATGACACTGGGGTTGTGTCCATGCTGTTGTGACAAAGAGGTGAGTGCTTGATAGTTGTCACACTTCCAGGTTCATATTGTACCAGCTGTGCGACCATAGACACATTATTGACCTTTCCCGGGCTTCTCTTTCCTCATCTGTTAAGAGGGTTGTTGGTGTTAATTCTTGGACTCGAGGCTTAAGTGGCATCCATGTCAAGCATTCGATACTCAGGAGACCAGTTGCTGATGTCAGCTTCACACTCATCCCATTGTTAGATGGTGAAGTGTGTGTGTGTGTGTGTGTGTGTGTCTGTGTGTGTCTGTGTGTGTCTATTGTGTATGTATGAGTACAGGTGCCTGCAAAGGCCAGAAAAGGGTGTTGGTTACAGGCAACTGTGAGACACCAAATATGGGTGCTGAGAACCAAATTTGGGGTCTTGTGCAAGAACAGCAAGTGCTCCCCATTAAGCCATCTCTCTAGCCCAGTTAGTGTTACTTTGTTATTAGAAGAATCCTGTTAGGGCCACTGCTCAGGGAATGCAGGCTGTGGCTTGCTGTCCAGCAGTGGCAGGGACTGTGGGTTTTCTACTATGGGGGGTATGATGGATCGAGGAAGGCTCTCCAAAAGGGTACATCGAAGTCTTCGCCTCCCCCGCTTCTCGGCACCATCCTATTTGAGAGTAGATCTGACTCTTTGGGGATAAAAATCAGGTTAAGATGCTGTCTTACTGGAGGAGTTTGGCCGCGTACGGCCAGTATCTCTGTAAGAAGGGGCATTTGGAGGGATACGTGTGAGGAATGGCAATTGTCACTCAGAGGAAACAGCTGGAGCAATGCAGCTGCAAGCCAGGGAGCGCTGAGACACCTAGAACACACCTTACCTCGGAGCACAGCCCCGCCAGTGCCTTGATGTCCAGCTTCTGGCTTGCAGAACCAGTACAGAATAAACAGTTACTTTCAGCTCTGTACCTGCTACTCAGTCCGTCCATCTGTGATGCTGTTTGAGAAACACTATATAAATAACGCAGAGGGAAGAGCAACGCTCCCCCTTGCTTGCTGATGGCCTGCTGTCTGTTGGCCGTGGGTCCTTCTCTTCCTCTGAGCATTCCTATTCATGCTCTTTCCCAGTCAGATTATGAGCCAGGTAAATTAGAGAAAAGGGGGAGGGGTTTATCTGTTAATATAGAGTGCTTGCCTACCGTACGTGAAGCCCTGGTTCCACCCTCAGCA
Organism: Cricetomys ansorgei; assembly: GCA_026225945.1. Taxonomy (NCBI): domain Eukaryota; kingdom Metazoa; phylum Chordata; class Mammalia; order Rodentia; family Nesomyidae; genus Cricetomys; species Cricetomys ansorgei. Next base: position 4,273,650 of record JAMJFZ010001871.1, read on the forward strand.
TTGAATCATAGTGATGTATGCCCGTAATCCCAGAATTTGAGAGGTAGAGCCAGGAAAATCAGAAGTTCAAGGTTATCCTCAGCTAGCTGTCTAGTTAAGGATGAGGCCAGTCTGGGCTACATGAAGTTCTGTGGAAAGGAAGGGAAGGAAAGATGGACCAAATGATTTTATTATAGTATCTAATCATTTTTAAAACAACATTTAAAATAAATAAATTCTAAGAAGAAAGGCAGGAATTAGGACGAGAGACTTTTTATGTCCCTGAGAACACAGCCCCCAGTCCTACTGTAGTTATGCCTAACCCAAATCCAGTTAACTGAGACCCCCACATTCACATTGGGATGTTAAAGGATTTGTTTGTTTGTTTGTATATAGAGAAACGCCTGAAAAAAGTCTAGGGTTTAATTTTTAATTCAGTGGCGCCCAGAGCTCTGTCATTTCTTCAGAAGCTGAGGAATAACTGGCACAATTAGGAGCTGTCAGGATCTCCAGCTCTAACAGTGCGACCAAGAGTGGGGGTTCCCAGGTGGCCTGTCTGTCTACTTGGCTGTTTAAGAAAATAAAGCATAGAAGGAGGGGTTATTACAAACCAGGGGACTGGTGCATATAACGTTCTACCTCTGGCACTCCAGCATACCTCCTCTTCTACCATGGGAAAAAAAATAAGCCCAGCAAAACAACTGTGTACTTCAGATGTTGTCCAGAAAACCTTTTGATTTGCTTATGTTGTCCCGGAACCCCTTTCAGATAGGGGTGTGTGCCAGATCCAATCCTGATCTGAGCTTTTAAGCTACATCAATGCAGTGGAGGGTCAGAGCGGTAACACCTACAGGGAGCTGGTGGGCACAGCAGGGATGGGTAACGACGCCCTGGCATGGATGGGCTTCTGTTAGTTCTCAGGTGTTATGGCAAGCCCAGCAGTGTACAAAACAACTGCCGAGATTTAAAAGTGAGGAGAATTGTTTGCCTTTGAGCATTCCCTCCAAATGTGAAATTTTCCCCTCCGCCTCCTGCCCATCTTAGTATCAGGAGATAATTGAAAGCCCCTCCCTCGCTGGCTCTGTCCCAGCACTCTAGGCAAAGCCAGCCCTCCACCAGCTCTGCAGCGGACATGCGTAGTGCTCACATCAATTTGTTATCTCAGAGGGCTGGGCTGGTTCATGGATGATTCATGGCCCTGCTTTCCACTGCCACTGGAGGTGACATCATCCGTTCGTGGCCCAGAATAGACACAGAAGCAACAGTGACCCCTGTTCTGTGTCTTTCACCACCAGCCCTGGGCTCCTTCCCACCTCCCACCCAGCTGCTGTGTGTCCGCCAAGCAGGAACCGGAACTGCGGTGGGCCTGGGGTACCTATCAGCAGAAAACGCCGATGTGTTTCCATGCTCTTGTGTGACCTTCCTCAGAGTCCATCTTTTCTCTCAAGCCCTTCTACTTGAAATTCATATTTTACTGGTAACCCAAGAGCTGTTTAATCCCAGGGCCAGCTTTAATATCTACACGTCAGGGCTGGGTTGGTTACAAAGTTGGGCTGAGCTTCAGTGTTAGACACAGGGCATGATGCATGGTGGTTGCTAAGCCAGAGAGAGGTTTCAGTTAGATCAGAGATTTCAACCTTAAGGTCACCTGGGGAATTTTGAAGTCTCACCAAACTCCTGGGTCCTGCCCTGGGTCAGTCAGTCAAGGAAGTGAGCCTAAAGGCTGGGAGCCTGGTGTCCGCTCATCACACCCCAGCTGGTTCTAGCTTGCATCCAACACTGGGAACCCCTTCCTGGATCGTTTCCTCAACGAGGATCCTTAAAGCTTTAGAACTCATCGATGCACATCCTGGTCCCTGGACTATGTCTGGTCCTGAAGTCAGGGTCCCTTATTCTGGCCCGGTGCTCTAGTACCTAAGAAAAGCCAACAAGCTGGTGAAAATTCTCGATCGCTCGGAAAGCACAAAGTGTGCCCTGGGCACCTCTGTAGGGCTACTGCTCACAGGTGGTTTGGAAAAAGCCTGGAAGTACTGGTTAGGTTTAAAACAAACTCTGCCCTGGGGCTAGAGATGTAATTGAGTTGCTGAAGTGTTTTCCAGACATGCGCAAAGCCCTGAGTTCAATCCCCAGTGTCATATAATTGGGCACGGTGGCTCACACCCAGCATTGGGAGGGCAGAAGCTCATGTGAGGATCAGAAGTTCTTGCTCATCCTCAGCTCCATAATGAATTCAAGGACAGCCTAGAGCACACAGGAGTCTCAAACATTTTTAAAATAAAGACAGAGGATTGGGGAAATAGCTCCATTGGTGAAGTGTTTGCCACCAGAGCAGGAGGGCCCGCGATCGGATCTCCATCACCCAGCGCTGTTGGGTACAGTGGTATGGATCTTCAGTCCAGTTCTGGGGAAGCAGAGACAGACAGATCCGTAGAGCTTACTGGCCAACCAGCCTTGCCAAATCATTGTGCTTAGTGACATTGTCTCAGAGAGGGAGGGCGGCGGTGAGATACTGAGGAAGACACCAGTCATTGTCCTCTGGTACATTAACAGAGCAGCATGTGTGCCTCACACATACACAACTTAAGTCTTGCAACCTGCACTTCTACCTGGTGAGCCCAGAGGAAGGTGCTCTGGCCAGAGATCTGTGTGGAACTCAGAACCCTTCTGCGTGTCTCTCCTAGACCAGGTGGAAAGCTGTGCCCTCATAGATACAGGATCTCTGGTCTTGGCATCTGAAGTCTCCTTTTAATTAAGTTGATTCATTTGCCCTGAAAAGAGATTTCCTGATTCAGCTAGTATATTTATGTATAAACGATGCTGGAAACACCTGGCAATTTTTCTGACTGACGTTAAAAAAAATGTAGCCTGAAAATTACGGTTTAATTTGCTCCCTCTCCCATTCTGTCTTACCTTTCAACAAAAAGGGGGTGGGTATGTAAGATTTACAAAGGAAGCTTTGTATTTTGCCCACGGTGCTAATCTGTTTTACAACAGAAACATGTGTACCCACAATTCCTAATAATTTCTTTTTACGCTATTTTTAGAATTGTAGGTTTTAATGGACAATTGAATTGTTCGTTGGCAAATAGGATATCATCTAATTGCATGTTTTTATTTATTGTGAATTTGCAGGTAAGTCTCAAGGAGATTGGCAAGTACATTGAAAGAACACCACTGTCAATGACTTTATTTTCCAAGATTTCAAAGCTTTGTTGCCTCTTTGGGGCTACAGCTTAGCCTTGCGTGTGTGTGTGTGTGTGTGTGTGTGTAGGGGGTGCTCCTGCAGGATGCTTGAGGACTGTATACATACCAATGGGGGTATGTAAGTGGGAGGGTGAGGGGCACACTTGAGTTTTATGTGGCCCTTGTTAGAAATACACTGTAATCAAAGATATTGTAAAGAATCAAATTAGTGAAGTAGGTACCTGTCCACCCTGCCTTTCTCTTTGTGTATGAGAGAGAGAGAGAGAGAGAAAGAGAGAGAGAATATGAATGTGTGTACACAGTATTGTTGGCCCATGTGTGTGTGTGTGAGACAGAGAAAGGGGGGAGGAGGGGATGAGAATATGTGTGTGCACAGGATTGCCAGCCCATGTGGAGGCCAGAGGATAAGTTCAAGTGTTGTTCCTCAGATCAACCTTTTCTTTTATCTTTTCTTAGAGATAGGGTCTCTTACTGGCCTTAGACTTGTCAGGTAGGCTAGGCTAGTTGACCAGTGAGCCCAGGGACCCTCCTGGCTCTGCCTCCCCAGCACTGGGAATCTAAGCCCATGCTACCATGACTAGCATTTTACGCATGGGCTCTTAGGGATCAAAATTATGTCCTTGAACTTGCAAGGCCAACTTTACCAAATTAGCTACCTCCTCAGCTCTTTTATTTTGTTTTTCTTTTTGAGACAGTCTCACTATGTAGACCAGGCTAGGCTCCAACTCATAGAAATCTACCTGCCTCTGCCTACCAAGTGCTGGGATTAAAGGTATGCAGCGCCATGTCCTGACTTTTTATTTATTTATTATTTTGAGGCAGAGTCTCTCATGTAGTTCAGAAGGCTTGCCTTGAACTCCCGATCTCCTGCCCCAACTTTCCCAGTGCTAAGCTTACAGGCATGAACCCACCAGTCCCTGCTTTGCGTATGTCTTATTTTAAATTCATGATTCTTGGATGTAGAACTGAGATCCTCTCGATCCTCTTGCCTGGTCTTTAGTGGCGCGGCTAACCTTCCCAGGGCAATGGTTTCCACAAAGCAGTTCAGTGTACAAGCCTCTCCCAGGTTCTGCTGCCCCCCACCAAGGTTCTTTAGCAAAGTGGATAGTAAGGCATGGCAGGTAGCTAGCAACTTTTCGTGCTGCCAGGGCGGTAGCAGCTGGGGCGGGAAGAGGAGAGCAGCTGTGGCAGTGTTATTAGTCATTCCATGAAGAAATTGAGTTGATAAATAATGAAGCAGTGATGTTAGCAACACATGCTGCAGGTCAGATGACTCGATGAAAACCCCCAGTTAAGTGTGTATAATGGTTTGACAATATATACGCTGTCTAAAAACATCCTATTTTAAAATGGAAATTGGACTGTTCATGCGGTCCTTAGCAAATATGCCAAGGCCATTACCAAAGGGGGCTTAGAAATCTGAAAGATGATCTTTCTATTTAGCGTGGCCCCGCCTCTCCCCTTCTCAGCCCCTGCTTAAACTCACTTTGTCTCCCTGTCCTTGCCTTTTCATCCTGTTAACTGTTTTGATTTGTAAAATACTATGCCTCGCACTACGCTCCTTTATGAAGATTTACTGTGCTGTTCTTATCTTTCACCTTAAATCCTTGATAAGAGCATTTTAAAAATGAAATTGCTACCTGACACTATTATAAAATCTTGGCTGGCAGCCAAGGTAGAGACACAAGCTGGGGAGGAGGAAAAGGAGAGAGAGCTGAGAGAAAGGAAAATATTTTCGTGGGAAGCTAATAGCACTTTTTATTTCCCATTTCCCTCGCCCCACCCCACCCCGGATTCTGGGAGCCTTTTTAAAAATTTAATGAAGTATTACTATAGCCTTGTGATGCCCTTTGCAGTTGCATATTGTACCAGGGACCGGGCATTGGGCGCTTGAAACAGTAAGAGGTTCCTTAGACCAAGGTCATCCGCTCTGAGGATGAAGTTCACACAAGAACTTTGCTGTGCATTGGAATTGGATGAAGTAGACGCATGGGTGGGTAGATGGATGGGTGGGTGGGTGGTTGCATGGACAGATAGATGAATGGATGGACAGACAGAGAGATTGACAGGTACATAGCATGTTGACAGCTGGTACATTTATCATTTGGCACATGTATCTTCTCCAGCTCCAGTCACCCCCACTTCTGTGGCCTGCCTTGTTCAAAGCAGAATCTCCTTTAGTCAAAAAAGCTATGGTGGTTGATTAGAGGAAGATTGAAAGGTTAGGGAGTTGGTTTGTGGCATAGTATGCTAGGTGATCTTCATTCATCCACAGAGGGCGTCCGTGATGGGGTATGGGGTATCCGTAAGTAGAGCCATCTGATGGAGCAGGCCGTTTATATCTAACAGAGTGATTTAATAAACTCTTGTTAATTCCTATGACTAAGAAGACAGCCGTTCTCTCACCATAATAGACCTCGTTAACCCATCTCTATACTGACTGTTGCTTTTGTTATTATGACAACTGAAAGGCGTGAGTCTGAATGTTAGAATGGCAGGTTTTCCAAGTGCCTGGTGGAGAATCGGGTGTATAATGACCGTCTTCCGTGGTAGTAACGGTGGCCACCACCTGCTCTGGCACAGACATTATTAGATCTGAGTCTCCTGAAGGACCAATTTGTGATGACCTGGTGTTTACAGTCCTAGATGATGGGGTGGGGAACAGGGAGGCAGCAGAAGGGACCCTCATCATCCCATCAGCGTGAGACAGCTGGGCTATAGCTCCTGGGTGCTGCGGCCACAGCCAGTGGGAGGCCCCTGTGTGGAGCTGGCGTTTCCAGAGCGATGAAAGCCAGTTTATCAAACCCCTCGTGAAAAAATAATCCATGACCGAAATGACTGCTTTTGGGAACCGTCTTGTCTCTTTTTTGAGTGGAGACTAGAGACAACCAGACAAGGTTCAGTGGTGACGGATAAAGGAACGTTACTTTTCTGAGCACAATCTTCTGTTACCAGTCACTTTGCAGCAGACATTCAATCAAAATGCTAATAGCGGCGGCAACAAGGGACCGTGGTTATTGTAATACTAATTGATTGGTTGGAGGGTGGGTTTTGATAAGTGCAGCTGAAGATTCCTGAAATATGATTCTCTTTAATTACTGGGATGCTAATAAAAAAGAACAAATGATTTAATGATGATTTCCGAAGTAATGGCTTAAAGATTTTGTTGGCGTTTAAAATGAGATATGGTAACTATGTACCGTGAAGACAAGAGCCCTGGGGGGCGGCCTTTGCCTTTGTCAAAGCCAGGCCCGGGCTACAGGTCCAGCTTGCCCTTGCAAGGCTGTGTGGGACGGTGGTCCAGGACTCCCCCAGGTTATCGGGGAATCTGATGGATCTAGCTTAACGTTGCTTTTGCTGGCTTTTCCTGGAGCAGGGCCTGTGTACGCTGGCCTAGCTAAGTACTCTCCTAATGAAGCCTCCAGCTCTGGGACAGAGTGATACCCCAGGTCCAACTGTAATAATGGTCTATCCAGTGCTTGAGGACCTTGACTTTGTGTTATAGACAGCCACTCAGTGTGGGACCACTAGTCACTTTCTATGTCCCCTGTGCTGTACTGGTATCTAGCCATACTGCAAGGGACAAGGTAAACCAAATCCTAACTATGGGCTCCTGTCCTCTGGGTGAAAGGATGGGCAGACCACAATTTCAGGGTTGGGGTGTAACTCGATAAGAGTGCTTGTTTGTCCAGCACACACAAGACCCTGGGTCAGTCTCCACTGCCACCAAGGAAAAAAACCAAAACATTATTGCTGGTACTTCTAAGTGCTAAAGAGAAGATGGGACACGTAATGGTGAGGGCTCCACTTCACTGAGGTCAGTATTTAGAGGTGGCCTCCTTGAGGAGGAGCCATTTGAGTTGGGAGGCAGAACATCATGGGAAAGACATTACAAGGAGGTGAATGGGCAAGGGGCAGTGAACTTGAGTGGATAGGTAGACAGGCTAGATTGTAGTTGTACATCGCTGCTGGGGTGGCACAGCAAGACCGCCACAAGGGAGGCACGTTCATACGTGCAAACTCTGCCAGACCTCATCAGAGGGAACCACCATCATGGCCAGCACCTTACTTGACATTGGAACCCTGAGCATCTCAGCTCGGGTGTTTTTACTGATTCAGACCTCCTCAGATACAGATCATAAGCAACCAAACATCCCCCACAGAAACCCAACACCTGTAGACAATACAAAATGCCAAGGCCTATGCATCCCCTTTTCCAACAGTGCACAAAAACAAGTATTTTAAACACAACTAAAAATAAGCTCCACAACACTAGTTCATGAAGGAGTATGAACTGGGCCCAGCGTATGGCTCCACTCTCCAACAGCCTCGCTGGCCCTAGCCCTGAAGAGGGCAGGCCAGGTACACCGTGGATGTAGTGAGGACAGTCAGCCACCATTGTAGAGCTCCGGGGGGGGGGGGGGGGAGTTGGGCTGCATTGGAGGACCAGAGAGACCAGGGGACTGGAATCCATATTTAAAGTCAAGACCACATATTCCAGTAAACTGGATTGGTGGCTACAACTCAAACTCTGGACTCTGGACTCTGGGCAGCTGAGGAGATGGTAGTCTTGGTGAATTTGATAGATGGAATAGATTTTAAGGAGAAATCTGTTCTGCTTGAAGCACTCATGGACTCGTTGGCAGTAATGTTTAGTAGGTGACTATACCAAAAGACTCTGGAGAATTAAAATCAGCCACCCTGTTTTGCCTAAGGAAGGGGCCATCTTGGGCAATCTTGAATAGAGTCAACGTCAGTATAGAAAACAGTGAAACGGGGAAATGCGGTGGCGCCTGGGTCCATATACACTGCACTTCTTCCGGCACCCAGAGTTCCCTGGGCGTGGCTTGTGGGGCTTGCCCAGAGGGCTTGATGGAAGATGTTGCGTTCACTGCTTAGAAGCGTTACTGCAGGCCCAGGGAAGAGATGTCCGAGGCTCAGGGCTGTAGATCCATCCCTGTGCTTGGTCTCATCCTCCCTTGAGTGTGCAGCGAGGGTCTCCAGCTTCACCGTCTTCACTGTAAAGAGGAACTCATATGGATCACAGAGGGGAGACCTAGGGTTTGGTACCGATATGAAAAATGGATGGGCTTTTGTGTGTGTGTGTATGTGTCTGAGAGAGAGCAGAAATCAGATTTGTGTTCCTGGGGTGGGAGCGGGGGCTTAATTGGGGCGGAGAGGCAGTACTAGCCTTCCTTTCAATTTGTCAAGCTTTCTTTCAAAAGATCTGCCAAAGAAGAAAGGGTAATTAATAGGCTTGAAGTCATTTCCGATGTGTCAGGATTTCTGCCTCGCTTCCAAGTGATAATGCTTGCCGGCTCCAGGCCTCTGGGGAGCCTTCCGTCTTATTAACTTGTCTGGGAGAAACAGGGAGTGGGGACAGCTTGGGCCAGTGGGTGACGGGAAATAAAGATTTGTGGTGTAGTGAGCTGTAAACACCAGGGCCCAATAAGTAGAGGGGAACATGAGGGGGTGGGGAAGGAGAGGAATGCTCTCAGACTACACTTCAGCAGGAAGCCATGGCCTCTGTGTCCCGGGTCCCATGGCCATCCGACCTTCTAGAAGATTCTTCAGTGTAACCCCAGGGAAGAAGGGCACTCTAATGAGCAGCATGTTGACATGGAGGCATCCATGTGTGTTCGCTTCATTTTTCTTACTTCCTAGAGTCGCTTAAAAGAAAATAATCTCACACTAAAATGTCATTTGGACTTCACAGTAGTTAATTCTCTCCAGCCCTGGAAGTGGTCTGCCCACACAGAGACCCCCCAGCTTTGGGCCTCGGCGAAGCCAGAGCTGTTACAGAGCATATATTAAGTGCCTAATTGCGCATGGCTCCATCTGAGACTTGGCCTGTTCCATACGCCTGCTTCCTGCCCTGGGGGTGTTTATGGTCTGAGAAAAGAAGCCTGCCTCTGCTTTGCAACAGATAGGCTGCCTTGGCCAGTGCCCACTTCCATGTAGGCAGGTGAGGTCTCGATGGTTTGTTTGGAGATGGAATCGCATTGTTTCCACCTCTGGTGGCTCCTCAGTACCATAGCTTCGTTATAATAGTGCCTGACCTTCCTTGCCCCTCACCTCCAGGTGCTCAGCTATAAAATCATCTGCCTTTAAAACTTTCAGAAGAGAGAGAGGGAGACAGACTGTGTACGTTCTGAAATTAACTTTGACAGTCTGCCATTCCTTTTATCTGATAGATGATTGATACTCAGAGAAATTAAGTCCCTTAGCCAAGGTCACACAGCCAGTGGGAGGTAGAGGCTAGATATGAGCCAAGCAATACTGCTGGACTGTAACTCCCCCCTCCCCCCACCCCGTGATGGACTTTTGCATATGTGCTTGGGGGAAGGCCCCTGCAGTTGGCCTAGATCAGTGGTTCTCAACCTTCCTAATGCTGCGACCCTTTAATACAGTTCTTTACGTTGTGGTGACCCCCAACCATAATTTTTTTCATTGCTACTTTATAACTAATTTTTCTGCTATTATGAATCATAATGTCAGTATCTAATATGCAGATGGTCTTAGATGACCCCTGAGAAAGGGTCGTTCCACCCCCAAAGGGGTCACGACCCACAGACCAAGAACCGCTGCCCTCGCAGTTAGCTGACACAGAAGGCCCTACAGAGTGGAACAAGGAGTGTGACATGATCTGGAAGTTGGCCGGACCCTAACTGAGGGAGGTTCAGGAAGGACCTGGCTTTGGCTTTCCAGCTTTTGAAAACTTGTTGACCCCTGAGCAGAAACAGCATCTTCTTCATTGGCCAGGGCCGCCTCCGGGAGGTCGAGAGGGCAGGCCACCCTTGCCTCTTCCACTCCACCACCAGCCTCAGTCGGTGAGCACAACCTCGCTGAGCCAGCTGGAGGTCTCACCAGGGTTGGAGCAGATGTCCAGCCAGTGTCTAGTGAGCACTGGAGGTGGGGATGTGCAGGTGTCTTTGGTGTGTGAAAACCATATCCACAGTGGGGCTTCAGAGGAACATCACCACCCACCCATACGCCATGCCTTCATATGGTCTAAAGCAGCCATGTTTGCAGTCATTTGGGTTACAGGGGAAGTGATGTCTTGCTTTCTTTCCTTAAACTTTTTTTTTTTTTTTTTTTTTAGCATGTGCCTCTTTTTTCCTTTTCCAGAAGTAATTGTTAGCACAGAGTCAACATAGGCCAAACGCTGAATGAATCCTCTTTCTTCTCACCCTCCTTCTCGCCCCTCGTCTTCGCCTCTCTGAGGCTGAAGCCTAGCTGGTCAGTGGTGGATCCAGTCAGGAGGGGCCTCTCAGGGCGGCTTCCTTCTTGCTGAGGAGCTCGGAGCAGGGCTGCAGTTGGCAAGGCACATGCACATGCACACACCCTCAGAGTCCTCTGCCTCCTGTCAGGTCTCTCTTCTCTTCCTTATTTCTGCTTTCCTCCTTCCTGCCTTCCTTTTGCTTCTGTTGTACTAGGGATTAAACTTGCAACCTCCCGCATGACAGGCAAGCCCTCTACCACTGGAACACATCCTTCGCCCTTTTGCATCTTTTTTTTTTTTCTTTGAGATACAGTCTCATTAAGTTGCCCAGGTGGGCCTGAACTTGTGATCTCCTTGCCTCAGCCTCCCAAGTAGCTGGCATTGCAGTGCTATGTCTTCCCTTTTCCTCCCCCACTTCCCAGTTGTCTGCTTCTCCCCCACCCTGTCTTTCTCTGATGTCTCTCTCGTCTCTATGTCTCTCTGTCTATCTGTCTCTCTCACTCTGTCTCTGTGCCCCCCCCCCACATACACATGTTCTCACTGCGTACCCCAGGCTGGCCTTGAACTCCTGGCAGTCCTCCTGACCCAGCTTTCTGAATGCAGGAATTGTAGCCATGTACCACTTGCCTGGCTCAGGTGGCATTTTCCATTAAACCATCAATTGTAAGCTACGCAAATCAACAAGGACTCACCTTTCTACCAGGCTGCACTGATGGGAGAGGTTGGTAGGATTCAGACTGGGGGTGAGGTCTGAGCCTAATGAAGTTGCCGGAGGGGAGAAAAGAAGGGTCTAGAGAGAGTCAGTAAACTGGTACAAAAGGCATGTTGGTAGAAGTCACAGTTTTGAACACTGACTTTCAGCCAAGAGTAGACATCGGCTATACTGGCTGATGCTCGGAGTTTTGATTCTTGATGCACCCACCAGATGCTCATGCACATGCTGGCCATTTTACCCCCCTCCCTCGCCCCACTAGTGCTTCACACGTAGCTTCCAAACAGATCTCTAATGGCCCATGTGTGTGAGGGGCTTCCACTGGAGTCCAGAGGTGGAGAGGTTTAAAGACTGCAGATGTGAGGCTGAAACAGTTGGGTCTCCATTAAGGGGCCAGGACAGATGTACATGCTGAGCTCCCTGTAGAAAAAGCAGATCAGACAAGATGTTCCTTCCAGTCCCCACCTCACCCCCGTCACCACGACCAGGCCAACAGCTCCCTTTCCGTAGGTCGTTTACCTTCCAGAAGTGCTTGCTACTACACTTGCTGCCCTGAACATTATAGTGTTCTCAGGTAACAGCAGAGAGGCCCAGCATCCTGTGTCCTAGCTCCAGAGGACCCAGGCACATGCGCTTCAGCGTGTCACCCTTGCTGAGCCACCAGACCTTGAGATGCTTACTGCCTGTGGTACAGAATAACACACACAGCTCATGCGGGAGTTGTCACTGTTTAATTAAGTCCAAAGTCATGTTCACTGGCCTGTAATTCCTAAGTCCATTCTGCAAGAGTCCTGGGAACTGAGCTTGCACCCTAACCCAGGCTGCCGCGCTGCCCTAGATACGCTCCAGCCTGGACCTGAGGTGACAAGCCAGACACCATGAGTTGCCAATCTGGGGTGTGCGCCTTTGTCTGAAGGGTCTTGCTAGAAGGGCTTTCCCGAGCCTGGAAGTCTGTTTTAGTCCCAGAAGCGGCTCCCATCTTAGACAATCTACCGAGTTTTCTTGTGTTCGTAGAGAAAACTTAGTGTTTGAAGTTCTACATCCAGATGGTTTTCAGGTTCTTTGACCTCTGGGCCTCAACGCTGCCTCTCAGACCTGACACCTGTTGATCTCTTCTTCTTGTGACCATTCGTAGCTTACCACTTTGATTTGTGTTATTGCCCTGTTTTGTTCATAAGCTTATCACAAGACAACTGAATCGCTATTTGGAAGCAGGTGGGCCCATTAAAGTAAACAGCCCAGCAACCTCGTGTTTGGAGAATTGGTGGTGTAGAAAACCCAGCTAGCCCAAATTTGAACCCAGGGAGTCTTGCATTTTGACCAGCTGGGCTGGTCTTTGAATGTACTTTACCCCTCCAAAAAAAAGCAAAGGGGTCTCAATGATTTGTGGGTGGTTTTTTGTTTGCTTTTTCCTACTGTTTTAACAATTTTGTAGACCCATTGGAAATAATGAAAGGTACTTAGTATGTTGTAAAGTAGGCTCAGGAATCTGATTGCAATGAGGCCCTTTGCCACAGAGTCAATTCACTCCTCACCTTCCACCTCACACACACAAGGCCAAGCTTCTAATGACTGTGCTCTTCAGTTAAGCGGCCACGATTGAACTGGACCCAGAGCTCAGAGCCGAGGACCTCGGAGGACACCGAGACTCTGCCAGCTCAAAACTGCCTCTTTGAGGAAGCTGAAGCGGATGTTACTATATCGGCTCTCACTTGCATAATTTTTCAAACTTCAGCCACAGGTCTTCCTGGATCCCTAGCTGGCTTTTGATTTTCTGCAGTGAAAGATGAATGAGATTTGGTAGGAGGAGGAACTTCTCCCTCCTCTTCCACTGTGGTCCTGGTGTTGACTTTGAAAAACCTTCTGAGAAAGGCAAAGGGTAAAGAGATGAGTGGACTGCCTTAAGCTGCTCTCTGTGGTTAGATCTCCCCCCCACCTCTCTCTCTCTCTCTCTCTCTGTATCTCTCTCTGTCTCTCTCTCTCCCTCTCCTTTCTTCCCCCTCCTCTCTCCACAATTTCCTTCCCCCTCCTCTGATTTCTCTGATTCTCTCCTCTATTCCTCTCTCTCTCTTTCCCCCTCTCTCCCTTTCTCTCCCTCCCCCTCCAAACCCCTGAAATACACCAGAATCTATCTTCGCTCTGGATCATCTGTTCTTTCTCAACACAGAGGGGCAGAGAGGAGGTACATGGGCAGCCTGGCCAGCAGGCTTTGTGGCTGTCCTTCTGCCTGGCCGGGAGATAACTGCTTTTGAAAGTTGCACTTATCTGGAGAGAGCAGCGTGGCCACAGAGGCCGTGAGGGAAGGCGGCCCTTCTGTGATGGACGGATTGGAAACTTTTCTTGTGAAGCAAAGGCAACCCACAAGTTTGTGTCTTTCAAGAGAAAAAGAAATTGAAAGTGAAGCTCCATAGAGATAATTTTTTTTTTCCAATCTGGTGCTTCATGTAGGCTTAACGACTCTAGGAGGGCCCTGCAAATGGCAGAGACCTCAATTTTCCCCCCTTTCTGGGCTCCCTAACTAGAGAGGTTTGCAAAGCTTAAGGGGATTAATGCTCTTTAAACCTCGGCACTGCTTCCTGCTCCTCATGGGATCGGGTGCTAATAAAGATGTACCAGCCTGGAAGGGCTGGTAAACACTGCTTTGTTGCCACGGCAACAAGCGAAACAAGACCTACACCAAGTATTGCTAACAAGGGTCCTTATGATCAAGAGTTTAAGGAGGGGGGAAAACGGTTCTTAAAAATGCAAAGAGTCTTGGCGAGGTAATTAGACTTGGCACTCTCAAAGTAAATTTATAGTTTTACAGAGCATTGCTAGAGAGCCTTGCTGCTTGCAAAGTCACCCTCCATCAAGTACAGCGGGCAGTGTTGTTGCTAAGAGTTGGTGGCATCTGCTGCCAGTCCCTCTGATGAGGTTGTAGCTTTGCGTCCTGTGATACCTTCCCCCTCCTCAACAAGTCTCCATGCGTGTACTTGCTTGGGACCCAAGAGAAAGCTCTATTATCTGCCTTCTCAGTGTTGGAAGAGATTGGAAAATATTCTGCACCTGCAAATGTAGAGGAGGCAGGCTGAGCATGCCCTTTGTCCTGCCTCACAGCACCTACACACTGACCTGGTCAGGATAGATACGCCTATTTCCCAGGAGGAGGAACAAAGAAGCTAAAGGAACTTTCTAGTAGGTACTGGAGCTGGGATTTGAAACCAGGCGTGTGTGTGATGCCCAAGCTTGGGATCTCACACCCTACTTGTACAGACTGCAATCTGTCCGTCTCTCCTGCCTAGGTGGTTGTCATTCGCTTCTCAGGACCGTCTCCTTGCGCTATTCCTCTGCTGTATCAACATCAGTGGCTTAGGTTGCCAGACATGCTGTAAAGTTCTGTGCATAGCAGAGCGGGGCCACTGAGTGGAGGTGAGCTTGCTAGCCTTAGCTTCCCAGCCCCTAGCCACCAGCTGGGAGAAGAGTGCGCAGCTGCTCAGCCACACCCGAGCATTCGCTAGCTCGGAAGCCACCTCTCAAGTCTGTCCCATGATGGAACCTCCAGCTGAGGGGTCACTTTGCCCTCAAGCCTGCCTCCGGGCCTCCGTTCCCCCTCCTTTGAGAGGCCTCTCTCAGAACCTGTCATGTCCAGGCACCCCAGCCTGGCCTCCAGGATGCTACCTGCTGCTCTTCACCTGCCTGAGCTCCTGTGGCTCCTTGAATTACCAGGCTGTCTCTCAGCTTTGAGTCTGGCCAACTCCTGAGAACCTAAAGGTGTGTGTCCCTTCCTCCCGCTGTACCTGGCAGACATTCTTGTCATCTTTTCTTCACTCTGAACCCCCTGGTTACTATAAGACCTGAAGGGCAAGAGTCATGTTCTATCTTCATTTTCATCCCCAGTTATCTGAGACGTAATAGGTGCTTGATATTTACTTATTGACTGCATGAGTAATAATTCAGACCCACCAGGTTGCTATGACAAGAGATGTTTCAGTCTTTGGAGGTCCCAAGGTCACACAGCTACCTCCTTGAACCTCACCTGGAATCCCCATCCCCTATAGAACAGGTTGCCCTGCCTCAGGCCTACCATTTTGTGTTGTGACGACAAAGCAGTGTATCTCAGGACCACCCAGAGAAGCTCATGCCGTGCTCTTTGCCCTCAGTGCTCCTGCTAACGCATGAGCATCTGGGTTTTTTTGCTTGTGAATTTCTTTTACGTTGATAAACTTGGAATCGAGCTAGAGCTGAGTGGGGTATATTCTCCAGTATCCATCAAGAATGTAATGATAAACGTTGTTTATCGGCTTCTTTTCCCTTCTCCCCACAGTATCAGTTTTCTCATTGAATTTGAGAAGCAATAGCAATTGATTAAGTTGCAGCAGAGCTTGCCCTAAAAGGAAATGATTGATAATCCGTTTAGGTCTGGCTTGCTTGCTTTTCCCCTCCTGATTTCCTTGGCCACTTTTTCAATTACGAACTGTATTTAGCTTGGTTTGCGCGTCGTAACTCATTTCCTCTTCCTCTAGGATCTGCAGGGAAGTTGTAATGTAATGTTGAAGTAGTGACATCTAATTATTTCCTCGAGACATCAGTTAGAAATGCAAGAATACATCTTCCTTGAGGTGGACAGTCCAGGGACATGGTGCCGGGAGATAGAACATGGCTGTGTCAGCCTCTGTCTTGCCGATGAGAGGGGACTGAGGGCACTGTGTGACATCACAGCCTCCTGGTCATTGGACTCAAGTAGAAGGAACACGTGTGGCCTTTGTGGGATTTCCCAAGTTGACCGAGTGGCTGGTTGTCCCATGGCTATCAAGTGCACATCAGCCATCTCCCTGGGAGGAGAAAGACTATGCAGAGGCCTGTGGCACCAAGGAAGACATCCACACCGTTTCCTTGAGGGGTGTGCTTTTGCCTGACCCCCACCCCCCACCCCTTAGGCCATACCGGGGAATGGAACCTCAGGCCTTACACACACCAAGCCCTACAACTGTGCTACATCACCAGCTTTCTCCAAGTTTTACAGGGTCTCCCTAAAGTGCCCGGGCTAGCCTCAGACTCAGACTCTGCCTTCACTGCCTCAGCCTACCGCGCAGCTGGTATTAGAGGGATGTAACTCTAGGCCCTGCCTTTACTCAGATATCGGAGAAGCTTGACCGTCCCGAAGTTCCTTCGCTGTCCAGTTTCCATAGCTTGCAATTCTCGCAAGGAAATTAAATTCCTCTCTAAATGCCTCCTCCCCGATTCATGTGTGTGCAGCGTCAGCCCTTACTGGTGTGTGTGTGGGGGGGGGGGTATAAAACTGTCATGGCCACCTTTGCAAGTGTATTGTATTTGCAAGTGTTTCCCAGATGGACAGAAGAGAGCGAGAAACGGCAGAGTGTCTTGTCTAGGGTCACTTGGTGAGTGGGGTTGAGGGCACCCTTGGGATATGGAGAGTCCTCTACGGAAGCACATCTCATCACCGCCTGAAAGTGTAGAAATTGGGACGTAAACAGACAGCACAGCTGGGCACTGTCTTTCTGGGAAGGCAGCATGGAGGTCATTCAGGCCCGAGGTGCTGGGAACACTTCCTCTTCCTCAACAGGGCCAAGATGGCAGGTCCCATGGCAGGGTGGGCTGGCGTGAGGCTGAGGATGGGGGGCAAGGGGGCCTGTGCTTTCTCCATATGCCCCCTCCAGTAAGAGAACGAGAGTTGTAACTAGAGTATTCTGTGTTGCCTCTTTTGAGACCAGAAATATTCCAGGGATTAAAAAAAATCAACAACGTAGGAAGCAGTCGGTAGCTGGAGGCTTTTTCATGATGCCTTCATCATGATGGAGTCAAGGCTTTCTCTTGGGGGCCAAGCCTCCATCTTGCCTAAGATTAATGTGATTGGGGATGAATTCAGTAATGCCAGCACTACCCAGCTCACTTCTAAGTCACTTTCTGCTCTGCACAGACTCTGCCTGGCAGGGTGTACACCCCAGAGAGGCTCACTGTCCCCTCAGCCCTAGACTGGTCTGTCCATTCTAAGACAAGGCTCTGTGGCTCATTTTTTTTTTTTTTACCCACTCTCTATGTGGTTGGGGAAGCACAGGACTCACAGGATGTCTCATGGGATGGCCAAGCCCCCAGTGGCCAGCCCACATAGATTAAGGAGAAACAACCACAGTTTTGGTCAGAGTTAATGTGGTAAAACATCAGTACAGTTTTCCTGGGCGCTGATGTTTCTAAGTGTTTGCTAAGTCAGCAGGTGATCAGTACTCCAGAGCCAGCTCCCCAGATCCCAGTTATCCCCCCTTCCCATGCAGCAGCTCCCCTCATCCTCTGCAGCATCTTCTTTTTCATAGTGCCTTTTGTCAGGAAGGACAAGAGCGTAACAGTGGGCATCCTATCAGAGTTCCCTCCTGTGTTCCAAGAGTGCTGGAGTTGGGGCTTGCCTTCTGCTGCTGCGGGCAACTGACATAGTATTTAAATGAAGGGGAAAGGACATGCTTAGATGACAGAGAAACCCCTCATGGCTATGGTATGCATATTCACTGCCTCTATAATTACACCTAGTCAGCACTGCCATTTCTGGGCACCACATGGCCTTCCGAGGGAAGACGAGCACTCTATAAATGGCCCAAGAACACTCTTTGTAAAAACACAGTTAGCAATGTGGAGCTATAAATAAAGATCATTGGTTCCCTTTTGGGCCCTGCTGTCAGGCCCTGCGTCCTGGAGTGAGTGAGTAAGTTGAGGCGAGAGGGTTTGCAAGACAGCTTTAGTACCTGTGGTTTTGCCTAACTTAGACCTCAGTAGAAATGATGGAAGATACAGCTCTGCCTGGCAAGTTGTCTTTGGTACCCGGTTCCCTGTGAATAATAGGGAACTAATAGCCTTCTTCTCTTAGTTTCATGGAGACAGGAAACCCATTAGTCCACCTGGTCAGGTGGGAGCTACTGCCTGGCAGGATGGACATGTGACTTCCCTGGCATCTAACCGACAAATAAGGAAATGGCACTGAGATCAGTGCATCAGTCTCCCCATGAGACTCCTCCATGCCAGCTGGTCTGTACATGTAGGAAATCAGGCATGGAAACTTACTTTTCTTACACTGTCAGTGACCCCGTGACCTAGAAGAAATCAAGTGAAGCGATAAAACCAGAGCCCTGAGACGGGGGAGTGCCATTGTGGTGGACCTGGGCACTGCTGAGGTGGTGCATGGAGATCTCGATGCTGTCATCCACCTGCCCAGTGAGCGGCCTGGCCTAGCTGCCCTCCCTCCCTGGCTCATCCATTTTGTGCAGTTTGTACTGAGATACCCCACATGGCCTGTGCTGGCACCTGTAGGCCAGAGACTCTTCCACCTCTGCCCATTCCTGACCTTTCATCCAAGCTGCAAACATAGAGCAGAATGGACTGTTTGTCCAGATACTTCTCTCCTCTTCCCAGAACCTTACCTTGGTAGGAGGCCATGCTAGGAGGTTGCACAGGCTGGAGGCCAAGAGGAAGGAAGCCCAAGGGAGGACAAGGAGTGGGATGGACACACACACAACTTTGTACTCTGAGAGGTGGTGCCACACGTACCTATTGTGAGGAAACACCCCTTTATCCAGAGAGGGGTCTGGTGGCATTTCTAATTAGAACTGTGTAGGTCAGGAAGTTTTACCTAAGATCTGTTTGACATTCAGATCCTCCAGAATGAGGACTGATTCATTCATCGTTTGAATTTGCAACTCTGGAGCCCAATTAGGCTGGGTTTGAATTCTAGTTCTTTCTGCATATGTATGTGATCCTCTTCACTTCTCTCAGCCTCAGTGTCCTTATCTGTAAACTAGGGATGAGTACTTCTTCACGTGATAGCTGCTGTAGATGAAATGGGTGCACATGTAAAGAGCCTGGTCAGTGGGCATGCCCAGCGATGGTAGCTGCCACTTTCATCCATACCTCTGTCCGTCTGTCCATCCATCCACTCGCCCACTCACCCATCCATCTATCTGCCAGTCCATCCATCTGTACATTTGATAAGTAGTGCTCCTGTCAAGAGCTGGGCATCCCGGATTGTTGGAAAATGATTCCTGGTTTGGAAGCTGGCTCTCTCTGGCTATGGGCATACAGAGCTGTGTGACAGGAGCAGTGCTGTCATGCTGGGTGATGGTGAGCCAGCTCTCCAACAGGATGTACCCTCTGCTGTACATGCTGGCCAGCTCTCTGGAGAGCAAAGGAGAGATGTCTTATATAAAGATTCTATTGGGGGAAAATACTTGTGTTCTTCTTTCACCACCATCAAAGCATGCAGTCACTGCTAACACGGTAGCTGGCTGCCAGGGACAGGTCAGACCCTCAGCTTGCACAATGCATAGATAAACCTTGTTTGTGAATTGTACGCAAGGGGATTCCTATGTAAAGTGTATTTTGATCATATTCATCTCCTGGTTATTCCCTCTTGTCCCCCTTCCATACCAACTATTTCCATTTTTCTTCCAGCTACTGGCCCCTCCTCCCTCTTTCTTTCTCTTTGTGTGTTTTATATGTGTATCTCAGTGAGTTTCACCATGTTATTTACAGGATCATGCCTGCCTTACTAGTTGCTACACCATTGAAGAACATGTCTTTCCCTCTCCTGTCGACTACTTACAAATCCCCGGGGGTGGATACAACCCCCTGAGCTGCATCTCTCTTCCACAACAGATGTTGATTGGCTGGCCCAATCTTTTGCATATCTAGCGGAGGTAGTCACAGTTGCATAGGTTTAAGAGTACAACAGCCATGCCATTCTTGGAAGTCAGCATTCCACACCACCTCCCCACTTCCTCCAGCTCTTATATTCTTTTAGCCCCTTCTTCTCTGGTATTCGCCAAGCCTTAAAGGGAGTGTTATAGATGTCCAACATATAGTTAGGCAGGCAACAGTCATTTATTCTCTGTACCTTGACCAGTTCTGAGTCTCTGAAGTCACTGTTGATCACTGCAAAAAGAAGCTTCTCTGACCAAAGCTGACAGGAACATTAATCTATGGACATAAACATAGTTAGAAGGCAGTTTGACAGACCATGATGTTCATTTAGCAAAACAACAGCAGGTTTACAGTACCTATAACCAGGTTTGCAGTACCAGCATGGATTTCCCCATTTGAAGGCAGACATCAAATCCAATTAGGAAATGGTTGGTTAGCCCTATAACAGACCTGCCACTAATACACCAGTGAGCCCATCTGACTGACAAGTCAATATTATTGCATACAGGGTGCACAGCTGAGTAAGGATGTTGATGACAGTTCTCTCCCAGCAGCCTGCATGACATCTTGTGGCAGCAGGAAGGGAGAGTCCCTTTTTACAGATGGAAAGACTGAGAGTAGATAGGGCTCTTGCCCAAGGTCCCAGAAAAGCCAGCATGGAGCTGAGAAGTGAGTTCAGTTCAGTCACTGCAGAACCCCTAAACCTGTTCCCTCCCATCGCACCAGTGCTTTCACGTGTACTGTACCAGGCTAAAGCTCAGCCGTTTCAGATGAGCCCCTGACCTTCCTGCTGTGGCTTGTGTTCTTCTCGAATTTAATATACCTTTAACGGCCAGCGGTAGTTAAGAGTCAGTTTCCCCCTTCCCTCCTTCCATCTCTCTGTCTCTCTATTACACACACACACACACACACACACACACACACACCCTGTCTCTTAGATGCAGGGTCAGTGTTTTCTGTCCTCCTGATATCAATACCTTTCCAGAGGATGCTGTCGTTAAGGAATTCGGCAAAGATCTCATTGTCTGGCCTGTTACACGCTCCACTGAACAGCCCACCTGAGCCAGAAGGGGCCTGGTATCTCTTCTGATGCGTGTCACATCTGAACGCAGCAGCAGAGTGGGGTGTTCTTCCTGAGCGGCCCCTCCACCTGCGTCTCACTAAACAGCTTTACTGTTGTCTCAGGACACAGAGGCCCCTGTGGCCCTACCACTGGTCCTTCCCACCTGTGCAAGGGGCACACCTCGTGTCTGTGGAACTCTTTCCACAGCAGAGCACAGACGACTGGGCTAAGTAACTGAGAACTGCCTGGGAACTAGCATCTTAATGAGCATTTTAACTAACACATGACCCAGGACAGCCCAGAAGGTCACCTTGGGTAGGACTAGGCACCTTGTGACTCCTACTACTAATTGCTGATGGTGATGGCTTTGCCTTGGGTCTCTTGCTTTGGTGACCTCAGATTCTTTTCCTTTTAGCCGGAGCATTTCAGGATGTGTGGATCTTCCCACTAGGGAAGATCTAGGGCTGCTGGACTTCCATGGGTCCAAACAAGGGGGCCTGGAAACCTCCAGTAAGCACTGAAGGTCAGGAAAAGGGCAAGAGCAGAAGCCCCATGTGTATCAGTCTGTCTTGACTCGCTTCACAGGTGCCCAGAATCTGTATTGAGTCCTAGGGGATTCTGGAGGCGGCGCTCCTACCAGGGCACGCTGCCTTATCAAGAAGCCACTGTGGGTTAAGTGTGGTCCTTGTCTGGAGAATGGGCATCTCATTAAGTGGGTGGCTGGTGCTAAATGCGCTTCGTGGTTCAGCGTATGAGGCAGACCCATCCTGGGCACCGCGTGTACCGTCACGAGCCCTGCTTACTCTCTAGTCTCCACTCCCACGCACTCTCCCCTGAACAGATGCCTCTTGGTGCCAGCCATGACGCCTTGGGTCGTTAGTTACCTCTCTGTGTGTATGTCTTGTTTCAGCGGTTTCATTAACAAGTGTTGATGGGAGAACCCCACAGCGCCAGGTGCTGTCTGAAGTACCTTATGCACATTTAATGTGAGCCTTATTTAATCCTCACAGAAGTTCTCTCTGCGAGGTGAGGACCCTGAGACCCGAAGGGTGGTTCTTGGCAAAGACTACACAAGGGTGCATCCGTGATAGCCTGACTCCGAGCCTGACTCTGGCTTTGGTTGGACTGTGCCGCCTCACTTTACATCCTGGGAGTTTTTGTACGGTCCACCGCACCCACTCAGCACGGATGCTTCTGAAGGGGGAAGGGCTGTGATGGGCTTCCCGTTATCTGTAAGATATTAAAGGCTGCCTGTTACCTTCTAATCCACCTGTCCCACCCTTGGATCTTGAGTCATGTCTTATCACCTGTCCTACCTCAACTCTACACTGCCCTCTCTTTCCTCCTAGACTGTGCTTCCCACCCCTTTGGTGCCTGGCTCCCTCTTTTCCCATACTCCACTTGGATGGACAGGTGATACCTGCCTGACCCCTGCATCCATGTCAATCAATCATCATCCCTCCTTGACCCCATCTCTCACAGCTTTGCTGGATTTGTGTTGGGACTGTTTATCCCTCTCCCACTAAGGACAGAATCTCTCCAAAGACAGGGACACATTTTTTTCAGACCCCCTTCCCACAGCTTGACTCAGGGGGCGGTGCAAGTGGGATTCCTTTGAGCAGCTCCATGTAGCAGTAAATTCTGTGTCTGCCCTGTCCCCCGAAGCAGGGGAAGGGGTGGCATTTCACACAGATGTCCCCTTCTTGCAATTCTCCTCTTTCCCAGACTCCCTGGGTTTGGTGAAAATTGGCTGTAGTCATGAGACACCCCCGTTGCCTCCAAAATAACATCTGTTTACTTTCCCAGGGAGAGTAGCAATTTATGATGAACGAATAGAAGTTAAAAAAAAAACAAAACCCTTTCCTTCTTCCAGCTGCCTGTGCTTCATTGCTGAAGCACTTGGGCAGATCCCTAAAGACATCCTCACAGGCTCGAGAACGTGGGGGCAGCGTGAAGATGTAGCATCACAGATAAGGTTCAAGGTAGAACAGCCTTTTGGGTTTTCTCTGGCTTGGAGAAATTGAGAGGTGACACGGAGGACCTTGAGACTCAAGCTGTACCTTTAGTCCTTGAAGGGCGAGCGCCATTCCCAGGACCAGGACCCACTTAGACATGGAAACAAACACGGCGGTGCAACGCATACTTGAGGCTTCGTGTGAGTTAATTCCTCTTGGCTCAGCCCCAGATATCTTGATTAATGGCCTGTGAAGTGCTGAGATATCTTGATAATATACATTTTACATTTGATTATAGAATCAATTATGTTTCTCCTAATAAAATTTAAAATGGGCCACACACAAAAAAAGCCCCACGAAAAGGCTGAACCCCACCTATCAAAAGAAAAATGTCTCCAGGTGGGTATAACACAGCCTTTGTGCCCCGAGTTGGATATAGACGTCCACAGGCACCATGGCCAGGTGTCTGCTGTATCTCCCCGTGCCTAGGCTCAAGTATCATTTCAACGCAGAGAATGTAGCGCCGCAGCTTTGCTTTGCAAATGCTTTTATTTGCTCCAGCGCTGAGGGGAAGAGAATTCCGCTCAGCTCATGCAGCTCAGGGCCGAAATGAGAAGAGAACTCAGTAGAACCAGGCTTTGCTGGTGAGGCTGCCACCGATCTGGTCATGGCCAGCAGCTGCTTTATGAAACAATGAAAGGAAAAGTGTTCAGAGGCGCACCAAGGGCCTCGTAGAGCCAATTAGGAGTGTGGCTTTCTCTGCCTGTCTCCCAGCAGCTGCGCCTGCTGGGGAGGCGACAGTGTTTAATAGAAGAGGCATGCTCAGACCCATCCTTGCAGGGCGCACAGAGAAGGACCCAAGGACTGTTCCAATCGATACCCCGGAGGGTGATGTCTCTCCAAGGACACTCGCCTAGCACAGGGAGCACAGGAGGTGTTGGGGACAAATGCTCACTCGTGTCAGTGGACAGAAGGGTCTGTTCCAAACAATCCGTTCGGTCCCGCAGACAAGCTGCCGCGGCATTTTTGTTCCCGTTTAAAACATTGCTATCAACCAGTTGGAATATAAGCCCAGAGTATCGCAGGGAGTAATCTAATTAGTATGAAGTCAATTCAGTCGCTCCTTTTGTATCTCGTGATTAAATAAGTGGGGAAAATGGCTTGAAAATTAGGTGCTAGAACGACCCAATTACATTTCTGTAGCTTTTTGTATTCAATTTCATAAACAATTTTGCTCTTCGATGGTTAATCAGTGAATGCCTTTTTCCAGTTTGAAAAGCACTTTTGAAATTATAATGCAATTAAATTGTGTGTGGATGTTCTGGCATAGCGAGTGTGAAAGCCGGGGGCTTGGCAGGCCGCCATGTTGTACCTTGACTGTAATGAGTCCCCAGGCTGGCAGCTTGCGAGTGTCATTCATAATATTGTCCATGCTGGGTTACTGTAAAGTGCAGCTGCCTTAACTGGCAGTTAACCATCGACCGCCAGTCTCCTCTCTTGAGCAAAGCATGTTTGCCTCACGCAACAGGGCTGTGCCCAGAGGTGACGGAATGGCGGGGCTCCTCCCGAGGCTTGCTGAGCCGCTGGGAGGTTGGGTGTCTTCGTAATGGATGTTGCCCTGAGAAGTGATCTACTTACTTGTCCCTGAAGAAGGGTAGAATGAATTTGTCCTTGGCAGCAGGTTGGCCCAGAGTATGTGTCTGTCTAGTCGTAGCAAGTTATGGGAAAGGCTAAGGGGGGTATCGGAGTCTCTGGAGCACCTTGATCAAGAGGTGACATTATATTAATACACTTCTTGAATCCCTACAGAAACCCCACAAAGGTATATCAGTGCCCCTGTTATATGGTTGAAGGCACTATGCATGTCTAGAGTCAGTGACTTCCCATGAGTTCCTCTGAGATAGGGGCCTCACCTTAGCTCAGGAAATTGTGTTCTTCCATCATGCCCACATCTGTCAGACCAGCTGAAAGGTCAGTTATGGGTGGGAACTGGGAAGAATGCAGCAGGATCCCACCAGTCTCCAGGAAGGCGGTGAGAACATAGGCCTTCTGATTCTATCCCAGATAGATGCCTGGGAGTCCAGGCGGAAGGTGGTGTGCAAAGCTAAGTGTGCTAGAGCCATTGTGAGCCCTGTCTCCACTCCGATAGTGAGTGTGAGTTGGAATGATCTGTCATACTGTACAACGATACAAAGCAATGATCTAAGGTCGTGATCTGGAGAAGACCCCACCCACCCAGGGCAGACACTAGCCCTAGCACGATCTACCGGCTGGCCCTTTGTCAGCCCCTAAATCCCTCTCCAGGCAATAGCAAAGACTGCCTTGCCTCCAATGACTCAATATATGAAGTCTATAGAAGGCAGGACCACCCCCACCCCCACCCCCATGCCCTCGTAGTAGGAAGTAATTGGATCTCTGTGACTCTAGAACTTTCTTAGTGGCTTTTCATGGCCCAGCTCCTACAGTTAACACCTAACTGCAGCCACTGATCTCTCTCCTTCCCAAATGGAGGAAGGTGCTTTCAGAAGAGGTACTGGAAGGCCTGTGGAGTGGGAATGACAAGCTTTACACCAAGGCGAACCTCTGGGAGGCCGGAGAGCTGTGATGGTGTTTATTGGTGAGAGAAAAGGGTCAAAAGGTAGAAATGAGCACACCTGGGCCTGGCTGGCAAGAAGGGGTGCCGGAGTGGGGTGGGGGAAAGTCACAGAGCTTTCTCAGTCTCGGGAAGACTGTTACATGCTGCAGCCTCTTTTAAACAGTTTTTCTGGCTGTGTGCCTGGGAGATGGTGGATCAGGTGAAACATCTGTTTGGCAGTAAGAGATCCTCAGAGCTAAGCTGATGGGGGGGTGAATGGGGTGGGGTGGCGGATTAGAGGAGGGAGGATCAGGTTCCTGGGACTGAGCTTGCCTGTAACTGGCGAGCATGCTGGTGACTGCAAGTATGTGCTTCTGGTCATCGATCAGCCAGATGTTCGTTCCCAAATGGGAAATGGAGGGGCCTTGTGTGATAGCTCCCTCATGACAAGCAAGCTGCAGCAACTTGGGAAAAGGTTGCAGTCTGCTCTCCAGGTGTTTGCTCCTTCCTAGAACATCTGGAGGGAAGATGGAACAAAGTCGTCTCTGACCCCATCTGAGTCTGGTGTGGCTGTTTTGCTGGGCGATCTCCTGAAAGCTGGGCTTCCTCTGGAGAACAGAGCCAAGAGGATCCCTCCAGTGACCCCCATCCCTGTGCAAGACCCAAACTACCTGATTTGAACATCTAGAACTGAACTCGAGGTTCCAAAAACAAACATACCTGTAAAAGCCTGCAATGGGAAGCATGCCCCCTGCCCTCATTTCTGGTGATACTTGGGTTTTTGAAGATGCTCAGGAGAGAGAGGCTGAGGGAGGGCTCAGGCAGTAGAACACACACTGCAATATGAGGACCTGAGTTTGGAGCACCAGCACTCGCCACAAGCTGAGCATGGTGGTTTATGTCTGCAGTCCCAGCACTGGAGCTCACCGGACAGGCAGCTAGCAGAGTTAGTGAGCGCTGGGTTCAGTGAAAGATAAGGTGGAGAGCGATTAAGGAAGACAATGATCAACCTCCAGCCTTCATACTCACACACATGTATGTGCACGTAGCCTCCATGCACATACATGTGGACATTTACAGACACATACACAATGCTTAGAAGGAGCCAGTGGAAGGAGCTGGTATAGAAGGATGAGAAATGTACTCCTATCCTAATTTCTGATCCAAAATAAGATTCAGAATTGAGGCTGGAGAGATAGCTCAGTGGTTAAGAGCACTGGTTATTATTCTTCCAGAGGACCAGGGTTCCATTCCCAGCATCCACATGGCAGCTCACAACTGTTACTCCAGTTCCAGGGGATCTGACACCCTCACACCAATGCATGTAAAATGAAATTAAATAAATTATAAAAAATATATTTTAAAAAAGAAAGATTCAGAAATGCCTGTTAAGTAGATGACTGTCCCAAACCAGTGAGCATCCTGGAACTTGCATGGAAATCTCAAAGCAAGGAGCTTCAGTAAGTTAATAAAGAGCCCATCTTGCCCCACAGCCCTTCATTCTGGATGTCTGGGACCACAGTGACCCTCCCAGCAGAAGTAACTGGTTCCTCAATCTGTAAATATGTCCAGGGAACCAAACAGGACCTGAAACAGCAGTGCAAGAGCCATTCTTAGTCCCCGAGCGAGCGTCTGTACCTTGAGCCAGGCTAACCGGCTGACCTCTGGAGGAGTCAGGGGAAGGCTTGTTAGGGGAAGGCTCGGGAGACAGGCCTACCTAGATAAAGAGCTTGAGTCTGCATAGCAGCCAGGCCCTGTGAGAGCATGCTCAGGAGAACACTTAGAAAAGCAGACTGAAAGGAAATTACAGGGCGCTCGTATGATGGATTATTACACATCCATTAAAATGATGTTTACAGAGAGTTTTTAAATGACATGTGAAATGGTGATGACATAATATTGCGCGAAGAAAGCTATAAAATTTATACACACTGTGAATCACATTAGAATTAGAATCACCTGGGGACTCTTAAAGAATATCAATTTCCAGGCCCAGCCTCACACATCAAGTCAGCCTCCGAGAGGGTCCTGGGTGTCCTTTGAAATCCCTCCTCCCCGGTAGCTTTGATACATCCTGGTCTGAGAGCAACTACGCAGAGCAGAATGCACTTTTTTAAGCAGAGAAATTCACCAAGCTGTGACCAGAGGCTTCTCGGGTAGAGGAGTTATAGAGTGGGTTCAAGTCTGCACCTCAGTCATTTGAGTTTTCCAAAGCATTGCCAGAGCCATAGTGACTGAGGATAGTTCTAGAAACCCAGTTGAGCCTCTGCCCTGCCCGCCTCTTCCCCTTCTCTTTGTCCTCTGTCGCAGATTCTGCTAACCTGGGAATTCATTGCAGTTCACTGTGTGAGAAAGCCAGGTGCCTATTTAAACTACATATTAGAAAAGCAAGCTACTTGTTACAAAGGGGAGAATTCAGAATATCCATACTCCTGTGAGTGTGAGCTGAGTTTGAGGGTCAGCAGAGGGATGTGTGTTGTGCATGATCCGTGCCTCTAAGTTATGCCTGCTAGACCCACACTAAGAAGAGGGGGTCCTGATAAGCTGATCTGGTAGTCAAGCGTCTGAGTGTTGGTAGGGGTTGGCTTCTTCCCAGGGCTCCTGGACAAAGAAGATCGCTGGGCAACAGGGTGGCCTTTGGATGCTTCTCCCCCTGCAGATTTTAACTTTAAGGTGGCTTCAAGTCTTTCACCTGCTATTGCCAATGGCTGCGCCACAGTGAAGCCCAGAGCAGCTGTGGATGAATGGGGTCCAGTGCAGAGGGATTGGGTGTTGAGCAGCCTTCCGGGAGGCCTGTTTCCGGCAGGTGGCATATCCACTTTCTCCTCTGGATACTGGAGATCTGGTGACCAGGGACTCCTCCTCTTGTCCTTGTCATTTGATTCACTGTGTGGTCAAGGTCAGGGGGCTTCCACTCTGTTTCCTTTTGGCTTGACACGGGGCTAATAATCCTTTCTGAAGTCCCTCATTGGATGATTGGCAGGGGACAGAGAAATAACCTATGGGAATGGTTTTGAAAAGACTGTGGTAGAATAATAACAGTAATTATAATAATAACACATCAAGAGCAAATCCAGACAGTCGTCAGTTCTTTTGCTTTCTGCTTCCAGCTGTGCAGGTGAGCAGCTTATGCCAGATGAGAAAATCCATTGACATACCACAGCTGACTGTGGGCCTCTAGCCCCCCAAAATCAGGAGGGGCTCAAGCCCTCTCCTTCCTGTCATCTTGACCCACCCACAACTACCCTTATATTCTCCAGCCTCCAGAGTGGGTGGGGGTACGTCATTCAGACGAATGATCTTTTCTCTCTGCCTCCGTACCTGAAAAGCTGACCAGAAATTGTGATGGGTCGGTCTCAGAATAGGTGGGCAAAGACAGGTGACCCTGCCAGGTGTGTGCTCAAATCCACTCATCAGGCCAGAGCTTGCTGGGAACCAGTGAAGGATTTGGCACTCCCCAGGAGGAATGTCACAGGTTCGGATGAGGATCCAGAGGTTTAATCAGCAAAGCTATTTAGGTCCCAGTAAGTCTGACTGTGAGAATTATTTTGAGCCTCACCTTGCACCAGAAGTGGTGAGTTTGCTTAAGTAAGATGGTATTTGGCACCGGCAGGCTGGGAAAGGGCAAAGACCTGACATAGACGCTTCCAGAAGAAGAAGGAATTTGCAGAGCACCCCCACCGTCCCCCAGCCCTGTCCTCGGCTGCCTCTCACTAGTTTTTGTAGGGCACAGCTCCTGAGCACTGGCTCCTGAGAAACTAACCCTTGTCCTTAAGGAAAGCCTTCCGGAATTAGTTATTCTGAACTTGGTAATCTCTGTTATTTTGTCACCTTGAGGCATGGTTGATTCAGCCTCAGGTGCTAAACCAGTATTGATTGAATCTAAGGAGGCTAGCTCCTGGGGGAGGGGAGGGGAAGCCTCTAGCACAAAAAGCCCTTTTTGTCCCGCTCCCAGCCTGCCTGCCAGCGTGTGGAACCCAGGGATGATCTCCATACAGCATTGTGGTGCCACGTTTGGACAGCACCTGTTCCCCTGCCATCCTGATTTAGAAGAATCTGGATTTAGGTTTCTTTCGTCGACTGTATTTTTAACTAAGCCGAGCAGCAATGGCAGAGGTCGCTCTAACTATTAGGCATTGGGTGGCCATGCAGTGGTTAGAGGCAATCTCACTGGAATTGCCTCGCAAGTGTGGACATGCCTAGCATTTCGGCCCGAGAGTCCCAGATGGGTACAGTGACCCTGGCCAAAGCAACCACAGGACCCACATTTGCAGCCAATGGAATGATGAGGGCAGCCTCCTGGGCGCCTCTGTCTTCCTGGCTGCCCTTGTTTTTCAGCATTTGTTACTGGATAATGTAAAGGTACTGGTTTGCTTTTATATTTTACAAATGTGCTGTTTCTTATAATGACCTTGTGAAGCAATAATGGTATTACAATAAGTCATAATGGTATTGATAACCAGCAATTTCTGAGTATTGATCCCTTCTGATGCATGGTGCTTTGTGCAAGATGACTTACTACATTGTGTTATTAATAAGACACATAGGGAGGATATCACTGGGATTCCCATTTTTCAGATTCATTCATGCATTTGACAATTTTTTATTGAGTGCAAGTTCTAGTAACAGGGAATTCAGCTGTGAACCATGCAGACTAAAATCTCTGCCCATGATTCTAACACTATTGACCCCGTGGAGGTCCTGTGAGTTACTCCAGGTCGTATAGCCCAGTGAGGTGGGACTAGAGATTGTGTGTGTGCACACACACTCTAGCCTAGCAGTTCTCAACCTGTGGATCACAAACAACCCTTTTACAGGGTCACCTAAGACCATCTGCATACCAGATATTTACATTATGATTCATAACTAGCAAAATTACCATTGTGAAGTAGCGATGAAAATAATTTTGTGGTGGGGAGTCACCACCGCACGAGGAACTGTACTAAAGAGTCACAGCATTAGGAAGATTGAAAACCACTGCGTTGTACCTTTTGATCACCTCAGGTCTGACATTTGTCAACTGGGATAGCCCTTCAGTTACTTGACCTCCATTGTATGGCAGGTTGGGCAGGGCTGTGTGGCACTCAGCTTCCTGGTTGCCCTTCCAAGGGCTAATGGAGAGGGAAACGCAGGCTGTCACAGACAGAACTGGGCTTGCATCCCAGCTCAACCACTCAGTTATGGAGAGAAGCCCCAGGGCAAGTGGCTTGACTTTGCTGAGTATTCCTGTTCCTTGTTTGTCTAAATGAAATAACATTGCCTGCCTTGGGGGCAAGCTGGAAGGATGAGCGGTCATGAATATGTAAGGTTGGAGTGTGACTTACTGCTAGATAAACGCAGTATGATGCTATTGACAGTGGCCCTCGAGAAAGAAGCTACGTGGGGAGAAAGAGACACCCTAGAAGAGATTCTATGAGGAGGTAGCTCTACCTCCACCCAGTGGGTAGCCTCAGAAATAGATCTGCAGCCCCTGTCCGCCTGTGTCTCTAGCCACAGCACTCATCCTCCTGTCTCAGCCCCGCCATGCTGCTGGTTCTCTGGGGAATATGGATGGCCAAGGCATTGCTTAACTCCCAGTGTTCACTCAACCTTTGCTGAAGCCTTGGCCTCTGCTTGCCTCTTTGCTGTCACAGTTTGGCTACGCCCCTTTGCAAGCCAACAAAATCAAATAAGCATGTCCATTAGACCTCTGGCTTGGAGAAAACCATACTTGGTAGGGCCTGAAGAATCTATAGCACATATCCCCGGATGTTTGGAACCCTATCCTTCAGAGGGGTGGGCACTGGGCACAGAGGCTAGCCATGGACTTGCACACAGATCCTAGGTTAGGAATGCTATTCTGTTCTCTACACTAAGAGCCATCCCCAGCCTAGGGGAGGATCGTCATCTAGGACAGAGAATGTGTTGCATGTAGGGCACAACACTGGGATCACAGCAGTAACAGGTGGCTCTAGACAGGAGAGGGAGGGAGTCTAACTAGCTTGTTTTATGTCAACTTGACACAACTAAAGTCATTTGGGAAGAGAGAACTTTAATTGAGAAAATGCCCCCACCAGACTGACCTGTGTGACCTGTGTTCCTGAGGGAGGGAGCTACCGCCTTCATTTTGCCTTCTACCAAGTACAACAGAGCTTGTGGTCTACATACTTCAAGATAGCTAATGTCCCCCAGGTTTAGAGACAGAGATTCTGCGTTCTGTGGGTTTTCTTTTTTTTTTTTGCTTGTTTGTTTTGTATTTTGTGTTTTTAAAAAATGACCCGAGCAGACTAGATCCCTGCCCTGGCTGCCTGCTGGCAGTCTATCCCCTCCATGGTGGCCTGCAGCACATTTGTGGAGAGACCTTGACTGGGATGTCCAGAGCTTTGTCTGATTGATGGTTTCTGTGGCACCATTGCTTTAAAGGCCGAGCTATTGGGTCTTGTTGGTTGAAGAGACAAAACCAAATTTGAATCAGCTCTGCCTGGTGTTGAGTTGGAGCTGCCAAGCACACTTGCTGGGTCTCAGCTTTCAATCAGCACAGAGGCTTTTCAGTAGCTGCTGGGGCCCAAAGAGAGGTGAGTGCTTACGCAGCCTTTGTAGTGAGCGTTCCAGAGATGGGAAATGTCTCTTATGTGGCTGGGCCCAAGGTCCCAAAGTTGAGTTCCTCCCTGTTCTTTCTGTCCCCAGATTTTCTTACCCTTCTGCACCCTTACATCTTTAGCTAAGCAGACTCTGCCCTCCAGACCAGGCTCAGGGTGGAAGCTGAGGAAACAGAGACCAAGGAAGCAGCCTACTTAACTTCACCCTTGGTCTGTGCTAGCTTGTATGTCAACTTGACACCAGCTAACGTCATTTGGGAAGAGGGAACTTCAATTGAGAAAATGCCCCCACCAGACTGACTCGTGTGCAAGCCTGCGATACATTTTTTTAAATTAACTGTTGATGGAAGGGTGGGGGTGCTGTTGTGAGTGGTGCTCCCCCAGGACAGGTGATCCTGGGGTGTATAAGCGTGTAAGTCAGTAAGCAGCACCCCTCCATGGTCTCTGCATCAGTTCCTGGCTCTAGGTTCCTGCACTGACTTCTTAGATGATGGCCTAGAAGCTGTGAATTGAAATAAATCCTTTTGAGTATTTTTTCACAGCAGTGGAAACGTATCTAAGACATTCTGTTACTGGGTGCCTTTGCTCATAACTGACTTGATCTTTGAAAAGAAAACCCATTGGTAAGGAAAAGAGATGGACTGGAGACCATCCTCCAGAGGCAGCCGTCCTCCTCATCTGTGTTTACTGAGTGTCTGCTTGAGGCTGGGCACTGACGAGGAGCGGGGTACGATGGGAACTAGACTGGCAACAGGCCTGGAACTCATACACATCACATGTGGGTTGTCTTTCAGCCTTGGGGCAGAGGCTGGATCCATCTCCATTGTAACCGGATAGCTCAGGCAAGTTTCTTCCACATCATAGATGTCCAATTAATGTTTATTATAGGAATAAACATGTTCCATCTTTTCTAAGGCCGGAATGAGCAATATTTTTATGATCAGGTTACAGCCAATGTTTTTATTGTAAAGAGATAAACAAATGAAAGTTGGGCAGGGTGAGATTGCAGTGAAGGTTCACAGGATGCCCTGAGTACCCATGGAATTAGTTTTCTTTGAGCATCAGGATGATGGATCTGCCAGAAGAATTCCAGAGACTCTATAAGGAAATAGCTAGTTATTGTAGTGGTTCTCAACTTGTGGGTCAAGACCTCTTTGGAAGTCAAATGACCCTTTCACCAGGTCACCTAAGACCATAGCATATCAGATATTTACATTACATTCATAACAGTAGCAAAATTACGGTTGTGAAGTAGCAATGAAAATAATTTTATGGTTGAGGGTCACCACCACCTGAGAAACTGTATTAAACGGTCACAGCATTAAGAAGATGGAGAACCACTGAGTTAGCGTCTGTTATTACATGTTGCTCGGACCCCATATAGAATGTCATACTACATTCCAGAAAATCCAGGTTAAGGAAGACAGTGACACCACAAACCACTTCAGACTGGTGACCAGGACAGCATTGCCAAAAAAACATACTGGGGGAAAAAACAAAACAAAACAAACAAACAAAAACAACAGCAGAGCAGACTGGAGTAAGAATAAAGAGTTGACAACATCAGGCCTTGAAAGACCGCCCCAGGAGAAGGGCCTCTACTCAGGCTGCTTCTCTGACTCTTGGTGGCTGTGAGAGACGTAATCAGGATTGAGCCTTAGGATAAAGAATGTACTCAAAACAGGCAACTCTTCAACAAGCCATCTTTGGAGAGATGAGAGGGGGTCCTTATCCCTTCTGTCAGTAGTGTGCAGATGAGAAGAAAAAAGAGCTCAGATAGGGAGAAGGGTGGGACCAAGGACAAGCTTACATATTCAAGGTAGATCTTGTGTTGGAGCCAGCCTGGCCCCAACAATCTCAGTGTTTCAAGAGGATTTTTTTTTTTTTTAATGAAATTACATCTTTAAGTTCTGGTCTCTCTAGTAGTTATCAAGTATTTACTTCCATACTTGATATGTGATAAATAAGCAAGAGACCCTGGAAACAAAAACATTCCCAAATCCTCTGATAGAGGAGCCCCTGCCTGCTGGAGATGTTTAAGAAATAGAGAACATGTGTCTAAGAGTCAAGAGTGTAAGCCCAGAAGGAAAGTTGGGTTCTTCTTGTGAGAGAGTTACAACTTTACGCCGCTCAGAATCGCGGTGGGTACACAGGGTAAGAGGCCTCTGTTCAGTTACCCTCCTCTGAACTCAGCTGAGTCCCTGCGTCCTCCAACACCAGGCTCATCCCAGTCCTGTGGGGCTTCAGTCCCCAGAGGTTCGCTGGGGCCTCCAGAAGTGGTTTCTTTTCTGCCCTCCAACCCATCACCTAGCTGAGCTTCAGAAAAACAGTCAAGTGTCGGGCAAAGCGAAATCCTGGATTTCCTTGCAGCACTCCCTCCCCCGTCCAGAAATCCCATTATCTGGGAGAATGATTGCACAACCCCAGTCTGTCTGGCACTGAGCTGTGGGCTGTTCTCACCGCCTCCGGCCCCACTCTGGGCTCCCTCGTTCATTGGCAGGGGGAAGAGACGAATATCTATATATTAAAGCTTTGCGAATCTATAAATCTGAGTTGACTCTGTGCTGGTGACAGCCCGAGTTTGTTCTCACCACGTTTGACATGACCTAATGGGTTTACAGTTGTTTGAGTGCTTCTCCGAAGCAAATGAAAGTGCTTAGTTAGGGGACGCGTGAAATGGCATTGTTTGTTCAGGGCACCTCGGCAAAGCTGGGGGATCATCGATGCATTATCCGCTCTGTGCTCCAACCACTTGCAGCACGGGGACTCCATGGAAGGAGCCTCATAGTTGGCACTGGCAGCCTGGCCTTTCTGTAGGAGTGGTGCCGGGATGCAGGGACTAGGTGATTTTGCCAGAAAGCTCGGGGCTAATTGGAACCAGAGGAATGCCTGGGGGAGGGAGGGGGACAGAGGGAGGGTCTCACCAAGGTAGAGGAGTGGCGAATATTTGCTTGTAGCAAGACAAGAGTCAAAACAAGATAGACCCCTAATGAGAGCTTTGGGCATATCACGCTGGGCGTTCTCAGGGGCCGGCAGTGTGGGCTGCTGTGTTTAGTTGCCTAGCTGCTTAGCACCAGACCAAGTCCTCTTTTTTAACATCAAGTTTCATAAGCATGGAACAATAACAAATCATTAGAAACCCTCTGGGGGGTGTGTGGATGGGTAGTGGTCGCCTCCCTCCCCTCCTTCCTTCCTTTCTTCCTCTCCTCTCATAAACCCATCTCTTCAGCTCAGGTACATCTTCCCGTTGTAAATAGAGATTGGCAAGGGAGGGGGCGGTGTCTGGGAAACTCCCGTGTTGTTAATCTGTTGTTAGGCAGAAGTCTCACCGCCAGGCCGGGTGCTCAGATGCCTCATTGTGCACTCGGGGTGGAATTATGCATCATGAATAAAAACTGCTGTCAGCACGCATTGGTTTGAAAGCATTAGAGCATATGGTATGTGATTATCTGTATTGTCAAGTGCAATAAAGTGAATTTGGATATAATAAAGAATGTAATATTTTAGAAATTTGGTAATAAACTAAGGAAAGGATGACAGCTGAGGTTCCTTAAGGCCCCAGACACAAATAAATTGAAGCTACTGGCCTTTGTGGCCAGGCGAGCCAAATGGCCACACTGTGGCTTAGCTGTAGGCTGTGCTTTTCAAGTGAAGGGAAGCTCTGTTGTCTCCTGACTGACATCTCTTACCTCGCTGGAACAAAATGAGTCCTGTGGAAGACAGGGGGGCGGGGGGGCAGCTCCTGGTAGAAGGCCAGCCCTTGCTGTCACACCCTGCAGCCTACACCAGAGACATCGGCAGCTTCTCTCACTAGTCAAAGGCAACCCCGAGACCCATCTACTCCAGCCTTCTTGGCTCCCATTTGGCCAGAGAGGAAGGTGTTGTCCCCAGCGTGAGAACGTTAA
The DNA here is from genome assembly GCA_026225945.1 of Cricetomys ansorgei. Lineage (NCBI taxonomy): Eukaryota > Metazoa > Chordata > Mammalia > Rodentia > Nesomyidae > Cricetomys > Cricetomys ansorgei. The sequence continues at coordinate 4,309,522 of JAMJFZ010001871.1, forward strand.
GTCACTCTCTGGGGAAGGCAGCTGTTTTCTGGAACTCTTCTCCCACTGGGTCAGATGATGAAATGTCTTCGAGGCAGTAAGTATATCAGGGAAACATCTCCAGACGGGATGAAAATGCCAGCGTCTGGAGAGAGCCTATATATGGTGAGCATCTATGATGCTCACCGTGGAGGAGAAAATGGAGGCGGCTGATTTGTGGGCAGAGGATTTTAAACCCTCCTGTATTAATGTCTCTCATCACTAAGACCAGATCCCTGGCAGAAAGGACTTAAGCGGGGCAAGGTCTATTTCGACTCATAGCTTCAAAGGGATTTCAGTTCGCCGTCCCAGGGAGGGTGTGGTAAGAGTCTCGCTCAGTATATGATGTGGGAGAGACTTGCTCACGTGTCAGTGGACAGAATTAAGGTGGCAGGTGGCTGGAGCTAGCGGCGGGTATAGTAACCTGCTTCCACCAGACAGGCCTTACCTGCTAAAGGTGCCACAGCATTCAAAATAGTACCACAAGCTGGGGACCAAGGCTCACACCAGAGCCTTTGGCGACCATTTCAAATTCAAACTATAGTGCCTCATCCGAACACAGAACCAGGCCCCTTGAACTTTTCCTACAAATAAGAAGCTCTCCTGCTGGGAGCATAGTTGCGGAGCTTTTGCCTTGTGTGTTCAGTTCCCAGCGTGGGGCCAAGAGGGAGGTGGGCTCTTCAGTCACAGTCCACAAAGAAAAACCCACGTGCAGGGCTAGAGAGATAGCTCAACAGTTAGAAGCCCCGGTTGCTCTTCCAGAGGACCCAGGTTCGATTCTCAGCTCACAACCATCTGTAACTCCAGTCCACCTTCTGCCACCAGGGCAGGGCAAGCACTTGGTACACAGACACACATGCAGGCAAGGCACACCCATTCCACCCAAATTTAAAAAAAAAAAAACAATACATTTTGACCAAAAAAAAATATCCACATGCAGAAGGCCTCCCACAGGAAACCTTTAAATTGTTAAACAGCTAGGCCCTGAGAGAATGGGAGGAGAGGCATGAAGTCTACTGTCTGTATTCATGGCTCTCTAGATCTACTGGTGCCTTTAATTTTTGCTTCCCCAACTCTCCCAAGGGGAAGCTCATTGCTGACACTGTGACAGTTGTCACCGTTGCTGCCTTTCCTGCTCTCAGGGAAGGAATCACCTGGTAGCATTTTCCTGGCAGACTGCTTTCATGTTTCTGACCCAGGGCTTCACCTAGACCCCTGACCTAAATTTCAGTTTCAGGGTCTTGACTCCCAGCTTCCAGAAACTCCAGGTAGGTCCTGACCTCCATGCCTGGCCCCTTCCTTCCACCTCAGCCTGCCATGGCTCTTCCGGTCGTGGCTTCCATTGCTGGCCTTGTTTGTTGCCCAGCTGGGATGACTGCTTTGTTATTAAAAGTGTAGAATCTGGAGTGCTACTATTGTGGTCAAGTGAAAACAATTTTTGTTCTGCTTTTTGTTTGAGACAGAGTCTTTTGTAGCTCAGGCTGGCCTTAGATTGTTGTGTAGACTTGGAGGACGACCTCTAGCTCCTGAGAGCTAGCATTCCCTTTACCCAAGGTCTCACCGTGTGGCCCCCTAGCTCCAGTGGAATTTTCTATGTAGACCAGGCGGGCCTTGAGTTTACTGAGATCTGCCTGCCTCTACCTCCCAAGTGCTGGAGGATTCAAGGCAAGGCGCGTGCCGCCACTCCCAGCCCACACCCAGTTTTACTAGGTGCGGAGGATCAGACCCCAAGCCTTGTGCTGTTAGGCAAGCACTCCGCCAATTGAGCTTATGTCTCCTGGCTGAGATATTTTCAAGTCTCGGCTAGCGGCCACTTCTTCCGAGCAACGTTAGGTACAGAATCCTTATAAAAGAACGACAGCCTCTCTCAAGCATGATAACAGGAGCTCACGTTATCTCGTTTAATCCCTGTGCCAGCCCTGTGAGGTCGGCATCTTGATTCCTATTTCACAGGTGGGGAAGCAGGGTTTGAGAGGTTAATGGCTTGCCCCAAATCACACAGCCAGTGCACAGTGCTGCCAGATTTCTAGCACATTCTCGGGTCCGAGATTCGAGCTCTTCCAGTCCACAGCATCTTTCTCTTCCTACCACCCCCTTCCTTCTACCTGGGCCTGTGGAACCAGGTCTTAGAAACATTTACCGCATGAAAAACAAACCTAAGTCACACTGTCTTGGCTCTCTTCTTGGCATTCTCAGGATCCATGGAGGGGTGAATCAGGCCCAGAGAACAATTCTGCCCTTGCTCCAAAGTCTTGGGGTTGCCCACCGACAGCCACCCCCACCCCACCGAAGAGCTGGTGAAATTGAACTGAATGCTTCTAATGATCTGTGAATGTATTAATCCTACTTTCTGTTAATTAACAATATGATAAAGCCGGCATTTCGTAAGTCAGTGCTTAACACATGTTTTAGCAATTATGTACTTAGTGGTTTGGATTCAGAATGCTAATAGAATAAAATTTTAATGAAGATACAATGCTATGAAAAATTTATTGCAGATCAGAGTGCAGGTATAACTGTGGTTAATGTGCAGGAGGCGGGGGACACTCGGTTACAAGGTGGCTCCCCCCAGCACCTCTGAGTACTTGGTGTTGTTCAGCCCAGATGGACTGATTCTTGGCTCCCTTGAATCTCTTATCCAAAGGCTTGGACTTGGGAAGGAGTCCACGTAAGCTGACACTCACTCAAGACCCTACCTGCTCTACTCCCTTCCTGCTTCCTGATCTTTACCAGTCTCTGTGATTCTGGGATAACTTAAGATGAGTTCATAATGTATGGGCCCACCGTCTTGCACAAGAGAGTCTCCAAAATGTTGCAGTAGTGCAGAAAAGGTGGGGAGGGGGCACATTGGATCAGTGGCTTAAGAGCACTTGTTAAGAGAACCCAGCTTCAGTTCCCACCACCCTTACGGCAGCTCACACCTATCTGTAACTCCAGTTCCATGGACTCTTTTCTTGGGTACCAGGCACACACGTAGTGCATGCATACTCGCAGACAAACGCTCATATACATGAAATAAAAATAAATACATCTTTTTTGAAATGAGCATGACTCTCCCATCTATTTTATTTAATTTCCCATATATATGTAATATATTATATATATATATAATATATATGTTATATATATATAATACGCAGGTACCACTATGCTAATATATCTCATATATTATTAGTCCTACCAAAATAGGAATTTAATAGGATATCTTTGCAATGAGCCATAGTTAGAATTTCATTTATTAATAATTAAGGCCATATATTTAGTGAGAGCAGAGATGGAATATGCTGCTTTTTGAAAATTTCTTTGCTTTAACCCTTTGTGATCCAGCTACAAGCATGGCTTGTCTCGTTTCTTGTGGTACTGGGTTCTCAGCCAGTATAACTGACAAAAACACATCTCACAAGGCACGCAGATCCCAGAGGGAAGAGCACGTTCGCTGTGCTAACTAAATCATGGTACTAATTTTCCAATCCCATCCTCCAATTATGCAAAGGATTCTGTTGAGATTCAGCTTGTAAATTTCCATCTTCCCCGATGTCAATCAGTTCTTCATGCAAACTAATCAAGTGTTGCATTTTTATATTTTTAACAAATGGGTTCAAAATCCACTGAAATGTCTCTCCCTCTCTCTCTCCTTTTTAAATGAATCTTTACGTTTCTGTTTCTGAGTCTTCTAAGTATGCAGACAGAAGAGCATCAGTACGTGACCTAGTTCCATCATTCCTAACAACAAAATCACGTAACAATGGCAATATTTTCCCAACATTGTTTTTGAGAGTGCTTCCTGTGCAGTTCCTGGTGCAATACAGGTCTTTTGAGCTCATTTGGCTGCTGGCTTGTCCCAGCTCATCAGAGAGAACAGTTTGTGGGTGCAGCGCAACTGGAGAGGTCTTGCTAAGTTCGGTAACAGAAGGGTTGGCTGCCCCATTCTTGTTATTTTTGATGCACCGGGGTGGTGGCGCAGGTGATGACTTAAAGCCAATCTTACAATCTCCATATCCTCTTCCGTCACACACGAGTGGCCCAAGGTACCAGCTGTGTCTGCTGCTCTGAATAGATGAAGCGTCTGTGGGGCCTCAGGCTCATGGTGGTCTTTCCCCTTTCTCTTCACAGGCTTATCTATATTCTTATTGCGTTTATTTATTTATTCGTGTGTGTGTGTGTGTGTGTGTGTGTGTGTCACTGTGCATGTGCCGTGACATGGGTGTGGACATCGGAGGGCACTCTAAGAAGTCAGTTCTCTCCTTGTACTGTGTGGATCCCAGAGATTGAACTCAGGTTAGCAGACTTGGCTGGTGGCAGGAACCTTTACTTGCCGAGCTATCTCTCTGCCCCTCCTCCCTTCACCAAGTCATAAACTGTGCTGTCTTACGTGTCTCTCTGACCAGGACTGTTCGACCGATATGATAAGTATCTGAAGCTGGGCCTAGTGGTGTGTACCTGCGGTCTCGGTTTCTCAAGAGGCTTGGGGCAGGAAGATTGCTTGAGTCCAGCAGCTTGAGGCCATCTTGAGCAACCTGCTGAGCTCTCTGTCCAAAAAGATGAATAAAGAAACAGATACTGGTGAGGTTTAAGTTGCTTTCAGAGGAATGGAAGTGACACATTTGGTTTCTCCACCCTTACCCTACATCTCAGTCACGCACACAGACACTGGGGTGCTACCCAAGACCTTCTTAAATTTGGAGGATGCGACCTGGACCTCAGACTCATTTTCAAATGTGTTTCCTAAGTGAGTGTGATGTGGGAGTCACTGCCGATAGAGCCACTCTTCCAGACCAGTGCCTCTTCCATTTTACTTTGCATAAAATCACCTGGGGAGATTGCAGATTCAAGTTCAGTAGGTCCAGGGTGGGGCCTGAGACTCTGCATTAGCAACTCGTTCTCAGACTCAGCCTGGGGAGCCGCCTGAGTAGCAGCTACACTGCCACCAGGCCTTGTCTGGGGAGCCTGGGAGCATGTCCACTCCCTGTTACCCTAGCTGGGCTGCTGGTCTCAGCTTCTCGGAGAGATCTGGCTTCCAGATGTCAAGAACAGCTCCTTAACAGCCAGAAAAATAAAATAGGCCAGACCCACTCATGGTAAGTCAGCGAGGTAGCTCATCCTGGCCACCTAACCACTGACTCAAGCAGCAAAGGTCTGGGGATGCCGACGGAAGTGACGCATCGGCAGAGGTGTGGCGGACATCTCGCCAGGGCTGTGGGTTGGCACTGTTCTGAGGCCGCGCCTCATCATAAAGTTCAGAGGTTCTGTGGCAGCTCTTGTAAAGCTGCTTCCAAGTAGTGGGTTTTCCTGAAGTTTGGAGCCTGATCTGCGGTCAGTAACTGTTTCCAGGGACAGTGTCAGGAAGAGGAATTGGCATGCTAGGGTGGGTGCTGAGGAGCCAAGAAGATAGCAGGCAGGCCAATGTGACTTCACCCAGTTTGTCCAGTGCTGGGTTTGACACTCAGAGACTGGTTAGATGGCTTTTTGTTTCTCTAAATGCATATACACTTTAGGGCCTTTTCGACTCTCGAGATAGCCTAGAAGTCATGGAGGTGCTGGTGTCCCTCTTTCAAGTCCTGTATCCTGTTGCTGCTGTGATAGCCAGTAAAGCCCTGTAACCACCTCCCATCAGTGAATTTTAATGAGGGAGAGAGGCAAAGCAAGGGTAGGCACACTAAAGACAGAGGTTGGTGTAGGAAGAGGCTGTAACAAGTCTCCTTTGATTGCTGTGGGTGGCTAGCCCCACATAGGCAGGGTATTGTAAGCCATCCTCCCAGGCAGTAGGGTAGATTTTGTTATTTCTGTTTCCTAGAGGACGCTCTGAGGGTCAGAGTGGTTGATGAACTTGCTTGGAGTCTCATTGGCAAACTCTGATAGATCGTATGTCTGCCAGACTCTGAAATCTAAGCCCTTCTCCACCTCTCCTCGTTGTGGGGCATTAAGCAGATTCAAACCCCCTTGGTCAAGTTTCTCACTGGCTGGATGAGGCTGGAGGATGACGCTCTGGAAAGGTGACATGTGTAGAACCCATTCTTTGGTGGTGTGGATGCTACCTACTCAGACAGCTCCTGTAAAGAAAGGCTTCCAGCAGCGGGCCTGCTTCCTCTATGCTCAGCAAACCCTGAGGTTAGGAAGCCCGGGAGGTCCCACTCCTGCCACATAGAGCCTGCCCAGACCTCCCCAGGCACTGCGGCTCCCTGAGCAGGCTCCAAGCCGAGGCAGCACGTCCTGCCGTCCAACCTCAGCCTCCTCCACCCCGCCGGGCGCACGCTGCAGCCCTGGCACCTTCTGCCGGGGTCCTGATCCGAGCCAGTTGTCTAGCGATTTAATTTGGTGAATTTACCACTGCGTCCCAGAGTTTATATTGGCACTTAACAGCAGTAATATGTGTCTCTCTCGCCAAGAACTGACTATTTTCCCCAACCAAGATGGAACACACGCACAAAAAAATAGGTTTGTGAACTAATCTGCTGCCTTGACAAGTGTCACTCACAGAATCGCTGCTGTGGAGCACTCTCAGAATTAAATGAGGTTGGGGCTGTCTGGCCTGGACCACAGGTGCCTTTTCCCTCAGTTAACAAGAGTCTGGGATGAGGCACCCTTCCCTGAAGCCTCAGGCACTTTCAAATCACCCCATCAGTATTCATGACAGAGCCCTCTCTTAGGAAAAAAAAAAACAAAACAAACGGTTTGGAGCTGGTTAGCAGTCTCCTCCCCCACTGCTTGGGTCTCCTTCTGCCTCTTCTGGATCTCTAGTCTACCCTCCCCTGGCCCCCAACTCTCTGCCCTTACCCCTACAACGTACAGCTCTGTATAGTTGTGTAATTAATTTCACAGGCCCAAGTGGATACCCCCACCAGTTTAAAAAGGACAAAAACGTTTCTCCTAGTGCCCCAGTGCCAGTTTTGAAATTCTAAAGTAGAACCTAGTTACTGGGTTTAGTAAACTGAAGTATCCATAGGAATGGAAGCAAAATCTGCCCTTTACACTTTAGTCCAAATGGGTTTCCTTTGTTTGGTTGTTTGTTTTGCAGTACTTCCCAGAACTATATTGCCAGAGTTTTTTAATGTTTGTTTTGAGATGCCCTCACCAAATTAACCAATCTGGCCTTGAACTCCTGCTGTAGCTCAGGCAGATCTTGGGCTTGGAATCCTTCTGCCTCAGCCCCCTGAGTAGCTGAGATTACAAGCTTGTACCAGAACAGCCTGGGAACCTGTTTATAAGTCTGAGGGGAAGCAGCTTTGCTATTCCCCTTATCTCATGACCTGTGTGTACATCAGAGGCTTCATCTCATTAGCTTTCAGGCTAGAGGGCTGGGCAAAGGGTGCTTGCTTTGCATGAGGACTTGAGTTTGAATCCAGTCATGCCTATAAGTACCTGTGACCCCAGCACTGGATGGAGGTAGAGATGAGGGGAATCCTGAGAGCTTGATGGCCCACCAGCCAGCCCTGCGAAACCCATGAGTTTCCAGGTCAGTGGGAAAGCCTACCTCGAGGCAGCAAGGCAAAAATGAGTGGTCAGTGGAGGAAGACATCTGGTGTCTTGCACTGGCTTCCAGTGTGCATGTGCAGAGACCCGTGCACCCACACACCCATGTACACACAACACACACAAAAACGAGGCTAGGGAGACGGCTTTCAATAAAGTATCTGCTTGCATAAGGAACAGAGTTCGGGTTCCTACAACCCATATAAAATTTGGGCATGATGATGCATGCTCGTAAGCCCGGCTGAGGGTGGGATTTTGAGATCCCTGACACTGGCCAGTCAGGCCTATCTAGCCAAACTGATAAGCTTAGAGTTCACTGAGAGACCCTTCTCAGAATGTAAAGATAGAAAGCAATCAAGGAAAGACATTCAACATCAACCTCTGAGACACACGATCACATGCACACACATGCCACAAATGTGCACATGCATGGACACAGACACACACAGGCACAAACTCACAAGTCCTTTATTGCTTGGCATCCTGGCACTGGGGATAGAATCCTGAAAAGTCCTCTTTCCTATGGAAAGTTCTAGATTCTTTTAAATAAAATGATCTCTGCCTGGCTTGATTTGAATTGGGGACCATAGGGAAGAGTCAGGCGTATGGGGCATCTGAATTTCAGAGACCTGGTGAAACATACAGGTACCCAAGCCACAGCACAACAACCCAGTTAGACGAGGGAGCTTTTCATGAGCTGTTCCCCTGAGGAGACTTGGGCGGGACCACCAGAATGTGGGTTTAGGGGCAGAGTACACACCCATTCTCCAATCAGTTCTTGGTCTAGGACAGCTGTTCTCAACCTGTGGGTCACAACCCCTTTGGGAGTCCAACGACCCTTTCACAAGGTCTCCTAAGACCATCTGCATATCAGATATTTCTATTACCATTGGTAATAGTAACAGAATTACAGTTATGAAGTAGCAATGGAAATAATTGTATGATTGGGGGGGTCACCATAACATGAAGAACTGTATTACAGGGTCCCACCATTTGCAAGGTTGAGAGCCACAGGTCTGACAGTATCTGTACACACTCCTGAGTTACAGTGGCTGTCATGAAAAAACTAACTTGTAACTAAGTCCTCACAGTTACCGCTTGACTTGTGAAGGTCTCTCCTCACATTTCAAGGTCAAATGTTGATCTGAGCATCGTCCAACCTAAGAGGAAAGAAAAGCACCTTTACAGCTGAGAAACCGGCTCCCTTCTGGCAGATACCACCCACGCACGTAGCTTAATACCAATTTCAGGAATTCAGCCTTGTGCAGTTTCGTGGAACTAGATTGGGAATCTGATGGTACCGCTTCTGCTGTCTGCATCCCCTCCCCAGCCTCGGCTCCCAGAGGTGGCTGGAGAGACGCAGGTGTGAGCTGGCTCGCTAAGTCCCTCTCCCCTCCTGATTAAGTGGTGGTGTGAGGGAATAAGGGAGGCCGAGGCGACTCACACAGATCTCTGCCTTGCCTGTGCGCCAGCCACTTGTAATTCCCTGCAGCCCCAGCTGGCTCTGCAAGGCAGAAAGAAATATGACCAGGCAAGTTGAGAAAATAAATTAAACTAAGTGTCAACTTTTCTTGTTTCTCTCCTCATTATTAAGAGATGGGATGGGGCTCGTTTATCAAGCAGGGGGGGAAATTAATTGACATGGCTTTAATATCATGATGTCTGGCATGTCTGGTCACATTCCTTCATTTTGGGGAAAGGCATTTTATTATAGTTTACAGCAACCAGCTGCCAACTACTGGTGTAAATGAGGAAGCAGGTGCATGAAGGATGCCACGTTGGCGGGACTGACACCACCCTGAAGGGGACACGCCGGGGAGGAAGAAGGGCATAAGGAGAGAGAGAGAGAGAGAGACAGAGACACTGTCTGCAGGCCCCGTCAACCCATCGCAAGCCTGTTTGGAGACCTTAGGGATTTGGGGAGGGGGTGTTTCCAGCCCCTGCCTCTGGGTATCTAACTGGACCAGAAGAAGTCTTTGTTCTCAGTCATTTCATTGAGCCCAGAGGCTCAGTCCTGTGTGCAGTGTGGGCCAGGGTGCCTACTCTGTTCTTTGTTTTTTAAAAGACCAGAGAAGTGAGGGCATCCCTGTATGTCTCGTCGGGCTGCTGACTCATTGAGAGCCAGGCATCCCGCTTGGTAACCCAGTCTCACTTCAGGAAGGTCTGTGGTTGGGGTCTGGAGTCCCTCACACTCTACCCATCACAGGGTTGACTGACTAGGGGACACGGGGTATTTTCCTATATAAAATCCCTCTTCATGGTGTCTCTGGAGCCTTACTGCTCCCTTCGCATGCCTTTCTGGTCAGGAAATCAGGATCAGAGGGCATAGGAGAGAAGCAGTCCTATAGCTGCCATGACTTTCCCATGCTTCCTTGGTGCTCTTCAGCTCCTGGATGTTTAGGATGAAGGACTCTTGCCCAGTTTGCAAAAAAGGTCTGGTATGGTCCACCAGGAGGGAAGTATGCTACAGTGGTCATAGGGTCCCACCTTGGTCTTGGTTCCCCATCTGTAGAGTGGGAATGATCCTTCCTCATTTCCCATGTGGGTCTGGGTGTGGTCCAGACTGACTGGACAAGGGCTGTCCGACACGGATAAGCTTATGCCTGCTTTTGTGTATTACGATTTTTGGTGTTCATGGGGACCAAGCCCAAGCCCTTGAACATACAAAGAAACACTCTACCCACCTGGCCATATCCCAAGTCACAAGGTGATTATATAGAATGCAGACAGACCCCGAGTAACCACTTTGATGCCAAGCATGAGCTGTAACTGAGGGAGCCCTGTCCCTGGCTGGTGGGAAATGACTTCACTGCTCTAGTGAAGTCCATATTAGCATTTGAGGGTGAAAATGGACCCAATCCATTGTCAACTGAGGCATTTCACAGTACCTAATGTCCAGGACACCCTGATGGCTTTCTCGGACTGAATTTCATTAGGGTATCATGCGATGAATACCCCATGTGACGATCAATAACCAGAAGCCTGTTGTTTCTTTTGGAACAGCAGCTTGGTGTCCCTGTCACTCACTACCCATCCCCCAGAACCAATCAATCTCCTAAAGTAAGTCTGGGGGCAAATCCAGGGCATGTGGAGAACCTCTCAGTCCCACCAAACTGTTGTGAGTACTTTCCCCCTCAGACCTTCTTCATATGGGGCCACAAGACGGTTGCCATACGCACTGTAGCCCCATATAGTGGGCCAGACACATTCCAGCTGGGGGTAGAAGGTGTCCCTAGGCCACCTGGGACTGGCATGTGTAATGAGTATGCAAGACCCCTCTCTGAGATTGAGGCCACAAAGTCCATCTTTGACCATTGATCCGAGGAAGGTAGCCTGTCTAGAAGCATGGGGTGGGTTGAGAAAGCCGACCCTGAACTGTGCTGAGCCGCTGAGCGCAGTGACTGTGGAGTTTGTCCTTGCTTCACAGCAGGTTGGCTGGAAAGTTCTCCAGTGGTTATTGGCCTACAGGATCAGAGAAGAAAATGATTTTTGAAGCTAGATGGAGGCTGTCCCCATCTTCTCCTCCCTAATGCCCCCCCCCACTACTCCGTAAGTGCCTTGGTGACCGTGTTTAGAGCAGGTCACTTTAATTTTGAGGTATCTTGTTTTCATATTTCCATTCTCCTCTTCTGTCTTTTATGGCCTTATATTGTTCCGATGAGTATTCAGTTTTGCTCGTTTGAACAAAAGAGGGAGAAAAGGTTTGACTGTTAAATGCTTCTCTCTTAAGTGGGGCTTACTTGTTAGTTTCCAATAATAGCTTCATTCAAGACAATGCTCCAGTTTCAGCAAATGCAGCCTGCCCACCGCTACCCTACTTACGCCCATTCTGAAAGCCCTTTGTCTGGGGTGAACCCTCTTGCCACCTTCTTTGTCCCAGTTCTGGAGCCCCTTGAAGTGTAGGGCACTTAAGTGCTTTTGGGGATGGCGGGCAGGTGACATTCTGCAGTTGTGTGCCTTCAGCCCTGGGTTCTTCTCTGTTATTAGTGGTGGCTGGGGTGAGTTTAAACACGGGGTAGGGGGTGTCCTTCCCTTATTTCCTCAAGGGAAATAAGACACAAGAATTGCTCAAGGGGCTCCCTCAACAGGGCCCTGGTGGTGTACAAGTTCTTGCAGATTCAGAGTGGGTCAGAAGCCATGTCCTGGTGGGAACCAGCTCAGAAACCCGTTTTTCTCATTTGAAGAGCTATGGGGAAGTGGGGGAGGCACAGAATTCATTGTTTAGGCCCTTATATTGTTATTGTTGCTGCTGCTGCTATGAGTACTTAGCACTGTAGAGGCCAGAGGCTGACATTCTTCATCTCTCCACCTTATTTATTTAGGTAGGATCTCTCACTGAACATGGTTGTTCACTGACTGACTTCAGTGGCTGGCTGACAAGGCCCCAGGGATCCACCTGTCTCTCTCCATTAGCATACAGGTGCACACCACCAAACCCAGGTTTTACATGAATGCTCGAGATCCGATCTCACTTTATACCCCGATTGACCTCCCCAGGCTTTTGGCCCTTGCTTTTGAATGAGGATAGTATATTCCAGTTATCTATCTGCATGCCTCGCCTTGATGGACCTTCATGAGATGCCATTTCTAGTTTTCCTTTTGGGAAGAATGAAGGGCAACTGCTCCTTCCTTCCTGCCTCCCAGCCCTCCCGAGGCTTGTGTGGCGGCCATGCATCCAGCAGGTTGTTCCAAAGCCTCTGATGCCAAGTGCGCCCTGCAGACGCCAAAGGACAAGCGCTGTGCGGTTGTGCGTACAGAGACACCTAAAATGGCAGAGAAAGTAGAGGCTTCCAGAGCTGCAGGGCTGGGAAGGGCTGCTGCTTCACGGGTTCCAGAGACGGGTGGCGTGATGGTGGCTTCACAACCGTGTCTCTGTCTTTCATGCCACCAGACTGTGCGCTGAACAAACGTTTCAGACGGGAATTTTTATGTTCTGTATATTTTACCGCCATAACATTATTTTACTTCGGAAGGGAAGATTATAATGCCCAGAGGGGGTTTTCCCACTCATCACCACCCATCCCTCTCTGGTTCCTGTTACTTGAGTCTTCCTCCCGTCGGTGTAACTTACTTGGGGAGGAGGAAGCTGTTCACCACCGAGTTACTAATTCAGTGGAAATGATAATGCACCTGCAAGATAAAAAATGATTATATGTTGAGGAATAACACTTATTGATAATTAAGTGTTTCATTGCTTCTTTGCTTCCCCAAATGGAATAAATAAATATTTTAGACATAATCAAGTTTGTTTTCCTCTATTCAGGCCAAACAGGCAGGGCTGTCGAAGAGATACAGACACTTAAAATGTCACAAATGAGTCTTGACACCGCTGGGGTGGGATGCTTCCAGGCCACGGAGGCTTTACATCCAGGCTGTCTTCCTTTGGTCAGGAAGATTTTTTTTTTTGTTTTAAGGATTTAGTTTATTTTTATTCTATGTGCTATGAGTGTTTTGCACCGCTTGTGTGTAGTACCCACAGTGTCCAGGAAAGAGCATCAGGTCCCCTAGAATTGGAATTACAAATGGTTGTGAGCCATCATGTGGGTGCTAGGAATTGAACCCAGGTCCTCTGGAAAAGCAACCAATGCTCTCAACCACTGAACCATCTCTTCAGCCCCAGGAAAATCATTTTTGTGATGCACACATTTGGTGTGCATCCCGTGTTGTTAAGAGAAGAAGTGGGACCATCGTGGAAAGTTCAGAGTCCGAATCCAAAATAATTCAAGAGTCCTTATAGCTACCTGCATTTTAACCCCCACCTCTGAGCTGGCTGCCCCTTTCCTGTCTCCTCTTAGTGGCCCCGCAGAGGTCTCAGTAGTAGTGACCTGGAGTTGAAGCGTGATTTCCATGATAGACCAAGGAGTTAAGTGGCTACAGAGATGTAGCTTGAGTGGAGGGCTCCACCCTTGCCTTTGCTCTGTTGTCAAGGCCATTGGGGGCCTCGAACTTTGGCTGTCCTCTGCTTCCTGGAGTGCCACTGCTTCGCCTGCTTTCCTGATAGCTTGCATGGGTTCTGCGCATTCACCCACATTCTCAAGCCTTCCGTCCTGAGCACTGTAATTGGCAAGTCAGCAGCTGTCTGGAGGAGGTATGTAGTCCCGTTCTGCAGAGACAGCAGAAGCCCGTCCCCTCACTGTATGACGTCCCGTGACTGCCGTGACAAATCACCACAAGCTCAGGGACTGGAAACAGCAGTGGTCGTTTCTCTCGCCGTGCTGGACACTCCCTCCCCAGTTGTAGGTGACCGACCATTGGCATGTGATGGTTGGCTGCGACTGTGTCACTTGTTCCGTGCCTGTCTTTGCCCTTCCGTGGCCTTCTCTATCCAGTCTCCCGCCTAGGCGCCCTACCTAAACCTGGGATCCTTAACCCCATTCGCTAAACTACTTTTTCTGGGGCTCGGAGTGTAGATGCGTATTTGGAGGGTCACTGTTCAACCCTCTCCAGTCACTCTAACTAGCATTGGGGTAAAAACAAAACGACAACGATGACAAAAACCCTGGCTTGTTTTATTTGCAAGGTGCTGAGGTGGGCCCAGCGGGGGAGGGGTTGATGGGCAGGCTGGAAGCGGGGGAGTGGGGGGGTGGGGGGGAGGGGCATGAGGTAAGGGAAAGGGGATGTCTCTGAGGCCTTGGCTCAATTCTGGAGAGAGACTATGGTAAGAAAAGTCTTGTTTGGTCTCCTTATCAGCCACAGTGCAGGGCACTGGCCGGGCAAGTTGGTGTAAAAGGAAGGGCAAGACGGCCCAGGGGCGAAGCACTGACTCTGGCGGAGCACAGAAATGCTCAGACCCTGAGGCACAGGCCCCTTAAGTCATTTACTCAGCAGGTAGTGTTTTAAAGGTGCTGTTTCATCACAGGGACCATGCCCCTCCTTTCTGTGTCCTCCCTGCACTTGTGAGTTCTATAGAGTAGTGAGCTGGAAAAGGGGGTTAACTATTGAGAGAGTAGGTCCCTGTGCCTGTGCTGGGTGGGGTGGGGGGATGCATTGGAAGCTTAACTTGATAGTTTGAAGACTTCTTGCAACGTGAAACGAGGAGGTGAGCCAGCATCCTTGGGAAAGTCACAGGTGTTTCAAGAAGGCAAAGGATCACACCCTGGAGAGCCCAAAGAGAGACGCTCTGGGCACTGCCGCTGGATCTGGCTGTCCTCAACTGTGCAGTGACAAATGGGACTGAAGGCCAGGGAAAGGGTGACAGCCAGAGAGAAGGGGTCAGAAAGCTCTGTGGGTTCCCTCCAGGGACACAGCTTGGGAAGTATCAGCCTGGTGAACCGGGCTCTGGTTGAGCTCCATTTTGGATAGCTCATGTGTGGTGTCTGCTTCAGGACTCGGATTACTGGGGACCCAACTTTCACCCGGTGATGCTGGGAAAACTCACCAGCTTGAGCCCCTTCACCAGACAATTGTGTCCTCTTTAGAGCAGGTCCAGCCATTGTCTGATGTGTCTGTAAATGGACTATGCTGTGTGTACCGCGTGGGAACATTGGTTCAGTGTACGATGCATGCTAACAAATGGCAAAGCCTGAAGATCGTGATTGCATTTGTGTAGCAGTCCTGGGCTCGGTTTTACCAGAGGTTGTTTGAGAATAGAGGACAACCTTCTTTCTCCTGAAGAATCTTCTAGAGAGCGAAGCATGTGGGAACTATGATGTAAAAGCTCTGTGTGTCAGCTCCCTGTTGCCCTGCTAGTCCTTGGAAAGTGGCAGTAGAAGTGGTTTTATGAACCAGAAGGGACCTGAGAGATTCTCTTTCTGTTTTGGGTGGCTGAGCCCCAAAGCAGACACAGAAGAAACTGGAAAGGGTTACATCTGTATGCTACTCATCGGTAGGAAGCACTGATAATCGGCCAGTCTGCTTTTGTCTTCCCTTTCTTTTCATTCACCCCGTTCGCATCTTTGGGGAAAGGGTGTCTTAGTTGGGGCTACTGTCAGAAAAATGCCATAGCTTGTCAGCAACATGTCTCTCACAGTTCCAGAAGCAAGAAGTCAGTCAGGGTGCCAGCATGGTTGGTCCTGGTAAGGGCTCCTCTTCAGGCTTACAGACAGATACCTTATTGTAGCCTTACAGGGCAGGAGATGGGGGGGAAAGCAAACTAGCCTGTCTTGTATAAGGGCGCTAATCCTTCTCTGAAGGGTTTCATCCTCGTGACTAGCTCCACTTCCCAAAGCAAGACACGCACATGCACACGCACGCTCACCAATCCATAACAGAGCCCTGGGAGTCCTGATCTGGAAGGTGATCTGGATATGGGACCTGGTGTCTGCCTGGACTACCTTTACTTCCAGGTGCAAAGTGTGAGGCCCAGAGAACAGAAGCAGGTTCCCAGGTTACATCCAGGCAAAACTCTAACCAGGCCCCAGCCTCATCAGTATCTCTCCATCCCTGCCCAGGTCCCCTTGAACGTTAGCGCCAACACAACAGCTGTGCTCAATGCAAGGTGGTAGACCGACCATGTGTGGGCCCACGTGGTACCCTGGTGCTTACTGAGTAGGGTCACAGATGGGGACACATACTGGAAACGCTGTTGGGGATGGAAAGAGAAGAAAGGAATGGGGCAGGAGGGTGGAGAGAGGCACGCAGGATGCTGAGCGGCAGTCGCCTGCCAAAATTCTTTAGTGCAGCTTGTCTAGTAAAGCCGGTCTCCAGCCGAGTAAATACAGAGAGGATAGCTGACGGGCTGACAGCAGGCATCAGACAATCTTAAACTGCCCCAAATCCACAGCGTGTTTGAAGCAGCAGTAGCAAAAGGATGCCCGCGCAGAACAGAGGCCTGCAACTTTTAATAGTTCCTTCCAGGCCTCAGGATGTCCTGATGAGGTATTAGAGGAAGTCATTCAGGAAGAAAAGGACCAATAACCGTCTCCGTGCGGAGGCCGACCCGAGGGCTAGCCATCGACGCTCACAGAAAGGGCCATTGCAGGCCTGCAGTGATCCAAGAGGTTCTCTGTAGCTCACAAGCCCGCCTCCGTGCGGAGCCAGCGGGTCCTACCCTTGTAAATAACAGACAAGTAAATTTCTTGTTTGCTTCGGGGCCGATGTAAGCCACGCGGTGCTTGCTGCATGTGGGTAGAGTCCTGAGTGTTGCCTCGCTGTTGGAAGGGTGTTGGGTACAAATTGGAATTGCTGCCTAGACCACAGCATCTCTGTTCCCCCGTCCATCCGGAGCCTGTCCTGACGGCAGGCCACCATGCCCAACACTCTGCAGGAACCAGACTCACTCCTCCTCTCTGACTCACTCCTCCTCTCTGTTTCTTCTTCCTTTAGGGTTTGGCTTTGTCACTTTTGAGAATGAAGACGTTGTGGAGAAAGTCTGTGAGATTCATTTCCATGAAATCAATAATAAAATGGTAAGTCTGGAGGGATTGTCCTGGAATAGGGAGCCCTCGCTCTGTGTCACATATCTGTCTTGTGAGTGGCTACAGCATCGTGCATGTGTCACACATTCAGTAGACAGGGAGGGTATGAGGACTAGGCTGCCGGAGTTCAGCCCTGTCAGCACTAGCAGCGGTGAGAAACAATAGCCAATGAACTCTTTCAGGGAAGGGCCAGTTAGAAGTAATAGTGTTTATCTGTAATACCAATGCTTGCATTCAGGAGATTGAGGCAGGAGGATTGCCACAAGTTCAAATCCAGTCTGGTCTACAGAACGAATCCCAGGCTAGCCAGGAATATGTAGTGAAACCCTACTTCAGAAAGCTAAAAACAGGCCAGCCGTGATAGTGCTCACCTTTAATCCCAGCACTTGGGAGGCAGAGACAGGCGGATCTCTGTGAGTTTGAGGGCAACTTGGTCTGCACGTTGAGTTCCAGGACAGCCAGGGCTATGTAGAGAGATCTTATCTCAAGCAAAGTTGGAAATAGGCTGGGGAGACAGCTCAGCCTGAAGTACTTGCTTGCAAGCCTGAGAACCCACGTTTGATCCCACTAAAAAGGCTGTGTGTGGTAGTGCGATCTTATAATCCCAGCGCTAGAGAGATGGGTGTGGGCAGGTCCCCAGGGCTCACTGGCCAGCCTACATAGTTAGTGAGTTCTGGGACAGTGAAAGACTCTTAAAATGGGGGGTAAAGTGCACCCACACACACATAGGCATACACATTACCATCCCTATACACATACACAAAGACAAAAGTAATTAATAAAAACTAAAAAGCCAAGTAGTAAAGTATTCTGGCTATCCTACGTAGTTGATACCCTGTCTCAAAAAAAAAAAAAAAAATTACCAGACTTCGGAGCTATTCAGCAGCCACTCTGTATTGTAGTGCAGAAGTGTCTGTAAGCAGATCATGGCACACTCTCTCCTTCCCTCCAGCACAGAACCCAGCATCATTTAATAATGTAAAAAACACAGGCAAAGACATGACGTGCTGGCCCTGATTTTAGCCTTTTTTTTTTTTTTCCTTCGAGACAAGGTCTCACTATGTAGTTCTGGCTGGCTGGAACTCCCAGAGATCCTCTGCCTCTCTGGCTCTCTGCCTCTCTGCCTCTGCCTCCTGATTGCTAGGATTGAAGGTTTGTGCCACCACACCCATCCTCACACCCGTCCTCCAGCCATGCTTCTGATGGCTTCTGCTCCCTTGAGGAGCAGGTCTTAGATAGGAAATTTGCCGAATTGTTTCTCTTTCTGTTCTCATAATCAGCTGCCTCCTTCCCTTCCCTTAATTCTTCTTCCAGTGGAGGAAGCCCCAGGAGGAGGGGGAGGGTCCACTCCTGGAATTCTGCAGAGCCGGGGAGTCCTCCCACAGAAGTGGCCACCAGAGGGCGCCATGCCCTGTGTGGTGTCTACCTGCTCTTTCTCTCATCTCACACTCCTCTCAAGTAGAGTAGGGGGTGACAAACCCTTTCTTTGTTAGTTCCAGAGAGAGAGAGAGAGAGAGAGAGAGAGAGAGAGAGAGAGAGAGCGCTCAGCAGGAGCTGAGGTCCCCCAGAGCACAAACATTTTAGTTGGCCAGCAAAAGCCTCCAGCCCCGAGAGAAGAGGGTGGGTGGGCAAATTTGTGCTCCGACCGCAGCTGTGACTTTGATATTTTCCTCCCCTTTGTCAAAACATTCCTTGCTTCTGAAACATGCATTCAGATATGCATTGTATATTGGTCTGATGTGTGTTCACCAACTTTAAATTCAATAATAGAGCTTTTAGTGTGGATAAGATCAAAGCAATCTGCTTAGCATGTGGTGCTACAGGCTTGATTCAATATTTGACTTGCTAATTTTTTCCCAGGGCACTAAAATAATATTGTTCATATTGTTCCTAGCCATCATATGCATCCGAAATGAAAATAGTCTTTCTTTGCATAGTGTACGTTGGCGGCATCTGCGCGGGCATTAAAGTGCTGTGGGGGAGATAGGTGTAGCACAGGTCCCGTTGTGGGCTTTGTCCTCCAGATGTTGTTGCCTTCCAGTTGTCACACCCCCCCCCTCCCCGCCTTAGGTCTCTGCTTGCTGTTTTCTAAACCAGAGGTGGAGAACCTACACCCGTGTGCAGACGCCTTGTTTCTCCTCTTCAGAGCTTGCTGTTGACAGGCTCTGAGGAAGGCTGTTGGGCATCAGGGAGTGGAGGAGGCAGCAGAGGGTATGGGATGCCCTTCCTACGTGCCCAGCAGTTCGTTGGGAAGAGCGCAATGCAAACAAGAGATGAATTCTGATGTTACTGTTGGAAGACTTTGAAATAAGCCCATGATACAGGATGAGAAAGTATTGTTCTGTCTCTGTCTCTCTCCCTCTCTCTCTCTTTTTTCCAAAACAGAGTTTCTCTGTCATAACTTTCGCTGTCCTGGGACTCACTCTGTAGACCAGGCTGGCCTTGAACTCACAGAGATCTGCTGGCCTTCTCTAGACCAAAAGGGACTGATGATGTTCTCGATGGGTTATAAGGCCTCTGTGGCCACTGAGAATCCTTTATCCCTCCGCTCATTTAGTTTCTTGATCTCCTAATCGAAGGCCAGATTCCCAGCTAGGGAAGAGAACCGAGTTTGGGCTTAGAGGTCCTGTTCAGCCATCATTCTAGGCCTCTTCCCTTGATCCTTGGGGCATAGTAGAGAGCTGGCTGCCACTCAGCTTCAAGGTCTAACCCGTAAGAGCCGAGACTAAGTCCCAACCGGAACAAATGCAGACATGCCTGTCAGTAAACATACAAATGCAGGCATGGAGCAGCCTCGTGATCCTTCTTTCTGACCACTCTACAAACCCCAGTGCGGGTGCAGCTAATAACGCCTCCTATGGCAGCAGGGCCCTGATTGAAGCAGCCCCATAGCAGCAGGGACACTTGCTTGATTAGTCCATCACCAGAGCCCAGCCTGCAAGCAGCCTCCTGATGCGCCAGGCAGCCACAGGGAGGGAGGTGAGAATTGACACAGAGCCAGTTTCATGGATCCTCCTTCGGGGAGGCCTGGCACAGCCTCCATCTCAGAATGATACTGGGCAATGCTGGGACTTCAACTGGGCAAAAATGGAGGATGCATTATAAAGGTACCGGGGTTACGCCTTCTTCCACACCTCATTCACAGGGAATTGGTGTTTCTGGGTACTGTGCTGGTACTTTATAGCCACAGCCACCATCCACCGGCCTGTTGTACACAGGCTAACTGAGCACTGCCTGTCCTCCAGGGTCCCCCAGAGCTCAGTGGGAAGTGTGTGCATGACAGGACAGTCACAAGTAGTAGAGCTGAAATTTGGTTTTGTTTGGTTTGGTTTTTTGCCTTTTGGAGTTTTATCTTTCTGTTTTACTTAGTTATTTGTGTGTTTGTGGGCACAAGGGTGTCATGATGCACATGTGGAGGTCAGAGGACAACTTGAAGGAGTCAGTTCTCACCCTCAAGTGGGGCCCGGGAATCGAACTTGGATTGTCAGGCTTGGTGGCAGGCACTTTTACCCACCCAGTACTATGATAAAGAAGAAGGGGGAGGGGCATAGGAAAGAAAGACAGGCCTGTGTTCCTATGTCTGGTGATTAGACTTTAGAGCCCTTTTTCTTATTATGTTATGGCATTTGCACTTACAGAAATCTGCCAAGCAAGACACGGGTTATCGCCCCTGTCTTGGAAGGAACGGAAGCCTAGCAACATCTCCCCAGGGTCAGCTGGTGGTCCTAGAGTAGGCAGCTCCTGGGAGGGAGCAGGTGCGGAACGTGGGGTCTCTGGCCCTCCTAGCCTAGCTCTCAAGAGTCAGGCAGTGATTTATGTGCATATTAAAGACTTGAGGGGAGCACCAGTGGAGGGTGCCCACTAATGATGGATACCACAGATTCTGTGGGTCCACCAGTGACAGAGGAAAAGCATGTGGGATCATGGAGCTGGGACAGGACACCGGGCTAGGCTTGGTACTCATCTCCTCTGCCAGGCAAGTGCCCTCCTGCCAGTCTCTCACCAGAGAAAGATCAGTTAACCCTGGAAACCAGAGCTCAGATCTCCTCTCTGCAGAAGCATGCCTTTCTGCTCCGACCACACCATGAGGCACGCTAAGGGTTAGATCAGTGGTTCTCAACCTGTGGGTCTCGATCCCTGACCCTTTGACGAGGGTTGCTTAAGACCATCCTGCATGTCAGATATTTACATTATAATTCAATTCATAATAGTAGCAAAATTACAGTTGTTAAATGGCACTGAAAATAATTTTATGTTTGGAAGTGACCTCTATAACATGAGGAGCTGTATTAAAGGGTCGCAGCATTAGGAAGGTTGAGAACCACTAGGTTAGATCCTCCTGTCCCCATATCAGGATTTGCTGGGTCATTTGGAGACACTGAGCTTTGGAATCTGAGACAGAAGCCCAGACCCACTACTGGTTATTGTGTGATTCCTCCAACTACCTGCATCTGCTTGTCCCTCTGCAGCTCAGATGAAGCCCGGGTTCTGCTCCTCCTCCCAGACTCCTTGCCTACTCTGTGGTCACATTTATAATCTGGAAGGCTGGCAGGAATCCAGCTCTCCTAAAAACACTTCAGTGACAGCAGGTGACAGCAAGTGACCTCCATTGGCCTAAGCCAGGGGCCAAGCTTTCTATAAAGGGCCAGATAGTAAATATTTGAGGCTTGAAGGACCATATGGTCTCTGTCACAGCTATTCAACACCGCCATTGTAGCCAAACACAGCCCCAGACAGTATGTAAATGAGTGGGCGTGGCTGTATTCAAATAAAACCTAATTTACAAAAACAGGACTCAGCCAGCTGGGTTTGGCCTAGTGACCATCATCTGCAACTGAGACCTAAACTAGCTCAGAGCAAGTCCAGCATGGGTGATGCTCACCTCCAGGGCCCCGAGGAAAACATTTTAGCTGAACGAATGAATGAACTGCCAGGCTTACCATAGAACAGTGCTTTGTGAAGCACAGTAGAGAAGGTAGGGCTTGAGGAAGCAGCCTGTAGGAGAGCCTTCTTTCATAAAGAGCACCCAACCATGAACAAGGGAAGAACAAAGCAAAGGTCAGAGGGCAGTGCTGTCCACCCCTTGTGCCTCCCTGGCAGATGGCAACACAGACCCTCCCAACTGAATATCCCACAGTCCGGTCCGTGCACATACTAGCTTCATGACCTTGGGCAAGTTAACTTCTGTGTCTGTCCCCTCTTCTTTCTCTTCTTTTCTTTCCTTGCTTTCCTCTTTTTCTTTCTTTCTTTTTTCTTTTTTTCTCAAGACAGAGTTTCTCTGTTGTAACTCTGGCCATTCTGGAACTTACTCTGTAGACCAGGCTGGCCTCGAACTCACAGAGATCTGCCTGCCTCTGCCTCCAGCACTTGGATGCTGGGATCAAAGGCATGCGCCACCACCGCCCAGCTCCCCCTTCTTTAAAAAAAAAAGGACACGGAGTAACTGCTGCAGAGAGAGCTAAGACTAAGGACTTGTGCAGGGTTTGGAACGGAGCCAGGGCACACCGTGCTCCATCACATGATCAGTCTTTTTAATATCATTATCATCATTCTCCAAATCATTTTGATTGAGCAAAATATGAGATCCTTGGGGAAGAAGGTTGCAGGACCAGGCAGGACTGGTTCCTGAATTCCCAAGGGAAACACCTCCAGTCAGAGGCACTGGGAGTGCCTTCCAACAGAGGAGAGGTACACAGCCTCTACAACACGACAGAAGAGTCCTGTGATTTTTTTTTTAAGATTTTTTTGTGTGTGTGCATGGATGTCATTGCCCTCATAGGCCAGAAGAGGGTGTTATGTTCCCTGAAGCTGGAGATAAGACCATTGTGAGCCTCCTGATGTGGGTGCTGGGAACAAAACTCAGATCCTCCAACAGATGCCCTCTTGGGCGTTATATCATCTCTCCAGCCCTATGACATGGGGTTCTTGAGGTCCCGGGAAAGCTGAATCAGACCCTTTGGCTGGATTGTTCTCTGAATAGGTTCCAGAGAGCTCACTGCTTGCTGTGATCTGCAGCAAACCTTCTTCAGCTCAGAGCACACTTGGGGGACCAAGCCTTAAAGCAGAACACTGGGTAGCAAGGCACGGCGGGACACAGAGAGAGCGGCTTTGGCCTCTCAAATCAGGACCGCAGTGCTGAGCCAAGCTGGCCCTGGAACTTCCCTGAGGCTAGCCCCTGCTTCTGGCAGAATGCCTGGTGACACAGCTCTTATCCTCTCCTTCGGGCACCATCCTCATCCCCCAAAGACTAAAAGCTCAGTCAGGAACCAGCCCAAAAAAGTGTGTGTGGGTGGGTGGGTGGAATTAACTGGGCTTCTGTGTTCACGATCCTATTTGTAGCGTATTCTCACTCGTAAGCTAATTTTAGCCATCCATTCTGCTTCTGTTGCCATTTATAAAACGAGAATGTCAAATGCAATATTAAACAAGCAGGATGAAGGCAAAAAAGGAAATGGCAGAGAGGCATTTAATAAATGAATCCCATGTTTACTCGGGAGAGGGAGAGATCCCGAGCCCTACGCATCACACACGCATGTGTGCGCACGCCCGTTTGTGCACAGGCTCTACTAATGGAAGCCAAACAATTTGTGTGTTGGGGGAAGCCAGAGAGAAGTGGGGGGTGGGGAGCGGTCTCTGGGAAATATGTGCTGCTCTTTAGGCAGAAGTAATTTAGCCTGCAGGGAGGTAGCCTGGAAGTCAGAGTTCTGGTCCATCTGCCCTTCATGGGTCCTCTAGTCAGGTCAGTGGAAGGGGAGGGAGTGGAGACAGGGTGCCGAACCTCTGGATTTTCCACGCCTGCTCAGTTGTCATGACCCCCACCAACTCACAGGGTGTGGATTCTGTTGAGGGGCACACACACAGAAGCTGCCAGAAGAAGCAGCTCTCATGTGTCTTCTCTAGGCTTTGGGGTTTTGGTCCTGGGTCCTTTCTTTGCCCTCTTCCTGCAGCTTCTGCACCCCACATGCAGGGAGCTTCAAGCTAGCGCTGAAGCAACTTCGGTGCCCTTCCCATTGTCACTACTGCATGGTTAAGTGGCGCCTGCTCTGGGCTGGGGTAGACACCCACTCTATCTTACAGCCAGATTTGGACACCTGCCGGGGGCCAAGCTTCCTCTTCACTTTGAAATGCCCTTGCAGGTGCCCGGGGAAAAAAAGAGGAAGAACAGCTGGTGCTACTGCCGTCAGCTCTTTTCCTCAAATAGTACAGCCTGCCAGCTCCCCTAGCACACCTTGCTGATGAAGGCAGAGAGCTGGGATCACCTGGCTGGAGGGTGGAGGGGGCTCTGTCAGGATTAGGGCCAGGCCCTGTGTGTGGGAGGGGCAGCTACTTTCTGTCTTGCACTTTGGGGTCAAAATGGGCACAGGTATGGACTGGCTTTATCTTCTTCGAAGGTTTTCCTGTAAGGTCTGCATGGAGCCGGTAGGGTGTTAGTCTTCTCCAGGGCAAGGGCTTTGTGGAGTTGGTGTGTAGGCTTGGTCCCAGAGGGGTGGGTGCCATTGTCCGGCTCTACCTTGCAGAGATGAGAAGTGTGTGAGCGCAGAGCAGGGAGCTGTGGTTGAGAAGAAAAACCTCTCTCTGACACACGAGGCCCAGCCTGCCCTGGGAGTGGGGTGAAGCTGTTAGGGGCGCATGTCTAAAGCAGCATTGGAGACTGGAGATGGGCTCTTCACCTCCTGCCCAGAATCGGAGCACCTCCGAGAGGAGAGTCACAACCCCTCGTGTCCTCTCCGTGTCCACACCCTACCCCGCCTTGCTCGGTGCTCAATATTAGCGGTTTATGACCTATTTCACTTTGCCGTCGCTCGTTTTAATAAAAACACTAAGCAGGGGAAACAGTGGATGAAATTAATCCTGTAAGTGGTGAAGAAATTAATTCTGGAAGCTAGAGTCGGAAATGATTTTGTGGAAGAAATCGCATCACATCAGGCCCTGGAGGGGTGAGGAGGGCTGAGAGGGTGGGACCCAGAGGAGGGAACTGGGGTCTGAAGGTGGATGCCCTGTGACTGGATCCCAGCTGCGCTCTGAAGTAGTAGGGTATTTGAGGCCTCAGTTTCTTCCTCAGAGAGGAGGCCAATTAGGCTGTTCCACCAAGTTAATGAACTAAGGTGATTGAGAACAGGGGACATGGTTTGAGGGCTTCATGTGTCACACACACTGCTGAATAGCTATTGTATGTGTTTATTATTATATGATCAATGAAAATATCTTATACATCAGGCACGTCCGTGCATATGTGTGCATGCATGCACGCACGCGCGCACACACACACACACACACACACACACACACACAAGAGAGCATTGTGGCTGCCCAGCAGGTGGATAGCAATACTGTGTCCCTGTTGAGATTGGTAACTCTTCTTCTGGTTACGAAAGAAACTGTCCCCGTGTTTAGGAACGTGCAAACCACAAAGTTTGCAACTTAATCTCAGACCTGAAGTTTTTAGGATTTTCTTTCCTTGGAATGCTGGGGACCAAACCCAGAGCCGTGTGTGTGTAAGTGCACTGAGTCTTTGTATGCAGCCTGCTCACGAATGAGAAACTTACTGCCAGCCCTACCCCGCCGTACAGACTTGGAGTGTGTGTAAATGCTGAGGTATATGTGACGGAATGCTCACAGTCAGCAGGGTTGGCAAAAGGACACCAGCTGTTCTTTGGGCTGTCTTTGCAACTTTTCTATAAGTTTGAAATTATGTCTGAATCACAAGAAGTTAGAAAAATAAGGCTGGGATATAGCTCAGTGGAAGAGTATCTGCCTAGCATGCACAAGGCCTCAGGTTTGATACCCAGCCCCACCACCAAAGAGGAGGAGGAGGAGGAAACAGACTTGACGGGCATGTAATAACCCTGTGGACTCACAGCAGGCTTTGACCTGTCCTCTACAGGAGCATGCCACAGCCTTAGGGTGTCCTAGGGGTTAAGAGTCTTCCGTTAGGCGAGTATACCATCTCCCTGCCATCAGCCTCCGCTGCTGGTTGTTTCATGGCTTTGCTGTCTCTGGGGTTTGGACATAGAGGCCTACTCTTGCAATGACTGCTCTTAAACCTGTGGCAGTAACAACCTTTTACGACAAAATTGATGGGAAGGGCTCAGGACTAAACTGGAAGGTGATTCTTCTGCAGTAGCACCCACCCACCCCACCCCCATCCGCTCCCAGGCAGTAGCTAACTCTAAAGACGGCCCTTAGCTCTCCACGTTCCAACTGTTTACGTTCTGTATCCTGTCCTACACTGGCTCTGAGACAGCAGACGGCATACAGTAAAGTGTGGTGGAAGTCACGTGGTGTGAGTCTTAAGGCTGAGTTAGAACCTACAGCTGCTGCAGAGTCTCTCGGAATGCTCAAGCTGTAACAAGGCCAGATGCCCTGAAGAAGCTGTAGGTGGCACTCCATCATCTGTTCTGGACCCTCAACTTAGCCAAGGCTAGCCACCATCTGACCACAGCTCCATAAGAGATGAAACATAGCCAAGCCCCATCAACTCAGGGCCCTGAGGAAGACAGTCAGTGGTTGCACAAAGCTACAATGTTTGGGGGTGTTTGGTGCATGGTTGTTGATGTTTGGGACATGGTTAGTGCCCAGGTGACCTGAGTCCAAGACCAGAACCAAGGAGGTTGATTGGGTTTTCTTGTTGGGTTTTGATTTTCCCTCTAGATCTTGGATCAAGCTTTCTGACAGGCACAGGAGAAGATAGACCATGTGTGGTCTAGTTCTAGAGGTGGTGAAGTGGCAAGCCTAAGAGAAGCTCAAGGCAGTTTGTCCAGAGAGCACTCTCCTACATCCTTAATGAACAAGAAAGTGAGGTGACTTCTCTCTCAACAGAATGGAAGTCCTCAGAGCAGGGGCTCCCCTTGTTTATCGGTAGATTCCCCATATCCTGGCTCTGAGTTCTTCCACATCACTGAATTAATCAGCCCGAATCTCCAGGGGCAGGGCATGAGGGCAGACTGCACAGGCAGCCCTCTGGTCCTGAGAAGTCTTTCCAGAAGCTCTCGCTGCTGGCCAGACCAGGCTCCCTGCTGTGTCCAATGCTTCTTCTGTCACTCAAACGCCCAGGATAGGCTGGGAGACCCCAGAGAGTTCGCATGCCATGGCCTCTGGCCTTGGAGCACACTCATCGTGACAGGCCCGGTAGTTGACAGAGCTCCTGTGGTGGGTGCTGCCAAAATGCCACCAGCAAAGACAGCAGAATTCAACCGAGCTGCCAGCCCTGCTTGGTGCTAAGAAGAGTAGGTGGGTTTGTTTAAAATACTCCCATTACAGTTAGTTAACCTTTATGTTCCCTAAATGAAAATTGTATAAACCTGAAATTTCCGTTGATCCGGTTGCCTAGGAACAGGCAGCGGGTTTTCATAAGACAAAGCAATAGATTGCCACCAATAGGGCTGTTAGGAAGTGAGCTGCTTAGAGGCTTTATTCCCATCCTGGTGTCAGCGTTAGGTAATTATCTGCCTGCCTGCTCAGGGCACGCCCATCTTCCTGTGCTGGGGCAGCTTCCTGCAAAGGAGAGACTTCTCAGCCTCCAGTTCCCAGGGTGGGGGGCACAAAGGCAGGGGCTGGGGCCAATCACCATGCCTGAGCTATGAGGAGAAATTGGAAAGACCTGATGTGGTTGAGTTTATTTCTTTTTAATCATCTTTCTGCACCTACATGCAAGAGGAATCCCCCGCTAACCCTATTGATGACAGTCCGTTGTATTGTTTTCTGAAAACATGCAGCATGTAGCCAGTACGTAGCAGGAGACTCGGAAAATGCAGTAACAGAATGCACGGTGATTTTTTTTTAAGCCCCTCTAAGATGACTTTGGTAGATCTTTTTAATATTTTTAATGCAATATACACCCTTGGTTTTCTTTCTTCTCCACAAGGTCGCTGTCATTTATATTTGTCTTCCTGCAGTTAGGGTAACCAGTGTCCTTGTTTGCCTGGACATAGGAGGTCCTGGGTACCAGTACCTCATAGTGGCACTGGGCCAAACTAAGCTTCATCAGTCCGTTAGCTTTGTTGTTTTTGTTTGTTTGTTTGTTTAACTTTTTAAAGATTTATTTTTTATGTATATGAGTGGTTTTGCTTGCATGTATGTCTATGTATCACGTGCATGTCTGGTGCCTACAGAGGTCAGAAAAGGATGTTGCATGCCCAGGACCTGGAGTTATGGACGGTTTTGAACCATCATGTGGGTGCTGGGAATCGAACTAAGGTCATCTACAAGAGCAAGTGCTCTTAACTGCTGAGCCATCTTTCCAGCCTCTGCCCATTACTTTTTAAAAGTTTTATTACATTTTTATTCGTGTGTGTGTGTGTGTGTGTGTGTGAGAGAGAGAGAGAGAATATGTGTGTCCTGTCTCACATGGTTCCCCATGTTGTCTTAGAGTTGTCTCAGAAGACGGCTGGCAGCAGTTCTCTTCTTTTGCCATGTGGGTACCAGGGATGGCATTCAGGTTGTCAAGCTTGGTGACAAGAGCCCTTACCACTGGGCCATCTCATCTCCCCAGCCCCAATTCCTGTTATTGGATTGTTGTCATCGTTGTTGTGTCTGGCAAACAGTCTCATTCATAGGCCCTTACTGCACAAACTCCTACATGTAGAATTATTAGTTCAAATGGGCTTGTAGTAGGCTTTTATAGATTACCAGATGCCCTTCAGGAAAATCAAAGTGCTGCTTTCCACTGTTATGGGTTGAATATGAACTGTGCCCTACAGCTCATGTATTTGAACACTGGGTCCCCAGCTGGTGGTGCTCTCCAGGAACCTTTAGGGGATGGAACCTCCCTGGAGGAAGTCAATCACTGGGGGCAAGCCCAATTAATTGTGTGTGTCCCTGTCTGTATTTCTACAGGGTACTGTGAGAGATGTGTATGTGTTCACATATGTGCACGTGTGCACACACATCTGCATGTACATACACACACACACACACACACACACAGGCCACAGGTGCCAGATACCCTAGAGCTGAAGTTACAGGAAGTTGTGAGCTGCCTGGACTGGAAGAGTAATATGCACCTTCTTTTTTTTTTAGACAGAATTACTCTATGTAGATCAGACTGGCCTCAAATTCACAGAGATCTGCCTGTCTCTGCATCCTAGGAGCTAGAATTAAAGTCTTACACTACCACACCCAATCGCTGAGCCGTCTCTCCAGCCCCAGGCCTTGATGGTTATACAGCCCCATCCCCTTTTAGCTTGATCTTTGCTTCTTGTCTACAGAGGCAATATGGCTAGCCACCTCACAACTACAGCCATGCCTTCCCCTACCGAGCTATACCAAACTGCGAGCCAAAATAAACCCTTATTCTACTGGCTTAAATTGTGTCTTGCCGGGTATTTGACCACAACAATTGGAAAAGTAATGTGCCTCCCTCTCTTCCCACGCTCTGCTTCAAGCAGGTGCTGTCCTCAGTGCCCATCTAGTAGACAAAAACATATCCCGTGTGTGCACACGCCATTGCACATGTGTGGTCATCCGAGGACAACCATGGCTGATGGACCTTGTCATCCTGCCTTGTTTGAGTCACAAAATCTGTTGTTTTCCCCTGCTTGTGCCAGTTTTCCTGGCCCACGGGCTTCTAGGGACTCTCCTACCTCCCCATAGGGCTGCTGGGATTACAAATGTTCAACTACACATCCAGCTCTTACGTGGGCTCTGGGGATTTGAACTCAGGTCTTCATGCTTGTGTGGCACGTGTCTTTACCCACTGAACCATCTCTGCAGTCCCCCCAGAATACCTTATTTTGAAGATACGTGCTTCTTAATTAACTGCTTGTGAGTTGCCTGTTCGTGTCTTTTCCCTCTTTCTCTTTCACCAGGCTCATTTCTTCTAATCTACCAAAAAAAAAAAAGTATAGTAAGCATATCCGTCATGCACATGGAGTGATTTTTATCCATTTTAAAGGACATTTATAGTTACCATTCTTTAAAGAGCAAGAATAATACCTGTTACATGGTTTCAGAGTTACTATTTTAGGTCAAGTTTTCCCCTTGTTTTTTGTTTTGTTTTGTTTCTGAGACAAGATCTCGCTACGTAGCCCAGGCTTTCTTCAAATTTGTAATCTTCTTACTCCAGCTTTTCAAGTACTTAGGTATCAGGCATACAGCATCACTCCTGGTCTTATAATTACTACAGTAATTTTAATTGGAATATCTGGGATGAGCAGATCTCCAGAACGGATCCTCTGTGTGGGTCTCCCTATAAGCAATGGATACAGCACACAATTCAGCCCACTCCGGCTGCCTCAGACACTCCGTAAAGCAACAGTAATCTCTTATGATACAGGGATACCTTGGCAGCCTCTGAGCCAAGCCAAGCTTTTGCTCCTATACCATATGTCCCCGGACTGTTTTAAATAAGATACCCGATTCTTCTTCCTCTGCCACCATCAGGCCCTCATGCTGTTACTGTTGGCTGTCTTAAGTGCCCTCCTTTGCCCTGCAATCGCCCGTCTTTATCAGCAATGGGCTTGATTTACAGCCAACGGCGCTTGTTAAATTCGCCTGTAAACTAAATGCAAGTAATGCTGAGCAAGCTCAGACACTCCAGTCAAACCATGCAGGAGCTTCCGAAAGCCACAGAATTATTCCCTGGGGTTTCGGTGTTTTATTACTCGTCTTTATTTACGTTGGAGTCCATGTGCCATGGCATACGTGGAGGTCAGAGGACAGCTTGGAGGAGCCGGTTCCCTCCTCCCATCATGGGGGTCCCAGAGAATGAACTGAGGTCATCGGGGTTAACAGTGACCTTACCCACTGAGCCATCTCCCTGCCCCCAAAGTTTCTGTTTTGTATTGGTAAGATTGTTCAGTGAGTGACCTCTGCATGCACAGGTAGAGTATAATCGGGAGATATCGGAGGCAGAAGATAAATGGAAAAGAAAGATTAGCAAGCACTAAAAGACATGAGTGCTAAATGCAAACCCAGTAAGCCCTAGGAATAGCGTCCACGTTAGATCTCAGGGCCCCCTTGGGAAGTGTGGTGGTATGGAGTCCTTGCAATGGCCGCATCACTAACCTGGTAATTATAACATCTGGCTTCAAGGCCTTTGCCAGCTGGGGATGGAGTGTGGTTTGCTACTTCTGAGCCTCTGATGTTCAGTTTTCTCATCCGGGAGACGGAGCCTGGACTGAGTACCCTCTCTGTTTCACAAGAGAGGGTCTCTGATGGCCTGATGGAGGAGTCCCCAGCCTGCGGGACCATCAAGGAATCTGTCTAAAAGGCCAAACAACCATGAACGATGGTTATAATTGCTGCTGCTGCTGCTGCTGCTGTTATCCACGGGCCCATCCATCAGCTGTCGCCGCTACCTAAGCCACCGTGCTTTCCGCACGAGTTTCCGTCTGGGTTGCAGCCCCGTGTGTGTATCTTTAGCTTATGTCCTCGCTGCCCTTCCAGAACCTAATTTCATCCTTGTAGGTTTTTCCAAAGCAGGATTTGCACAAGTGGCGCGGTTTCTTAAATATTTATTTTGCAGGCCATTTACTCTGCATGGCTATTTTTACAGTGAGTAAGGAGCAAGGCTAAAAATAACAGCTCGTAACCGGATCGGTTCTCCGGCTGACATTTACGTGGAATTCATTTGCATCTCATTTGTTCTCCTTTCTGTTTAACAGGTAGAATGTAAGAAAGCTCAGCCGAAAGAAGTCATGTTCCCACCTGGGACAAGAGGCCGGGCCCGGGGGCTGCCGTACACTATGGATGCGTTCATGCTTGGCATGGGGATGCTGGGTGAGTCTGCACAGGTGTGGGGTGGGGGGAGCACAGTGGGCTGGGGGTGAGGGTGTTAGCATCCTGTGCACCCCGCTGAGTCACCTAACAGCTGGGCAAACTGAAAGCCAGTTTCCTCATCCAAGCTTCAGATTCACAGGTAAACTGAGCTTCGGTTTACCTTTCTAAGGTGCCGTTCCCTCGTTCTAAGGTTCCTCTTTGAGAGAGACGGTCGTGACAGCCACTTGAGCACATAGTATCATCCTGCCTCATGCCTACCTAGCTCGTGGTGTGCTTGAGACCGTCTGTCCAACCCCTTCCTCAAACACAAAACTGGACCCCCCACCCCACCGTGTCTCAGCTTTCTTGGCCCAGTGAGAGTTCCTAAGACCTAAGGATTCTTTGCTGTTGTGTGGACTCAGGCTACGTTTTTCTAAAACTTAGGAGAGGAACCGGAGGGTGGCAAGGGTGGGCACTAATCCCGTCTATTTAAATGATTAACATTTTTCTCTTGGGATATCAGAATTTGCATTTAAATGGATGTTTTAAATAGCCTGTTTTACTCTTTATTTGCAAAGAAAAAAAATGATGAAAGACAAAGTGTGTTTGTTCTGACTAAAAATGATCTCTCCTGGCTTTTAGAGAAATTGAGTTGCATATTATGCCCCTTTCCTTAAAGGTATCTCTGTCCGCCCTGCGTAGATAATTGAAAATCTCACCGCTTAAATGGCATGAAAGATGGAGGAAGCGGAGGAGATGCGTAATGGTGTGGGTCGCAACAATAATTAGAAATTTCAAGGCGAGAGAACGGTATTTTAGTGCAAGTTATTGTGTGTCGGGAAAATACTAATTAAATGGGATAAATGGTCGTTAATGGTGAAATTCCATTCAGGCACATGAGCTGTCTAGTTTTAATGGGTTTTCAATTGGCTTGGCCGGGAGCCCCCTTCTATATTGTTTGATAAGCTCTTTATGTGTTTTCAGATTTGCTGCTGTTTAAATCATTCCTAGCTTAGTTTTAAATGTATTAAACTTTTCACGCTCCTACAAAGAATCGTATCTACTTGTCTGAGGAAATAACTTGGGCAGGTAAAGCTGTATTGAAGAACTTTAAAGACAGAAAATGATGCCATTGAGAATATTCTTTTAAATGGCCAATCTATTAATTCTCCTCAGATTAATTTTTTAGGCTTAACAGAGTTTACAAGAAAAATCCTATTATAGTTCTTCAGAAACCGCTTGTGAGATTCTAAAACTTACCTAGAAAGAGAAACACGAGAAAATTGTTTTTAAAAATGTTTTTTAAGGAGAGAAAGAAATAAGAAAACACCAGTTTGACTACATCCCAGAGCACTGCATAAAGCTACAGTAATTAAAACAATATGGTGGGGCTGGAGTACAGCTCAGTTAGTAGAGTGTTTGCCTAGGATGCATGAAACCCTGAGTTCAACTCCCCAACACTGCATAAAACTGGGCATGGTGGTGCAGACCTGTGAACACAGCACTTAACACTCAGGAGGTGGAGGCAAGAGAATAAGGAGTCGGCTGCATAGTGAGCTCAGAGTCTATCTTACGGTAGACCACGTCGTCCCCAGCGTATGCTGGCTTGAGCCCGCTAATTGTCTACGTACCAGAGGCGAGACAGTCGTGTGTATTCATCAGACACTGCTTTGACTCTTGAGTTTGGATCTCCTCCCGGGCTGGCCGTTTACAGTGCCACACTCCCTAGAGTTGCTGGGCAGGGGCAACTCCTGACTGGTAGCTTGTTAGAGAACCGCCACGTTCCCTATCAGGAAGGGAAATCGAGGCAAGTCTGCAGTGAGCTGTCACTAAGCGGAGCAAGTCAGAAGATTAGGTATGGTAAATACGTTTTTTG
The DNA here is from genome assembly GCA_026225945.1 of Cricetomys ansorgei. Taxonomy (NCBI): domain Eukaryota; kingdom Metazoa; phylum Chordata; class Mammalia; order Rodentia; family Nesomyidae; genus Cricetomys; species Cricetomys ansorgei. Next base: position 4,342,939 of record JAMJFZ010001871.1, read on the forward strand.
ACGTGCCACAGTTTGTGTGGTAAGTTTATCAGGGTGCAACTCCATCATTAACTGTGAGGACACACACTGGACAGAGAAAACTGAAGAATCGCAATAGACCTATTTGCATGTAAGAGGATATACGTTCGTGCGTGCATGCATGTGGAAGCAGACCCTGGAGCTCATCAATTCAGTGAATGGCTGGCCAGCAAGCTCCAAGAATCCTTCTCTCTTGCTTCTAGAGCACTGAACTTTCACAAGACACCCCGTGTTTTCGTGTGGGTGCCGAGGAAGCAAACTCAGGTCCTCATGCTTGTGTAGCAAGCACTGGGCCAACTGAGCCATCTCCCCAATCCCATAATTATTACTTCTAAATGACTGTTAAAACCACTGAGAGTTCTATGATACTGCCCTTTGGCAGACTGCTTAGCTCTAGATATATCGGCTCCCTGGATTGCCTTCCTGGTGATGCACGAAGTCCGTGGGCCTCTGGCTTTTTAGGAGGAATCAGAAGGAAGACTTCAGCTGGGTGGTGGTGGCACTCGCCTTTAATCCCAGCACTTGAGAGGCAGAGGTAGGTGGATCTCTGTGAGTTTGAGGCCAGCCTGGTCTACAGAACAAGTTCCAGACAGCCAGAGTTATAACAGAAAAACCCTGTCCCCACCCCCCACCCCCCAAAAAAAGAGGAGGAAGACTTCATCCTCCCTGTTTCTTTGTTTTTACATTTTTCCCCTAATGTGTTGGGGTGGCCTGGGTAGGAGCACCACCTCCATAGTACAGTGTTAGCATATCAGCCCTGGGCCTGTGCTGTTAGGCCTGGGCCTAACGGTTTGGCTGATGAACTTGGCTCCTATAGGGAAGAAGGAAGGAAAGAAGGAAGGAAGGAAGGAAGGGAGGGAGGGAGGGAGGGAGGGATTGATTCACTGAAGAGCCAAGCATAGTAGCACATCCTTGTGATCCTAGTACAAATGACTTAGAATCAGGAAGGTCATCCTTGGTTACATGGCAGGTTTCAGGCAGCCTAGACTATGTGAAAATCCTGTTTGATAAAATAAAAACAAAAAGATCACTGACAATAGCCAGATACAGTGGTACACAGCTGTAATTCTATCACTACGGAGGCTGAGGCAAGACCACAGATCATGCCCATTCTGAGCTACATCGTGAGACCCTATCAAAATGAATACTCATTAATGAAGGGTTTTTGTTTGTTGTTTGATTTGGTTTGGTTTTGTTTGGAGGGGTTGTTGTTTTGCTTTGTTTTTTTCAAGACAGGGTTTTTCTGTTGTAACTCTGGCTGTCCTGGAACTCTTTCTGTAGACCAGGCTGGCCTCGAACTCACAGAGATCTGCTTGCCCCTCCTCCAGCATTCGGGTGCTGGGATCAAAGGCGTGAGCCACCACTACCTGGCATAAAGGGGGTGTCTAAGAGGAATATTTAAAAGCAAAAGTATGAGCCACTGAAATGTTAAAGTTCACTCATCCAACGTATGTTTACCAAGTGTGTACTATGTACCATAAATGTTCTAGACATTTAGGGTGCAACAGAGAATCATGCCCCCAATCCCAGGGAGCCAGTGTTCTGGTCAGGCGTAGAGACAGCCAGCATGCTGGTCTCATGACTAGGGCATCACAGAACTAATTTTCAAAATATACTTCAGGGTTTTCTCCATCCGTTGAAAGGTCTCGTGAAAGGGAGGCTGACGAGCGTATGGGAGTACAGCATTCTTCTGTGATCTCTCTTGATATGGCTGCCAACATCCTTGGGGGAAATGCAGCATGTTTTGACTTCGGCTTTCACAGCCTTTAACAAGATGGAATAGAAGATGGCGGGGATTCCTCAAAAGACTGTAGGGGGCTGCAGAGGAGCAGAATTATACTAAGGCCCCACCCTCTTGCTTCTGAGACAGACAGAACCAGAAGCAACTGTGCCATCAGAGAGGTGCTTTTGCAACCCCTGGACCGTGTCCTCCTGTGCACATTCTGCGGGAACGCGCACAGTCATCTAGCCTGATGATGCAGAATTGCCCTAGTTCTTCTTAATGAAAGTGGACTTGGTGAAAGCAAACACAGAACTGTTGATGTATTTGATTCCTCTTGGCCTTGTCTGCCTTCAGCCTCATAATCCCACTGCCTTTAATGTTCTTGGCCTGGTTGGGCACATGCTATTTATTAAACACGTAGTGGGGAGTGAGCATGGTATTGAGACCTTGCAGAAAAGCTTCCTTTGGCAGGCTGGGGAGGAGAGATGCTGCTGGCCAGCTAGGCAGTACCCAAAAGTGTTCTTATCTTCACTTGTTTCAAGAGATCCTTCAAAACCCTGATCCATTGCTCCCCAACATTAACACCTTCTGAATTGAAGACAATAAATAAATAAATAGAATTATCATTAAAAGGGCCTAGGGAGCCATGATCTGCTGACATCTACTTCAGATCAGGAGATGGCTAGAACACGCAGCTTACATTCCTGGGATTGTCTGTGGTCTCTACTGGAATTTATCTTTCCTCAAAAAAAAAAAAACAAAAAAAAAAACCCCTGTTTTGAGCCCATCATAAGGACACCCATTTGTGCACCTGCAACTCAGAGTCCAGCTGTTCATTGCCCCTCGGGAGCCATGGAGACGTAGAACCTCCCAAGACAATGAGAGACTGTCCCCTGCCTACTGGTCAGTGTGCTGACTGCCAGTTTCATGCGCACCTTAGCCAGTGAGCGTTTGTGATGTGGCTTGTGCCCCTGAGAGACTACTCCCTTTCCTTTCAGATAGCTTTAATTAAGGTTAAATTAGCATGGGTGTGGAGGGGCCCCTGCAGCTTGGGAGAATTCTTGGGCTATGTGTCATTGTAGACTGGCTTTCACGTCCTTGCCTATGAGGGGCTCCTGGTGCTTGCTTGACCTTACGGAGCAAGGAGCTAGTTTAGTTGCCCCGGGCAGTGATGCACATGTAGCAGACACCCGCTGCGATCTCTGGATAAATGGCCCTTCTCTCTCGTCTCTTTAAAGGCAAGGGCCTGGAAAGAGCCATATTTCATGACACAGGGTGGTTGAGTGAGAGAGCCTGACTGAGCCATGGACCAATCTAGAATGCAAACAAACGCCTGTAAGTTAGGAGCAAAGATCTAAAGCCACAGTTCTGAGAAGCCTGCCTGCATCCCCAGGAGGGGACCACAGAAAGAACTTTCCAGCACACCCGAGTTCTACTGTCCCTCCCTGACTTGTGCGGCCACAATGGAAAGCCTGTGTGCGAGGAAGGTGGTCATCCAGGCAGAAGGCTTGATTTTTTTTTTTCTTTAGTGACAAGAGATAATTACTGTGGGATTGATCAGGCATCCAGAGTACTGGAGCAAATAAATTGTGCAGTGGCCAGTGTGGGAGGGGCCAGGCTGCTGATGGAAGCGGTGGCTGGGTCGTCCTGCTGTGATAGGCTTGATGGAGCGTTCGCTTGGGTCTACTGTAATGTGCTATTGATATGCAGCCAGCCAGTTTCCCCCCTTGCGGCCTGGGCCCCGAGCCACTGGAGCAGAGCTGGGCTGCACAGCGGCAAATGAAGAGGAAAATTGAAGTAATGTTGTATTATAAATTTATAATTTCATCTGCCTGACCGAGAGGCTGTTCAGCATTGGGGGTATGGAGATGAGATCCCCCGGTGTGGCAGGTGTGGAATTCTCATCTTCATTCCTTGGACAATGAGGATATTGACCTATCTGGAAGAACAGCGTAAGGCCCGAAGTTGGTGTGAACTTGACTGGATGCGTCTTCTTTCGCGTTGAAGACTTTAGGATCTGCGCAGGGAAAGTTCGAGCAATTGGGTCATATGGACGGCTTGAATACTGGAAGGGACTAGCCGTTCCGTTGCCCCTCACCTACATCCAGGGAAAGTGATGCATGGCCTTTGCTCTTGCTGTCAAATTAACTCTTCAAATTTAGGGCTCTGCTCTGAAGTTAGCAGCAAAGGAGCCATTTTTCACCAGGAAAGTCCCCAGGCAGTAGTGATTTGACCGTTTGCCTATAATCCATTTATCAATATTGTTGAAATAGTGCTATAAGCAACCTAGCCCTGAAAGATCTGGTTTGATAGTGGGTGATTAATTTAGAGGAAAATTGAGCTGCCCAGCCAGGAGATAAATTCCAGAGAACAGCCCATTGCACATGCGTTCTGATCAAGGAGGGCTGGCCACTGCTGTACTCTCTCTCCCTTTGCCACATTAGGTGCTCTGAGCTCAGTGGCCTCCTAGGCTCCTTTCCCTCTGAGACCAGGCAGTACAAAGTTGCTGAGTCACTGTCTCGCCTCCCAGCCTTTTGTCAGTGAGACCTGGGGCCCCTGGAGGATGATCTCACCAGAACAGAGCCAGTGGCAGGGCCCAGATGAAGTAGAGATGGCCCAATTAGCCAATGAGTTTAATGAGACGGCACACGTTTTAAGGCTCCAGATGTAGCAAGGACCACAACTGGTCTCTGCTGAGAATTTGGGCACATCATTGCCACTGGCATCCTGTGAGGCTTCCTACTTGCGGCAAGACTCAACCTCTAAGAGAAAAGGGGTCAGAGCTGTGTGACAGAATCCCATAGGTCTTGCTCCAGGTTCTGATAGACATCTCTTCCTCAGTCCTGAATGCGAGGAACTCAGAGTCAAGGCACCAGTGGGAGATGATGTGTCTGGTGAAAGCCGGTTCGTCAGGACAGCACTCTGCCCTCACAGAGTGGGAGAATTTCTCTGGATCCTTGAAAGAGCATCAATCCCATTTATGAGGGCTCTGCTCTGGTGAGCCAGTCACCTGCCAAAGGCCCCGCCTCCTAATATAGTACGTCAGGGTTAGTGGTTAGGGTTTCATGCAACCTAGGGAGACTCAAACATATTCAGGCTGTAGTCATCCCAAAGGGTGTGGTCTTAGGCCAGGACTAGATACCAAGTCTCCTGAACTCACTTCCAGACCCATGGGCGATCCGGGTCCAGTGGTGATCTGCTGTTGGCAGGCAGAAGCCACCCACCAACTTCTACAGGGAAGGGGTTGCACAGACCCTATCTTGGAGCCTTTGAGACACAAACATTGGGCTGGTAGCGGGAAGGGGACCAAAGCCTGATCTGTGGTGGTGACGAGAAGGGCAAAGGTAGCGAGCCCTGGCTTGCAGGGTCAGAGTGTGCGTGGTAGGATGCGGGAGAATCCTCGGAGAGGCGGATAATGAGCCCGCAGAGCTGTGCTTAGGGGTGACGTGTAAGGAGAGCAGATACACGGAGTGGCCACTGCTCCCTGTCTCCCTGACAGCCTGGAGTCTGTCCTAGGTCTGCCACGGAGGTGGCTTCCCACCAGCTTTTTGGTGGAAATGGAAGAAATGCCTCTGGCTTCTGGAAGCAGTGGAGAGAGTCGTAAAGAGCGGTGGCCCTCCGAGTTCACAGGAAGGCTGGGTGGCGGAACCTGAAAAGCAGGCAGGAGCTTAGGGAGCGGAGCCATCAGCTGCAGCTCCCAGCCAAGGGGAAAGCCCAGAAATGGACTGGTCACTTGGCATCTCTGGATGCTGGATTGTCCTGCTGATGCCAGAGTAAACTCTGAGCCACCTGTCCGTCCTCTGCCCACTCGATGCAGGTCCCTCCCTGCGAAGGTTTGCATTGGCCTGCTTCCCAGGCAGGGACAGAGCTCATTCAAGTGCCAGCCAGCCTGACACCCACCAGACAGCCACCCCAGAGGCCAGAGCAGAGGGCTAGCCAGTGCACTGGTAGGAGACTGGGATGATATTTTTGGAGTGTGATTGTACTGAGCTACCCCACACTGGGTGGAAGGAGACAGAGGAGGTCTCTTGGGATGGGGTCAGGAAGCAACCATGGAGCTGCCAAGACCAAAGAAGTTCCGGCAGGAGAAGGCTACACTCACCTTCACTGTGGTTAAACAGGCGCGAGGGGCGTGAAGAGTGAGGTGCACGGTGCTGACGTGCCCTCTCCCTTCCCTGTAGAGATTCCTCCACAGGCCAGAGCAGGCCCACTCCCTCCAGACTCGCCTCAGCACTCCTCATTTCAGATTGCCCTAGGCTACCTGCTGAAAAAGGGTCTGGATGAGCCCCCCACCATGAATTGTCCATGGAAATTCTGCACCTGGCTTCAGGTCTCCACTGGGGCTCCCTGGTACATGCGTTTATACATGTTACGTGGTACACAGTCTCTCCGTATCTTTCCAAGCCACGCGGCCCCTGCCTCCCCCAGTCTCAACTTGCTAAGCCAAGAGGCAGTCTTCTGTGTGGCTAAACTGCCAATCCCAGAGTACCCCTACCCTGTGTGGTGCGCTGGCCCCTGTCCACTGCCTTGGAAGAAGGTAGTACAAGGACTTTAATCTCCTACTGTCAACATCTTTAAGGTAAAGTACATTCAGGGTAAGCTCTCCAAATGTCAGAGCCAAGTGCAGGTACTGTGTTCTGTCTTCCGTGTGGCATTTACTCTGCAGGTTCATGAAAGTGCCTGAGCTTTGGGGGGGTCTGGCTGCCTAAATACAGGTTAATAATAAACATACTGATGGTCACACCCCCAGCCATTTGAGAGAGGGAATCCAAGGCCTGGATAGAGACCCTCCCCAGAGACACTTCATTCTGTGAGAATAACCACAGCTGATGGACACTGCCGCCTTCCCTGGAATATCACCCCAGATCCAAGGCCACTGTCTGACAGTTCTTTCTTTTTCTCTGTGTTCAAGGCTACCCCAACTTTGTGGCAACCTATGGCCGAGGCTACCCCGGATTCGCTCCTAGCTATGGCTACCAGTTCCCAGGTGAGTGGCTTAGACCCTGGGGTTTTGGAAATTGGGGAGGCAGGCTGCATCTGGAGGGGAGAAGAGAGATGCTTCAAAAGAGAACACAGTTTGCATACCTGTATGTGCCACCTTTCAAGTCCCCTCTGGTCCAGGGTCAGGCTATAGTTGGGGCTTTCTGGTGGACTAGAGTGTTTCATTGAGGCTGGTAGCAAAAAGGGAAGAGAAAAGAAGTGGGGAGCCCCCTCTGCCTACCTTCTTTTTCCACAAACCTGTTCTCGTTCTTTTTCTGGGGGACTGAACTCTGGCCCCAGGGTTTATTGTCATATCCACCGTGTCTGCTGCCTGCTGCTCTCCACATCTACCTGTCTAATGCCTCCCAGCTTGCTCCCCTTCTTCCTCTCCCCTAACCTGGGCTGACTGTACTGACATTGGGCTTTAATGATGTGTGTTAGTGAGATGCTGCAGGACTCAGTCTTGAGCTTTGCACCCTGAATGGGCTGTGCAGATTCTCAGTCTGTCCTTCATAGACAGCAGCTCACGGCACTGCCCACACATGCCCTGGTGCTTCAGCTGTGAGGGAGCGAGTGGGCGTGGTCTGGGGAAAATGGGGAGGATGCTTCAGGAAATGATGCTTTAGGGTTGTTGCTGTTCTTTATGAGATAAACCTCCTTCCCCAGTCAAGCAGTACAGATGAGAATATATTAGGGTGCCTAGTGTGTCAGAGTCAAAGGCCAGATAACATGACCAGAGCCGATTTAAGGAAGTCTGTGCTCATGGTTCTCTGCTGACGGGGAAGCTACATCCAATGGCTTGGGGCTGCCCCTGACAGGGTTATCACATCTCTACTTGGAGGCCTGGGAGAAAGCTGGCCTGAGAAGGAGGGTGGAGGAAAGGTCTTGGCTAGCACTGGCCTCAGCTCAGGCTTTGAGGTGGTTAATAGAAGATGTATAGGGCCATGCTCCATGATCCAACCAGCATTGGAAACCTGGGCACTTATCCTGACTCTGGCACCAGTTGGACAAGTGGCTTTGGCAAGTCATCCACTTCTGGGCCTCAGTTCTCTTGCTCACGAGTGAATGTTGGGTGAGGCCTTTGAAAGAGGCTCAGTGTACCTCTCTGACTATGGAGTCAGAGGCAGAGGGGAGATAGAGCTATAGAAGCTTAAGGTAGAGGGATGAGCAGGATGGCTTCCCTAGGGCCTGAGCAGGTCCCCCATCTGGGCGATGCTGTCTGCAGGGACTCTGGGTGCAGCCTCTCTGCAGCTTTCCCTGGCCTGGACTCCTAGAGCTGAAGGAGCAAGGATCTGTACTCCAGCTAGAACTGTTCCTAGGTTATCACCACTGTGTGTAGAAATCCCAAGGCATGGAGACAATAAGAGAGGCCCAGTGAACAAGGGGCAGCAATTAGCCCAGGCAGACTGGGTCCTAACTTTTAGTACTCCACTGTTGGCTAGTATCCACTTGTCAACTAAATAACATTGCCACTAAAATTTAGATCTATAGTAGTTAAAATTCAGGAGAAAGGAAAGACTGAGTTCAGCATTCATACTGGTCACATCCCTGTGGCTCAGCAGCTACATGTGCGAGTGGCTGGTCTCTGAGTGGAATGTTGGATGTTTCCACCCCACTGATGGTTCTGTTGCCCGGTGCTGTTCCAGAGGCTAAATTGATGTGGTACTATAGAGGTGTGTGCATGCAGAGTTGGAGGAACACGGTGTGAAATAATCTGGAGACAATGAAGTGGACCCCATGCTAAGACCCCGTCATCTTAACCAGCTCACGAAGCATCTGGTAGTGATCTGACTTTATGGCCCACATCTCTGGTTCTGCCCCAGACACACAGACATGCAAGAGTGACCAAGCTTAGGCTGAGCAGACCTGAGGTGTGGTGTTCCCCAGTTGCCTGGCCCCTTCTGAGAAGCAACGGTTTTGCTATAGAGTGGGTGCAGTGTCTGTGTCTGGAGATGCTGTTCATCTTTGTCATGGCAACCAGCCCCTCAACTGTGGCCAGTCACTAGGGTTAAATGGAGTATAAATCAGCCTTGAAGGCAGACAGTGTTCCCTGAGCCATAGGGTGAACAGTCCATTCTCAGTCACCAAACTTTCTGTTTGCCATCCATTGTGGTCATGCTTTGAAGCCTCTTGGATTCTCTTATCCCGTGGCCAGGTAGGGACAACTGTAGTGAGACTGCCTGCTGGCAAGAAGGTGTGAGGCACCCAGTCTTCATCCCAGCATGTCAGGAGCCAGGTTGAGGTCAGAGCTCACCCCACTCCTGACCCTGGCCCCCAGGAGTTGCGGTTCATGGAGCATTAGTACCATGGACTTGTCCCAACACCCTGCCCAGTCCCTGGTGGCTCTGGACACAAAGCCTAGGCTGGTTCCTGTGTCTCTTCAGTCGTGAGTTCAGGGTGTGGCCACTCCCTCTAGACATCGTCATAGAGCTTAAGTCTTGGTGGGCTACTAGGGCAAGGAAGCTTTAGAATGTCCTGACTTTCATCTCTGTCCCGTGCCATGAGGAATGTTTGAGGCGGATGTGGCTACGGAAGCAGTAGGGCTGCAGAGTGGTACTCTGAAAATGGGACAGCCTAGCATACTGCCTTCTCCTCACCTTCTCTGGGTGGCTCTGTGGACCAGTTCCCATGCCCTGGGACTCTGTCCTGGCGCTCTCTGACATTGCATAGCTATCATCACCACCAAGTTCTCCCTGTGTTTTTTCTTTGTGGTCTCGGGGACCTTACCCTGTGCCCACTTCCTATTTCTAGCTCTTCTGAGGTTGTGTGTGGGTCCCATGTCCCTCCTAGGCTTTCTGAATCCATCATAGAGGAATACTGGGAGAGAGATGACAGCCCACCCAGATTCTCAAACCACCCAGACCTTCCGTTCGCTAGCTAGAACACTGGATCCTTCTTAGCACAAGGGAACTTGATCCCTTCCAAGGTGTTCTTTGTACCTATGTTTACCTTTGCATCCATCTCAACTGCTTGGGGTTTAGGTCTCACCCCACCAGTGTGATGTGTAGTCCCAACAGATCTCCCTGGGCCAGACAGCTGCGTGAAGCAGGTTTAACCTCTGCAGCCACCCGCATGATTCTTTGAGAACGAGCAAGGTGTGCTGAGAAAGGGGCTGGACACTTTGGGGTCAGTACTGGGACTCTTTTCTAGGAGGCTGTGGGAGTGGCCACTTGGCAAATGGTTCCTGCCTCTCCTGCTCAGGGCCTTCCCTGGCCTGTGTTGTCGTCAGTGTTGAATCTGGAATTGGGGTCCTGCCGTCAGTGATCTGTCCACTTCCTTGTGTCGTCCCTCTCTGGGCTTCTCCCTTCTGTTCACTCCGTTAGCAGTTTCTAGTCTGACTTCACTTTTCAAGCTGTCTGCTGATTCCATGAGATGTGATTGTTGTCAACAAGCTCTTAAGAGAGGCAGCACGAGTGGGGGTTTGCCGTCATTTCTAGAGAGCACACACTCCTGCCAGAGGCACCCCACTCCTGGCAGGGCCCACTGAAATCTGTCCTTTCTGGCTGATTGAATGAATGAACATGACTTTTCCTGTTTTAAATTCTGGGAAAGACCTCACTGCTTTTTGTTTTGGTTCAGAAAACTTTATGCCCCTGACCCCTCCCACTTTGCTTCCTGAATGCAATGTGGCCCAGTTCCACCCCCAACTCCCAAGAATGTAGGGAATCGCTCGCAAGACTTCATAGGGACTCCTCGGAGGAATCCAGGAAGACACTGCTTTTTTAGAGTAATGACCAGACAGGCTTGCTGAGCATCTCACGGGGCTAGGGGTGAGCGTTTACGTCCTGGAGGCCCAGAGGGATCGCAGCTGTGTGATCTGGAGCACCTGTGTCCTGCGGTGCACAGTCGCAAACGTGAGCACGCAGACCCGACTGTAAAAGCATGTGGAAGATGGAATCTGAATGAGCAGCTGTGTAAACACTGCCTGATTGCTGTTGTCCTTTGGGGCTGGTTTCTTGGTGGCTATTGCCACAATAAACTCATCTGCCTTTGAGAAGGGACAGCAGAGTCACCCTGGCCCTGCCACATGTTGCGCCCATCGGCACTGGTCCCCACTGGGCTCTCCTTCTCCAACCTCACCTCCCTGCCTGTGCATCTTACCCCTACCCCATGGCACCTAAGACTGTCTACATTAGGCTACATCTCAGGGCTAGCACCATGAGAGCCATCCCTACGCAGAAGGATCTTGTCGTGCTGACCCTGTCCACTTCCCTCTTTGAAGTGTCCCTTCTGTCTTAAGTTAGTAACGATAGTTCAGTTGCATCTACAGAAACCAGAGTTTGTGGGCAGTGACCTGTGGCTCTGGTTGATTTGCCCAGTGGGAGCGGATGTGAACATTTGACTATCAGCATCCTTGATATCCATAGCGTGGGTGACTGTGGCAGGTGAGCTGTGCAGTTTGGCTCCTCTCGTTAAAGATAACTGATGTAACAATTGTCTGGTTCCCTTTTATTTTTCTACGGACTGTTTCACGAGTGGCGGTAGTGGTTGCTCTTCAAAAACAAAACTTGTAGGCTTCCCGACTCCTTGCTTTGACCTTGGCTTCTGTGAACTGCTTTGCTCTGGTGAGCATGTCCTAGCGTGCTCACCTCTCAGGCAGTACAGTTCAGCCACTGTGAATTTCCCCATTGCTGTAAATAGTTCATCTGCACTGCTCCCTAATGACATTTTATGTTTCCCCCTGTAAGCAATTGAGGTAGAAAAATAAATTGTTTACCACGGACATGCTGTGTGCTGCCATCTCTTAGCCTGAGAGTGTCCTGTTCTCGCTCCAGGGGAGGTGAATGCACTAAATAACCAGCACCGGTGACAGCCAAGTGCAGTTTTGTAGAAGCATGCCAACTCCCCCCACCTCCCGCCCCACCCCCGGTTGCTGCCTGGCCCCAGTTCTCTCTCCCTTCTTCCTCGGCAGAGAGCCCTGTGCTTTTGCTGGAGGTGATCTGCCCTTGAGCAGAGACAGAGCATCTGCACACACCAGCTGTGGGATAGCGCCCTGCCCCTCTCCCTGCCGCCACTCCCTCCCACCAGTGAAGACAACATCCGGAACGTTTCACATCTGTGCATCAGGTGTGGGTCTGCACAGTTGTGCACATGCTTGTGCACACAGCTTACATTTGCTTTCCTAACCTCCAGAGCAGTGCAGGTCAAAGGACAGTAGACAGGTTTCTGGATGGGAACCTAAAGGGTCTCTTGTTCCAGTGCCATTTGGCCACTTAGTAGCCAGGTGACCTTGTGCTCTGAATGGTGAGAGTACCTTTCTGGTTGAGTTAGAATTGAGGGGTGGTGTGTGTGTGTGTCTGTGTGTGTGTGTCTGTCTGTCTGTCTGTCTGCAAATATGCCTTACAACTCAGTAAATGCTATAGAATGAAAAGTTTTAGAATAATGAACATCAAAGTTGTTATTGAAGCAAGCTTTCCAGAGTGATTTTCCATCCTTGGCTCTCATGATGGTGCTGCCTGGGTCTGCTTATCACTTAATAGGAGTGGCAGGATCCCCTGGGAGGGGAAGCAGGAAGTTGCCAGAGCAGGCCTCCGGGCTTTGAGCGCTTTGTTGAGTGAAGAGCTGGCAGAGGTATCTTGGAGCAGGTGAGATACGAATCAGGTTTCAGAATGAGGCTAAGTCCCCAAAGTATGAGAAAGGTTGGAAGAGAGTTTACAGGGGAGGGGTGTCAGAGTCAGCCTTCCACAGAGGGTTACGGTATGCAGAGCTGAAGGGCGGTACAGAAACATTCAGAAGAATGTCCTCTCCTGTCTGCACCACATCTTTCTCCTCACCTTCCCCTTCTCAGCTACATTCCTCTTCCTTGCCTTGGGCTGGCTGGTGCTCCTTTGGGATCTTCCAACACTACTAAGGACAGTACAGTTAACATGGCACCAACTGCCAAAAGTCTCACCCACTGACTACTTAGCTGCAGAGTGTTCCAGGCAGCCAGGAGAGCCTGGCCAGTGTCTGGGAACCCATCACTTACGCCTCCCTCCTGAGCCACTGTGTGTGAAGGACAAGGGCTGTGCAGGTACCAGGCAGGGGAGGGCCCTCTCCAGCAGCTAGGGCTAGAAGTTCACAGTTTGTCCCCTGTCTCTTTAGCAATGGAAATCAGGTCTCTGATGCCACTGTGGCTAATGGAGATCGGCTTTCCTGAGTACCAGACTTAGCTATCCTCTGGGATATGCCACATCACGACTCACTACCACTAAACCACTCCGCCAGTTCTGTGTTCCCAGTTGCTGTCCACTGACAGTCCCTGCTGCTAGCTAAGCAGTTGCTCATCAGGAGATGGCCTAAGGTGAGACGCCCTAGCTCAAAGAAGCCCTGTTCATCTTGGAGAGGAGCTCAAATAGCTTTTGTCAGCAGAAGCTGCTGCTAGGCAACCTTGATTCAAGATATTGGGTCTTTGAATAAAGACAAAGTTTGGTGGCCAGTCCCATCCTACAGAGACAGGGTAACCGCCTTCATGTCCAGGAGACATGAAGTATTCCTCAAACGGCTGGCTGGCGGAGCAGCCCTGGCTGTAGACAAAGGGCTGTGACTTATACCAGCTTCCAACTCTGCCTAGAGAATGGTATTTTTAAAGAGTTTCCAGAAAGGCAGATGCGTAAACTCTCCAAATACCTGGGGTACTGTCTGGAGTGTCACTGGGCTGCTGTGGGAGCAACCCGGGCCTCTGTCCACTCCTTTCTCCAGTCCACCAGAGTGACAGAGACTCTCCAGGTCGGGCCCCATTCAGGAAGGGAAGCCAGCCATGCACTCAGAAGACTGAATCTCACCATGGTCTCTCTCCTTCCTGTGTTCTGTTCTCTCTGGCCCAGTTCTCAGAGCCTTGGGCCAGAAGATGCTGTTCCAGGGCTGTCGGATGAAATCTCAGAACTCAGACAGCCCTGCCCTTCAGTGTCGACTTAATCTCCTTTCGCTTCAGTTTGTAAGGGGCTCTTTTCCTCACCCTCAGCCTTTCCCACCCCAGAGATACCCATACTGGAGACCTTTGTGGAACCCATGTAGTGACCTCTCAGGCTCTTCCTGGCTCTTTGCTCAGTGAGTAGGGGCTGGCCTCTCACCAGCTAAGAAGCAGACTTTGAAATGTCAAGGTGGGTGGAAGGTTAGCCTCCCAGGTTGATTGTTGGAGCTGAGGATTCATGTATCTGGGCAGGGCCAAGGCTATAAGCAGGGTGTATCCTTATAAGAAAGAGCCTTGCCCATCTGTCCCAACCCAACCCTGTAATCTGCCTCTGCCTTCTTCATTCCAAACTCCTCTCTAGAGATTACTCCTTCACAGAGATGCTCTTAATCACAAACCAGCTTCCAGAGGCCAGCCTGCCGGCCACCTGGCCCTGTGTGTACTTGGGATTTATCCTCTCATTTGAATATTAAAGGCAAGCTTAGTCAGGAAGCAGATCTGCCGCTTTGAAAGTCAGCAGCACACCCCAAATCCAGCCAGGACTGGAGGGAGGCTTGTGGGGACTGTGGGTATGCAGTATCACCAAGCGATCCTCGCTGGCATGGAAAATCAGGAGTTGACTCTATTCCCAGATGAAAGCGGAGCACAGTGCCTAATAGGCACTTAATAAACATTTGCAGAAATGAATTGGAGCAATCTGAATTGACAGGAATTGCGGGTTTCACTTGCGATCAGCTTTCTGTGCCTCTTGAAACTGCTCTGCGTAAATGAGAGGAAGCAGCTAAGTGAGCGCTCAGCTCCCCACGGTCACACCATACAACACACCAGGCACAAACATACCACACACACACACACATGCTTTGCAGAAACCTGGGGGATACAGTTTGCCTTAGCTGGCCTAGAAACTAGGTTTCAGTTCCTACCTATCAAATAGATAAGGTGGTCTACTGTGTCTCCCTACCTCATAGGTTGCTGTGGGGGAGGGGGAGTGTGGGGGAGCAGGCAGGGTAGCAGTAAAGGAGGCTGGGGGTATGCATCTCCTTCCTTGTGAGCTGAGAGCCGGTACCCAGCAGATCCACCTCTGAAGGCCTTAAGGTCCGTCTCCTTTGAGTCCCACTTGGGGGAAGCTCGTCACCTATCCTCGGCCTTCAGTTTTCATTTCCATCAGCAAAAGCAAGTGAAAGCCTGTGGCGTGCAAAACAAAATTACAACAACAAAAAAATTACTTGTGTGTGAAACACTGGGTAGACTGCCACATCAGGCCTGAGGGTCCAGTATTTCATGCCTTCCAGAACAGCCAAGGACAAGCAGAAGGCAAAGGTGTATCCATTATTTCCAAACCAGAGAGCTTTTTCCACTGATTCCAGCTCAGCCTAGATCTACTGCCAAAGGAGCCTTTTGACTCTCTCTCTGGTTTCTGGGGAAATGCACGGTACAACCATCAGCACCTGCCTCAGAGAGTCTCTCGGGGCACAGAGACACTGGGCAGTGAACTCAGAGCCTACAGAAGCACCCCATGTGTGGCCAGTAGGGCATCCTCAGTATAACCCGTGTGGCTGCAGCACACCGGAGGGAGCTGTCAGTGGCATCTAGAGAGCTGCTGTGATCAGGCAGTCTTAGTCTGTCCCTACTACGATAACAGTACCACAGCCTGGGGCTAACTAGCAGCACAAATGTATTTCCTAGGTAGTTCTAAGTGCTAGTCTGAGGTCAAGGCCCCCACAGATTCACTGTCATGGTGCAGGCTACTTTCCTAGTCCACTGATGCCTGTTTCCTTGTTGTATCTTCCCTTTGTAGAGGGGGCTAAGGAAATCTTTGGAGTCTCTCTTTTTTTAAAAAAAATCATGTATTTATTTACTTGTTGTGTATTATATGTGTGTGCATGATGATGAGGTGAAGCATGCCACACAGCGGATGTGGAGGTCAGAGGACAACTTTATGTTGTTGGTTCTCTCCTTCCACCTTTATATGGGTTCTAGGGATTGAAATTAGGTTACCAAGCCATCTTGCAGGCCCTGGATTCTCTTTTATGAAGGCTCTGTCCTCATGACCACTCCCATCACAAAGACCCCACCCCCTGGTACCTTGCAGGTGAGGATTTCAGGGGTGACAGACCTACTCAGACCATAGCAGGTAGTACCTAACCTAAGTTTTGAAGCACAAAGAGAACACCAGGTAGGACCTGGAGAGTTGGCTCCCGGTTAAGAGTCCTTGCCAGAGGACCTGAGTTCAGTTTTCAGCATCCACGTCTGGTGGCTCACAGCCAGCTATAACTCCAGCTCCAGGGTAGCTAATGCCTTCTTCTGGCCTCCATGGGCCCCTCACATATGTGAGATGCATATACATACACATAAATAAAATGCAAAAGAAAATAAGCTTCCCTGGTAGATATTGGAAGGGTTTTCCAGATCTAGGGCCCAGCAGGTACAAAGCCAACGAAGCACGTGACTCGCTCCATCCTTCCCATTCCTGCCTTCATTGATCGTTGTGGTCACCGTCTGGGCAGATGCTGTCCTCGAACCAAG
This sequence comes from Cricetomys ansorgei, assembly GCA_026225945.1. Taxonomy (NCBI): domain Eukaryota; kingdom Metazoa; phylum Chordata; class Mammalia; order Rodentia; family Nesomyidae; genus Cricetomys; species Cricetomys ansorgei. Next base: position 4,359,078 of record JAMJFZ010001871.1, read on the forward strand.
GCAAAGACAGCAAGCAGCAGGCTCTGCAGGGGGGTGTCAGTGCAGGCACTTTGTGATGCAGGAATACTGGCCCCACCTTGCCGTAGGAGAACACTTGAAGCCTCCACAGGCACGTTCACTTCCCAAGAGGCAGCCCAGCCTGTCTCTGCACCTCTTAGGCTCTCCAGCCTCCTCATCCTGGCCCCAGTCCCCACAGTTTCAGCTGTGAGCATGCTTGCTTTCAGGCAAGGCTAGAAGCAGGAAAAAGCGCCATCCTTTCTCCCCTTTCCCTACCTGCGCCTCCTCCACCCATTCTTCTTTTGCAGTTGGCACAGATTTAAAGACACTTGTCATGTCACAGGCCCTGCTGCACTCAGTGCCGGTGGCACAGTTATAAATGAGAGACCAGCCCTCACTGGCTGCATACAGAAGGACAAACAAGATTCCACTTGATGGAAGGACCCAGAACAGACCCTCCAGCCCTGCTGTGCTGGGTTCCCTGCCCCACACTGCCAAGAACCTGAAAGTTGTTGGCGAGAGCCATTGGGAGGTTAGCATGTCAGAGCAGAGGATGATGGGAAATGGTTGGTCCTGCTGATTGCACTCAGCTCCAGGCCTCTGGGACCCGTGTTCACACCTGTGATCTCATCAGAGGGCCATGGCCACCCTGGCCAGACCTTCCCTGAGCCTCGCAAGTACCTTTGTGCCCTGCCGTCACAGGACCCTACTATACAGTTCAAGCTTGTGCTTGAGAGAAAACTACCCTTAGCTCGAGAGCAAATTATGCGTGCTACCCATGAAAGCCCTTTGAATGCCAAATCACGTAAATTAATAGGATTTTAGAATAGGAAGCACCGAAGGGATTTCGCAGCTCTGTTGCTGTTACCTTGGGCAATAATAATAAAAATAGGAATAGAAGTTTTCGGTCCACTTGTGCGAAGCACTGCACACTGACATCTCCTTGACTCCTCGCAGCAGCCCCGCAAAAGAGGCCTGAGTAGCTGCTTCACAGAGGAGGCGAATGAGGTAGAGAGGGGTGTTGAGTGTCTTGGCAGGACATGAGACTGCGTGTGTGTGTGTGTCTCCATGTATCCATCTATCCGTGTGTGGGGGAAGGCCAGAATCAACCTTGGACAACGTTCCAGAAGCACTGCCCACATTGTTTATTGAAACAGGGTCTCTCATTGTCCTGGAGCTTGCAAATAATCTAGACTAGTTGTCCAGCAAGGCCCAGGGATCCACCTGTCTCCACCTCCCAGGATTACAAGGATGCGCTGTCATGCCCAGCTCTTTGTTTGTTTGGTTGGTTGGTTTTTAGACAGGGTTTCTCTGTTGTGACTCTGGCTGTCCTGGAACTTACTCTGTAGACCAGGCTGGCTTCAAACTCACAGAGATCCACCTGCCTCTGCCTCCTGAGTGCTGGGATTAAAGGTGTGTACCACCACAGCCCAGCTCCAGCCCTTTTTTTTTAATGTGTTTCTGGGAATGAAACTCGGGTCTTCATACTGGCAAAGCAAGCATTTCACCACCTGAGCTGTCCCCCTGACTCTACCTCCCTGTTTTAACTACCCACCATCCCTTTTGCTTCCCCTCTCTCAGCAGCAGAGTCTTTGTCTAGTAATGAAATAGAGATGATTTTCTTGTCTAGTAGGAGAGAGACACAAAGGAAAGTAACTATTATTATCATTAACGTGGCTTATTGCCAAGGCCAGACCTTTCGTAGCCAAGGGAAGGCACAGAGAACGCTGTTCTTCCTACCAGCCTGTGAACTAAGGTGTCCCTCTGTTAGCTGTTGGGATTTTTAAGTGTTATTTTTCTGTACTAGTTATAAGTTGCTACCCTGAACCCCAGAAAAGCCTCCCTCAAACTCTGTACTCTCCCCTGAGCAGAGTTGGGGCCCAAAGCATCCTGTCCAGAGACGTCAGTGTGGATGATCAGGGAGGGGCCTGGGCCTCCAGATGTTCCCTCACGAAGCTGGTGATGGGACCATGGTCAGAGCTGGGGACACCCAGAGCTCGCTGTCTGGGTCTGCAGAGGTGGCAGTTGGTGGCAGTGGGAGCCCTGCTGAGGTAAACAGTCCCTATAAGAGGAAACTGGAACAGAGCATATCAAAAGCTTTAACTCAGTAGGCGGAGGTGGAGAGATATTTGGGGCTAGGTCCTGCTGTTCCATCTTGGAGGGACGGATGAGACGGAAGGGTCACTCCCTCTACTTCCTTCCCCAGACTGCTGCTGCCTCCGCCTCCAGGCAGCATTTAGAACAACCACACCTAAGCCCTTGAGCTCAGTGGGGAAATTTAAACAGATAGAAGCCAGAAGATTCTGAGGCACAACTCCCTCACCTCTCCCTGGTACAGGGGATCCACAGTCTCCTGAGGCTCGGCTTATCATTAGCCATTTGTCTTTGTCCTAGGGAGTCAGTTTGTGTGTAGTCTAGTAGTAAAACCCCATCCCATTAACAGAACCCTATGTTTTCCGTAGGAGATGCAGTCACAGGGCAGTGAGCGCTGGTCCTGCTGTGGTTATAATGCTTCAGACAACACCTGGCACGTAACAACTGTTCCGTAAACACTGAACAGGAGGCCAGGGATTGAGAAGAGGTCTTGGAGGGTTCTTTGGTCAACATGGGTTCTGAATGCAGTGTTCTAGCCCTTTGCTTCAAGGGCCTGAATGACTTGAGATAGCTAACGTCCAGGAGAAGGATACTAGAAGTCACCGGATAGGGCTTCCCACTCTAGGGGAGGCTGAGGACAAGAGCACACAGTACCTGACATGGCATTGGTACCCAAGGCTCATTTTCAGCAAGTGCTGCACATTGGTATCCCCTACATAGTGCATAGCACTTGTGTTCACAGGTTGTGCTGCCAACAGATTGTATCTGGCTCTCTGGGAGTAGGGCCCAGGCTGAAGTATATTCCCAAGTATAGATCCCTCCAGGGGTAGCTGTGCGCAACCCAGGTTTAGGGCGGTACCTGCCTGGGGAGGGGAAGCAGGCATACTACAGAATGTCTAAGGCAACTACAGTGGGGAGGAAAGAGCTCACCTTCAAAGGAACCATGGGGTCTGAGCACCCTCTAAGGGAAGTTCTCTCTACATGGCTCTAGGGTAGAGACCCCATCCCTGAACAGAATGGTTCACCAAGGAAAAGATCCAAAGCTGTGATATTTGCACAGGGATAGGGACAGGCCTCCTCTAACTCCGTGTCCCCCGGGGCACAGTAGCCGCAGGCACTCTCTATAGTTGATGAGTCAGAAGGACTCTGCAGTCAGGGTACACTATCCAGTCCATCCTGGCTCCCACACTGGCCTCTTCTAGTCTGCAAAGCTATTCCCAAAATGGACCTGGTGCCACAGGCCTGTAATCCCAGCTACTCAAGAGACCTAGGGAAGAATCACAAGCTCAAAACTAACCTGAAAAATTTGCTGAGGCCCTACCTCAAAATAAGGGCTAGAGATGCAGCTCAGTGGGAGAGGATTTGCCTAGCTTGTGCAAGACCCTAGGTTTAATATTTAAAAAGACAGGAGAGGAGTCTATTGCTAAAACCTTTTGACACTTCACAGGTGCATCATGTTGTACCTCCCTTTGTCCCCATCCAAACAGCTAAAGAGTTAACTTACGTTAAGCAGCAGCTTTGTTAGAACTTAGCCAGGAGAGTGTGGGAGCATGTTTTGTGCCTGCCTTCCATGTTTTAGTTGCTAACACACTGAAGAGAGCAGGTCAGAGCTACCTATCCCTCACCCTTGGCCATGGGCAGCCTTGATTTTCCAGTTCAGCCCTCTGCTTCCTCCCCAGAGGGACAGCTGCCAGGTTCTAAATTAAGTATTTCCTCTGCTGTAGCCAAGAGCTAACGTGAGGTATTCTTAGCCCATGCTCTCTTCAGCATCCCCCTGCCTCAAGCAGCAGCCCCTGGCCCCCTTGCCTGTCTAGGGATCTGTACAGCTATTGGCGGCTCCTGGGAAAGCTGGTCTCGGTCCTCAAACAGCATGTCTTAAGTCAGGTTCCTGTTTTGAATGCCAGGAGCACAGGGCTTATTCTGTTCTTTTTTAAATGAACGTGCATCCGCTTCTGTCAAAGCAGACCGCATCCGTTTGATCCTGGAAATGTGTCCCTTTGGTGATTGGTTTCACCTCCTCTTTAGAGCCTCTGTTCTGGTGTGAACCCCTGGTTCCTCTAGCTCCAATTATGTGGCGCCCAGCTCTCTTCCAGCCTCACCCAGAAATCAGAGCTGTGAATTTCCTGTGAAACACTGAGCCCTGTTACCCTAGGCAGGCCTGAGCAGCCTGGGCCAGCCAGAGTGGCAGATGGCAGTGTTTCCAAACTCATGTGGGACATGTTTCCTACATTCTGGATAACAGTTTCTTCTTTTGGTGGCTTATTTTCCAGTGTTTGGATTCAGGGAAGCAACATTAGATTAGCCAAGACTGTTTGAACGAGCTATAGAAACTACTTGTAGGGAGAGGCCGGGTGTGCTGAGGGGAGGGAGCAGAAGAACACTTGATCAGGCAACCGTATAAGAAACTGTTCATGTGGGACTTGAAGAGAGATCCATGACCCATCCCAGGTCACAAAACTTGGAACTCCAGCAGTGTTCCCCAAGCTAACATCTTTTCCAGACAAACATGGGGGGAAAACACAGAGAAGACCCTTGACCTCCCAGTCAACCAGGCAGGAAGAAAGCAGCACCTTTTCGGTGTTTACTAAAAGCAAAGGCTCCCACAGCTTCCCAGTCTTAACTCATGGCTTCTCTGTCTGCATTGTATGCCAGAAACTTCCAGAAGGCTTGGTTCTGTTTTTTTGGGGGGGAGGGGGGCGGGGAGGCAAGGTAGCCTGTGGTTTTCTGAAGCTCCTCCTGGCAAGATTGGAACCCACTGTTCTGAATGGGATTGATTACAAGAATTTGATTCTCCCCACCATACTCTCAGGAGGCCCCTTGCCCCTGTGAGGTAGAAAAGGCGACTGAGTGTATATAGTCGTTTTACTTGTTATTTGCAAGTGTGGCACACATGGAAATCAGTGGACAACTTTCAGGAGTCGGTTCTCTGCTTCCACCTTGTGGGGCAAGGTCTCGGCCTATTGCAGACCAACTGGCCCACAGGCTTCACTACGTCCAGCTTTTTACATGGGGTCAGAAGCACAAGCTTAGGTTTATTAGGCTTGTTCGGCCATGCTTCTACCCAGTGAGCCACTCTGCCAACCAGTGACGTGACTTTTATCACCAAAGGTCCCCAATTTTGACTCTATCCTGAGAAGCTCTTAGAGGCCCCAGTGCCTGGCTGTACCAAAGACTAAGTCAGTCATGATTCCCAGGGACTTCAGCGTGTGTAAACACAAGAAACCGGGTAGTACCATGTAGTTCTCTGTTGGGCAGCCCTGGGCACTCTTGTGTCTAATAGACTGCACCCTCCATTGTGCTTACCATGCTCCTGGGTGTACGTGCGGCTCCACCCTTGGGCTGGAGGATCGGGGAAGCCAGGCTACTGGACTTACCGGTCATGCTGTTCTTGGCTACACTTGACCCAGAGGAGCAACTCCCAGCCCTTACCACACATGGTAGCAGCACATCCTGGCCATTGACAGCTGGAGTTCAGAAAGACTCAGAGCTAGAACCTACGTGGGCCGTGTGACGGAGTCCTTTCCTAGAAGAGATTGTCACTCAACAAGAGCAGTAAGATGTGCATATAAAAATAGCTGTACTTAGGTAATGCTGAAACCAGTAAGTGCCACGGAAGCAGGAGAAAGGAGATGCAGTATCATAATTTTGAAAAAATAAAATAAAAAACATAAAAAATATTAAAACACTATTGACTTAACAATTTGTAGTGAAATGTCATGGCTCCAAAGTGTGTCGTTCACTGTCGTGGTGTAGGGGTATCTTTCACTTAGGCAAGTCACTAACCTCAGAGTTTTGTTAACGTCAATCCCAGAGGACTTAGAGATAGACATCCTCATAGATAGACAGACTCACGAAGGGCCTGCAGCCAAGGAACTGTAAAGGTCATCTTGCCAGCTAGCTTGCCTTGCGGCTAAGAGGAAAGATGCATCCTGCCAAAGTCACACAGCAAGCAGGGCAGGGCCAGCCAGGGCAGGGCCAGCCAGGGCTGGAAGCCAAACTTGCTGAAGAATGGGTCTCTGGCTCTGACCTTATCCACCAAGAATACTATGCAGATACACTCTTGTCTACAACCAGAATCCCTCCATTAGCCTGGTTCTCATGTCCTCTGGATGACTGGAAGGTTCCGGGCAAAAGCAACGTAGTGCATTCCTATTCACAGATAGTCAGCCTGGAACTCCCAGCCCTCTGGGAGTTTGGTCAGCAAAACATTCTCCCATTTCTGCTGGATTCATTGCTAATAGATCATGTCCACTTGGGCAGTTATCATCATTAGAGATAAAGAGCATACATGTCATTATTTTGAGCAGTGGCAATTTATCTGTAAAATGGTAGCAGGAAAGGGAAGACCTGATGACGTGTGATGACAGATCACTACTACCAGTAAGGAAATCAGGTAGGCCCCGGTGTCCTTCAGGCCATGTAACCGTGACTTCTACTGTGCAGAAAGCAGAACAGGCCCTGACTAGGGAGAGTTCTGTCTTGCACATCATGGTGGCTGGAGAGAGCTTTGACAATACTCCCATTCTACTGAGTCACTCCCGAGCATTGGTCTGAGCGCTTGTATATGTGGACCTTGCACGAGTATCGCCATCCCCTGTGCAGACACGGTTAAAGAGCTTGCCCACGTTCACAGTTGGTGAACAGCAGGGCCAATTTGAACTCATAGAGCTGTACTTCAATCACCATTTCGTTGGTTGCCAGAACCCCTAACCCACCCCAACACATACCTGTCACCCGACACACATACCCTCAAGGCAACACTTCTCCCCGCCCACACACACACACAGAGACATATACATTCAATGCACACACAACACAGGTTCCTGTAAGTATACCTATGAGGCACACAGCACACATTTTCTACATCCGGGTTGCACGTCTCCCAAGTCCGTCCACCAGGTCCTGTGGAGAACCTGTTGGAGTGAAAGGTTACCTCTGAAGCTGGGCGGCCTGACAAAGCAGGAGGGTCTGGAACAGAGCAGTAGGAGTGAGTCAGGCTTGATACAGGACACGAGGAGGGGTCGGGGGAGGGCACTGTGGCTCTGTCTGGTGTCTCGGAAGGAAGAACCAATAGCCTGAGGTGGCGACTTTGGAGCTGCAGCCAGCACGAGTGCTCCCTCTACGCCACCTCTAGCACACCCTCCTCTTAGTGCACCTCGGGGACTGAGGAAACTCCCATGCCTAGCAGAGTATTCCGTCTCCAGCAGAATCCTTTATCGGAGGTGAAGGGATAATGGATTTCTGTGTTGGAACAGGCGTTTTGTTTTGTTTGTTTGTTTGTTTGAATTCTTCCTCTTTCTCTCAGACTTCATGTCCCAACTGCTTAACTCTAGAAAATAGACTTTGTATTAACATATCTTACTGACCGTACTCCCTTCCTTCAACCAGCATCTTCTCATGCTAAGGAAGCCTCCTATGTTACGTGTGGGGTAAGAAAGCACAAGAGAGTAACCATCTTCTTTGCTGCTGCTCCTTCCTGCCCAGCACCCCCCGTGTCCTGCTCTGGGTCTGCAGCAGGAGGCTGGGTGGACAGAGGTTGGGGCAAGGAGAAATAACCTGACTTCTTCCTTATTTTCCTTCAGCATTTTCCACCAGCACCATCTTCAGAAATCTAGAACCTGCATGGAAGAGCTGGGGAGAGGACTAGGTGGGGAGTCCCATCCCAGGCTCCCTCTGGGAAGGGAGCAGCAAGGTCTTCATGGGCGCTGGGAGACTCATTCCCAGCCTGGGAGAACCGTGTACAATTATTTCACCTGGATCTTTCTTTTTCCCCCTTCAACAGCCCTATTACCATATTTAAATGCAAGTATGTCTCTTTTCGTTGGCATTTTAAGTAGCTTAGCCTGACCTTCTTAGAATAGCTCTTTTCCCTTTTGAACGTCTTGCCCTCCGTAGAACCACGTAGTTCGGACCATAGCCTTAGCATTTAGTGGACTTCTAGTTCGCTCTGTGTGGAGGGTGTTCCTCCTCTCTTTTCTCCTCTGCTCCCTGCTCTTCTGGTGCATGTGTTGTTGCCTTGCCCTGTAGCAATGCCTTTTCAGACAGGCTCTGTGGCTAAAGTCAAGCAACTCTCTGTTGGGTTTGCAGGGGCTTCTGGTGCATCATTTTAAAAAAAAAAAAAAAAAAACGGTCCCTGGAAGTGGGTCTTGGGATCAGGCTGCAAACATCTACCTGGTGGCAGAAGATACTTGTCTTTATGTGTGTGGAAGTATGTCTGTATGTGCTCCAGCGTGTGACTGTGTGTGTCAAGCTCGTGGCCAGAGGAGCCTAGGAGAGAGGGAGGACTCCGCCTGCCTCTTCTTTCATGTGGACGTTTTGCAGCCACATGCTCGGCCTCAGCTTCATTCCTGCCTGGCCTAGCTTTGCTAGACAGTGCAAACCTTAACCAAAAAGGACCCCTGGGAGGTGGGGTGCTCCGAGCTGGCTTCCTCTGACTGTGGCCTTGTGCACTGGAGTCACAGCTAAATTCCCTGTGTTTGCCATGGGATGGGCAGGGATATAGTCTGTGGTAGTTCAGTTACCCGACGTATGCAAAGCCCTGGGTCCCATCCCTAGCACCACAGGGTAATGTTACAATAATACAGTTCCGGGGAGATTGAAATGGAACAGGATCACGCAGAGCCACAGGTGTCACCCCAGGTAGAGCCCCTCGGCCCTCTGACACCTGTCTCCACGTATGTACTCACCTGGGAACACCCAAATGCTTTTCAGTCAGCCCTGGGGTCCTGTCTCTGCTGACAGGAAGTTCTGACCAATCTAAAGCTCAGATGACCTTTGGAGAACTTTCAGGAGTTAAGCCATCTCTAGGCCATAGCACCTCCTCTAGGAAGGAGCCAACCCCAAGTGTTTCTACTTTGGAGTTCCGGCTGACCCACCACCAGGATGCCTGTAAGGGATGGCAGGCCAGCCCTGGGGTACGATCGTGTGTCAGCACAGGATCAACAGGGACTTCAACTCGATTCTCAAAAGACAGAGGGCCTCCTCATATTTGAGTTATTGCTGTGTGCTTCCTAGAATGCACTTTGTGGGGGGGAGAGGTGACCAGTGTATGAGATTCAAACATCTAAAGATACTGTGCCTTCCAGAAGCCCGAGAGCCACTGATCTGTATTCCCCCAAAGCTGTCTATGAAGCTCTTCCCAGCTGTCTTTCATGTGAGCTGGGGTCCTCAGTGGCTCCTTCTGATCCACGCACCCCCTTCCGTCTCTCCAGGTTTCCCAGCAGCAGCTTATGGACCAGTGGCGGCGGCAGCAGTGGCAGCGGCTCGAGGATCAGGTAGGAAGGTGTGCGGGGCAGGCGGCTCCCAGGCATGCCTCGTGTGCAGGGGAAGGTAAAAGTCCTGCCAGTCTGTGTGGCTGCGTCTGTCCAGCACTCCTCTCACCACAGCCCAGGGGAGGGGGTGGGGACAGGGAGGCACCACCAAGGCCCAGCCACCCAGGGCGGTTCCTACAGGAGTCTGTCACAGTTAGGGGACTGCAAACCCCTGGCAGAATTGTGCTCCCATTATCAAAGAAAAACTGCCTTTTCCCTTTGGCTTTGGACCTCCCATCTCCGAGCCCTGTTTCTGGGCATTCTGGTCACTGCTGTCCTTGGCTTTGGCAGGTTCAGAAGGTTCCCTTCCTTGGGCCTCTGACTCAGCCAAAGAGGTATTAAGTAGGCTCTCTCTCCTGCCAAGCCTGGCAGGTGGGCCTTTTACTCTGGCTCAACTCCCAGAGCCCTTGAGGCCCTATATGGACCATTCCCTGAGCTCCGTAAAGGAGTGAAGCTGCTGTGGCCCGGATCCCTGTTGCCCCAGACTCTCATCTAAATCAGGCAGCCACCAGACACATTGGAGCTTTCTCTCCCGTGACCGTATCCTAGCCTTTTAAAAGACCTGGAACCCTCTAGTGGCCGGGGAACACTTTCCCAGCAATATTGTAAGGTTCAGCCAGAACTGGGCTGTGTCGCCCCACCGTGAGTGCTGGGCACCCTGGCAGACAACTGCTCTCTCCATTTGCTGCTTCTCCCTCCACTGAGCAGCTTGGTTCCCTCATCTTTTACCCATACTGCCCTACCATCCCCGTGGGCAGGGCACTGGAGCACTGACTTAATATAACTGGGCTCTGAAGAGAGTGGGGCAGGGTGGTGTGCTGATGAAGGTACAGGAAATGGAGCATTAAAAGCCCAGAGGGAAAATGCCAAAAACCCAAACCGGCACAGTGAGGCCCATTAGAAAATGTCAGAGAAAATCCGTTCCATGCAAACTGGCACTGCCTCCAAGCTACAAAGGATTCTCTCCCCCAAGACACCCACTGGAATTGTTGGGGGACCCGGGCAGGGAATTAATTGAGGGTAGGGGCCACTGAGGGGCAGTTTGCCAGAGAGCTGGTGATTGGCAGGCAGGCTGGGGCGTCCACATAGCTGAGCACTCTCAACTTCCGCCCACCCCAGTCTCTAAGGCCCTGTCCTGCCCTCCGGCCAGTGTCCCTTGGTGTCCCCCACTCCTGGGCCTTAGGAAGGGTGCACAGTTGCATCATGTCTTCCTGTTTCTGGTTTGGAGGTTTCTAGCTTGAGTGCTTTGGGGGAATGGGAAAAAGAAGGCCTCGTCCCTCCTGTGCCTGGGAGGGGAGACAGGTCAAAAGAACAGCCTTGAAGTTTGTGAGTGTTCTTGTTTGATTTCTCCGTTCAGTTTCTTTCTTTTGATAACTTGGATTATGAAACTAAACTTTAACCCGAAATTAACCCTGCCTCTCTCCCCACCCCGTTTCCCCTCGACTCCATGGCAAGTTTAAAGGGCAGTATGGGGTTCTTTGCGAGTCTGAGAACTGTCTCCCCGGTCTGCGCCCCTTTCTGCCATCCCCGCCCATGCACAGACTTCATCCCCAAAGCCAGGTGGGAGCCCCACTCACCCATCCCTCTAACCCCTAACCCTCAAGGCCATCTCCAACCACACATTTTGTTTCGAGGATCAGTGGTGTTTTATTTGTAGCCATTTCCATCGGGAGCCAAGTCTCCCACAGGCCATCAAGGTCAGCCATGCTCATTGCTGCACTGTTAGTGAATCGTATTCAGGAGTGCGTTCCCCAAACCCCTGCCCACCCCAGCCTGGGTTAGTACAAGGAGTAAATCCTCAGCTTGAGGTGCCCACCCAAGGGGAAACCCCCAGTGCTGCCTAGTGGCTGTAGGCTTGGGCTGTGTCCACTGTAGAGAGAACACGGTCTGATCTGCTCGTGGAGACGAAGTAGCCCATCCCAGAGCCCTACCTTTGAACCGGGACCAAGGCTGTAGAGTCAGGGAAGGAAACTCTGTCTTTTTCTTTTAACACATTTTGGCCAGTGGTCACCTTCTTTCCTCTTCTAGATTGCCCACCCGAACTCTGAGCATAAAAGCCTGGCCAGTTAATTTACCTTGAGTGGCCCTTCATTGACAAGTACTCCACTGTGTATTGAGAAGGGCCACACATCAATGCATGCATTACAGACCCTTTAGAGTTCCCGGACACTGGTGACCCAGCTCTCCCTGTACCAGCTGCTCGAACCTTGTCCCACACACCCCAGTGCAACTCCTAGCCAAAGCTGAGGGTGTTCTCCCCACCCCCACAAGCCTCCTGAGCAAACAACCTGCATCAGGGGTCCTCACAGACCCATTAGGATCCATTGATTACCTTCCTGGGGCCTGGTTCGGTACCACACCTGACAAGTGACTACAGACGCTAGGAAGTGTGGGAACTCTGCTTCTGGGAACTCCTGGGCTTGGGTTAGGGATTAGACGTCTTACCGAAGGCAACTTTTTTTGTCATGATTTTTTGTCTAGCCCCCTCCATTTTAGTTCTCAACCCACTCCACCCCCGACCCGTTTGTTTTGAGCTCCCTTCCCAGGGTGGGAAGCACCTGCTGAGGGCTGTGGGGGTGGGAGACAGCTTGAATCTTTCTCAGGGTGGCAACTTGTATCTGTCAGGGCTCGGTGTCGAGGCAGTCAAGGAGAGGCCTCCAGCTCGTGCCTCAGCCTGAGTCCCTGGGCTAGCCTGCCTACCTTTCCTCACTTCCCCCAGAACCTGAGGTGAGCAGGGCACAGGTGCCCCGCGGGGGGGCTCCCTGCCGACTCCTAGATAACTTCACTATCAGTGGTCACTTTTCTTTCACCTTCACCTGGTAGTCTGAAACATCATCTTTTCTTGTGCTCAGTCAAGAGTTTGTTTATTTTGATCGTACTCATTCAGTTCCAGCGGCACCCCCCCCATCACGTCCCATTCAAACATAAATCCGGTTTGACAGTCGACACCACCCCCCCCCCAACCTGAGGAAAAGCAGTACCGATTTTCAGGGGTACTTTTATTTTGGGGTGACCTCGTGGGTGGGTCTGTATATCACTCTTAGAGCTTGCAGAGCACCCCCTGGTATCACCCACCCACCCCTACCCACACTCCGGCCCCAGCCAGGACCCCTTACTGTACTTTATACTTGCCAGCTTTATTCCAGTCTAGTGACATGAGCTCCTGATGGTGGTGGTGAGTGTGAGCAGTCATGTTTCTGTTGTCTTTTCTCTTGCTTGGTTGGGGCTGCGGTGAGAGAGTGTCTCTGAGGCATACTTTCCCGCCTCTCTTACACTAGGACCTGCACACCTCCTCTCAAACACTCTTCTGAGCACGCTCAGCGGGAAGGTTTGTCCACACCTATTAATCCTCTCTCAGTGTCCAGCTTCCTGTTAGTACCAGCTGGTTTGCATGTTTTGCTTGTTCAGATGAAACAGTTCAAGAAACAAACTCATATCCAACTCTCGAGAAATGTCTTTTTTTGTACACTTTCGTTTTCTTTTTTTTTTTTTTATCAGTTACAACTCCAAAACACCTGTTGTCTAGTAAAACATTTCACACCTCCCTTGCCTGTTCTTAGAGTGTATGTATCTGTGGGACTGAACTAAATGCATGCACCGTAGTAGATGTCCTGGTAGCTGTAGCCGTAGTTGTGGAACATGCATTGTCGAGTTGATATTACAGGGTCTCTGAAGGCACGGCCCAACACCGCCATCTGAAGGGTAGCATGGGGACCAGGAAGAGAAGGGGTTCCATGTTTTCAATGTTGCCAAGGGGCTTGGATCCATGTTCTCGCCATCAGCCACCACCACCACCTCTCCTCACGCTCCCCACTCCCCAAGTCTAGAACTGGGTCACCACCCTCAGCTCTAGCCTGCCCAGCCGAGAGATCCGAGAGATCCGTGCTCACCGTAGCAAAAGCGAGTGGAGCCAGAGTTGGAAGGAGTCATCTGGTTCTTCCCAGTTCTTAATCTTTCTTACTGTTCTTAACCAAACAACAGATCTTTTCTATTCTTTTTCTTTTTCTTTTTTTTTTTTTTTTTTAAGGCCCATTGGCCAGACTCCTCCAGCTTCTCCTTGAGCCCTTGGCAGCTCATGGGGACACAGATCCCTGTGAAGAGGTCGCCCTGTGTCATCTGCTCCTGTAGGTGGAGGGAAGTAAGATGTGATTAGGGAAGTAAGATGTGATTCGATCCCTGTGGGCAAGGAGTACAATTGACTGATGTTGACATCTGGTTCAACTGGTAGATGTTGACATCAGTTCTTGTGAGTGGTGATGATGAAAGGGCCCCATTGGTGAGTGATGGCCCAGCATCTGTAAGTGGGGAGGTGACTGGCACAGCTTCACAGGGAAGAGAGAAACATGATGGGCCTGGGGCAGCCAAAGAAGAGGCCACCCAGTTTCCCCCTAAGCGTCCCTAGAAGGGTTTTCTGGAAATGACCTTTGTTCTCCACTTGGCATGTGTGGTCAACCATCTTTGGACACACCGTCTTCTCTGAATGTATAACAAGCCATAAAGTAAGTGTCAGAGACCTCAGATTTGTTCCTAATCTGAGACCATACGAAGTGAGCATAGTACTTACTACCCAAAACCACCTGGGCAAGCAACTCTGACCAAATCCTACAGTTGAACAGGGGCATGGGGCAGAACCTATAAGATAAAGGTTATCTATCATGGGACACAGAATTCAGGAAAAAGTCACAGAGTTCATGATATCTTCAAAACGGCTGTGTCCTGACAGAATGAAATAGAAGTGTCTTACAAAAACAAAGCTGCGATGCTCTGGCAGAGGTGGAACACGTAAGAACTGAGCATGCGCCAGGCCAGACAGAATGAGGACACCGAGGCTCTAGGTGGAAAAATCCAGGAGGAGCCTTCCTCCCAGCATGGTCTCCCCGGGGACAGGGATGGCAGGCAGAACAAAATGGCTGAGACTAGGCTTGAATGTTGCTGCCAATGAAAACTGACTTGGGGCTTGGGAGTAGGAGCAGCAAATGGGGGCAGAAACCAGAGAGCAGAACCCTAGGCTGCTGACCTGTCCCCCACATCCTGCATCCTTATCCTAGGATGGCTGGGCTGAGAAGGAGGCTTTGGAGCCTGAAGTCTGGAACTCTCAGAGCTCCAGCCCAGTGGGCAAATGGTCAGATTAGCATGCCTGTCACAGGACTGTGCAGCCTCCCTTGAACCAGAGGAGATGATTAGGGCCCAAAAAACTGACATGGACATCCCAGTCCTTCTGGGATGGCTCTGGGCCTCTGCTGCCATCTTTGTGAAAGTGTCTCAAAGCCCTCCATTCCCCACTCCCACCCCCTTGCTGGAGGGCATTCTGCAGCCTTCACTGAGGGGACAGAGGCCACATAAATCTTGTGGCTTTCAGGAGAGTACCTCATGGTGTAGTTTCTGGCCTGATAATGACCACTTCCAAGTTCACTGTAAAACAAAGTGAGCTGGGGAGATGGTTTAGTGGGTAAAGTACTTGCCACATAAACATGAGGATCATAAACATGAGCTGAGATCTTAGAACTCAGAAAAGCCAGATGTAGCAGCACATGATGGCACATACCTGTAACCCCCAACACTAGGTGGGCAGACAGGCAGAGCCTGGAGGCTCATGGACCAGCCAGTTTAAAATGGCAAACTCTCAAAAAGTAAGGTGAAAAACAATGAAGAAAAATATCTGACATCAACCTCTGGCCTCTACACATGCACATACACACACATACACACATATACTTGCACATACACACTCACAGGTAAGTACACTGCACACATGCACATACACACACACACACACACACACACACACACACACCCCACCATGGGTAAACACACCTGTACACACATACACAAACAGGTAAGTACACATGCACACATGCACATACACACACAGGTAAGCACACCTGCACGCATGCACATACACACACACACACACACACACGTACACGGGTAAGCACACCTGTATACACATACACACACACACACACACACACACACACACACACAGAGGTAGGTACACCTGCATACATACACACACAGGTAAGAACTCCTACACACATGCACATACACACACACACACTCACATAGGTAAGAACACCTGCACACATGCATGCACACATACAAGAGAGAAAAAGGAAAGTGCATCAGTGTGCACTGTCATCTCTGGAAATAGCTTTCCTGCACTTCCGCTGGCTGGATCTGATGGAGTCAGGTGGGGCACGCAAGGAAGCTCTCTACTTTCCTATCAGCCTCTCTGTGTTAGCAACAAACATGCTTTGGGGGGCTCTGGCCTACGAAGGCCTAGGGGGTGGGTCATGGAGGTGGCCTCTCTGTGGGATACAATCACATCTGTTGTTGTAAGTAGAATCAGTACAGTGACCCAGAGGGAGAAAAATTACAACCTATCAGAGCTAGGTACCACCCCAGCCAGACTTACCTTGCCCACAGGGTGTTACTTTGGTGCTCACTTCTCAGGCTCTGGCCTGCATTCCAGAGAACACCTTGTTTCCCAGTTTGTCATTAAAATTTTCATTTCTAAGAGAGCCAAGGCTTTAACCATAAAGACTGACGATAGGTTTTAAGGAACTTCACTGAATCTATAATCATGTCCACAGGCTCCCGCCGCTGACCTCAGCTCCATTCATTTTCCAAGGGCTTTCGGACAAGCCCTATTGAGGATACAATACATCAGCTCCAATCAATAATTTTGTAATAGAAATACCATACACTTGATAAATCAACTCTAGAGCAATTAGTGACTAGCCTTAAAGTCCAGACCAGAGTATGAGTTAATCCTGAAGTGAATGGAGTGAGGGAATGTTAATGGTCTTTAAATCAGTGGAATGATTTTCAGTAGGTGACGTGTTCCTGCCTGTCCCTTGAGTGGGCTGGCCGTCGCTTGTGTGCTGGCTAGAAAGCCTGGGCCCCAGCTGTCCGGAGGAGAGCGTAGTGGTTCTCTTGGGAACTCCACAAGTGAGGAGAGCACATTAGACCCGCTCCCACTGGTGGAGGTACTGAGGGAGTGAGAAGCCCTGAAAGATGGTCACCCCCTGGGGTTGATGAGAACCATCAGAGGAACATATGCTTGGAGGCATCATGGTCAAAGGTGAAGGGTCTGGACTTGATGTAGGTATTTGGCCTCCTAAAGGTAGCCCTGTGGAGGAGCTCTGTAGTTACCTGCCACACAGACACCTGACATAATCAGCAATACAGGAGACACCAGGGCAGCCCCAGGGTCTAGGTCTGTGTGTCATTCAAGGACTCAAGTCCCAAGACCACACAGTCCAGCCCTCCATATGTAAATTGCAGAAATGGACCCAAGGCCATCTGCCAAAGTTTAACTCAGTAGGTGTTTATCAAGTATACAGCAGTAGTCTTTATTAGACACGACAGGAACATTCCTAGGAAGCTCACTGGCCTGCCAGCCTAGCTGGCCGGTGAGCTCCAGGTTTAATGAGAAACATGCCTCAAAAACAATAAGCTGAAGAGTAATAGAAGACACCTGACATCCACCTCTGGCCTCCTCAGGTGCATACACCACACACAAGCGCACATGAAATATATGGACAGGGTCTCACTAAGTAGCTCTGGCTATCCTGGAACTCACTCTGTAGACCATGCTGGCCTCAAACTCACAGAGGTCCACCTGCCTCTGCCTCCCAAGTGCTGAGATTAGAGGTGTGCGCCACCACACCTGGACATCTTTTAAAAATAGATCTTGTATGTATCCCAGGGTTGACAGCAGACTTCCCATACAAGACAGACCGTAAGTCCTGCAGGAAACTGAGTAAGCTGAGTCTGCAATCTTAGTATAGATAGGAGAGATGAGCAATGACTCTGCAGTTAAAGAGCACAGGAAAATAAGGGGGTCCTTTGCGTCTGGATGCTTATGACTATTAATAAAAAAGTCTCCCTTTTCCAGCGTGGGATCCCATAGGACAGGGAGGACAAGAAAACTGACTGAGCAACTGTGATTGGCTGTTGGGATTAGGCCAGTCAGTGGGTAAGAGAGCCACAGTAAAATCCACCCTGGCGTGGAATAGGGGAGTTCCTGCCAACATCTCAAAATATACCTGCTGGGAAGTTTTCTTAAAACAACGGCATCTTGTTAACGAGGGAACTTTAGAGACACTCCCCGGCTTTAGTAATACAGTAACAACAACAGTTCATCAGTAGTTGCTTACATTCTGTGAGTGAGCCATCTGCTGTGTGCCAAGCCCATACCCCCACTTAATTCCGAAACTATAAATGGGTGCCATCAGCCCCCTTCCCATTTTAAAGATTACAGACTGTGGCTCGGGGAAGATAGCTTATCTGAGGTGGCAGTGATGGGATTTGAGCCCGTCCCATCAGCCCGTGCTCTCAGGCACTATCAGCACATCCTGTGATGCACCAGCCTAGCAACGGCTGAGCGAGACTGCAACTTTCAAACACTCCACATAAAGGTGCAGCTGCTCTCGCTCAATTCTTCCTATCCTTAGGGGAAGTGATAACCCAAAATCATTTACAAGTGGTCTCGGGAGGCATGTTATGTATTTTTTTTCTTTTTTTTCTTTTTTGCTCTTGCTTCTGCTGTTGCAGACTCAAAGGCATGGTTCTGCCTGGCTGTTCTTTGGCTGACATTTTGATCTGGTCTCTCTGTCCATTCAGATCCAAGGTCAGACAAAGGAGACCCAGAACAGGTGTGGTCCAACAAGGGGGAGCCAGGCTGAAGGGAATTTATTGAAAGGGACCTTTAGTTAAAATACGGCTGAAGGAAGATATCACTGTCGGAGGTGTTGGAGCAGGGAGGGAGTCTCTGGGAAGGCAGACTTCTCTGCAGGGAGGTGTCAGCATCCCTTCCTTTGCCTTGCACAAACTGCATCTTCAAAATGGTTGGGAATCACAGCCCAGCCCTAGGGCAAGGAGGCCATTGGCTGCCCAGTTGCTGGGGCTTTGCTTTGAGCCAATGGTGGAGAAAGGGGAGTGGCTACAGGCACGGGAGACTCCTTGCCCAATCTTCTTGCAGGAAGGCTTGGGCACCAGGTACCATAGCAACTGTGAACAGGGGCTCATTTGTTTTGTAGATGAGTAATTACTACACAATTAAAGAAGGCTAAAAATAAATGGACCCTTTGTTCCTGACTACTTATTAATATTAATAAAGTGGTCTGTCCAGGTCCGTGGCAAACAGTGAATGCAAGCCTGGGTGCCTGTGGTAGAGACTGATGTGTGAGGAAAGCTGGCCAGCCCTGATCCCCAGCCAGCTTCCCTCTCTTTCTGGAAGTTATCTATGTCTTGGAGAGGGTGGGCTTCCCTGACCTGGGAGAGTTCAGCATTGCAGACACACACAGCACCCAGGCTAGCCTGGAGTCTGAAAGTCAGTCACGCACAAACCTAGCCCCTTCCCCACACCAGAGAAAAGACCAGAAGCACAACAGCAAGTACATGACATGACTCATTATGCTGTCTTTGGCCTCGTGTTTTCTTTTTATTCCAGAATGACAACCTTTAAACCTTCCACTGAACTAGCCCCTGAGACCTCATGCTCTCCCTTCCCAGCCTCTCTTCCTGTTTCCTTATCTTGAAGAGTGAACACATTATGACATCTAGGGGTCATGCTGGGTCCATCACCTCCATTCCCTAGGTCTTGACCTTCAAAGTTCAAATAGCTAAAGGAAGTTGAAACTAACAAGAGGTGCACCCACCTCCCTGGGGAAGGGGTGTCTTGTGAATGAGAAATAGCTCAGAGGTTACACCTACAAAGAGAGAAGGCAGGGCACCAGATGACATGGTCCCAGGCATGCGTCCACCTCTACTAAATGAGGATTTCAGACCTACAGGTCCTAGTGGGTCACATCAGCCCTGCAGCTCAGTGTTGCTGCTGTGTCCGAAGCTCCTAATCCTTTGTCCTAAGAGGCATATGCAGTGAAAATAGCAGTGGTTTACTGATAACGTGCAGAGAAGGCCAGGAGCATCCCAGTGATAGAAATTCAGTGCAGGTGTGGGATATGCACGTGAACAGTCAGCCAAGGAGCGACAGGTGCACGAAGGTGTGCCAGGCCTTGTGTTTACAGAGTTAGAACCACTTTCAATATGTCAGATTTCCAGCCTTACATGAGCTTGGTGGGACCTTTTAGGGGTCTGTGGTTCTGACTTTGTGGATGGTGTTCTTTAATAGCAGAAGACCTGGGGCTGTGGGAGCTGACTCAGTTGGTAAGGTGTGCGCTGTTGCAAGCAAGTGGACCTGAATTCCGATCCCCAGTGCTCGCAGCTGCATCTGTAGTCCCAGCACTGCAACGGAAGCGATAGGTGGATCCCTGGAAGCTGATTGGTCAGTCTGCTTAGCCAGATTGATGAGCTCCGAGTTCTAGGTGGAGCGCGAAAGAGGAAGACACTTGACCCCTGGCCTCCACATGCACACACCCACACAAGCACATACTTAACACCACACACAAATTCCGTAACAGAAGACCTGCTCACCGCTGCCAATGAGCAAGTCAGCCTTCAGATTTGGGTCAGTGCGACTAAGCTACATGCTGGAATCACCTGGGATTCTTTTGATTTGACCATTGCCAGGCCACATTTCAGACCCATCAAATCAGAGTCTGGCAAGTCTGGCTTCCCCAGGGGAAGCCCATGTGTAACCATAGCCACAAGTCCCGGTTGGATTCAGAGCTTCATACCATCCCTGACCAGAACAAGCACCTAGCATCCTCTGATATGAAGCAGGAGAGGTCATCAGCTAGATTTAGAGTCCCTGTGGGCTCGGGGCTTTTCTGCCTACCAAGGCCAACAGGACCAGCGTCAAAGATGGCCTTGAGGGGCCTTTGTCTCTGTGGCATGACTCTCACACCTCCCTTGCAGCCAGGCTGAGATTAGGAGCCAACAGTTTAGAGCAACCATAAACAGGAAACAGTCATACTCCTTGACTGGCTTGACAAATGGGGGGCCTCTTGCTAAGGTCGGGGTTTGTTTGTTATTAAAGACCTAATTAGGAACATGAGAGGGAGCTGAATAGCTCCGTGCTTGGCTAATTAGTGACATGTATGCGCCCGCTTTGAACTTCAAGGACACAGAGCTATTAGTGCTTACATCAAAAATGGATTAAACTCCCGTGCCTTTACAATCATTAAAGACGGGCTGCTCAAGTGGAAAGCCTTTTGTAGGGATCCTCAAGGGACTGTACCCTGGGCACCCTCCTTACCCACCACCCACCACCCAGCTGCAGGATCCCCTGGTGCCAAGATGCTGTTAGATATGATTGGACTGTAAATGCCAATCGGCCATAAGGTGTCCCAGCTCCCCACAGGGCCCAGCAGAGTGGGATGGTCTTTGAAGGCTGAGATAGTTCTCTGAGGACCCCACTGTATCCAGGTACTTTTGAGGGGGACAGAAGTCCCAATAAGGACTCAGGTTTGGCCAGCACCCCATCCCACTGACTTGCTGACTCCTTATACATTTCTGCTATTTTTTTGCTGTAAGCCTCCTTTTTTAATGACACAGGGGCAGGTGCCCTAGCCATCAGGCAGAGATGAAGTCCCCTATAAAGTCTCGGGAGGCACCAGCCAACCTCGGGGAGCTCCCTGATGAGTTAACAGAGGTGTCTGCAGCACCAAACGATGATTCAAGGAGGGACACTTGAGCCATGTTGATACTGAAATCACATGCACTTTCAAGTTAGAACTGGATACAGTGCTTAGACCCTGGGTTTCCTCACCTACTACACAAGGGTGATGAAGCCCATCTTACAAGCTGTTGAGTGAGTGGCCTTCCCAGCCTGGCACCCTCTTGTCTCATCAGCTCTCGCCATCTTGGCCCAGTAATGTGTAGTAGTAGTATGTCTCCTGCTCTACCATTCCTCACCGGATACGCTGACCACTGATTCTTACGTAGCGTTTCATCATAACTGAAATACAAGGAGAGACCATCTTCTAAGTCTATAGTCCTGGCCTTGGATTTCATGGTACTTCAGCATATTTGTAGTACAGAAAAAATGCACACTGGTCATATAATCAGTACCGTATAAGACACAAGGATCTATGGCTGGGACAGGCAGGGTGTGCCCTTCAGGATGAGGAGGAGTGAGCGTATAGCAACGTAGCGGCAAGCAGGAGTGACTGGAGACACATGGGAAAGCCATACTGGTTTCTTCCCTAGTAAGTTAGGAAGCTGCTGTGCCTCAAGGACAAAGGTGGTTCTCAGGTCAAAACGAGCCAAGGGACTTTCTCAACATGGGACTGGAGTTGGCCTGGACTCACCCAACTGTTAAAGAGAGAGGAGGGAGCTGCTTCCAGCCTTTGGGCTCTCTGTTTAATTTTGATCTCAGCCCCTCGAGGGCTGGATGAGGAGACAAAGACTACATGTTCAGATGTTGGGTGGCTTAATGCAGCATTTCCTGGGTGCTGTAGCTACAAGTGGGTTTCCTTGTCTGCTGCTCCTTTCAATTCTAGCCAGCGTTAGTATAGAAACACCTGGACTTCTGTGTCTTTTCCTAGACCTATAGGAAGGCTGTTCTGAGTCACACCACTTCCCTACCCCCAGGGATTAAGTCCACACTTGGCCCAGCCATTCCTGACCTCCAGTAAGCAGAGCTGCGTACAGACAGCAGCCCCCCGACTTACTTTAGAAGTGTGGGGAGAGCTGCCAGGAAGGCATCCCCAGGTAAGAGTCAGCATTCCCAGTGCAGCTGGCTGGTCCACTTCGCCCATCTCTTAGATGAGGTAGGAGGGCTTCCCTGGGTCGGCCATCCTCTTGCTTGGCTGTCCTCCTGGGTATGGCAAGTGTCCCAGTTTTTCATGTTACCCCTCCCCCCAGAGTCCTTTCTTCAGGTCCAGGATGATTAAATGCACCAAATGGATGGATTGGCCCTTTTGTAGTCACCTCCCAGGTTGTATGACAAATGGAATTGTGCTTTCCTCTATTGGGTTTTGCTAAATATGCATAAAGTACCCGCGTTGGGCTCTGCGTACACCCAATAAGTCACGGAGCGTTTTCTCCTTTTCGTTCTCACAGCAGATCGAATAAGGGACACGTTGCTCGTGTTACAGATGAGGACACAGGCTGGACCAGGGCACACGGGTGTCAGGGTAGGGCCACGGTCAAACTCAGGTCTTCTGACTCCAAGTCCAGCGTCCCCTCTCTATCCATTGTCTGCCTCCTGAGGGTACGGCCCGAACTGGGAAAGCTCAGAGGATGCGGGGGCAGGGGCAGGTAGGGGAGGGGATAGGGAGGAACCACTCTAGAATTAAGCCAGGGCTATGGACATTGCTCAGAACCAGCAATTGGGGAGTGAGTCTGCTTACCACAGTGAGCCCCAAAACTGCCAGCCTAGCACAGGCCTTGATCCAGGATATGTAACAGTCTCAGCTTCTGCTGCAAACATGCCGTGATATTTTCAGACATTCTAACAACAGCCATCTAAGATGCATTGGTTATTCAACAGTATTTGTTTCCTGTACACATGCACGCGCATGCACGCATTCACACACACACACAGCTTGACTGGTCACACAATAGTCGAGATGTCCTTCCTAGCCCATGAAAAGGGATGTCACATCCCTTCTTCCTAACTTGATCCTGGGGTAGGGGACCACATCTGATCCCTCCAAATGAGTTTTGGTGCCTAGAGAAGGAGCCCTTCATTTCATAAAAAGCACCCTTACAGGAACTTGGCTCCTTGCCTGCTCCCATGTCTCATGCAGCTTAGAGAGAGAGAGGGCCCTCAGAAGACTCTGTTCTTAGCAGCCAGCTAGTACACAATATGTGGAATTGTGGAGTTGTGCTGGTTTTCAGAAAGGGGAAAACGCCTTTGTCCCAGCTACCTTTCTGCTATCAGCCAGCAGGAACAGCTAAGTGTGCCTAGGTTGCTCGTCTGGGGACCTTATCAGGCCATCTGAAGTATGGCTCTTACGCCACAAGAGACACGGGTGTTGACTGTGGAGCTTGAAGAGACATTGCTCCTCCATTGGCCAGATCCATGGAGAGGATCACTGTCCCTGGAGAAGAGAACCAGCCCAGAACTAGGTAGTTATTGCCTGCCCACCGCGCCCTCTGGTGAGGACCCAGCAGCTAAGTCTTCCACCCTTCACTGGGGTTGCTCCGAAACCTTGAGCTGGGATGGGCTTGGACTAAGCGATTGCATGATAAAAACGGAACTGGAGGTGGCGGTAAGCCACGACTCAGCACAGTGCCTTTCTTAGTGCTGTTAGTGTCATTTGGTGACATGTGACTGAGTGGGGAGAGTGCTATAGGCCTAGAGAGAGCTCATTGTGAAATTCCCTCCAAACCACCTCGAGCACCAGGCTCCGAGGTGCACATGGGACTGGAGAAGTTGCAGGGGTGGGGAGAACACCAACAGCCCTCTTGCCTTCCAGGCCTTCTCCTGTGGGCATGTTGCCTCCTATCTGGGTACTCACCAGGGGACTCTTCTGCCTACTCTCCATCCCGTCTAGTTACCTTCCTGGAAACACATCCTACCAGAGGAGAAAGATGCTGAAAAGTCTCCCATCTTCCACTCCACACTTTCCCAAGCCCGCCCCCAGCGTCTTACCCTTAGTCTAAGCAAGCTAGCTCCTTCCTCTGTAGAGGGAGGGGGTTGGCTGCCTGGGTACACCGGGAGCCCACCAAGATGGTGCCACCTTCTGGATATTTGTCTCCATGAGCAAGAAAGGGACAAATGTTATCTGCAAGTTTAATTTTCTTTATTCAAAAATCCTGCTATCCAGGTTGTCTGCCAGTATATTTCCAAATAAGATATTTATTTTAAGTCTTTTTTTTTTTTCCTTTTTCCCCCCCTTAACCCACTCGCTCAGTTATCTTGTTTATTAATTTCTGGGCCAGTGCTTCAAAGGGCCTCCCCCTGCCCAAGGGCATCCAGGGGCAGCAGTGTCCTTTCCTCTGTGAGGCAGGAGCCAGGCCCAGCTTGGTTTTGTCCACCTTGGATCTTGTGCCTTCTTCTCAGTATTGTTAATCTCTGCAGTACCATTGATCTCTTCCAGTCCTATTACTGGAAAAAATCGACATACTTACCCGTTCTTCAAAGCCACAAGAAGAGTGAGGGCCTCCAGCCACAGGTCCCCAGGCAAGAGGGACCTCACTCTTCACATCAGATGCTCTTTCTGCCATGGAAGGCAGCTGTTACAGGGAAGGGGAGATATACCCAGAGTGGGGGTGGGGGGAGCCAGGAGGAGCCAGGAGGGAGAAGCAAGCCTTCTAAAGTTGAAAACAAGCATGTGTGCATCGCTCAGGCTTGGTTTCTTCAAAATGAGCTAGCCAGGGTCCAGCAGCTGCTAGCCTCAGCCTCCCGCTGAGGTTTCAAAACCCATAATACCCAACTTTTATGATGAAAATTGTTTGGGGTTTTCTTTTTTGGAGGAGGGTGGGGGGGATGTGTTTTTGTTTTGTGTTTTAAGACAGGATCTCAGTGTGTATCCTTGGTGAGCCTGGAACTTACTATATATACCAGGCTGGTCTGGAACAACTAATAGAGATCCGCCTGCCTCTGCTTCCCAAGTGCTGGGATTAAAGGCGTGTACTACTATGCAAGACCTAGGATGGATTTTTTTTTAAACAGAAAATAAAGTTTAATCTACTAACAGAGTATAAAGCTTAGGCAGAATGCACCTGTTCCACAGGCTGGGGCCCTCACTAGGAAGGTGTGGTGGGGTTAGGGAGAGGCACAGAAGAAGCCTAGGGCAATGTCACCTTTGGCCACTCCTCCCTCAGGCACAGCTCCCAGTCTCTGGCTGTGCAGACGCCAGGTTTCCCTCTGTAGCCAAGGTGCATTCTGAGCTTTCTTTTTCCCAGTCTGGAGTTTCTACCTGAGATAATGTAACCAAAGTGCATTGCTGTCAGACTCACTTTAGCCTCAGTTGGTTCTGTTAGTGTGCTCTGCATTCATTCTTCTTTGTCTTCTTTTTTTTTTTTTTTTTTTTTAACCAAAGGGGGAAAAAGTTTAAATCCCCCCTTTCCTTCTCCTGCAGGAGGTGAGTGTGTGGGTATCCTGTTAGGACCATTGGCTCCACCCCAGCCTTAGCCAACCTTCAGGTTACCATTCCCACCCCATACCCTCCCTCCATCCCCTGCTCTGCACCCCAAAGGAGGACTCTGCCGCCATCATTACTATTACGTTAAGACGCCCGAACTTTCCATGACATATCCCATCCTCTGACCACTTCAATATTGCTGACTTTCATGCAGGGTATAAATGGAAGGGGTGGGGAGGAAGGGAGTAGCCAGTGGGGAGGGGGGAAGAAAGGGGGGTTGCAGAATGGAGATCTTTTTTTTTTGTCTCAAACACACACACGTACACACACACAAATTCGTCATTTAATGGATCCAAAAACAAAGAAAAAATGAAACGAAACACACATAAACACACACACACAAAATGTTTTTAATCCGAAATCCCTTTCCCAAAGATTTTTTTTCTCAAGGACACAAAATTGCTTTTGTTTCCTGTCATGTTTTAATATCAATATTAACACAATGTGTAGTCTAAAACTAGTTCCTTTGTAGTTTGCATGGGATGTGAATGCTATCTCCACGTGCCCAGATCTAGAAGACTGCATGAGCGTCAATTCAGATGTGAAAAAACCTCTCTCTCTCTCTCCATATATATCTCTTACTATGTGATAACTTGGTGGGCAGTGAAGCACCTCCGGTTGGTTGCCATACTGTGTTGAATGATCGTTTTGTTTGTTTTGTTTTTTTTCTTCTATCTATTTCTGGAGCTCCAAGCTTCTTAGTGGTAGCCTGGGCTGAGTATTCTTGAGTCCTTGCTGATGTTTTCGCATGGCCTTGGTTGAGTGTTAGAAGTTGGGCCTCAGCTGTTTTTTTTTTTTCTCGAGTGTTTGGCTTGTAATGATCGGTGCATGCCTGGCTTCTGGGCTCATACCCAGCTCTATTCTCTGCACACCAGTCCTGAATAGCTACAGTGCTCAACCGAATTTTGGCGCGCCCGCTTCCCCGGCAGGCTCCAACCCGGCGCGGCCCGGAGGCTTCCCGGGGGCCAACAGCCCAGGACCTGTCGCCGATCTCTACGGCCCTGCCAGCCAGGACTCCGGAGTGGGGAATTACATAAGTGCAGCCAGCCCACAGCCGGGCTCAGGCTTCGGCCACGGCATAGCTGTAAGTACCTGCCTCGCTGCCCTCCAGCCTCCTCCTTCCTCGCCAACTCCACGCAGCCCATGGGGAGGAAAGTCCAGAGTTAAGGGCAGAGGAGGAGTCAGGGTGCACCCCATCAGCATGAGGCCAGCTGAAGCTCCCATCTGCTGGCCCAGTCGTGCAGCATAAGGTGTATGGACAGCTCTGTTCACCACTCCATCACCTTTGACCTTTGCAATCTTGAACCACACATATGACCCATGGTCCTGGCTACAAAGTAAGAAAATAGAACACCCTCCACAAAAAAATAAATAAATAAATAAATAAATAAATGGTGGGTGAGAATGAGCAGAGATGGCCTGTGTCATGTTCTGGCATATGGTAAGTCCTCATGCCGTTGGCCTCACCTCAGTGGGCAGGGTCCCCAGCCTGCTGTCCATCGGTGGGGCCATTTCTTTCGCTAATGTTTCTTACAGATTCCAGGTTCCAAGTAAGTTCCCATTTTCATTCTTTAGAGCTGCAGCCCTCCTCTCCCCAAAGGCCAGATGCATTTGATATCTGTAATGCTCTGTGGTTCTATAATCTGACTAATCCAGGCAATGGAAATTTGCTTAAGAGATTTGCATGCTGTTTTCAGATCGTATTGTTCTTTTCCCTCCTGGTGTGTGAGCATGAATGTGCCTGAGCCCACTTGCTGGCAGTCCCCTGTCTCTGCCCTAGCCAGCCTCATTCTTTTGGAGGCAGTTTGGTTTTGAGCTGAGATGGGGGTGTCTGCTGTCCCAGGGTACATCCTAAATCAGATTCTGTCTCTGGGAGAAAGCAGGCAAACTCTGTCTTGAGGACCAAGCTGGGGAGACCAAAGCCATTTCGAGAGTCTAGAGGACCAAGGCAGCTTCATTTATGCCTCCTGGCATTGGAGGAAAACACACACACACACACACACACACACACACACACACTCACACACTCACACACTATCATACACATTCTCACACAGACGCAGATACACAAATACTTGGGCATATCAGCCAACCCTGGCCTGTGCTTCCTGAGTCCTCCTTCAATTCCACTCCCAAGCCAGTATTACTTGAATCAGTAATTTGATATGAATCTGATCCCTTCGGATCAACTCTGGTACCAAATCCAGAACGTTGTTATTCAGTCCGGAGCTGCATCAATGTGGGGGCCTGTCAGCACTCAGAACACAACTCCATTTTCAGCAGCTAGAAACACACACCCTGTTTGTTCTTGAAACCCTGGGTCTTGGGACCTTCGCACTGTGATGTTATTTCTGAAATAATCACAGGTCATCACTGTTGATCAGCACTGACATCCTTCCCCCCACTCCAGTTAAGCTGTTGAGACTGAGGAGAGAGATCCTTGTGCTTGCCCTGTGAGGGTCATGGCCACTGTGGTCACTGTCTGGGGCGCGAGCTCCACTTTCTTACCCACTCACCTTTCAGAGTCTGGCTCTTGGTTTCCCCTTGGGAAGCAGACAAGCTTGGGTGGAGGAGGGGGTGTCACAGGGCAGGAGAGAAGAGGGCTGGGAATGGTGTCACCCCAACTCCCCATGGCACGGTGTCTCAGAATTACATATTCATGCTGGCAACCACAGACTCTAGACCTAGAGATGATCTCCTTTCCCAGAATATGACAATCTGTTCCCATGTATAGCGCACTGATGACCTTAACAATTGTGCAATTTTAGGGACCTTTGATTGCAACGGCCTTTACAAATGGATACCACTGAGCAGGTGCTTCCGTTGCCATCTCCCTCTGAGGTATTACCGTCTCTGCCATGCGTCTCCGCTCTGCCTGCGTGTCCGTACACATATGTGCCCTGCGCATACGTGTACACACATGCCCACCTCATCACATCACCTCTCTCTCTCTCCTCTCTCTGGACCCCTTCCGAGGAAGTGGGGACAAAGTAAATCCAATCTCTTGTTTCTTCCTTCAGCTTTTAATCATGACCCTCACCTGCCTCTTCTCCCTCTCTCCCTCCCTCTCTCTCCCTCTCTCTCTCTCTCTCTCTCAATTTGATTTGGTTCTTTTGGTTCCATTTCTGTATCTTCCAATCCTCATCTTCTTTCTTGAATTTAGGAAACTGGAAGGTGATCTTATATTGTGCCCATTCCAGGGAGACGTAGGTCCGTGTCACTCCTGGGCCAAGGGATGGGGATGGAGCCATCTCAGAGTCCCGTGGACCGACCATGTGGGTTGCTGAGGCTCAGCCAGTGGGGTTTGTGCAGCCAAAACGGCCTGCACAAACAAAATACTCCATCTTTTAGTGAAAAGAAAACATTTTTTTTTTTGCCAGTAACTATGGAGTAATTATCAAGATTACCACACGAAAAGCAAATTAAATTAACAGCATCACCTGCCTAACATGAATTTGGATCCCTGCCAGTTTCTTAACCTTTTAAACTGAGCTCAAGTTAATTAAACATTTTTAAATCACTTTGATGGGGATACAGAGGTGGTGTCATAGAAGAGAGGGAGGTTGGGGCAGGTAGTAAGCAAGCCTCTCACTACATTCTCCTCCCCTCGAAAAAGAATATCTGTCATGCTTGGGAAGAGCACCAGGCAGAGGGTTGTCATCCTCATAGGAGCCCAACGTCTGCCCTGTGCCGGCTTATAAAATGGAGGATGGGAAGGCAAGTGACGTGTCTCTTTAGAAGAGGGACGGTGACAGCTGAGGCCTCGGAATAGGTCCTACTCGAAACACCCCCTTAGTGTTTGCCTCCTGGAGCTGGAAGGAGGAGAAGCCAGCTCTGGGTTTGTCCTCTGCCCTGCTGAGAGGATTGCTCCTAGCCCTGAAGCTACCCTGACCCTGTAAGCCAGATCCATTTGAGGAACCCAATTGAGTTGAGCTCCACACGTCTTTTGGATTCCTCCTGTGTTGCTGCTCCACTAACTCCACTGCCTCTCTTAACCGAATAAACCCTGCGTATGAACTCTCCCATTCCTTACCTCCAAAGCCCTCCTTTACTGGCCAGAGCCAGAAGCCACTAACAGTCTGAAAGAGAGCTACTCGCTACTAATTTGGCCGGGTTTGCGGGCTTTGGGATAGTGAGGTTCCTCTGAAAGCGAGGAGGACTGATAGGACCAAGAATCCCGAGGGCTGACGATGACCCCAGCTATCAAACAGAGAGGGAGTCAAAGACTGCCCAGGCAGAACAGGGTCCTCGGGAGGCTAGCCAGTGTCCACTCCTCATCCATAGTGCCCTCCCTTGCAAAGGCTGCTATGGCTTTACTCTAGGGAAGGTAGAAGCTGTCTCCAGTCTGTCTCCATCATCCAACCCCAGGACTCAGTTTCTACATAAGGATAGAGTAGCCAGGAGTGCCACAGTCCGAAACCCATCCTTTCCAGTCAAGTTACAAGACTGCATAGCAGCTGTGAGAAACTAGGCAGGCATAGTTTGTCTCCAGCAGAAGTGGCCCTCTGACGCTTAGTGCCATTCACAGAAGAGCCCCGGCCCACAGACAGTCCAGGACAAGCCAGTTAGCAAGCCCAAATCCTGGCCTTGTTTGGGTTTTCTTGAACCAGAATTGGTTATTTCGATTTTTGTTTTCTTTCTTTCTTTTTTTTTTTTTTTAGGTAGTTATGTCTCTTAGTACAAATTCACATTTTTTTCTTTTTCATGATTTTTATTTTTTAAGGATTTATTCATTTATTTATATTCGTGCTCTATCTACATGTACACCTACATGTCAGAAGAGGGCATCTTGTTCCATCATAGGTGGGTTGTGACCCATGTGGGTGCTGGGTAGGTGCTGGGAATTGAACTCAGGACCTTTGGAGGAGCAAGCAGTCAGTGCTCTTAACCACTGAGTCATCTCTCCAGCCTGGCAATTTTTTCTTAAACATAGCTTTGAAAACAAAACTTTAAGCAAAAAATAAATTTCCTATCAATGTATGATTTGACCGACTAACTGAAACCCATCTGCCCGTACTTCCCATCATGACCTCTAGAACATTCCAGCCCTGCCTGAGAGCTAACTTCCCAGCATTAGACATGGCTTAGATATCTGGTTTACCAAGCTGGGAAGTCAGCCATTAGCTCACAGTCACATGACCTAGTCCTGTGACAACTGTAGTTGAGACCTTGGAATGAACCATCCGTGTGCTTGACGTTTCTCTTTCTCCCCCCCCCCCCCCCATGTTCTCTTCGGGACGCGTCTGGCCTTCCTGCCCTACAGAGCATCCCTGGATGTCCAGGCAAGACTGGGCGAAGTTTCTGAGTGGCCCTTTGTTTAGGTGATGTCCTCAGACCTGGATCCCCACCAGCCTCACCCCTCATCCCAAGCAGAGGTGGCACACTTTGGATTGAGGGTTGACTACATCTCATCTCACCAATCTGCTGTAATATAAGACAACAGCTTTTAAACGTGTATATAATCCATGATTTTGGTTTGGTTCTGTTTGTTTTTCTTGGTGGTCTCCCCTCTCCCCCTCCCCCTTCCCCTCTCCCTTCACCTTTTAAAATCTCCCTAAATCACATTTGGTAGTGATTTTTGACTTAGTCCAGTAGTCACCTAGCTTAATATCTAGTTAAAAGCTAACCATAGTATACTTGTTATATATTAAGGACTTTTCTTTTTTCTTTAAAAAGTTTTTTGTTTGTTTTGGGTTTTGTTTTGTTTTTTTCTTTTTTTGGTTTTGATTCTGTTCTCACTTTTAAAGGATGCTGAGATGGTGATGTTACTCTCCATTTTTGGTACCAATTCTGAGACTGTAAGAATTTTCACCTGGGACTTTAGCACACACCGAAGCGAGCTGTGACGTGTGGAGCGGGTGGTGGGCATAGACTCTCTATTTTGCGTTGTGGAAGAAGTGACATGCAGTTGGCTGCTTAACGGCTCTCTAGCAGTTCATTTTTGTGACGTCTCTTTGTTAACCTAAGTATATCTATTTTCGGCAATAAGGTAAGGACGGCCATGTTTTGAGGGTCCTCCTTTTCTATGAGTGCTTTTTCTTTTTCTGTTCAAAGAGGTCATATTCTAAGGTTTTTTGAAATTGTGAATTCTAAAAAACAAAAAACAAACAAAAAAAGAGTTGTAAATATAATTCCATTAACTACATAGAAACTATTAAGAAAGAGAGAATCAAAAATATTTTTGTGAGAGAGTTGCTCCCAGGCAGTTAGGTGCCCTCAAAGAAGGGGTGGGCAGGGAACCTTGACAAAGCCGGTACTACAACACAAGAGCACCCAGCTGCTCGGGCGACCCTGGACGCCACGCTGAAGAGAGCACTCTTTAGCGCCTCTATTGGTGTGATGGACCCAAGAACCACATTAGCATCCTGCCAGCCTGTCATCTCTCTGTGCACAGCTTCAAATGCTATGGTCTAGCTAGATTTTTATTTAAAATATGAAAAACTGCTTTTCCCAAGACGTTTTTTAAAGGAAATAAAAAAAAAAAAAAACAAAGCTACAATTTTAATATTTAACATATTTAAAGTTTCAAAGCACACCTGTTTTGGCTTAGGGGAGGGGCAGGGTAGGGGGACATTCTTTTTCAGTCTTAATTTTTAAATATCTGATCATTTTATATTGTCCAATCATTTCAGCACCTCCGAAGGTTCCTAGGACACCCTTGCCTCTCTCCTTACCCTGTCCCCCACCCTGTGGGCCAGGAGTAGATAAACCTGCATGAGTACACACCCTCTCTCCATTCACTTTCTATTTACAGGTTAGGAAAGCAACCTTTCGGTTTATATGTATATTATTTTTTTTGATACCTCAGTGCTGCAAGTATCACCAGAGAGGCTGTGGAAGAGTTTTTGTTTTGTTTTGTTTTTTCTTCTTCTTTAATTTATTGTAGATGTAAACAGAACTTTAAAAATAAGAAGTATAAACGTCACTGCACTGTGACCGCTGGGAAGAACTGACAATTTCCTGTTGGCACGTGTTTGATATTTGGCTGTTATAATATATGGTCCTCAGTTGGGGAAAGACACTTCGGATGAAGGATATTTTTTAATTTAACTTTTTTTTTTTTTAATATCAGTGATAGGTCGACAACAGCAACTGTAGAAGTACAGCTCAGTAGGTGGCACGGAAGCATACTGTAGTGTGGATATATATTTTTTTCATTTTTTTAAAATGTGATATTGACATTTTATTAATATTTTTTAAATTGTTACGTTTATAAATTTGGTACTTAAGGCACAGCCAGTATGAGACACTGAATGCGACATTTATTATAAAGAACTGCTGCACTCCTATTTTTATAAATTTTACTAACGAGTAGACTGAAGTAGACATTCACAGACATGGTAGCGCAGAAACATCTTCAAAATGGAAGTCTCCGAAGAGCAAGTACAGAAGCCTGCTTCCGTTCTCATTAAACACAACCTTTTTTTTTTTTCTTCTTTTTTTTTTTTTTTTTTTAAACAAAGAAGATCATGTTCTTTGTTTTTAAAATAAAATGCTGGGTAAGGCTTTGGGTTTTGGGTGGTTTTTTTTTTTTGTTTTGTTTTGTTTTGTTTTTTGTTTTAAAGTTTCCAAACAACCAAACTAAAGTAAAATGCTGGATGCTTTTAAAGAACAAAACTTGTCCAAGTCCATAAAATAACAGAAGTTTTGAATAAACAACAAAGAGAAAGAGAGACACTAAATCCCCAGCAATTCGGTGTCTAGCCTGGAGATTAGCTACTCTTTTGTCCGTGCTGGTGACGTCCTGTCCCCGTCCCTGTCGCCCATTTTCTCCCACGTGCCCATCACCTCGTAGAAGGCTCCTTTGTTGATCATCGTCTGTTAATAATGTATAAAATGGCTATCTTGTAAGTGTGCTGTCTTGGTACTAGTGTAGTGACTTTTTTTCTCCTCTTCTAGTACATACTAATAGATATAATGTAATTAAGGTTTTTAAAAAAAAAATAGACATAGTTATTCAGATTTAGGACCAGTAAGGATAGAACTTTCTCTTATTTATGAAAAAGAAAAAAAAATGC